>OY744614.1:26823711-27303711 GCA_963556255.1 Allolobophora icterica
CAATCAATCAATCAATCAATCAATCAATCAATCAATCAATCAATCAATCAATCAATCAAATTCTTTTATTGTTCACCAATCTTTGAACAATTACACAGTTTACATGGTATTAACATGAACTTAAGTTACATTGCGATCAGTGACAAAAGGAAAACCCAAAGGAACGAAACCGTTCCGCTGTCAGGGTCGCCTAATTACACAAACTATATCAGACCAATGAAGTGGCGCTTAACAATGCAATAAAAAGTTTATTTCTAAAAACATCTGTAGCATAATAATCATGAACGCTAGGTGTTAACTATACATGTACAGAATAGTGGTAACATTATTTATTTAGGGTACGGAAAGTGGTTGGAGGCACGGTACCATAGTACAAAAAGTTAAAGGTACCGGGACCCGTTGTACCCCCAGTCCCCAAAATTACACTTATGTATCCATCCACCATTATCAAGTCCAGTAGCATATCCGTCTAGGTTTTCTATACCCCAATCCACAATTTTTGTACTGTGGTATTGTAGGCATAGCCGTAATTTGTGGGGGGTACGAGGGGTACCCGTACCCCCACTTTTTGGACTGAGGGTACCGTCCCCCCCGCTTTTTGAACAATGCCAATGAATATTGTATTATTGCGCCTTCCCAGAGATTGCAGTCTCAGCCTTGCTTCGTGTAGGCTATGTAAGAAATTGGTACCCCCACTTTTCAGACCAAAGTTACGCCCCTGATTTGGCCTATGCCACAGCACTCAAACCATGCACTAGACACCCATAATATATTTCCTGTAATTCCGCTGTCAGCTGATTTGTATTTTTTTCTTTAAAGCCATTTCCTTCTTCACGACTACTCCTGACGATATCCGGGCCACCATGTTCGCCCCATCAAAGGAAGCAGAGGAAAGCCTGACAGATTGGTTTGCTGTCGGTTACGAACAGTGCGCAGATGAAGCAGTTGGATTCCTGCAGCAGTATCTGGAACCACAAGAGGACGTCATTCAAGGTCTCAGAAGACATCTTCAAGGACGAAATCTTCCGCAACATCCGGAGTGGAGTCAACCAGAGCAGTGCTTCGGCCACGATCGCCAGAACCACGGAGCACCTCTGGAATTTACACACGTTTCGCTTCCATTTGATCCACAAGCATTGGCGCTATCAGCAAGGCCCTCAACGACCCCTTCACGACTGCCACACCTAATCACAAATGGGAGAGAACTATCGTCAAACGGAGACATCAGCTTCAGCCTTTGTTGCAACACCTTAAACAGTTTGTTTTTAACTCCGCCGTGTCGTAGGAATCCGCGACTCTCTTGTCTCCCTCAGCGAAAATTTCAACACCTCTGTAACCCGGACAATAAAAGGCAGATCGTCACGATGGCCCAGCCAAACGTGTCGCCCACGACGGATGCCCTCGGCCATCACACGGTAACAGAAACAGAAACGTCTTCGTCCGAAACAAGTCTATTGACTGGTGATGACGCATTTATTACGTCATACAACAATGACGTCACGAAGAGTTTTTGTTGTGAAACAGTAATTAATTGTGATGAATCTAAGTTCGATTACTTATCAGCAAACACTATTTTTGAACTTTTAAATGTACAATTTTTTGACGGTGAGGAGGACGAGGAGGAAGAGGGAAAGGTGGAAGAGAGGAAAGAGGAAGAGGAGGAGGCAAAGTGGGGCGGGAATACGGCGTTGATTGACAGCGCGGCCGAACTAATTCGACTTGCGGCAAACAACCCGAAAGTATTAAAGTTGCTCGACAAACTATTTTCGCTGATGGACGAGGTTGAACTAGATGAGGAGGAGATGTATGGTGAGTGTGAGGATGAGAAAAAAGAAGATGATGACTATTATAAGGAATGTGAGATGGAAATGGATGTAAGTGAAGAATGAGATCAACAGCTAAACCTGTATCACGAAGATTATTTATCAGATATAAGATTCATCGGTCGAAGAGAAATTGAAAGTGTTAGATGTACTCTTATCACTGCTGCATTGTTCGTTACATTACAATCGGATTTCCACTTGGCGCTGTATATATTTCTGACTGCATTGCTTTCAGGATTCGTGATTCAAAGCATTAGTCATTTCAGGACCTCGGTATATCAAAAGAAGAGCGGTTTGCTCTTATTGCTAAGATTTGTTATAAATAATACGGCGATAGGCAATATAGCTGTTGTTGTCTTTTTGGCTGTTGTCTTGTTTGGTTAAGTGACTCTATGCCTTCTATTACGAATATGGTGTTGATGCTTACGAAGTGGAGGGAATAAGTGTAGGAGTAGGCCTACACGATTCTCGTTCTCTGCTACAGCCTGAAAGAGGCACGCATCAGCAGTTTCGGCCAACTTGTTGGCAGTAACATCGGGTACTAATATAAAAACACTCCTCGCTTTATTCGATTTTTCAAACGCTCAATTTTGACATTGTCCTTCGAGCTGGCATAGCTCCGGGGCACCAAGCTGGCGAGGCATATATTAGTTGTGCGATCGCCGTTGCCGTTTCGGTGTCATGAAGGGCAAGGGCTGAGAGTCCGTGTGAACTGAGGACACGAAGATCATAGATCGACGAGTAGGCAGTAGAGATGACCTTATTCCAGGTGTGGCCCCATAATTAAGTCTGTTCTTATAGTGGCTCCTAAGATTTTCATTCCTTGAACCCTAGCCGCGCCTGGCATAAATCGTAGGGAGGTCAGTTCTCTGGAGATAGCTTTTTATGAGGTCTTCCATGTAACAATCATTTCCCATATTTTGGAGGCATTAAGGTGAAGATTGTTTTTTTTGAACTAGCCCAGTGGTTGATATGTTCGTATTCCTCCACGGTTGTGTGTGCATGCGAGGATCCTATTAAAAAATAAGAGTCGTCTGCAAACTTGACTTGTTTGTTGCTGTTGTGGATTGGATGCAGATCTGACGCTCCGATTATGTAATTGGATAGTCCGACAACAGAGTCTCATCTATCGAATTTCGACTGTACTTTTCGTCCGTAGACGCTTTAAAGCCTTTCTTTTTGCCTGTGCTGGCATTGATGCGGGTCGAGAGCGCCGCTGATTTGAGTGGCGCTATATAAATGTTCAGTTAAAATTACAAATACAATTACAATTCTCCAGAGTATCATTTCTTACATTATTTTGCCGCACCCTATCTAACTTTATTTCACACCACATCACATTACCTTAAAAATACTTAACTGTATACTTTTACAATAACTGTCTCATCTTCTAACAGTTTCAACCACGTGAATTCACATTCTCCCATTGTCCGCATGTCTAGTGAATCTGTAATGCCGTTTAATTAGTGAGCGCATGGTTGGATAATGAACGGAGTCGCCGGGTAACAAAAACTCCCTAAATATAATTGACCCCTACGCTCGCACCCTGCCAACGGTAGTCAAAGGTCGGAGCAGGTGGGCGCTAATCACAAGGCCGACGTGAACAAGGCTCATCAATGTGGCGCCCATGGTACGTTTAGCTCGCGTTTCACCACGGAGACCCTGAACCAATTAACGGCCCAGTCGTTGAAGTGTGAAGCTTTAGATACCCTTCTCTACGTCCCATCAGTTTTGCCTAGTAAAGCACCGACATGACCCCCTAGTGACCCTTGACCTGTGACACTGATTTAACCCCGCGCATCTGGCTGCTTATTAAACGGTCGGTCACGGGTCACGACCCACCACCCGGGCTCTTGACCTCTCCCTCTGCTGGACACCAATAACTTCGCGACGACAAGACAATGACAGGCATGAATACATACAGGGTGATTTCGGCACCTTAAGCAATTTCTTCAATATTTAAAACGCTATCACATCTGTAGGACACATTGAAGTTTTCACAGTTTGTTGCAACCCTCTGTTATGAAATGGCGCCTTCAAACTGAGAATCGCCTTTCATAAATTCCTGTTATAACATGCGAAGTGAAGACATTCAAAAGCCGAAATTGCCCACAGGGTATGGTAATTTCGGCCACAGGGTAGGGTAATTTCGGCAGGGGTGACGAAATTAACCGAAATGAAAATTACCATACATTTATGACTAGCTAAATTGAGCAGATAGGCATAAAATATGAATGTATACCTGGGGGGGCATATATACCTGCATTTGTTACACTCCAGATACAGTCAGAGACTGTAACACGCAATGCTATGTTTAGCTTATATTTATTAAAAATTCACAAACTGTTCAAATAAGCCCGAGTCAGAGTAGCCTATAGTGCAAATGGACGGGCGAGTGGAGGGCACTGCCATCATGCAAGAGTTCTTTTGCGCAAATCCTTATCCTAGCTAAAGTAAGTCAACAATTTAACGACGACAAAAATGACCAAGCATAACGCAAACACTTATGAAGCATTTAGACCCTACATTGCAATAAACATGTCGTTTGTGAGTTGCGACATCTAAAGTCTACTCGCAACTACCACAGTAAAAGACTGTTGTCAGTGCAAGTGGAGTTTTCGCACACCCATTTCTCGCCTCGTCTACGCCAACGTTATATTACGGAATCCTGCAAAACAGGCATGGAGTTGTGTCGACGAAACTACTAGCGGCAAACCGTTCTGTGACTCGATGTAGGCTAGAATTTGGCCTTGTCATTGTCTTTCACAGCTGCTGCCGCTACTACAGAATTCACGCTTCCTCCTCTTGTTCGTCTTCTCTAGTGGACGTTCATTGAGTTTTCTTCTTTCCAGCCTCTTCCGTCTCCAACTGTTTTTTGTAGGGCAAACTTTTCAAGACTTCTGCGTGCCATAGTTGGTCGACAGCAGCGTTCACGCAAGCTCTTTTCAGATAGTCCTGAAGAGTTTGGCGTGAAATTCCAAGCTGTTTAGCGACCGTTTTCTTTGGACGCTCTTCAACAAGCACAGCCTTTACTGCTAACCATGTAATTGTTCGACCACTGAGCATATCGTCCACATTTAGGCTTGGCTCAGTTATCTCACCCAATCATCCATTTTACATGTGCAAATATTTATGCGTTTTAACTATGCAACGGATGCTGACAGAATTAAAAAGTCTATAATTTAAACGTGGCCAACTGAAGCAAGACAGAATGGTAATTTCGGCACTACCCTAGAGCAAATTTCGGCACTGCCGGAATTAGAAAAGAGTTGAATGCCGAAATTACCTCATAGATAGGCATTATTCTGACCGTACATAGAAAAAATAATCGGCTGCTATACACTTTGTATTCGCTCAGGGTTCTGAAGAGCAATATTTAAATGTGGAGAAAAACCATTGCATTTATTTATAGGAGCGATACCAAATTTTTAGCAGCGATGTCCCTGAATTGATATACAGCTAACAAAATTCATCAACACGAAAATGACTGACCAATCGTGCCAAAAATTCGATTCTTACCAGGTTTTATAACTTTTTCTATATTATAGCTTCCAGACCTATGACGTCACACCATACAGCTTTACTGCTGCACGATATTTTCTCGGCTACTCGGGGTGCCGAAATTACCTCCATGCCGAAATTACCCCACATTACCCTAAAGACCAACACATTCAGATGGTGCGCGACAGTCTAATGGTCAGGGTGCTGGACTATCAGTCGAGGGTCGGTGGTTCAGTTTAAACTTCAAACATCTGAATAAAATCATTGCATATATATAAATATAATATCGTGCGGTCGTACACGCACTTTTATTATTTCATTTTGTGTTTTTACTAATTTATAAAGCCTCAGGATAGTTTAAAGACCCGTAACTACTCTGCCTAGGGGCCCGTGACTGTTCTGCCAAAGGGCCCGCCACTGCTCTGCCTAGGGGCCCGCAGACAGATTCCAGAAATGTGAAAATGACCTGTAAAAACTTTGAAAACTTTTATTAAATAACAGCGATAGTACCCCTACCTCTGACAAATTTCATATAAATGGAACAGATATCTCCGATAGACTAGAAATTACTAATAAATTCAATTATTACTTTGTTAATATTGGTCCCATACCAGCTTCTAAAATAAATGAAAACCGAACACCATTTAATACATTCCTTAAACACTCACACAGTTCTTCTTTTGGACTCCTGCCTACCAACGAGCAGGAAATAACTTATAGGCCCCTATTGCAAAACAGCTAAGAACAACTCACAGTTGTGGGTTGGATGATATAAACCCTGGTGTTGAAAAAACCACAATCCAGGTTATTGCTGAACCACTGGCTCAAATCATAAATAGTTCATTTTTACTGGCATCATCCCAGCTGAAATAAAAATTGCTAAGGCAATACCTTTTTATAAATCGGGTGAAAGAAATAAAATAAATGACTACCGATCTCTCTAGGCCTATGTTACCGTATTTTTATAAATTTTTTGAAAAAATTATTTAGCAGATTGATGGATATTTTATGGGTGTCCGAAAATCTATTGCCTGGTCAGTGTGCTGAGGTAGACGTTATAGTGCAGTAAGGATGCGTATGCATGGTGGCTTCATTGTGCTGTTTTAGGAATTGTAGGCCTACAACTGACATTTCTGAATATTTTAGGCACTGATTATATGCCCAAAGTTACACCTTGTGCAGTCTGGGTAAATTAGGCCTAATTACAATGAACATTATTGCTAATTGCGATTACTTTTAAGTAACGTCGTAAGATCGTATCGCGTAGCCTACTATAAAGTCCTTGTTATGGGCACGCTGGAAGGAGTGCTACTTTTTAACTATTTAGGTTTTACCTACTAGTCTAGGCAGTACCGTTGGTCACTGTATGTGTGGACCATAAGTGGCGCACTAGAAGTGCAGTGTAACATCGGGTGTCACAAATTTAGTAAATACAGCCCAGGTACGGTACCAGAGTCCATTATAAGCGGCTAAATTATTACTTAAAAGTCATCCTGGATGCAACAATTTTAGGTAGGCAATGCAAGAAATGTATTTACTCACAAAGAAAAAATCATCTGTGTACCTGTATTTCGTAAATAGGCCTACATTCCTGGGATAAAATTCGGTTGAAATAAGAAATGCTGCACTTTTGAAATTAAAGATTTGCAACATGTGTTGCTTCCTGCCTTGTTATGTGACATTTTGACGGTGCTGTTGTACGTAGACAGATATTAGGCCTACATATAGCACCGCAATTAAAACAGGTAAATTACTATAGTCCAGTTTCTAAATGATGGGTTTGTTTGAATTAGATATAGAACATTTCATGCAAATAATTTGATGATATTCATTAACCTCGTCATGGCCGGAGAAAATGTGTGCAGCATCAATCATTAACTGTACATCAGAGTATAGAACAGTAGTTAACTATAGGCCGTCGGTAACGCACTAAATTACGTTCAAGAGCCGCTTTAAACTCACTTCAGGACGTTCAAGGGCCGCTTTAAACTCACTTCAGGGCGTTCAAGGGCCGCTTTAAACTCACTTCAGGGCGTTCGACGGCCGCTTTAAACTCACTTCAGGGCGTTCGAAGGCCGCTTTAAACTCACTCCATGACGTTCTACGGCCGCTGCTAGAACAGGTCCTTCTAACAGAGTATTGTTTCTAATTAATTCTTTTAATTACATTTAATTATATTTTAATTATATTTGAACCCTAATTTGTACTCTTACACGATTTAATTATGGTATTGAAACATTTCAAATGTTGAATAAACGTATTTCTCGCAGCAATTTTAAGTAGAGCTTACATTTAAATTATTTTGAACTTCACCAATTTGTATAGCGCCATATATATTTCATGCGGCAATTTTTAAATAGCATCCTATATTATATTTAATATAGTTTAATTATATTTAATTATATTTGAAACCTAATTTGTACTCTTACACGATTTAATTATGTAAATGGAATATTTCACTTGGGGAATAAACGTATTTCTTGCAGCAATTTTAAGTAGAGCACATATTTAAATTATTTTTTAACTTCACCAATTTGTATAGCGCCCTAGCACAGCGAGGCTTATTTGAATATGGTATTGGTTTAGCCTATTTTGTAGACATTTTTAAAATATATATTATGTAATAATCTAATGTATATTAAAAGTTGTACTCTTGCTCGATGTATTTTTTAAAAATATAATTAAATCTAAGTTAATTTAAAAATATATTTCTAACAAGCTATATTCGTACAAATACGATATTTTGACATCTTAATAATAATATGGAACCCCTTCGGAGTAATTCTTTTAATTATATTTAATATAGTTTAATATATATTAATTTTATTTGTACTCTTACACGAGATATTTTAATTATAGTATTGGAACAGCATATCTCAGCTGTTGAATAAACATATTTCTTGCACCAATTTTAAGTAGAGCCTACATTTAAATTATTTTGAACTTCACCAATTTGTATAGCGCCCTATATATTTCTTGAAGCAATTTTTAAATATTAGAGTTATTTTAGAATGCTCAATAGCCGAGTGGTTAGCGTGTTGGACTATCAACCCAGAGGTCGACGGTTCAAATCCCCACCAGGGCAGAAAATTTGAATCCAAACTTCTGTTCAACCCTAGTCAATTGAGATATGACCAATATGATGTTGAGATAGACCAACCCTAATATGCCAAGCCTGAGAAAATGAAGGAGCTAACAGACTTTGCATTAGGTTCATAGACAACTTCTGAAATATTTTGTACTATTCAAACCTAGCTCGTGTCGGTTGAGTGTGCGCAGCCTATAATTCTATACAACGGTCAGTCAAAAGATCCTACATGCTCTATTGAACATTTTCTAAAGCATCTGTATGACGAGGCATTTTCGATTCATATACATTTACACACATTGGAATATCTACAAATATATACGCATGCACATACATATATAGTTTGAACCCTTGTACACTAATTGCTAAATTTTTCGATTCCTAAGTTGTACGAAATACTGACATGCATTGTAAAATTTCAACAAGTAAGTTGAAAAATAAGCCAGCGCGGAAGACTTGTACACTAATTTGATTTGCATGGGACGATGAATTGCATGATTCAACTGCAACGCTTAGGATGAAACGTCGCACAGTTTTACATCTGACACCCTAAATTCCGAATTCTCGACTCTGAACATGTATGAAATACCAACCTGGGCAGTAAAAATTAAATCATTTATATTATTGAGACGTGCACCATGAAGATTTGAACGATAAACTTAAGAATTTACGGGGTCAAAGACATGATGAATGAGAGTTTAAGCTTGCGAATTTTAGTTTGTAAGACTGTTGAGAGCAGGTGTGAGAGAGATGAAGTGCGAGAGAGAGAGAGAGAGAGAGAGAGGAAGAGCGAGAAAAAGCGAGAGAGCGCGAGAGAGAAGAGGTTTTAGAAGAGGAAGAGGGAGAGAGAGAGAGAGAAGAGGTTTTAGAAGAGGGAGAGGGAGAGAAGAGGTTTTAGAAGAGGGAGAGAGAGAGCGAGAAAGAGAGAGGTCGAGGAAGAGCGCGAGAGAGAGGAAGAGGGAGAGAGAGAGAGAAGAGGTTTTATGGTAAAAGTCTTAATTTCTAGGATAGTTTGTTCACTAAAATGTCAAATGTTAAGTTTGACAGACACATGCAACGATAGTTTGAATGCTAAACATACAATTGATACATTGCAAAGATTGTGATTGCAGTGGTTTTTATACCAGTTGACAACTTTAAGACTGTAAGGTTGTTGAAACGAAGATTTTTTAGTTTCAGAAGTTCATTAACATGATAAAATTTTCTTTCGATAGATGTGTGAGACGAATGTTAGCTTATGAATTTTAGTTTGTAAGACTGTTGAGAGCATGTGTGAGAGAGAGGAAGAGCATGAGAGAGAGAGATAGAGGAAGAGGGAGAGAGCGAGAGAGAGAGAGAAGTGGTTTTAGAAGAGGGAGAGAAGAAGGGCGAGAGAGAGATAGAGAGAGGAAGAGCGCGAGAGCGAGAGATAGAGGAAGAGGAAAAGGGAGAGAGAGAGAGAGCGAGAGCGAGAGAGGAAGAGGGAGAGAACGAGAGGTTTTACAAGAAGGAGAGAAGAAGGGCGAGAGAGATAGAGAGAGAGGAAGAGCGCGAGAGAGAGGAAGTGGGAGAGAGAGAAGAGGGAGAGAAGAAGGGCGAGAGAGAGAGCGAGCGCTAGAGAGCGAGAGAGAGATGAAGAGGTAGAGAGAGAGGAAGAGTGAGAGAGGAAGAGCGCGAGAGAAGCGGTTTTAGGGTAAAAGGCTTAATTTCTGTGATAGTTTGTTCACTAAAACGTCAGCTTTTAAGTTCGACAGACACATGCGACGATAGTTTGAATGCTAAACTTACAATTGATACTTTGCAAAGACTGCGAGTGGGTTTTACAGTGGATTTTACCCTAGGTGACAACTTTAAGACTGTAAGGTGGGCGAACCGAAGGTTTTTTAGTTTCAGAAGCTCCTTAACATGCTAAAATTTTCTTTCCATAGATGAGTGAGACGAATGTTCTCATTATAAAGTTGTTGCATGGTCTGATGAGGTAGTTAGAGTGGAGGTTCATATTGTAAAAATTACACATTTTAGACTGGATAGGCGCAGCTAAGATTAAGTCTTTCCACACTGTACAGCCAAATGTGCTAATTTCTACACCAACATGCCAAATTTTAGTCTGCGAAGACGCAGGACTTGTGAGCTTACAGGCTAAATGACAAGTTTTTTGCTACAAAGATACCGCTGTTGAAGGTTTGCTAACATCTTTCACGTTTGCATATTCCGTTGGATTGAGAGTTTACTTATAAAACTTAGGACTTGCAAGTTGCATGAAGGATTTCTACAGTAAAATGTCGAAATTTTTCAAGCTTAAAATTTTTCAAACATAAATTTTTCAAACTGAAAACTTTTGAAATTGAAATGTTTCAACCTCAAATTTTTCAAACTCACATTTTTAAACTTTGAAATTTTTCAAACTTAAGTTTTTGTAAAACTGAAAATTTTTCAACCTCAAATTTTTCAAACTGAAAACTTTTGAAACTGAAATGTTTCAACCTCAAATTTTTCAAACTCACATTTTTAAACTTTTAAAATTTTCAAACTTAAATCTTTTTCAAACTGAAAATTTTTCAAACTTAAATTTTTCAAACTGAAAACTGTTGAAACTGAAATGTTTCAAACTGAAATTTTTAAACTTTGAAATTTTTCAAACTGAAATGTTTCAAACTTAAATTTTTTCAAACTTAAATTTTTTTTTTAAACTTAAATTTTTTCAAACTTAAATTTCTCAAACTTAAATTTTTAAACTTTGAAATAAATTGAGCATGTGCGGAACTATACTGATGAGACTAATTTAGCATACTATTATGTTCAACAAATCTGTCAAGTCTGTACATGGAGCATAGATTTTCATATGCTGCAAGAGCCTGTCAAAGAAAATTTGGTGACTCGGCATAGAAGTTGTGAAGCTCTATTATTGAAATAAATCAAATTTTAACCTACATCTCGTGTCTTTGAGTATTTAGTTATTTTGCATGCAATTGAAAAACTCCTGAGAACGAAAATATGCAAATTTGCAGGTCTGTAGAAGATCTGTACGTTTCACTCCTCTCACGCGAAACCTCTCGTTTTCTATCAAATTGCCGCTCCAACGCTTTGCTAGAGCTATCATCCAAATTTTTCCAAACTGCACAAGTCATGTTAAATGTTTTACAAGTGTACTTCAATTGCTGTATCCTACAAATCACCTCTAGGAATAAACTTCAGCTAGAAATAATATGACAACCTCAGAATTCTCTGAAAATGCAACATGCATCCCAAAGGAAATCACTCTGTTCGCACAAGTTGCAATCACATGTCTCATACTTTATCCGTTAGAACTCTCATCTGCTTCAGTTCCATCATCAAAAGATGTACAATTTCAACTACATTTCAGCCAAAAACTTTAAGTTTCCACAAATCCGCGTATTCCACGACATAACCAAAACCGTGCGAATGCGAGCTCAGCTTGCCAATTAGCTTTACTTTCAAGCGTTCAAACCTTTAAAACATCATCCTGTCGCATAGACCTGCACATTCTTTTTTCATAAGTTTTGATATTTTAACTCAAAATTTGTGCAAGAGTTCGCTAACTGGACACGTCTACATCCAAACCTGTGTATGTAAAATGTTGGGCAATACAGCCGTGCATGCCATATGGATCGAAATCTAAACCTTTCCATGCTAATATTTCACCAAGTTGATCATCTAAAACACGCAAATCAGCGTGCAGATCTTTCGTTGAACCGAAGAAAGTTGTAAATTTTAGTATAGAAATCACCCTGCCCAGCGCTCGTGGAACTCAAAAGCTCACATTTTACTCTGCAAACCTTTATGACAGCTCTCCTAAAACACTTCAGTTTCTCACCTCGTAGGCGTCTCTGCATTCCAAAAATTGTGTGTTTGCTCTCTTCTCAGCAGACTTTACCTCGTAAGAGATGACACTTTGCAATGTCTTGCACATCTTTGTAACATAAACGGTCTCATTTTAGCTCTACATCTTGCGGCTTCCCATGATAAAAGTCGACATTTTACTGTAGAAATCCTTCATGCAACTTGCAAGTCCTAAGTTTTATAAGTAAACTCTCAATCCAACGGAATATGCAAACGTGAAAGATGTTAGCAAACCTTCAACAGCGGTATCTTTGTAGCAAAAAACTTGTCATTTAGCCTGTAAGCTCACAAGTCCTGCGTCTTCGCAGACTAAAATTTGGCATGTTGGTGTAGAAATTAGCACATTTGGCTGTACAGTGTGGAAAGACTTAATCTTAGATGCGCCTATCCAGTCTAAAATGTGTAATTTTTACAATATGAACCTCCACTCTAACTACCTCATCAGACCATGCAACAACTTTATAATGAGAACATTCGTCTCACTCATCTATGGAAAGAAAATTTTAGCATGTTAAGGAGCTTCTGAAACTAATAAACCTTCGGTTCGCCCACCTTACAGTCTTAAAGTTGTCACCTAGGGTAAAATCCACTGTAAAACCCACTGCAATCGCAGTCTTTGCAAAGTATCAATTGTAAGTTTAGCATTCAAACTATCGTCGCATGTGTCTGTCGAACTTAAAAGCTGACGTTTTAGTGAACAAACTATCACAGAAATTAAGCCTTTTACCCTAAAACCGCTTCTCTCGCGCTCTTCCTCTCTCACTCTTCCTCTCTCTCTACCTCTTCATCTCTCTCTCGCTCTCTAGCGCTCGCTCTCTCTCTCGCCCTTCTTCTCTCCCTCTTCTCTCTCTCCCACTTCCTCTCTCTCGCGCTCTTCCTCTCTCTCTATCTCTCTCGCCCTTCTTCTCTCCTTCTTGTAAAACCTCTCGTTCTCTCCCTCTTCCTCTCTCGCTCTCGCTCTCTCTCTCTCTCCCTTTTCCTCTTCCTCTATCTCTCGCTCTCGCGCTCTTCCTCTCTCTATCTCTCTCTCGCCCTTCTTCTCTCCCTCTTCTAAAACCACTTCTCTCTCTCTCTCGCTCTCTCCCTCTTCCTCTATCTCTCTCTCTCATGCTCTTCCTCTCTCTCACACATGCTCTCAACAGTCTTACAAACTAAAATTCATAAGCTAACATTCGTCTCACACATCTATCGAAAGAAAATTTTATCATGTTAATGAACTTCTGAAACTAAAAAATCTTCGTTTCAACAACCTTACAGTCTTAAAGTTGTCAACTGGTATAAAAACCACTGCAATCACAATCTTTGCAATGTATCAATTGTATGTTTAGCATTCAAACTATCGTTGCATGTGTCTGTCAAACTTAACATTTGACATTTTAGTGAACAAACTATCCTAGAAATTAAGACTTTTACCATAAAACCTCTTCTCTCTCTCTCTCCCTCTTCCTCTCTCTCGCGCTCTTCCTCGACCTCTCTCTTTCTCGCTCTCTCTCTCCCTCTTCTAAAACCTCTTCTCTCCCTCTCCCTCTTCTAAAACCTCTTCTCTCTCTCTCTCTCCCTCTTCCTCTTCTAAAACCTCTTCTCTCTCGCGCTCTCTCGCTTTTTCTCGCTCTTCCTCTCTCTCTCTCTCTCTCTCTCGCACTTCATCTCTCTCACACCTGCTCTCAACAGTCTTACAAACTAAAATTCGCAAGCTTAAACTCTCATTCATCATGTCTTTGACCCCGTAAATTCTTAAGTTTATCGTTCAAATCTTCATGGTGCACGTCTCAATAATATAAATGATTTAATTTTTACTGCCCAGGTTGGTATTTCATACATGTTCAGAGTCGAGAATTCGGAATTTAGGGTGTCAGATGTAAAACTGTGCGACGTTTCATCCTAAGCGTTGCAGTTGAATCATGCAATTCATCGTCCCATGCAAATCAAATTAGTGTACAAGTCTTCCGCGCTGGCTTATTTTTCAACTTACTTGTTGAAATTTTACAATGCATGTCAGTATTTCGTACAACTTAGGAATCGAAAAATTTAGCAATTAGTGTACAAGGGTTCAAACTATATATGTATGTGCATGCGTATATATTTGTAGATATTCCAATGTGTGTAAATGTATATGAATCGAAAATGCCTCGTCATACAGATGCTTTAGAAAATGTTCAATAGAGCATGTAGGATCTTTTGACTGACCGTTGTATAGAATTATAGGCTGCGCACACTCAACCGACACGAGCTAGGTTTGAATAGTACAAAATATTTCAGAAGTTGTCTATGAACCTAATGCAAAGTCTGTTAGCTCCTTCATTTTCTCAGGCTTGGCATATTAGGGTTGGTCTATCTCAACATCATATTGGTCATATCTCAATTGACTAGGGTTGAACAGAAGTTTGGATTCAAATTTTCTGCCCTGGTGGGGATTTGAACCGTCGACCTCTGGGTTGATAGTCCAACACGCTAACCACTCGGCTATTGAGCATTCTAAAATAACTCTAATATTTAAAAATTGCTTCAAGAAATATATAGGGCGCTATACAAATTGGTGAAGTTCAAAATAATTTAAATGTAGGCTCTACTTAAAATTGGTGCAAGAAATATGTTTATTCAACAGCTGAGATATGCTGTTCCAATACTATAATTAAAATATCTCGTGTAAGAGTACAAATAAAATTAATATATATTAAACTATATTAAATATAATTAAAAGAATTACTCCGAAGGGGTTCCATATTATTATTAAGATGTCAAAATATTGTATTTGTACGAATATAGCTTGTTAGAAATATATTTTTAAATTAACTTAGATTTAATTATATTTTTAAAAAATACATCGAGCAAGAGTACAACTTTTAATATACATTAGATTATAACATAATATATATTTTAAAAATGTCTACAAAATAGGCTAAACCAATACCATATTCAAATAAGCCTCGCTGTGCTAGGGCGCTATACAAATTGGTGAAGTTAAAAAATAATTTAAATATGTGCTCTACTTAAAATTGCTGCAAAGAAATACGTTTATTCCCCAAGTGAAATATTCCATTTACATAATTAAATCGTGTAAGAGTACAAATTAGGTTTCAAATATAATTAAATATAATTAAACTATATTAAATATAATATAGGATGCTATTTAAAAATTGCCGCATGAAATATATATGGCGCTATACAAATTGGTGAAGTTCAAAATAATTTAAATGTAAGCTCTACTTAAAATTGCTGCGAGAAATACGTTTATTCAACATTTGAAATGTTTCAATACCATAATTAAATCGTGTAAGAGTACAAATTAGGGTTCAAATATAATTAAAATATAATTAAATGTAATTAAAAGAATTAATTAGAAACAATACTCTGTTAGAAGGACCTGTTCTAGCAGCGGCCGTAGAACGTCATGGAGTGAGTTTAAAGCGGCCTTCGAACGCCCTGAAGTGAGTTTAAAGCGGCCTTCGAACGCCCTGAAGTGAGTTTAAAGCGGCCCTTGAACGCCCTGAAGTGAGTTTAAAGCGGCCCTTGAACGTCCTGAAGTGAGTTTAAAGCGGCTCTTGAACGTAATTTAGTAATTTAGTGCGTTACCGACGGCCTATAGTTAACTACTTAGAACAATGACTGGAAGCAGTTGGCTCAAGTCCAGCATAAGACAGATTTGTTCCAAGTTCAACGCACCATATAGTTGCGAAATTAATGTCCCAGGCGTGATGAAGGGACGAGATCTATTTTCACGAGTATCACTAACTGTTACTGTGAACCACCCTGAGAGAGCGCCCGTGGAGAAAAGAACCCATCCATTCAAGAAAATTCCCTGACAGCCCAAACGAGACCTGCAACCGCTTAAGAAGTATTTCGTGATCGACACTGTCAAAGCGGGGTTGAAGTCGAACAAGGCTAGCAGGGTAAGCTGGGATCTCTCCATTGCCCCGTAGATGTTGGACAGGAGCCGGAACAGGAGGGTCTCAGTTGAATGGAACTTCCTGAATCCGGACTGGTTGGTTGGCAGAAGGCTGTTTCCCTCAAGATAGGGCTGATAGCCTGATAGGCGATGAGCTGACCAGCGGCGATCTTTTCGATGATTTTCGATTGGAACGAGACGTTCGCTATCATCCTGTAGTTCGCTGGATCGGAACGATCAAGGTCATCACTCCTTAGTACGGGTATCAGGATCGATCTCTTCTGCGATGGTGGCAGGACTCCGTCCTGGATAAACCAGTTACACAACTCTGTGAGGAAGGGGAGCGGGACGTCCCGGTACTCTTCCAACGGGAAAATTGGGAGAGGATCCAAGTCGCACAACTTGGGAGGAGACGCAAGGATGAGGCAGCGCAACTCATCCCTGGTGACGACGTTCATAGTAGGCAAGCGGCAGTAAGCGGCAGTGAATTGAGGAGTGGGAGAGATTTTAGTTGCTCGAAGAACGTCGTGGATCTTGGCCGCATACAAGGCCAAGAACTCATCAGCAGTAAAGGTAGAGCGTCCTGAGGGCGGTCAGAGTGACTCCGCAGCGACCAAGAGGAGCGTCGAATGTAGCCCACAGCATCCTAGGTCATGCGGCGAGGAATGCAATCTTGGCCTCCCAATATGTCCTCTCTTTTTCTTTATATTGACGGTGCATATTGCGGACAAATTGAACCCAGGCTAGACGATCCGATGGTTGCCTTTTGCGCCTGTATATTCTGTCACATCGGCAAGCTTAAGCTTATCGACAGCAGAGAGCGGCACTCATTGTCAAACCATGTTGAGAGGGGTCACCAACGAACCCCGATCGAGCGCAACGGGAGGAACCGGTCGATGAGGTCAGCCATGGTCATCTCGTAG
This sequence comes from Allolobophora icterica, assembly GCA_963556255.1. NCBI lineage: Eukaryota > Metazoa > Annelida > Clitellata > Crassiclitellata > Lumbricidae > Allolobophora > Allolobophora icterica. Next base: position 26,840,773 of record OY744614.1, read on the forward strand.
GCTGCAAAGGCCTCAGCCACCGAGAGGTCCGCCAGCACAGTCGGAGAAGCTACCACCTGTAGATCCTCAAGCGCGGCTCTGAATGAGTCTCGGTCTAGTTTTCTCCAACCACGTACCTGCTTAGTGATGAAGGTTGGAGCATCGTGAGGAAACGGGATGATTGCCGTAACTAGACCATGGTCCGAAAAAAGGCCGAACTCTCCAAGTAAATCCGGCTCCTCTTCGACAGAGCAAAGTACTTCTAATCCATATTCCTCGTCGCCTATGAATGCAGTGCAACACTAACGTTTATTGGCCATTACTACATTTGTTTTCAGGCCAACTGATTATTTCATTAGTTCTATGTTGAGTATAGCCATTAAAGTCGTATACCCTTCGATGACCTAAGACTATTTATTCATGGATGCCATCAAAACAACATAAAATGTACGGAGTTTTTGCCAACTACGTGTATTATTGAAATCAGTATAATAGTAAAAAAAATTGAAATAATAATGATAAGTTGACGACTTTGTGTTCGTTCCACATGTTTCACTCTCTTTATTTTATATCTAAGTAGTCGAGGGATCATATCGTAACAGATCATAAGGAATAAGAAAATAATAATAATTCATCCAGGTTCCCGTTGAATTCCACTTGTCAAAATTGTTATACAATCACGTCTGAACTGTCATCGTGTACTGAACATGACCACCAGTTTGAATGCTATGCACACATTTTAATTACAGCACTATTCACATTTAGAAGTTACATGTGCTCCAAAGTATACGTTTAGAAATATGACTAAATAAATGAAAAATACAAGTTGTTTCTCTTTGCATTCAACCCACACTACTGTTTCGAAGTAATAAATATACCTTTTACAATAATTCTGTTAAACATTCCTATCTGCATTACTGAAAAGGTTCATTGTTAAACTAATTTTTGTTGAGGAATGGCACAAACTATATAGGCTAGGCTATTCTCTTCATCATCATTCGACTGGCTGAAGCGGTCACCGGTTGATTGATGGCATTAAACAATGCGTAGCCGAAATAAACCGAATTATAATCGCCGTTGACGTTCAAACCCCAACAACAGTTGTACCAGAAACCGCCTCCGAAATCGACCGCGCAGTTTCTGCTGCTGCCGCAGTTATCATTGTCGGAGTCGTAGGTTGAAAACTGCATTCCGTTTTGAGTATTGCCTACTAAAGGATTATGGAGTACGTTAAGCATATCACCCCAACTGTAATTTGATACCTGAAGACGGTTGTTCACAACAGATGATCCGACCACAAAATTGTCGTATTCCACTGACAACCAGGTACAGGTTTTCTTCTCAAGGACTTCGATTCTCAACCTCCACGATCCCTGGGTGGTCATCTGGTGGATCTTTTCCAATCCCATCCAGTACTCGCCATTCCAGACACCGAAACCTTCCTGATATTCGATCCACGGTCGGGTAAAATTCGTCATTCCGTTAAACCTCTGTTGGAAAACGATCCATCCATTCACCGATTGAACTGGAATGGTTGCGTTTAAACCGGGAACTGTTACAGTTTGATTTGTGTAGCTAACTTTGAACTCTGAAAACAACCAGGAATCATTTTGAATTGCATCTTTAAAACTCTTCAACTAAACACTATAAAATGTAGGCAAAATTGGCTTCTCCAAGGTATTTGTCGAAGAATGGTGATAAACATTTTCAATCGTCATCATAATCGTCGTCATTATTATCATCTCTAACGTCAAATTTTATTGTTTTTCAATCGGTGGAATGTAACCTAAGGCACACTGAAATTAGTCATCATTAATATTCCATAAACCTATTGTCACAAAACACTACAGCGCACAAGGAGCGACTTAGGGAATGGCGTCTGAGCAACCATTGTCAGGTGATGGCGAAGTTGGAGATCACCTTGTTGGAGGAAGACACTTTTGTTAATTCCATGGACGGAGGTCGAAGATAGTTATTGCCATGTGAATTTCGACTGCAGGTTGACAGACTGAACCGTAGAAACGATGTTTACTTACGAACCGAGAATCAGCCATCATGTTTCAATTCTCGGTCACAATAGGTTATTATAACTATTGTTCTTTTTCGGTTGTGGACTTCTGTATAGAGTTCAAAGCAAATGGGCTTGAGGAATACGGGACAATATGGTCAACGCATCATTGTTGTTTTTGTAGTGGGATAGGGTCCCTTCCCATTCGACTGGAAAATGGGTTCCCATAGTAACAGCCGTCGGCCTTTTATCGAGTGAGAGCGGCATTCCTTTGAAGTCCGTTTGCCGTAGCGGCGTCTTCTTTGAAGGCACTCATGTTTGTTGGGTCCCTGTGTATAGTCCTTTCTCCTCCCGCCAGTACCCCTCGGTCCCTTAGTAGAGTCCCCTCTCCTCCCTGACTGTCATTTGGGTCCTCTCGCTAAATAGTATGCAAAGAAGTACCAACGTTGATTCTAATTAGTTGAGTAAGGCGCTTGGATAAACAGACTCAGCGACAGAGAGAAGATAGAACCGTTCGAAAGAAGACACCCTTGCGGAGCACAGCTGATACATTCATAGGGATCGTTGTTGCAGTTGCCTGTGTCGTTGACGCTATTCAAGTAATAAAACGTGCGGATTTGTGACTGCAAGAAGGGGAGCCAGTAAAGTCAACCTAGGTGGGATCAGAACAGAAGTGAGGGAGTTCCCAAACAAGCCCTTCCGCCGAGTACGGAGAAAGCAGCGGAGGAATCGTCGCACTTTTAGGTTGTTTTGTCTGACGATAGTTTTAGTAGTAGGCCTAGTTCGTAATCGTAATCGCATTCTTCAAATTTCTAAAGCGCTAATCGAAAGCTAAGAGGAAGGCACCAGCTTATTCACGAGCTCAGCATTGTATTAGAGGGATTGTCCAGAGATCTATATCCAGTGTTGATCTGAGTCCGATTGCCAGAGAGACCAGAGAGAAGAGGTTGAGGACGAGAAGGTGGACGATCGGATGGATTAGGATAAGAATTCTTGAAGAGATGGCACTTCAGTTTGGAGTGGAAGACCTGTTGGATGATAACTAGAGAAGCCTGATACAGATGTGGCATTGGTGGAGGAACTGAGAATATTAGAATAGTTTGACAGAGGAAACGTTCTATCCGTCATTCATGTTCTGGAGAATTAACTTTCTATCCGGCATTTGTGCTCGAGAAAGTGAGCATCTAGCCTTCATTGCAGCTCAAGAGAGCAGCCATATAGTTTGATTGTTTTTTGTTTAGAGACGAGCTGTCAGGACTTGATAGTGCTGTGCAGGGACAGGTGTCGAGAGATAACCTGTTATCTGGGTGACATGTCTGGAATAGCAACCTTCAGCATTGAACTGAAATTGGTTAACGAGTTGTACTTATGTGGAACTAGCATTTTTTAGTGTCAGTCGAAACGAAAGGATCGCAATTAGATTGTATGTGTTTTTTTTATTGTTTTGAAGTTCATGGGGCCAAAAGGAATGTGCACATTTTGATGTGAAATGTTTCTATAGATTATGTTGTTTAAGCATGTAAATAGTTGTAGGCCTATATTGAAAGCGTGTATTTTCCATTAGGTCTACTGAGGCTTTAATATTTAATTCATGATTTACCAAACCTGCTGAACTTTATGAAAAACTTACGTCTTCTACTTACTGGTGGTAATTTTAATTTATTAGGTAGGCCTACACATTGGATGATTGTTATCATAGATGACGTTCTACAGAGTGGGCCAAAAAAGGGAACCCCTAGACATTTTTGCTCATATTTCGGCCAAAAGTAAGAATTCTTATATCAAATTTTACTTGCTGAAAAGTAGGCCCTAATTCATATTTACGTATGACAGCCAAATTTCACCAAAATATTTCAAACAGAACCAAAGTTATATCACTTTTACTGAGTCCACCCACTGTTTTTTGATGTTCCAAAAACAAGTAACGCAACAAAGGGTAACAAAAAACGATTTTAATAAGTCACATCTCAAATAATTGATATCAAACAGACTTGATATTGCTTCACAACTTGTGTTCAATATGTCCATCACCAGTACCCACACATGTTCTGAGCCTCTTTGTAAAGTTTTTGATGGCCTTGTTGATAGGTTCCAGAGGTAAATCTTCCCATATCAACTCCAATGCGACCTTCAATTCTCTTATCGTTTTTGGCTTTGGTCGCAGACTATGATATTTCTCCAGCATAACTCCCCACATGTGATAATCCACCGGGTTCAAATCCGGAGAGTTTGGGGGCCATTGGTCCTTCTCAATGAAACCAGGGCAATTGACAGTGAGCCAATCTTGCGTGAGACGAGCAGTATGCGCTGGAGCGCTGTCTTGCTGAAAGATGAATCCAGCTGGCAGCAGACGCTTGCAATCTGAAATTAATTCTGGAAGCAGGCGAGAAACGTAATATGCAGCATTCACCTTCGCCTTCTCATCAACAAAACGCATTTTGTCTGTCATTGACACCTTGCCCATTTTGACTTTTTATAAATTATTAATCTGAAAAATTGTTTATTTACCAAAATGATCATCTTCTTTCTAAATGACGTCTCATTGACGTGCAGCTACGCTGGTGCCCCGCTTCTAAATAATAATGATACTAATTACATTTAATGATTTAAAAATTCTTACTTTTGGCCGAAATATTACCAATTATTTGAGATGTGACTTTATGTGACTTTTGTTACTTTTTGTTGCGTTATATGTTTTTGGAACATCAAAAAACAGTGGGTGGACTCAGTAAAAGTGATATAACTTTGGTTCTGTTTGAAATATTTTGGTGAAATTTGGCTGTCGTACGTAAATATGAATTACTTCTCAGCAAGTAAAATTTGATATAAAATTCTTACTTTTGACCGAAATATGAGCAAAACGACTAAGGGTTACTTTTTTTGGCCCACCCTGTAGTTAAGATTTTTTTGTGTCTTCACTTCTGTCATTCCTTTTGCTGCTCCTCTCTGTCATATTCTCGTTTCGCTTGGAAAACCTTTATGGCATATTCGCAGGTGTTAATTGGCTATCATCACACTTAATGTACTAGTTGTCCCTATCTATAGCGGGATCTTTGATCCCTTCTGGGCCTCCTATGTAGCCAATTAAGTTGCCAAATGATTTCTTCTTTACTGTCACCGTTGTACTCTTATAGAAATGATTGCATTTGATATACGTTTAGTAAACGACTAAAATTCATGGTGAGATCTAAAACAAATTAAATGTAATCAGAAAAGAAAAAACAGGAAGTGAACCAACTGTACTTTATCAGAGTATACGTAAGGCAGTCGTTAAAACATGGTAGAGGTCAAATCCATAAATCACAGGCGGCGTAAACGGTGTCACGAGAAATGGTTTACGGACAAATGGTTTACGGACAAATGGTTTATGATATCTTTTCATCGAAGATCAAGCTTCCAGTTTCAGTCATATATTCAACGATAATCCAGCTGCTGGTTTGACCTCTATTTTCATCGGCTATCCAGGTTCTAGTTTGATTTATGTTTTCATCGCTCTCCAGCTTCTACATGTAGTTTTAGTTTTTTTCAATGGCCATCCAGCTTCTAGCTATATTTGAATTTTACTATCAACTGTTTTCATCGCTCATCCAGCTTCCAGTTTGAGCTTGATTATCGATGAATACATAACTGAAACTATAGAAGCTGGATTCTCGATGAAAATATAGCTCAAACTAGAAGCTGGGAAGAGTGAACCATTTCGCCGTGAACCATTTGTCGTGAACCATTTGTCGCATTTGTCGTGAACCATTTGTCCGTGAACCATTTGTCGTGAACCATTTGTCGGTGAACCGTTTATCCGTGAACAGTTTGTTGTGGAGCCGGTGTAAACGAGTGATTCATACATTATTTTTGTAATTATTGTTCGTTTATTCAGGGCATTATATTGCGCCTTCTTAAACACCTACGTAGAGTAACTACCGGCTCGGACCCGATGAAAAAGAGTAGTTTTCAATTGCTTGTGAAAAATAGGCGCATCGTCATTGGTCAACGTCGATATATACGATAATGTACGTTAGGGCTTGACCACTGCGCATTCATATTGCAAATGCTTTTTGTCCAATAATTTTCCAAGCGCCAATTAACGACTTAACAGATGGCAGCGCTTTGTGGTGCATTTCAAGCTAAACGGAAATATATTCAGTGTCTAGATGACTAACTGGTTCTGTTATCAATTGTATCATTGTCGTCGTCTTGGGACTGATGACAATGATGATGACGACGACAACATCGATGACTATACTTACTTTCTGGTGGACAACACGTTTTCCATGTTCTGTTGGCAGTGAAGCATCCGACCTCTTTTCCAGGAGACGTTACGTTGGCTGTGCATCCGTAGAAGAGGAAACCGTTGTAGGTGAACGGAAGAGAACAGTTTTCCGGGTGGATCCAGTCGACTGAACGAAATCAGACAATCTTTCTCATTTTGAATTCAGTTAATGTGATGGTAGAGTGTAGGAAGTTTGGACATAGGATGCGGATGTTATAAATAGAAAAGAATTCTCGCCTTAATTGCCCACATCAGTGGCGGCTATGCCTGAAATGGATTGGACCACGCTTTTTGGTCCCTGGTCCCCTAGGTATTCCAACTTATAGGCCAGTTTTAACATGCCGCTCTAATAGAGATTCCTTAGAGCCTTAGCCGTAACTGATCTCTTGCCCCTCCAAGGCATGATAGGCCACCTTCATAGGCGTAGACTCGGGGGCGGGGAGGCAGCCGGGGCACGTGCCCCCAATAATTGAGATTTACTGTACATCCAATGCAACAACTGTAGAATTAATTACCAAATCTCCCCCCGCAATATTTTGGACAAGTTTACGCCAGTGGTCACCTTTATCATTCATTGGAATATGGCTCAGTATGACTCTGGGAAAAAGATAAGCATCTATACTGAAATATTGAAACAGAAAAGGCTGAAGATAATATTTATCGAAATATTCCGACGACTGAAAAAGCTCATGAGAGACTTTCTTTGGAAAAGAAAAAAGTAGTCTTGAGTCGTCATACTTTCCATTAGGACTGCGGCACGGATCGGCGTGATTCAGTTGCTATCAGCCGGTCAAAAACATGTAGCCAGTTATTCAGTGCGCACTTAGTACGGCCTTGTGAAACTGAAGATTCAAAGTATGCTTGCACATGTCATGTGGCCTCTTTCCCTTCTGAACCTCCTTGTCCCTGTTCAGAAATCCTAGTGTCGTCCGATGGTTGACATTAGCCCATCTGGGATTTGTTTCGCAATACAGTTTTCATTGCTACTCATAAGGTCAACATCACCATACAGTTACTTTCAATTGAAAATCTTAGGCCTACTTTACTTATATACTTAAAATACACTATGAATGTTTCTCACAAAATAGTGTTTATTTGAATACCACTTTCACCGGAAAAAGCTCTAAATCGCTTACCACAGTGAGGACCATAGCTGTCGACATTGTAGTCTGGTGACATCAAATCCTGAATAAACAAAATACAAGGTTGCTGTGACAGCTTTCTTAGAATATTCGTCCAGTCGATGGACATACGGCTCTTGTAAGGAATGCATTCCCTATATTAATAGCTTTGGGTAGAAATCCTTGACTTTCCCTTTATTGTCTGCGGTAATCAGGAATGCTCTACGCGATAATACCTAATCTGAATCGAATGATTTTATGCCCTTTCAGGATTGTTACAATCACATTATTTGCTTGTTAAAATCCACGTATCAAGCGCCACGTATCGACACCAGTAGGACAATCAAAAAACGATTACGGATGTAAATTACTACAGCACGGAAATGGTGTCCTAATGAATGATTACTACTGAAGATAGGCCTACGTGTCAGCATGTACCAGCTTTGCTTTAATCTTTCACTTATACATTGTACAAATATATATAAATATAGAAGAAGAAGAAGAAGAAGAAGAAGAAGAAGAAGAAGAAGAAGAAGAAGAAGAAGAAGAAGAAGAAGGAGGAGGAGGAGGAGTAGGAGGAGGAGGAGGAGGAAGAGGAGGAGGAGGAGAAGAAGAAGAAGAAGAAGAAGAAGAAGAAGAAGAAAAAGAAGAAGAAGAAGAAGAGAACTTCCCTGAGCTAAGCCTGAGGCATCCATAGATATGAAGCGTTAGCGACTTCATTTCCTTAGCCTTAGCATTTGAGGGCGGATGGTAAGTTCTCTCCCTAGCCGTCTCATCTTTCCACCGAAAGTGTAGGTCAGTGCATTCATTGTAGCTGAGTTGGCTAGGAAGTGAAGCGGAGCAGAAATCTCGAACCAAAAGTTTACCCTGGCAGGGATTTGAACTCCCAACGTTTTTGTTGACAGTCCAGCACGCTAACCACTACACTTCACAGCACCAAAACATATATTATTATGTTAAGATATATTATACGTTGGGGTGCTGTAAAGTGTAGTGGTTAGCGTGCTAGACTGTCAACCAAAAGGTTGGTGGTTCAAATCCCTGCCAGGGTAGAAATTTGGTTCGAGTTTTCTGCACTGCCTTCACCCCTAGCCAAAAGTAAAGAAAAGGCTGCCTTTTCTGTACTTATCAAATAACCTGGTAGTGTCTACAGAAAGATTTTGAAGTCACGTAGCTGCAGCAATTCTTAGGTCCCGAGTAGAGTTCACATATTCGAGAATCCTCGTTGTAATCGAATCCAGAACACTGTGATCGTTGGTTGCATTCGATGGCACAACGACTCTTCGAACTGACGACACGAGTCTCGTCTGGTGAATCCACGGAACACACCGTTGCATCACTGTCCCACGATCTCGTCTCTTTGAAGAAAGAATCTGATCGAGATTGGGCGACAGAAGGAAGAGTCAGCAGTGCAACTACGACCATCGCGAACATCGTGGAGTTAAAGAAAACGTCTGCGTGTCTGAATATCGACAAACATAGATCCACAACGTTTCGATTACTTGCATGGCAATGCTTATTTACTAGGACAGCATTCCTACTTGGAGCTCATGATTATATGACCAATATTCCCGTTTAGACCCCACTGTGCAAAGTACTGTAAAGGAGGCGAAATAAATTATTTTTTCCACCTGATTGACTTACCGCCTAAGAGTCAGATGATGCGTGTGTCCATCGGAAAAGAATGACTGAATAGGATTTTCAACTATTTCTACGGAAATATAAATGATCGTTTGACGTTTTATCAAAGATACGGTTTCGATTTCACTCGCCGTGTCGTCTTGGATGGCTGAACAATATAATTCTTATGATATTAAGTCAAGTACTGAAGACTACCAATAATAGTATATTCGTGGCAATTTGGTGTTATACTGGGCAATCCAAATCAGTTACTGTTGCAGTTATGCAATAGGCTAGATAAGCTATATAAGCTTTTAATGCTTCCAAATCGTTCCTTCCAGTTGTCTAGTTTCTGTTTCAAAGTGTTAAAGAAGTTTGGTACGTCAAAACTATTTCCTGTAGAAGCCGGCTCCCGTTACTAGTCCACAATCCTTTGGCTAAAAAATTTCTATGTTTAATCTTATTATCAATAATTAAAAAGCATTATGCCTTATATTGTGTCTTACGGTACAATTTCACTGTGTTCGTGCACTTAAGCTGCATCATAAAGGATGGGATTACATATTATAATGTTTTTTTTATCTGATGTGCAATATAGAATCCAGTCGAATAAAGGCTTTTCGTCTCTGGGTCTCTACAGTGAACTGGCTTGTATGTTATACATAGGGTCTACATATCTTTCTGTAGTCTGGAAACGAATTGCAATCTCTTCTAACTCTTCCAATATCGTATTGTTTCATCGACGCTTGGCGAGGGATAATTATTTCTTGGTCGAATAGAAATGTGTTACCCAAAACGTTCTCTTAAGGTCAGGTCTGTCACAATCTCAAAACGAGAGAAAATTGATTAGGCCCCCTACTGTAGAAATGCGAATTATTACTCCTAGTTCAAAGAGACTTCTTGGCATGACTGGAAAAGAAACCTCTTCAAGCCGTTCGAGACTTAAGATTGACCACTGACCCATCTTTACAGGACTCCATTTAACGTATATTCGGCAGAAAATAAATTGAAAATATAACTACCATCGGGCATATTATGTTCATATACTATAAAGTAAGGCAAGAACAAATGTCTCGAACAAATGACGTTCAATTGTTATAGTCTTCGGAGCCATTGTCTTCGTCATTACCACTAATTGATGCTCTGTCTTTTTCATGTTTGTATCGGTTGGTTGTTGTTTCTGCCTCTTTGGCGCACAAAGTTGTTCATTATCATTATAGTACAGTAATTATAAACGTCATTATGGAAGTAGGCCTAGTCGATAATTGCAGAATGTAGAACTCGACCGTATTTCAAAATTCCAAATTTTTAACCCACATAGGCTACGTTAAGTAGCTTTCACATCAGCAGCATTATCATAATCACCATAGCTGGCAAAGAGAAGTTAGTAAAATAATATTCATTAACTCTGGTTTCTTCTCCAAATGCATAAATAACTTACATCGTAGCTGATGTCGGTATGTAACGTCTACTCTTCGATCATTTGTCTTTTGACAACATGCATTAGGCGAACTTCAGCTTATGAGCAACGAATGCGATTGCTTCTGCATACGAGCCATATGTGACGTCATGCAGGGCTTGATTATACACCCACACGACCATTGTGTAGGAGCCACCAGGGAATTGATCGTTACAGCGCCATCTCCTAATGGAATACTTTGCTTATTCACGAGCGCTGCGTCGTGTCAGATAGTCCAATAGTACAAGAGAAGGGCAGTTCCAAGTCAGGTTGGCATTTACCCAAATCCCAACAAGTACAACATATCATAAATATTCATAAATTTATTCTCGCCGCTATTGGTTGAGAATAAATTAAGAAATTTCTGCAATGAATATATCCAGCTGCCACTCGCATGCACGTAAGCTTATAGCTTTTTAGTCGAACAAATATCCAGCGTCCACACGTAGATACAGCTTTATAGTCGTCTCTCACCCGATTTAATTTCTGCAATGAAGGTATCGAGCTTCCACTCGCAGGTATAGCCTTTTAGTAGCCCAAATATCCAGCTTCCACACGTAGGTATAGCTTTTTAACACAAAATACATAGGCTACACTGACCCTAACCCTAGGCGCTAAATATTTACGAGCTGCTTTACGTGTTGGAATTTGCATGTACGTACATGTATGTACATTTCATAGGTATGTACACTATATATATAAATATACGTTATTAATAATCATGCATGCATGTCTGTGTGTATATATGTATTTATGCATGAATGTATGCACATATGCATCGCCATATGCATGCATGCATGTATATATGTACTTAAATATATAATCGTATTTTCAAGGTTGTTTGTATATATGTATGCATACATGGTTGTATGTATGTATTAATGTATGTATGGTTGCATGCATGTATATGAGTTTCAAAGGAATGTATGAATGGACGTATATAAGTAATCACATATGCATTGTTGTATGTTTATATATGTGTGTGTGTGTATGCACGAATGTATGTATGTATCGCCATATGTAGGTATGCATGTATGTTCATAGTACATGTTGGCCTATGTATATAATTTTGTATCTATGTATCAGGAGATTTAACAAAGCGTTTGTGAACAAAATCGTTGCACCCATGAAACCATCTGTCGTAAACAGCTGTGTCCAAAATGACACGAAGACATGTGCAAACAGGTTACCAAATTGTCCGGCTTATACATTACATAGTTTAATGATCTTAACACAGGCGAATAATGTTTATTTGCTCAAGCACCAACAATACGAACAATCGCTTCCTAGCGACACCTATCGGCGACTCTGGCAAACACTTTATCACGCTACCCTTAATCTCTAATTCATGAAACGTCTCGAGTCAATGAGTTACGTACGTATTGTGTTGTACCACTGTATAGTTACTGAACATTTACAAAGCGCCTCTCACAGTGTTCGCGAAATTATAGGGTCTCCCAGTGCGAAGACCCAGTGAATAGAAAGTGGTTTTAAGACAGCGGAACGAGGCACTTGGGCCATCAGCGAATAACGAGGCACGTGTCGATGAAGAGAGCTGATTCCAATGAGCAGGACAAGTGCAAGCAAAGGCTCGAGTTTCGGCCAAAGGTATGTACGAGGAGTGACGATCTGCCTTTTATTGTACGAGTAACAGAAGTGTTGACATTTTTGTTGAGGCAGACAAGCGAGTAGCGGATCCTGCGACACGTTTAGATGCAATGGGCGAAGGTACAAAGGGCCAATTGATTCCAATGAGCAGGACTAATGCAAGCAAAGGCTCTCAGTTTCGGCCATAGTAATCCTGGCTCGCAGTCCTACGTGTGGATTGTACGTCTGTTTGTATGCATGCATGCAGTTATGTATAACTGAAACTCTCCACACAACCGTTTTAGACAGTCATCTTGTCATTTTGGTGTCACTCCTCTGAGGGTGTCACCCGGTGCGGCCCGCACCCCTGTACCCCCTCGTGACGCCACTGCATCGCTCGACTCCCCCGCGTTGCCCATGCTTACATGCTCGATGTCCTGCACTGGCTCCCTATTGCTGCGCGCATCCGTTATAAGATCCTCTTCCCTGTCTCTAAATCTCAACAGAGCACTGCTTCGAAATATCTCTTGAACTATCTGCGAAAGCCGCCATCTGCATCCTCATCTCGCTCCTTGCGCTCTGTAAATCGGCTTGATCTTTTTGTTCCCAGAACTAAAACTGCCTTGGCCCAGCACCTGGCTTTTTTCTGTAGTGAGTCCCACGATCTGGAATGACCTTCCCCCTCTGCTCAGGGCCAAACTAATGACTGGCTTTTCCTCATCAGTCTCGCCTTCCCTAAAGCCATTTCTGTTTCCCCCGGGGCTTCTGTGCTGAGAGCGCCTCTCAATAGTTATTCTGCGAGAGACGCTTTATAAATTTCTAGAAACAATACAAAACAATATAATACTGCGTCCGCGTGCCGATGTCCCGAGATATTCTATCCCCCCTAAAGCGTATCCTCCCGGATGGAATAAACCGGTTTAGAGTATCCGGTGGGATGAACCATTCTATCCACCCTCGTCATACGCATCACGATAGCCTCGACGAAATTCCAGTCAAAATCACCAGAAACAAAGTAAATTGATTTAAGGTCGACGTACAAACTAAAGATACTCAATTCAAAAATTGTATGTGTGCAATAAATCCAAACAGTACGACTGAATACACTTAGAAACCGCCAAAAATGCACACTAAACCGAATACTCCATTTCGCTAAGGGGGATACGCATGTATGGGGGATACTCTATTTCGTGACACCGGCGCCCCTAGCTATTTTAAATTCCCGATTGAATGAATGCGACTCTGACAATTCTATTAAAGCATGCCATCCTTAATCTCTCATCCCTGCATCGCCTCGACGATTAGACAAAACCCGCTGTCAAAGTGCAGTGTGCTTACTGGCATTGTTGCTTTTGCCTGTCGATGCAATGAATGGACCTTCGTAAATAAGAGACACTCGAATAGGACGATATATCAACGCGAACAAAAGTTTGCGTGACAAGATGGACGATTGATTTGTGAGCGCTTGTCTAGCGGTGCAGATGAGTAGCCTACGTACATTTGTGCACGTATAATAATAATAATAATAATAATAATAATAATAATAATAATAATAATAATAATAATAATAATAATAATATTTATTCTTTAATTAAGCGCCTGCAAACGCACTGAGCTATACATGTACATGTTATGCGATAAACCTTAACTACTAACAGAACAGACAGCCTGCAATACACGGCGCAAATTGCAGCCTACAAAGCTTGTCCGCCTATGGGACTCGATCTCTGTACCTCTCGCACTCTACGCCTGATGCAATCCAATGCGCTATCGGGCCCCCCACGTATGTATTTATGTATGCAAATGCATGTATGCATCATGTGTGTGTATTTTTTTAATTTTTTTTCCGGATATTTCTATAGCGCCTCTCGAAGTCAACTACTACTCAGAGGCGCTCCCGACTACAGCATTGGTATACTGTGCCGGTATTTTAACGCCGAAGCGCCACGAGCAATTGCGGGTGAAGGACTTGCCCAAGGTCCGTACGCAGCGGCTACAGTGGGATTCGAACCTGCAACCCTCCGGTCACAAGGCGCCGAACATACCACTGAGCCACCACGCCCCACATGTATGTCTGTCATCATAGACCTACCCACTTTTCCCCATTGTCGGACAGATGCTCGCACTAAAACGGAGTTGTAGGTTTCGCTTCCATTTGAGCCACAATTACTGACGCTTATAGAAAGTCTTTATCAACCCCTTCACAGCTGCTACACTTGTTCGCAAATGACAAACCACTGTCGTCTATACCAATGCCTATAGATTATTTCAGCCTGTTGATCTTGCAGGGTTGACTGTGCTCAGGTGTGAGCTTCATTGAAACTGCGTGTCTGATAAGCTTCTCTTGGAGTGGCGCTAGATGAACTTGTCATTACAATTAGAAATTACAATAACTGCCACGTCCAGCAAAAGGAGTTTAATAAGATCCAAATGCAGTACAGGCTATATTTATGCTGTATCTGACTGAAACTGGTGTTCAAAGCACCGGTTAGACTGAAATAACCACGAGGCTTGTGATTTGACAGACGAACCTGGCGCTTGGTCAATGCAGAGTTCTTAATAGCAAACTTAAAGTAACTTTCGCGAATTCGGTGCCCTAAGGTTGAATAGCAAGAACATTATATTACATTTAAGCAGAAAGTTCACATGCGATCATGGATCATCGATCATTATATCATCGTGCTCCTGTGACTCGCGTGCATAGGCCCTACCTCAAAAGTAAAACTACTATATGACCCTCATGCAGCGCAGGGGGGGGGGCGGTCAATTTCTACTGTTTGGCACGGTTGAGCCCGTAGTAAGCGCATTAAATAAGAAATAAATGACATAAATAAAATATAAGGTGTTATTGGCTGCATGTACACAGCCGATAATTCTTCTGCATTTAGGTTCTGTGCCTCCTAAATGGGCGGATTGAATATAACGATAACCACACATAATTATACTTTAATTCAGTGATGTTATTATACCTCCAGATCAAAGCCAAATAATGTATTATGCATTTCTTAAACTGAATACAAATACCAGAGGTCCAGTATATTCCAGATATTCGGGTGCTAGTGCGAGCAAATTCTGCGTGCAATTCTCCAGAGGACCTCGTGTAGTGGGTTTGGCCATCCGAAACGCGAATAAAGTTACCATTAAAGGGTGAATGAAGGCATATTTTGTTAGTGAATTTATACATAAACAAACTAATTTGAAGTTTAGCAATGCAATCAGTCGTCAATAATTCAAGGTTGGAAATAGCTGTTGTTGAACTATGCATAGCACGAAAAAATTGTCTATGCTAATTGTATATAGCGCGTTTCTGGATCAAGTAGGGGGCCTAATTTAGGCGTGATGATATTACAGTAACAAAGGCCTGGAATAGTAGAGAGTTGAATGAAAATGGCTTTTGGTAACAGATAGGAAACGCGTGATAATATCCCAACGCTTTTGGAGATTGTTGGCAGTATAAAGTAGGCTATGTGGTCTTTCCATGTAAGGACCTGGTGTTGATCCAGCTATAGGCTCTACGCCTAAAACTTCAAAGACGATACCTGCGAAATAGGCTAGCCCAGTCGCTGATGCTAACTAACAATCACGATACCATAACCAGGAAGTAGCCTACGATGAGAGCAGCTCAGCCACTGCACGCCCGTGTCGTAGTGCTAGGAAATGCAAGTCCCAAGTCTGGATGAAGGAGGAGGGCGACGCTAATTATATTCGTGTTAATTGCGCTTTGCTATAGAAATATTTAAACTAACAATGCACGTATAAAATTAACACAACCTGATGAATTGTTAAACTGTTGAAAATGCTGTCATGAATTCTGTCATATGAAACTAGGTGACCCTGTTATCGAAACTTTTCGTCCATTGTAGTCTCACCTTTGAATGCCCACTAATAGGCCAACTTTCTTCGGGTGACTGTAATATCGCTTATTTTTATCTGTGTTCACTGTTCAATAAACTGATTGAATTAAACTGAATGATACATATGCGTAAACCGCGCTTGTTTTGTTATACCGTAGTCCTGAAATGACTAATGCTTTGAATCACGAATCCTGAAGGCGCAATGCCGTAGGAAACTGACACAGCGTCAAGGGAAAACTCCGATTGCGCAGTAACGAACAATTCAGCAGCGAAAAGAGCATCTAATTTTTTTCAATTTCTCTTCGACCGATGATTCTTATATCTGATAAATAATCTTCGTGGTACACGTTTAGCTGTTGATCTCATTCTTCGTTTACATAGGGGAGGGAGGGGCATGTTGTCTCACGGGTATGTTGTCTCAACAATCGTGTAGAAAAAACTGTATGTTCTTTTGTGCGCTGATATCATCAGGATGTGTGTACACAACATCCAGATCATTTATAAGCAACTTTGGTTAATACAGCTATAAAGGTTAGTTAGCAGGCAAAATGTCATTTTTTTCACAACCCAAAAGCATCTTCTTGCTTGTTAATGATTTTCATAGTGTTGAAAGAGTTTTTTACATATACAAATTGTTTCTAGACCGTTATTTAGCTTATGAACCCGCTATATTAGTACGAAATGCGCTTGAACGTTAAAGGCACTTTCTTTGCACTGGTGATGTTAACTTCAGGAATTTTTTGCAAGGGGTATGTTGTCACAATTTGTGACAACATACCCCATGCAAATTAAAGCTTGAGACAAAACATACCCTGTCATTGTTTGTGTCGCATTTTATTGTACTATAGCAGTTTGACTGTTTAATTTGCAGGATATATATGGGTCTATGATGCGTTTTTGGACTGGGGGTGGGGGAACCGCACCCACTTCTTAAACAATGCCAATCAATATTTTGATCATCCTACCATCTCAGTCTTTCTCGACCCCAGTCACTTGTCATCTCAAGTTCTCCAACCGAGCCATATCCAACACAGCACCACGCCTCTGTCTGGAATGATCTCCCCCTGAATTCCTCAGATTTTCAGTTCCGTCATCATAATTGCAACACGTCCTTCACCCCCCTCATATTCCTCTATTTTTCACCCCTAAGGCTTTCTACTTAAAACTGAAGTCTCACGTTTTCAAGTAGGCCTATTCCTACCCTAACTCGTCAGATCCTCCTAAACTATATCTGCCTTAACAGCGGCTCTGCCTCCTTTCTTGATATGGCCTTCTGGAAACCGGGCTCGGGCATGTTTGGACTACTCTCTGGAAAACTCCCTCTGATTTGACGTAGCGCTCGTGAATAGGCTGGTGCCCTGCCCTTGGCCTTCTAGTGGCGATTTAATAGTTTGGAGATTACGATTACTATTGTGCCTTCCCAGAGATCGCAGTCTTCGCCTTGCTTCGTGTATGCAGACAGAGTGAGGAGTGTGTACCACAAAAGTACGAAAGTACTTAAACACACAGGTAAACCGAGAGCCAGACGAACTGAGACACAGGCAGTCATACAGGCAGACTCTTTGCCACGCAGGTCACCCGACAGACTGACCGCCGTGACTGGCGCGTAGACGCCACAGATCTGGGTCATTGTTACTCTTTTTGGAAAATTCTGAAATCACCCTCATTCTCCGCCGTATGGCTGTCAGTCATATCGGGATGTGGAGATGTAGGTCAAATCGCGAGCTTCTACATCCTTCATCAGTTACAAAATCGTATATGGACCCACACTCATATTGTCGGCCTTGATATGACTCCTCACCCCTCAGTCCCCTCACAATCTCAGAATCAATAACTGTCCTGGTTAAACATATCCGGGCCAGCTAGCTGAGGATAGCTCCCTCCGTTACATAATATAGGCATTTAAGACGTCGTTGATCTTGATTTATACACGTCGTGTTCCGATTTTGCTGATAGGGAAAATGTAGTTCAGGAGTAGAATTCTTGTCAACGACTGTAACTGTTAGCATACTTTGTAGTTTTTTGTAGTTGACATAATCTGTTTCTTGCTGTCAGTTGACAGGTTTTATTATTTATAGTCGGATAAGACTATTTATAATTGATTTTGAATATTCCTACAATATCTAGTTTTATTTTTCAGTGTCAAGTGTTATTTGTGACAACATGCCCCCATCTGCGAGACAACATACCCCGATGTCGGGGTAAGTTGTCACATGTTGGGGCTCATGTTTAAACTATTTTATTAAATAGTGCGTTTTAATATTTTGTCATTATTTTTCATTTACTATGTCAAGGAATGGTATACCTCCCCGGTACATTCATAGGATTTGTAATAACTTTATTTACGCAGTGTACATAACGAAAAAAGTAAAAATTGAGACAACATGCCCCTCCCTCCCCTACATTTCCATCACACATTCCTTACAATAGTCCTCCTCTCCTTTTTCGTCATCCTCACACTCACCAAGCATCTCTTCCTCATCAAGTTCAATCTCCTCCATCAGCGAAAATAGGTTGTCCAGCAACTTTAATACTTTCGGGTTGTTTACCGAAAGTCGAATTAGTTCGGCCGCGCTGTCTATCAACGCCGTATCCCAGCTCAATTTTACCTCCTCCTCTTTCTCCCCTCTTTCTTCTTCCCTTCTTCCTCTTCCTCCTCACCGTAAAAAAATTGGACATCAAAATGTTCAAACGTGGCGTTTGCTGATAAGTAATCGAACGCAGATTCATCACAATTGCATCGAGTTTCGTAGCAAACACGCTTCGTGACGTTGTTGTTGTATGACGTAGTAAATGCGTCATCACCAGACAACAGGCTTTTTCGAACGAAGGCGTTTCTGTTTTTGTTACCACATGATGGCGAAAGGCATCCGTCATTAACACAGTCCAAATGAGTTGACGTTAATTTGGTCTGGTTCATCTTGTAGCCTAAGCTTATATGTATTATTATTAGTTGGCCAAGAATTTTAATATTTTACCCCAGGTAACTTTAACTCCCTCAAGAGTGACAACATATTTGCCGACTATTATTGATATTTTTAAGAGTATTATTATCAGGCGTATTATAATTATTATCGTTATCATTTCTGCATTTAGTTAGCTCCACTGTATAATAACTAAACAGCAAACAACAGCTTTGGGCAATTGCATGGGAGAAGAACTTGCCAAAGGTCCCTATACAGTAACCGTCTCAGGCGAGGCTCGAATCCATATTCTGCGTTACAAGCCTACCAATCGGCCACTGTGCACTACGAAATCATAAAAGATCTGAGACGCCTCTGCCAGCATTTTCATGGGTATTATATGGGACCATTTTGGGATCCATACGGTTCCCATATGTGGGGCGTGGTGGCTCAGTGGTAAGTTCGGCGCCTTGTGACCGGAGGGTTGCAGGTTCGAATCCCACTCTAGCCGCTGCGTACGGACCTTGGGCAAGTCCTTAACTCGCAATTGCTCGTGGCGCTTTGGCATGAAAATTCCGGCACAATATCAAATGCTGTAGTCGGGAGCGCCTCTGAGTAGTAGTTGACTTCGAGAGGCCCTATAGAAATATCCGGAATAAATAAAATAAAGAACATGGGTCCTATGTGGGCTCAATATGGGCATGCTGAAAGGGATTCTGATCTGTCTGACAGTCCAAAAAGCTTGCAATTGGACCGTTTTGCACCCTTCATATAACTGATATCATAATCATCATTTATTTTAATCTTTTAATCCGAATGATGATGATGAAAATTTGGTACCTCCACTTTTTAGACCAAAGTTACTCCTATATATGGATAATAAACTGAAAGAGAAAGGCTAACGTCGAGAGGAGAGCCACCACTGGATGTCTGAACCAGCCCTGTCGAAAGGCAGAGAACATGAAGAAGGCTTGAAGAAGAAGTATGGGTACTCCTTACTTCCGAAGCTTACCCCTATGATTCATAGTAGTCAACTTACTAACAAATCTTTGTCAGACTCCACTGCAGCACAGAAGATGTACAACGGCTTCTTGTAACAACGTGAGGGCGTTTCCTCAGATGGTCAATATTGCTAATCAGAATCCTTTATTCATCCGTTAACATACATGTGCTGTGATTGAGGCTTCCTTCCGATCTATATTCAGCATCCGATTCCCTTGGAGGACTAAGGCACTGACGCGCCCAACTAGGTCAAGGTGATTGGCGTCAATAATCAAAGGAATTCAACGCGGTTTGATACCACCTGATTTGCATTTGTAGCGTTATTCGCTATGTATCGTATCTAATCTGGCAACTTTTTAGGGTTGTTTTCGTTAGAAAAGAGGCATCAATCGATTTCCGGTTCTTTATCCGAGTCCAAAACGACATAACAGATCTAGTATAGCGGACCAAAAACAGGCAGCTAATATTCCAGTCAATGTATTCAAAGAGCGAGTGTAAAATTTGTTAGTCAGAGCAAAAATCTAAAATAAGTTGGCTACTCAATGTGTATGACCTTGAAAATAATATATAGACATGTTTTAAAAAGGGATTGTCAGTTCCGTGAAGAGGAAATGCAGAATAGGGTGGTGAGTTGGAAAGCTAGTGCGTCATCTCTCCTTGGCTGGAACTTTTGTAATTTAGGCCGGTTTGTTTTTATTATACTTTGGTTAAAAGCAGGGTTTCAGTTTTCACAAAGGAGATGGGGGTCGAACATTTTGCAGAATTCCAACGTACACACAAACGCAGGTCAAAATCCAAAGTTATTAATAAGTAAGTAAGCAAGTAAGTAAGTATATACTTTATTAATCCAACTGCTAACCGCAGTTTGGTTTACACATGTATATCACGTCCAGGTTAAAGTACTAAGGCCTATATTCAGGTGAAAATCATCCTAATTATGAAAGATTTACGAGCTAGACTGTCAGCAGTCGGGAGAACCCGATTATGAACACGGGGTCGTCAATTGACGACTCAAGAGATATTTTAGTTACCTGACACCAGCATCTTTCAGTTACTTAGATGAGGGTTTAGAAGAAGAGCTAGGAGGTTGAATCCCCAAACTCCCCGACACCTATACCACTGGTTAAAAGTTACATTTACAATAATAAAAGGCTAGAAACTAGTGGACCACTGTTAGCTGGTTTAACCAACACGTCCTGAAGTCACAAGAACGGAATCGGCGATTGTCTCGAAATTAGAATGGGATGCATTGATCAACGGTTTGATTATATTCTCATAGATACATTTTGGAATCAAATTGAAGCAAAAAATTATGCGTGCTAAACCTGGAGATTCAAGCTATCTGCAAACCGGAAAATCAAGGCTATTTCGGGGTGGAGTCTTAGAGGTAGCCAATGAGTGAGTGCAATATTTTTTAGTCAAAGGAGAGAGTAAACACGAAAATGAGCTGCTGGCTAATGTGCATGACATTGTAAACTATAAATGGACATGTTTTAAACTAGTCAGTTCAGTGGGAAGCCAGTGCAGACTAGGATGGTTTGAATAGGAAGGCTAGTGCAGTGCATCGCCTCTATACAATGACCAAAGAGCTCTGAAACTTTTGTAGTTTAGACCAATTTGTCTGTGTAACTTCTGCTAAAAGTGATTGAAACACTAATCAAAAGGATAGAAATTACGGGTATTAGCAAGTTAACCAACAAATCCTAAGGTGGAGAAGTGATTTGGCGGTCGCCTCGTAAATACAGGTACATAGAACGAAATATATTTACAACTGGTTTGCATATATTCTAAGAAAGACAAAATTTTCACGCATGCTAAATTTGGAGCTAGGGGCCATCCATATATTACGTACGCAAAAATCCGGGAAAATTGGACCCCCTCCCTTCTGTTCGCAAGCGTACTTTCTTCCACAAACCCCCCGCGTACGTACACTTGACGCACCCCCCCCCCCCGAAGACCAGCTGCAGAAAGTGTCTCGAAAGTCTGCACTTTAGGCCAGATTGAAGGATGAGTGAGGGCCAATATAGACAAATTATAGGTGTCTCGTTCACAGCACAGAATAACTGCACATGGCTTTTATATAATGTAATAAAATGCCATCGGACGACTATAGGACAATACAGAGTTATAAATAGGCTAATGTGGACGTCATAATTAGACATTTATTTTGCGTACGTACACATTTGTCCCCCCTCCCCCGATCGCACCCGTACGCAAAATCGCCAAAATCCGACCCCCCGACCCCCTCAGTGCGTACGTAATATGTGGACGGCCCCCTACCTGCAACCGGGATATTAGGCCGACTGATCTAGGGCTATAATTGTGGGATAGGTTCTTAGATACCAAGTCCCATTGCGAGTTTTCTTATCAGCTTACGCTTAACTGGCAGTGCGAGAAAAAGTTAAGTTACTATTGCAGAAACTATTCAAAACGCAACTACGCACAAGGCAAACACTAAAGTACATTGTACTATGTTTACTGAAGGCGAAACTTTAATAAGGAAATGGAAGAGAAATTTGTAAAGTTGACCTACACACAAAACGGTCGTGGATCAAATATCATCCGGGTTTGTTTCCTGAGAGCCTACCATATACTAGATAGCAGAGTATATTTGTTTCCTATATAAAGAAGCCTTGATGTCCCAACACTCAAGGTAAACCCGACTCCTCTTCAACAGAACAAAGTATTTTTCTATTTTAATCAACATTCCTCGTCGCCTTTGAATGCTTTGCAACATTAACCTTTATTTGTCAGGACTAAATTGGCTTTCAGGGCATCCCATTATTCAGTTGATTATGTAGCCATTGGAGTCGTATACCCTTTGATAACCTAACACTATTTAATCATGCATGCCATCAAAACAACATAAAATATATTTATGAGTTTTTGAAAACTATATGTGCTATCGAAAATAGTAGAATAGTAAAAAAATAAAAGAAATAATAATAATAAGTTGACGAAAAATGTCCGTTCCAGATGTTTCGCTCTCTCTTTACTTTGTGTCTAAGTACTCGAAGGATGATATCCAGAGGCGCGTTTAAAGAAAACGGGGCCCTAGGCACAAACATGTTACGGGGCTCTTCTGAACTTACAATTATATACCCTTATGTAAATGCTAAACTGTAAAAAATAGAAAGTAGGTTATATCTAAAATTATTCAAAATTGAAAAATGTTAATTTTTATAACTGAAAAAAAATTTCATTCGTGTGTGGCACTCCAAGATTTGGGGGCCTAGAGGCGCGCCTAGTGCGCCTATACGTAAACGCGCCTCTGATGATATCGTATCATATCAAAAGGAATATGAAAATAATAATAATTCATGCAGTTCCCTCTTGGATTCCATTTGGGAAAATTGTCAAAGAATGCACGTTTGAACTGTGCCTGAACTCGGCGCTATCGTTTATGTGAACATGACCACTTGTTTGAATACAATGCAAGCATTCTAATAACAGTGCTATTCACATTAAGAAGTCGCATGTGCTCCATAGTTCACGTTCATAAATATAACTAAATAAATGAAAATATAAGTATTTCTTTTCGCGTTTAAACCCACACTATTGTTTCGAAGTAATTATAGCCTACTTTTCACAACTTCTATTAAACATTATTATCTGCATTCCTGAAAAGGTTTATCGTTTAACTAATTTAAAAGCCCACTGGAAGAGGAACGGCTGAAGACCGTTCCTCTGCCAGGAGGAACGGTCTACTATTTTTTTCATAATCATTCGAGTGACTGAAGTGGTCACCTCTCGATTGATATAATTTATGTACTATTGAAGACAGCAGAACAGTAAAAAAATAGTAGAAATAATAATGATTAGTTGACGAATAGTGTCCGTTCCAGATGTTTCACTCTCTCTTTAATTTCTATCGAAGTGCTCGAGGGATGATATCGTTTTATTTCATAAGGAATAACAAAATATTAAGAATTCATGCAAGTCCGGTTGAATTGCATTTATTAAAATTGTTTTAAAATCACGTCTGAATTGTTTCCGTACTCAGAGTCATCGGGTATCCGACCACTTGTTTGAATAGAATAAACGCATTCCAATAACAGTGCTGTTCACATTTAGAAGTTACATGTGCTCCATAGGGCACGTCTAGTAATATAACTAAATAAATGAAAATATCAGTTAATTCTCTTTGCTGAGGAACGGCGCAAGACAGTCTAGGCTATTCTCTTCATCATCATTCGAGTGGCTGAAGCGGTCACCACTTGATTGCCGATATTTAATGCGTAGCCGAAATAAACCTTATTATAATAGCCGTTGACGTTCAACCCCCAACAACAGTTGTACCAGAAACCGCCTCCGTACTGAATCGCGCAATTTTGGCCGTACATATCATTGTCGGAGTCATAGGTTGAAAACTTCATTCCGTTTTGATAATTGCCTCCTGGATAATTGAGCACGTTCGGCATATCACCCCAGCCGTAAGTTGATATCTGAAGAGGGTATTTCACAACAGATGATCCGACCACAAAATCGTCGTATTCCACTGACCACCAGATGGCTTTTTCCTTGCCAAGGACTTCGATTCTCAACCTCCACGATCCCTGGGTGGTCATCTGGTGGATCTTTTCCAGTCCCATCCAGTACTCGCCATTCCAGACACCGAAACCTGTCTGATAGGCGATCCACGACCGGGAAAAATTCGTCATTCCGTTAAACCTCTGTTGGAAAACGATCCATCCATTCACCGATTGAACTGGAATGGTTGCGTTTAAACCGGGAACTGTTAGACTTTCGTCTGTGTAGCTAACTTTGAACTCTGAAAACAACCAGGTGTCATTTTGAATTGCATCTTTCTACTGAACATTTTATTATGTAGACAACAAGTAGCTGCTCCAAAGTATTTCTGACCAGGAGTGTCTCACTTGCCGAAGAAAATGGTGACGATAGCGATAAACATTTTGCATCATCATGATTACAATACAATATATAATATAATAAAACCGTATTTTGATGTTGCTCTTCTTCCAAAGTTCAGAAGTGCACACAACCATACGACAGAACATCGATGGAGATCAGCTTGTTGGAGTTAGGCACTTTTGTGATTCTATGGACGGAGGTTGAAGAGAGTTCTTGAATAGTGAATTTCGACTGTAGGATGATGCTTAGCTGCGAACCGAGAATGAGCCATCCTATTTCAAATCTCGGTCACAATAGGTTATTATTACTATTGTTGGGTTTCGGTTGTGGACTTGTGTATAGAGTTCAAATCAAATGGGCTCGAGGAATACGGGACAACATGGTCAACTCATCATTGTTGTTTTTGTAGTGGGATAGGATCCCTTCCCTTTCGACTGGACAATGGGTTGCCATAGTAACAGCCCTCGGCCGTTTATCGAGTGAGAGCGGCATTCCTTTGAAGTCCGTTTGCCGTAGCGGAGTCTTCTTTGAAGGCATTCACGTTTGTTTGGGTCCCTGTGTAGAGTCCTCTCCTCCCGCCAGTACCCCTCGGTCTCCTTGTAGAATCCCCTCTCCTCCCTGACTGCCGTTTGGGTCCCTCGCTAAATAGTATGCAGAGAAGTACACCTTGCGGAGCACAGCTGATGCATTCGTTGGGATTGTTGTTGAAGTTGCCTGTGTCGTTGACGCTATTGAAGTAATAAACCGCGCGGACGTGTGACTGCAAGAAGGGGAGCCAGTAAAGTCATCCTAGGTGGGATCTGAAAATAAGCGATGGAGTTCCCCAACAAGCCCTTCCGCCGAGAACGGAGAAAGCAGCGGAGGAATCGTCGCACTTTCATGTTGTTTTGTCTTATTATAGTTTCGGGAGTAGTTTGTAATCGTAAGCGCAAACTTCAAATTTGTTAGGTGATTACTAGAGGAGTCTGAGGCAGATGACGTATAGGTAGAGGAACTGAGAATAATAGAATACATGACAGAGGAAACTTTCTAGGAGACCTTCATGTTCTGGAGAATGAACTTTCCGGCATTTTTGCTCGAGAAAGTGAGCTTCCAGCCTTCATTTTGCCTCTCAAAAGAACAGCCACATAGTTTCATTGTTTTTTGTTTAGAGACGAGCTGTCAGGACTTGATATTGCTGTGCAAGGACAGTTTAAAGGTGTCGAAAGATAACGTGTTATCTGGGTGACATGTCTGGAATAGCAATCTTCAGCAATGAACTGAAATTGGTAAAAGAGCTGTACTTATGTGGAACTAGCATTTTTTGTGTCAGTCGAACCGAAAAGGTCGCAATTGGATGTTTTATGTTTTGTTAAGTTCATGGGGACAAAAGGAATGTGCACATTTGACGTGAAATGTTTCTATAGATTACGGTTTTTAATCACGTAAATAGCTGTAGCGTGTATTTCCATTAGGTCTGCTGGAGCTTTAATATTTAATTCGCGATTGACCAGCTGAACTTTAAGAAAAACTTCTACTTACTCATGGTAATATTAATTTATGAGATATAGGCCTACATTGGATGATTCTTGTCATAGTTGACTCCTAGTTAGTATATTTTTTGCTAAATGTCTTCATTTCTGTAATTCCTTTTGCTGCTTTTGTTTTTCATATTCTCTCTTTTGGCTTAATCATAAGTGTTAATTGGCTGCCATCATACTTAATGTACTAGCCTACTAGGTGTCCCTATCTATATATAGAGAAATCTGTGATCCCTTCTGGGACTCCTGTGTAGCCAAATAAGTTGCCACATGATTTCTTCTTTACTGTCACCGTTGTACTCTTATTTGGTTGCAGGGATAAATGATTTGATTTGATATACGTTAAGTAAACCACTGAAACTTCATGGTGAGATATAAAACAAATTAAATGTAATTAGAAGGAAATGACAGACTGTAGGTGAACCAAATAATTATACTTTATCCGAGTATAGGTAGGCTAAGGCACTCGTTAAAACATGGTAGAGGTCGAATCCATAAATTGCGAACGGCGTGAAAGTGTAACTAAAATACTGTTATTGTAATTATTATTCGTTTCTTCAGAGCATTTATATAGCGCCTTCTTAAACACCTACTTATCTTATCTTATCTTATCTTATATAATTATTTATAAAGCGCCTCTCACAGCATAGACTATTCAGAGGCGCTCCCAGCGTGTCAGCCCCGAGGGAAAAGAAAGGTCTTTAGGCAGCGGAGAGAGGAAGGCGAGATCCCAAGCAAAATCTTGCTACGGAGAGAGGGGGGCAGGTCATTCCAAAGGGAAGGGCCAAGGATGGCAAACGCACGATGCTGAGCCATCGAAGTCCTTGCGCGAGGGACAAGCAGATCAAGGCGGTCAGCAGACCGAAGAGGGCGGGAAGACAGAGCAGATAGAGGTTTGCACATTAGGTCACAGAGGTATTTAGGAGCTTTTCCCAGTTGAGTCCTAGAGACGTAGAGTAACTACCGGCTCGGACCCGATGAAAAGGAGTAGTTTTCAATTGCTTGTGACAAATAGGTGCATCGCCATTGGTCAACGTCGATATACGATTATGTACGGCGCATTCATATTGCAAGCGCTTTCTTCTCGAGTATTTGCCAAGCGCCAGTTTACGCCTTTAAGATGGCAGCACCTTGTGGTGTATTTCAAGCTAAACGGAAATAAATTCAGTGTCTGGATGACTAACTGGTTCTGTTGTCAGTCGTGTCATTGTTGTCGTCATGGGACTGATGACAATGATGATGACGACGACAACATCGATGACTATACTTACTTTCTGGTGGACAACACGTTTTCCATGTTCTGTTGGTACTGAAGCATCCGACCTCTTTTCCAGGAGACGTTACGTTGGCTGTGCATCCGTAGGAGAGGGAACCGTTGTAGGTGAACGGAAGAGAACAGTTTTCCGGATGGATCCAGTCAACTGAACGAAAGCAGACAATCTTTCCCATTTTTAATTAAGTTAGGGTGATGGTTGGGTATAGAAGGATTCGATATAGAATGCGGATGTTACTTATAGATGACTGAAGAACTTTCGCCTTAAGGGATCACCAGTGGCGGTTACGGCTGAAGTGGATTGGACCACGCCTTTTGGACCCTGGTCCCCAAGGTATTCCAAAATATAGATTGGTTTTAACATGCAGCTCCATTAGAGATTCTATAGAACCTTTCCGTAACTTAGCTCTTGGCCCCCAAAAATGATAGGTCACCTTTTATCATTCATTGGAATATGGCTCAGTGTGACTCTGGGAAAAAATATTGAAACCGAAAATCAAAATATGCTGACGACTGTAAAAAACCATGAGAGATATTCTTTGGGAAAGGGGAAAGTAGTCTTCACATTTTCTATTAGGACTTCGCCACGAATCGCCGTGTGGCCTCCTTCCCATCTGAACCTCCTTGTCTTTGTTCAGAGATCCTAGTGACGTCCGATGGTTGAAGTTAGCTCATCTGGGATATTCATTTCGCAATTATAGTTTTCTCATACTCATAAGGTTCACTTCAATATACAGCACCTTTTAACTGAAAATTTTAGGCCTACTTTACTTGTATACTTAAAATACACCGTGAAAATTTCTCACAAAATAGTGTTTATTTGATTACAACTTGCACCGGAGAAAACTATAGATCGCTTACCACAGTGAGGACCATAGCTGCCGACATTGTAATCTGGTGACATCAAATCCTGAATAAACAAAATACGAGCGTTGCAGTGACAGCTTTCTAAGACAATTCGTTCAGTCGATGGACATAGGGAGCTTCGAATAATTTGACAACGAGCGTGTACTGAAAGCGACTGGGAAACCAATGCAGCTGGTCTTTAGAGTGTCAAAGAATGCATAACCTACTTACAGCTTCAAACAGAAATCTTTGATTTTTCCTTTAATGTCTGCGGTAATCAGGAATGCTCTACCCGCTGGTACCTAATATGAATCGAATCATTTTATGCAATATTAGTATTCTTAGAATCATATGGGGACCTTTCCTAGCGGGACCCTGGTCCTTTTAGGGCCTCCTATTGACCCACCTTCAGTTCTGTAGTGCCTTATAATACTCATCAATGCTTTTCCATTTCAAACTTTTCTTTACTACAGTGGCTGTATAATTATATGTTTATATGTCGTTGTGGATCAATAAGGCACTAATTGAATTGAAAACTGGAATTGAATATTACTTCCATATTCAAATCGAATGAATACTTCTTAAATTAGGCCCTACGTGTGAAAAAGTTCCATCTTTACCTTTAATTTCTTCACCTATAATAGGGCTACAATGCATATGAGACTCAACATTAACTAGCGGATAGGAGGCTGCTTTGCAGTACTTTTCAAATAACCTGGTAGTGTCTACAGAAAGATTTTGAAGTCACGTAGCTGCAGCAATTCTTAGGTCCCGAGTAGAGTTCACATATTCGAGAATCCTCGTTGTAATCGAATCCAGAACACTGTGATCGTTGATTGCATTCGGTGGCACATTGACTCTTCGATCTGACGACACGAGTCTCGTCTGGTGAATCCACGGAACACACCGTTGCATCACTGTCCCACGATCTCGTCTCTTCGAAGAAAGAATCTGATTGAGATCGGGCGACAGAAGGAAGAGTCAGCAGCGCAACTACGACCATTGCGAGCATCGTGCATGGAGTTAAAGAAAACGTCTGCGTGTCTGAATATCGACAAACATAATATTCGCAACAGTGACATATTGTTTTCTCGTTTTTTGTACTAAGCAACGTTTTTTTTACCTTATCCCCATATAAGTTCCAATGCGCAAAGTAGTATATAAAGGAGGCGAAACAAATTATTTATTCCACCGGACTGACTTAACGCCTGAGTCAGATGACTGAATGGAGAAGTAATTAATCGGCAGATTTGCGTTTGTTGCTCCGTCAAAGTCACAGTTTGGATTTCAATTCATCTTGACGCCTTGGATGACTGAACAGTATATATTCTATGATTAGTCAAGTATTGAAGACTACCAATAATAGTATATTCGTGGCAAGCCGTTGAAATGACTGCATGACGTTGTCCGCGCAACCACGCTTGCCCGCCTTCTCTATGCATCCCCAGTCTGGTGGGGCTTCCAAATGCTGGCCACCGCACTCGCCTTTGTGCCTTTGTTAAGAAACTGATACGGCTCAATTACCTGCCAGCTTGCACCGCTCCCTTTGACGCCCTCTGTGACCGAGCTGACTCCGCTCTCTTTTTGGCTGTCCTTAACAATCCTAGTCATATTCTCCATAGCCTCCTCCCCTCTGTCAAGACCAGCACCTATTCGCTCCGCCCCCGTCCTCATAATCGAGAGGTCCCCAGGGCTGATACACTGTCTAGAAAACATTTTATCATTAGAATGCTCTACTCAGGAATTTGAACATCAATTGGATCTAAATTAATTTTTTCTTTTCTTTTTTTAGGTTGCTTATGCCTGTTCTTGATATGTTCAGTTTCTTGTACTTGTAATAAACCCGTTTGTTAGCCGCAGTACGTTTGCAGGCGGAGCATTAAAGTCCATACATACTTACTTACTTACTTACTTACTTACTTACTTACTTACTGTTCGATCCATATCAAATATCTCGGTTACACTTTTTCAGCTACAAGAGGCTAGATAAGCTATATAATCTATTAAAGCCTATATCGTTCCATCCACCTCCCTAGTTTCTGTTTGAAAGTGTTAAACCTTGGGACATAGGGCCCTATACTACTTCCTGTGGAAGCCGGTTCCAGTGGTCCGCCATCGTTTGGCTAAACATTCTATGTTTAAGCAACAAAAAATAATTTATTTATTTTAACAATAAAACAATAATTTAGTTATTTTTTTATATCTAATTTCACTGTTTTGAACTGTTTTCAGTGTTTATTGAGACCTCTGCCAACCCCCATCCCGTTTATCTCGGGAATTTAGCTCACCCATAATTCTTCCGTTCCGGAACCTTTTTTCTATAAAAATGCACTGCATATTAGATTTTTTTCTGATGCACTATATAGAATCCAGTCGAGCAAAGGCTTTTCGACACTGGGTATATACAGCAAACAGGTTTCTATTTTATGTCTGTATATATCGGAAACGAATTGCAATCTTTTCAAACTCTTCTGTATTGCTTGACGACTGGTAATTATTTTGCTGGTCGAATAGAAATGTGTCGCGCAATACGTCCCCTTGCGGTTAGATCGGTCATTAATCTCTAAAAGAAAGACAATTTATCAGGCTCCCTACTGTAGAAATGCGAATTATTACTCTTAGTTCAAACGCACTTCTAGGCACCACTGCTAAAGAAGGTTCTTGGCGCGACTGGAAAAAATTTCTGGCCGACTTTTGCGTGACTGCAAAAAACTTCTTTAAGCGCTCTAGGCTTAAGATTGACAAAGGATCCATAGACCATTAAAGGCATTTATTAAAAAATAAATTCGGCAGAAAATGAATTGAAAAGATAACGAATCTCGTGTCTTGGTATCATGTCGGCAAGATCTGACTCACTTCTCGAACATAATATTATGACGTTCAATTGTTATCATCTTCGGCGCCATTGTCTCCGCCATTATCTCTAATTGATGCTCCGAGTTTTTAATGTTTGTATCGGTTGGTTGTTGTTTCTGCCTCGTTGGTGTAACAAAAGTGTTCATAATCATTACTGTAATTATAAGTCATTATGGAAGTAGTCAATAATTACAGAATGTATAGAACTTGACCATATTGAAAATTTCCAGTTTTCAGCCCAAAAACATTTTGTTCTTACATCAGCATTACCATAATCATCAGAACTGTCAAAGAAAAGCTTATAACTATTCAGTAACTATGGATCTCCAAATAAATAAATAACTTACATCGTAGCTGATGTCGGTATGTAACGTCTACTCTTCGATCATTTGTCGTTTAACGCCATGCATTGGGCGAACTTCAGCTTATGAACAACAAATGCGATTGCTTCAGCTTACGAGCCATATGTGACGTCATGCGGGGACCTGATTATACCCCACACGACCATTGTGTATGAGCCACTAGGAAATTGATCGTTCAGTGAACTCCGCCTCTGCGCGTCCGTGCTTTAATGCCAGGCGGTGCCAGTCCACAGCCTGGATGAAGCAGGAGAGCGACGCTAGTGATCATTGCGACGGCACAGTGTTGTAAAACTGTAACTACACATCGTTTCAACACCATTTCCTAATGCAGACTAATATTTGTGGATACACGATGTATGTGATCATAATCGTATAGACTCGAAATTTCTAAAGCGCTACTTTAGAGCTTGGCTCTGTGACCCCAGTTTATACACGAGCGCTACGTCGTGTCAGATGGGTTGTCCCAAAGTACAAAAGAAGGGAAGTTCCAAATCCGGTGCTGGAAGACCAGGGAAAGAAGGAGGCGATGATGATGATGATGTTGGCGATGACGATGATGATGATGATAATGATGATGACGATTGCTTGTAGCAGTAGGACCTGACTTCAACATGAGCGCCTTGGTCTTCTAAAACACAGAAAGATATGGACATGGACAGAGAGACAGACAGTAATGGAGAGCGATGGAAAGACATATTAACAGATAAAGCTACACAACTATTCATACAGAGACATAGCCAGAGACAAAGAAACTGATGCACACAGGAAGACACAGCCACACAGACGGAGAATGAGAGGAACATAAAGTAACAGCCGTCAAGAGATGTTGAGTGACAGAGAAAGAATAACAGCATAATACAGACATATATTATATATGAATCACTATATATGCTGTATGTAAGTATGCAAAACTATGTATGTATGTATGTATGTGTGTATATGTATATATATTTGTGTATTTATGTATAGTCATTGTATGCATACATGTATGTATCTGCATATATGTATGTATGTGCTACATACATACATATATACATACAAACATGCAAACGAATGCATGCATACATACATTCATGCATACATGCACACTTGGAGAGCATGCCTGCATACATGTATACATACGCACATTCATGCATGCGTATTGAGTATGTATGCATGCAAAAATGTACGTATCGTATGTATGTATGCATGCAAAAATGTACGTATCGTATGTATGTATGCATGCATGCATGTGTGTATGTATTCACGTATGCATGTACGCGTGTTTGAAATCGTGTTTGCATGTTTGTTTGTTTGTTTATAAGTATGTATACATGATTGTGTGTATGCATGTATGCATGAATGTATGCATGGATACATGCATGTATAATGAACATGAAACTTATAAGTTTCAAAGGTATGTGTGAACATACGTGTAATTACAAGTAATCATGTATGCAGAGTTGCACAACTTGTATGTATGCATGTATGTATGTATGTATGTATGTATGTATGTATGTATGTATGTATGTATGTATGTATGTATGTATGTATGTATGTATGTAAGTATGTATGTGTGTGTATGTATGTATGTATGTATGTATGTATGTATGTATGTATGTATGTATGTATGTATGTATGTATGTATGTATGTATGTATGTATGTATTAGGGTGATTCAAGTTCTGTAGGAAAAAAACAAAAGTAAACAATTAAAAGAGGCTCTTTACTTTTTTGTTCCTTTTAGTCCATAGAACAAAACTGTGAAATATGGCTGAAATTGGTTTGGATTTAGAACTGCCTCGAAGAGCTCAAATATTTATTTGGAATATAAATTTTATTCAATTTAATATTTTTATTGTAAAGCATTTTAAATTACTCAGTAATACTTACTTACTTATTTCTTAATAAAGAACTAAAAAGAACATAAAACATAACTATAATTTATGAAAAAGAAAATATTGGAAACTATTTGAGAAATACTTTTTAGCATTATTTAATAAATAAAGGAAATAATATTATGGCTGAAACCATGTCAAAGACATTCATTCATCTTATTGGAGAACCTCAGGAAACGTTCTGAAATAGAGTATTGCCTACAAGCTTGGATGTATAAAAAGTTTATTTTATTCATCACAAGAAAGATAAACTTTCTTAGAAAGAATTGAAATTGAAGAAGACAGAACATTTCGCTCCCAGTGCGATAGATCAGAAAGAAAATATACCATGGCATGCAAATTTGGCCAAGAAAGAAGAAAATAAAAAAATTAAAATCACCAAAAGATAACTTAAGGCGTATAAAAGAGGAAGAAAGGAAAGAAAAAGCAGCGGAATATCTAAGTGTCAAACAGTTGTCAACATGTTTTGAAAGTGAATCAGATGACAGTGATTCAGAAGATGAGTACTAATGAAAAGTTTTCAAATTTTGTGGAGAACCACTATGCGAAAACTCCAATTCCATCGACATCTGACTAAGAGAGTCAGACGAAATGAGTTCAGTTCTGCGAATATCTTTCCACCAAATCTTGCTTCTGCACTGGATCGAACAAATGTCAGCAACAGAAAGGCAACCTACATCTCAGCGGCAGTGAAGAACTGAACTCATGGCAATGATAATGTATCCGTTTTATCCAATTTATCACTTTGGGATTCAAAGAACCAGATGATTCATTGATGCATATGTTCTGCAAATTTTAAGTTGTCAATGACAGTGCAGAAAGAGGGATTGCACTAGCCTTAACCTTCAACTCGACAAAGCGAGATCAAAAACAATTCTTGTTCCAAATTGTAGAAGACCATCGGAAACAATTTCCAAATTCAAACAAAAAGCACTTTTTCCTGAATGTAGTCATAGTCACTAATTTTTCTAGTTAATACAGTACAGAAATTATGGACTTATAATTGTATACTTTCTAACGAGTTTCATTTTAATTCATTAGAAACATATTGGCATTTAAATTTATAGACAAGGACGTAGCCAGACTTAAATTCAAGAGGAGGCAAAACCGGGAGACATCCAGGAGTACTAGGGGTGTGGAGGTATAACCCACTGAAAATTTTTAAAATATAAAATTTATCAATGTGCCTATGCCTATGGTTATAGATATGGCTTCTTAGGCAGTGTTACATTGTTTTTTAGACTTGACTGTTAAGCTTTTCAGTAAAATTGGTTGTTTACTGAAATTCGATTTTTTGGACAAAACGAGTGAAAGTTTACTAATTTCAAAGTCGTTGAGGCAGTACTAAACATCATCCAAATTCATTTAAATTTTTTGTGGCTTATTTCAATACCAAAAGGAACAGAAAAAAGCAAGAGCACAACAAAAATAAGATTTTCCATTTTTCTGAATCACCCTAGTATGTATGTATGTATGTGTGTATGTATGTATGTATGTATGCATGTATGTATGTATGTATGTATTTATGTATGTATGTATGTATGTTCATAGCTATGTCTGTAGGCCTATGTGTATACGTTTGTATCCATGCATTATGAGATTTAATGTAACGTGTATGCACAAAATTGTTGCACGTATGACTATCTGTCGTTAACAGCTGTGTCCAAAACGACACAAAAACATGTGTAAACATGTCACAAAAGTGTTCGGCTTGTATACAGTTTATTGATTTTAACCGAGGCGAATAATGCCATTTGCTCAAGCACCAACAATACGAACAATCGCTATCGGCGACTCTGACAAATTCATTATCACGCTATCCTTAAGCTTTAATTAATTACACGTCTCGATCAATGACCGACGCCATTGACGCTGTGTTTTACGTACGCATTTGGCATTATACCCATTTTATTCTCATTGACGAATATATCCGCACTGAGTGGATAGAACTAAATTAGTCTACACGTACTCTGCGCGATATTGCAGGGTCAATTGTACTAGATGGTAAGCAAGTTCAAAACTGCGCCTATCATGAATTTCTATACAAATTAGAAATGGAATTACTGCCGCATCTAACGAAGAGACTTTTATGAGATCAAACGCAATGCATTCTATAGAAGTTATCTGACTGAAATTGGCGTTTAAAGCAAATAACTGTAGCTCCCTATTTACCACATTTATTCAGTCTTGTTGTCAAGACCTTAAACCTCAAGACCAAGACCAAGACCAAGACCTTGAACCTCAAGACCAAGACCAAGACCAAGACCTTGAACCTCGAGACCAAGACCAAGACCAAGACTTTGAACCTCGAGACCAAGACCAAGACCAAGACCAAGACCCAAAAAATCGAAATCAGGTCAAGACTCTTCTAAAAATTGTCAAGTCGGAATATTCGCTATTTTAATGAAAACATGAGTCTTTCATTTTATTAAAGCAAATTAACTTTAAATACAAACTGCAGAGAAATCCGAATTTGTATTCAAAAGTCCTTCATGCAAACTTTTATACCAAATGCCTTTTGTATTTTATAAAAACAAATTCGGTCAGAATTTTCTGACCAAGATGTGCCTGGTGGGCCTCATAAAAATTCCGCCATGTGAAAAAATACGATCTACAAGTGCTGAAGTCGCTGACACACACACACACACACACACACACACACACACACACACACACACACACACACACACACACACACACACACACACACACACACACACACACACACACACACACACACACACACACACACACACACACACACACACACACACACACACACACACACACACACACACACACACACACACACACACACACACACACACACACACACAGTAGCTCTTCAAGCACTGGATGTAAATGTACAGATAGTGAATCCTTTTTAAATCTTCCCATGGTTTATCATACCGTCTGATACAGAATAACTGTTGCTGCTGCCAATGGGTTTTCCTGACCA
The DNA here is from genome assembly GCA_963556255.1 of Allolobophora icterica. Classification (NCBI taxonomy): domain Eukaryota; kingdom Metazoa; phylum Annelida; class Clitellata; order Crassiclitellata; family Lumbricidae; genus Allolobophora; species Allolobophora icterica. Next base: position 26,877,137 of record OY744614.1, read on the forward strand.
ACATGACTTGTATCCATCCATACATATTGGTCGTATGATGCAAGCAGGCGTGATACAGAATTCTTGAGTTCTGTTAAATGACTGCTCATATTAACAGCCTGTCTTGGTCTTGGTCTTGCAAGACCAAGACCAAGACTTTGAACTTCAAGACCAAGACCAAGACCAAGACCTTGAACCTCAAGACCAAGACCAAGACCAAGACCTTGAACCTCAAGACCAAGACCAAGACCAAGACTTTTAAAAACGAACTCGAGTGCACTCGAGACCAAGACCTTGGTCTCGAGGACAACAAGACTGCATTTATAGCCCCTCTCCTTGTGCGCACTTGAGTGACATACATCTCTCATGAAGTCCTTAATGAGGACGAACCGGAGTGTGTGGATTCCTCTAAGACGACGACCGTGCACGTGTGGGCCTTGAGCTATAGTCCATTTTATTCAACCGATGGGTTTGTGGATCTGACAGTAGATAGTGGTGCTTAGTGTTAGAGTTGCGTTTTCTGATAAGTAATCGAAAGTCGGTTCATCGCAAGTTTATCAAGTTTCGTAATTAAGAAAGACGCTTCATAACACCATCATTGTATGACGTAATATATGCGTCATCACCAGTCAATTGACTTGTTTCGGACGATGACGTTTCAGTTTCTGTTACAGCGTGATGGCCAAGACCATCACTCGTGGGCGACACGTTTGACTGGTCAAGCGTGACGACCTGGCTTTATTGTCCGAGTATCCGGAGTGGTGAAATTCTGGCTGAGGGAGGCAAGACAGAAGCAGATTCCTGCGACAAGCAAATGCGAGCGGTGAAGGTAAAAGGGTCTGTTGACGAGTATATAACAAAGACTGAGCACTCATGTATGACTTCCAAATGTAACGTCTAGTCTTCGATCATTCGTCGTTTTTTTCAGTTCCACCTGCTTAATATGAAACAAATGCGATTGCCTCCGCTTACGAGCCACACGTGACTTCATGCGGGAACCTTATAGTGCCATCATACGGCCATTGAGTAGTAAGGGATCTGATCGTTGCAGCGTCATTTCCTATAATAGTTAATAGGGTTTAGTTTAACCGTTCTAGATGATTTCTAATTCACCCCGGAAGACATTAAAAACTCTGATAGGCGTGCTTGTTTGTTCATTCATTCGCAGGAACAACTGGATGAATGCATTTTTAATACTAGAAGAATGCACGGATGCATGAATGAATGAATTATTAAATGCATGACTGTTTCGTTGTGCATACGTGGTCTTTAGGTTTATAATTAGGCAGCACATTGCCTTATTGTAAACACCCATTGATTCTAATCCAGCATTTGCATTTACCTATTGACCAAGTCACCTAATACATTTCTGACGCGAGTGTTAATTTTAATGTAATCTTGCCATTTTGCTTATCGATAAGGATCCTGTTAAACCAGTTATACATAGTCAAAAATGGAGCTGTCATCAGCACAGCGCTGTTGAAGCATTGTTTGATTAAACAAAGCCACTGTTAACGTCAACCATCTTACCTTATTCGATCTTACCTTATTCTATCTTGCCATATCTAACGTTAGTGCCACACATTACATCACCTTGAAATACGTTATTTCTTAACATTAACTGTCTCAGCTGCTAATTCAGCTAATTCAGCTGAAAATTCATATTTTCCCCATTGCGTGTGGTGCTGCAAGTCCAGTAAATCTGATATGCTGCTTATTTAGTGAGCACATGGTTGGATAACGAAAGGCGTCGTGGGGGGGGGTAACAAAGACCCCCAAAATATAATTGACCCCTAGGCTCGCATCCTACCAAGTTGTAATGAAATGCCGGAGCAGGTGGGCGCTAATCAGATTGCCGAGGTGAAGGAGGCTTCAACGTGACGCCCTTGGTATATTTAACCCGCGTTTCACCCACGGAGACCCCCGACCCCATTAACGGCCCAGTCGTTGAGGTAAGGGGCTTTAGAAGCCCTCTCTTCGTCCCATCACTTCTGCCTGGTAAAGCACTTACAAGGCCCCATGTGACCCTTGACCTGTGACGACGATGTGGGACATTGATTTCACCCCGCATATCTCGGAGCGTACTAAACTGTCGGTCACGGGTCTCGACCCCTGACCCGGTCTCTTGACCTCTCACTCGGCTGGACACCAATGGCTCTGCTACGACAGAAACAGAGATAGGCAGAAAGACATGAAAACAAACAGATTCTGAGGATGCGCGACAATCTAATGGTTATGGTGATGAACTGTCAACAGAGGGTCGGGTGTTCAAATCTGCAATAAGAAATTTGTTTCGATATTTATGCTCAACGTGCATTCCCTGGCGAAACCAGCTATGATGACCGTACACTGTACACTGTCGGTGGAAAGATCAGGCGTTGGAGAGGGGCTGGATAAGAAACCTGAGGTCGATAACATTTCATAGCTTAATGGGCCGATATATATTCTTCCATATAGGCCTACATCCACTGATATATGGTGATATGAAGATAAAAGTAACGTCTATATATATATATGTATATATATATATATATAACGATGTTGTGTTTGTATCCATGTGTGTGTATGTATTTTGTTGTATTCGGACATTTATAAAGCGCTTCTATAGTGGGAGAGACCCAGAGAGAAGAAACAAGTTTTAAGAAAGGCAAAGGTGGAAGAGACGCTATTCCAGAGAGAACAGAGGAACGAGGAGACGGAGGAAGATCATTCCAAAGAGCAGGGCCAATGGAATCGGAAGACCTGTATGGATATGTCTGTATACCCATATGTGTATAAAACTATGTACGTTTGTATGCATGTGTGCATGTGTTTATTATGGGTTGATGTTTATATGGATGTGTGTAGGCCTATACACGGTGATTCAATGAAAAGTAAGCCAAACTTTATTGACAAATTTATTATAACTTGAACTATATTTTATTAATAATATTATCAAAATAAAAATATGCACATACGTATTTTTTTATTTTAATGACTTCCGGTTTTTACTTCCCACTAAAAAAGGCAGGTTGCTGCAAGCAGACTGTTGTGTAGGCGTACCCATTTCAGCAAGTCTGTTATGGTGTCCGTTGCGGTTTCGACGCTTGGTCGTTCCCATTTGGTCTTCATTGACCCTGGAGTAAAAATTAACGGAGCCTATTATCGCGACGTTCTGCTGTCACAACATCTTCTACCTGTTGTCAGAAATCTAGCCCCAGAAGGCAATCCATGATGTCAGCGATCTGAAGCAACGCTTGCTGGAAGTTTGGGATGGTCTGGATCAGAGGATAATCGACGATGCTGTTGCCCAATGGCGCCAGCGCCTCCAGGCTTGCGTGCAATCACAAGGAGGACATTTTTGAACATCTTCTTTAATTAAATAATCAAACTATACTACTGAGAGTTTCTTCACAAAAATATTAAATACTGTTTTCATGTTAGAAGTACTTATATGAAAAAAAAGTTTGGCTTACTTTTTATTGAATCACCGTGTATAAGTTTGCATGTATACATGCATGTATGTGAGTGTATGGATGTACGTTTGTATGTGTGCATACGTATGTATGTTTGTATGAATGTATGTATATATGTAATCATGCATGTTTTATGTACGTACGCACTGCATATAATGTGTACATGTATGTACGTGTGTACGTGTATGTGTGCATCAGGGCATTGTGCATTAACATGTGCAAACAAGTTATGGAAGTTTTCGGCCTATACGCAACGCAGGTCATTGATTTTAACACAGGCCATCAAAGCCCGCATGAAAAGGTTTCTGTAAGGTGCGCTGTAATATTAAATTCACGAATGAATGAATGAATGAATGAATGAATGCATTGTACCCATAGTCATCAGCTGGCAACATACGTATACATTCGCTACACAGCGAACAACTATCGGCGACTCTGACACTCACATACACAGAGGCGTTGCGACCGCCCTCCGTACCCTCCGACCGGAGGGGGCCCCTTCCTGGAAGGGGCCCCTACAAGCGGAAAAAAAGTTTGCAATAACCGTGAACATAATATGAACCCTGCATATTTTATATTACCGCATTCCAGTTTCCGGATTGTAAGGGGCCCACGGCTCGGACGTATGTTCGGAGCGGGCCACGTTCTTTGTTGCTACGGCTCTGCACATACATCCTTATCATCTCCCATCCCTGCATCGATTCGACGATTAGACAAAACCCACTGTCAAAGTGCATTGTTGCTTATTGGCATTGTTGCATGAGCCTGTCGATGCAATGAATGAACCTTCGTAAATAAGTGACACTCGAGTAGGACGATATATCAACGCGAACAAAAGTTTGCGTGACACGATGGCCAATTAATTTTTGAGCGTTTGTCCAGCGGTGCAGATGAGCATGTACACTAATGTTTGTATGTATGCATGTATATATATATGTATGTATATATGTATGTATATATGTATGTATACAATACATGTATGTATATATATATATGTATGTATATATGTATGTATTGTATACATATGTATGTATGTATATATGTATGTATGTATGTACGTACTATGTATATGAACTATATATTCACGTATGTCCCCTATGCGCGTACTGCTATGGCGCAGCGTAGGGCACTCTCCGTGGTGGGTCCTACCCACCTACCGCTTGGAATGACCTCCCTCTCTCCCTTCGCTCTCTCCATAGAGACCTCTCAGATACTTTCTATGGTCTTCTTAAGACCTTTCTTTTTGACCGGGCCTGGGTCGGGAGAGCCACTGAGTAGATTTCTTGAAGCTGCGATATTGAAGTTCATTATAGATAGATAGGTATGTATGTATGTATGTATGTATGTATGTATGTATGTATGTATGTATGTATGTATGTATGTATGTATGTATGTATGTATGTATGTATGTATGTATGTATGTTTGTATGTATGTATGTATGCATGTATGTATGTATGTATGTATGTATGTATGTATGTATGTATGATGTATGTATGTATGTATGTATGTATGTATGTATGTATGTATGTATGTATGTATGTATGTATGCATGTATGTATATATATGTATGTATCAGGAGATTTAATATAGCACATTTAAAGCAGAATCGTTGCATGTATGACTACATGATCTAAGCTAGAACCCAAAATATGTAGAAACAGGTTATGAAGGTTTGAAGAATTGAAGGGAGAGGTCTTTGAAAGGTCATTAATGCGGACGTCTTTTATAGAAGGCAGTAAAAATGACCTTCAGAACTCTCCCTCTCCTTGTCCGTATTTCCCATAGGTCTACCTACTTTTCCCCATTGTCGGATGCATGTCCGCACTTCAACGGCCTATGGGTTACCTCACCTTATTGATCTTGCAGAGGTAACTGTGGTAATTGGAGCTTCGTTGAAACTCAGCGTCTGATGAATTTATCTTGGAGTGGCGATATACAGTGGTGCTTAGTCAATGCAGGATTAATTAGAGCAAACTTGAAATAACTTTCGCGAATTCGATGATCTAAAGCTGCATAGCCAGAGCATTATATGAAATTTAAGCAGAAAGTTCACATGCGATCATGGTTCATCGATCATTATATCATCGTGCATCAGTGACTCGCGTCTATATAGGTGCTACCTGAAAAGTTAAACTACTATAATTATGTCCCTAATGCAGTGTAGGGGAGGCGTTCATATTCTGCCACATGTTTGGCCCGATTGAGAACGTAGTAAGCGTAGTAAATAAGAAATAAATCAGATAAATAAAATGTAAGGTGTTGTTAGCTGCATGTACAGTGTACACAACCGATTAATCTTCTGCATTTGCGTTCGACACTTCATGAATGGGTGGATTAAATATTACGATAACCATGCATGTACTTTAATTCATTGATGTTATTAGGGCCTATGCATGCAGATCAATCCCAAACTACATATCATACTCGTGAATTAATTATCTCCACCAGAAGGAAAGCAGTCCCCTCCACCACTTATTATATCGAGGGCTATCCGCGTTGCTTCCCTGCGAGTCCTAGGTGTCACAATCTGCTCCGACCTTGGGATGGGGTCTCATGTAGATGAGGTTCTATCGACATCTTCTTCGCTCCACGCGCTCCGAGTCCTCTGGTTTCACGGATTTCCGTATATTGCCTTACAGGAAATAGCTAGGGCCATCACCATAGTCTCCCTGATTTATGTATCCCTATCCTGGTGGGACTACACGTGGGCAGGAGACCTGGAGAGGATCGAGCAGCTACTGAGGAAAATGTGTCGAACTGGCTCACTTGTCTCATCCATCTAAAGCGCTTCAGAACTGGCCAGGCAGGCTGAAAAACGCCTACAGTGTGGGCCATTAAAAATGAGATCATCGCGTAGGATCGTGTTAATACGATATCAAACTGTGTTTTGAGTAAATCGTAAACACCTAAATAATCCTACGATATACTTACTTACAACACGTAAGTTATTTCGTCAACTTTCGGTCGCCATCTTTACAAATTAAAGCTTACAAAAACACTTGCTTTTTTATTTACTTATTTTATCATTTTTATTTAGATTTATTATTACTTCAATGTTTTACAATCAATGCTTCTAGCTTCTGTCCCATTGTGCGTTTGCTAATGGTGTAATAAAGAATATACATACTTACTTACTTACTTACAAACGCGTGATGGGTCAGGTGATAAACGAAAGCTGCAAATCAGGATATTTTGACTTTGGCCTGCTGGGTGACTTTGGTCCAAATTGAAAAATTAGTTTGTAACCTTCTGGCCTTCCGTAGTTATCACGTAATTTCGACTTGATTTACGAATAAGAATCGGTAAACATGTAGCGCATATTCTTAAAAAAATTTTGGTTGATTTCATTGTAAAATTTGTTGAAATTTTCCCGAAATGTTTGTAAGCCTAAAAAAGTCAAACTTTGAAGATGTGCAAACTTATTTTTCTGTGAGAAAGACCGTTAATAATATCGTGGGTGATAATAACACTTTTCAGTGTACATTGTAGTGGCATGTGTATGGCGCACCGTTTGCTCCACGATGTCACCAATAAGTACTTTATAAATGCAAGCAAAGTTTTTGGGGTGACTTTGACCCACGTTTAAACGTACGGTACTCCTGGGGATATTATTATATAATTTCTATTTTAAAATTAATGCATTTGCTAAAATGTCACTTTGGCCATATTGTAAAGTACTCCTAGCGATGTTTATATAATGTTTATTTTAAAATTAATTAATGTATTTGCTAAAATTTCACTTTTCAGGATATTTTGACTGGTTGGTGCATACGGTACCAATTCGTTCTAGTCATGCCAGTACCGGTATGGTACCATTGTCACTTAGTGTTAGTTTTAAGTTTAGATATTTTTTTAAACACATTCTTCGGGCCAAAGTGACCCCAGTAACAGGTTTACTTTGTCTAATAACTGAAAAACTATTGTGTGACAAAGTCACCCCACCTGATAAGGTGACTTTGGCCCACCCCAAAAGTTATAAAAAAGTGCTCAACTGTTATTACCCAAAAAGTTTGCTTCATACGTTTTCTCTTTAACCCTATGCACATCTAATCTAATTGTTAAGTCAACCATATTCAGTCACATTATCGTTTTATTATTAAAACAATTTTTTAAAAGGCCAAAGTCACCTCGTTTTACGGTACGTGAACTTCAGCATTTCAATCGCAGCATCATGGTTTCGGTCGGTGTGTCTGGGATGGGAAAAACAATGTACATGTAATTTTTTAACCCGGAGCCAAAGTAAACAGTAAATACTATTGTGATCGCGCTCTAGAAAAGGCTTAGGTCCTACTTCCTGATGTTCGAGCAAGATGTAATCGTTGCAATTGGACGTTGCAGCAGGACGGTGCTCCTTCACAAACAGCAAGAAAACTGTCACCTTCATCGAACCATGCAGACATCTGGCCCCCAAATAGCCCAGACCTAAACCTTGTAGACTATGCAATTTTGGGTGCTCTCCAACTAACGTTTACCTTCGTGGTAAATTTGCGACAATAGAACAACTGAAATTGGCCATTGTTGGGGAGTGGCGAAAAATGTCCTAGCGATTTATAGACAGGAACATTAACGAGTAGAGCAGACGTTTAGAGAAAATTTTCAGAACCGAGGCACACAGAATAAAATTTCTGATTTCCATAAAATTAACATTTAACAACAAACTACTTGCATTTTGACAAGGAAAAATATAACAATTAAACGCGATTTAACGCGATGATCTCATTTTTAATGGCCCACCCTGTATGTTCAATGCAGCCGTTGCTGACCCTGACCATGTTCACCGACCCTACTTTCCTGCTGACCGAAATATCCCCCATGATCTCCGGTGGCAAACTCACAATTTCACATTTCACATTCACATAAATTGCGCTTTGTTATGGAAAATATTTAAAATAACAATTCACGAGTAAAATTTTAACAAAACCTGAAGAATTGTGAAACTGTTGAAAATGCTGCCATGAGTTCTCTTACAAGAAACTAGGTGACCCTGTTAGTGGTACTTGTCGTCCCTTATGGCCTCCTCTGTGAATGCCTGCTAATATTTTCTTCGAGTGACTGTAAAGTCGTTTGCTATTATTTGTGTTCAGTAAACTGATTGAATTAAACTGAATTATACATATGCGTAAAACGGCGCTTGTTTTGATATACCGTAGTCATGAAATGACTAATGCTTAGAATCACGAATCCTGAAGGCAATGCAGTCATAAATTTATAAAGTCTAGCCAATTGGAAAGCCGACTGCACTGTAATGAACAATACAGCAGCGATAATAATAGGTCTATCTAACTTTTTCAATTTGTCTTCGACCGATGAATCTTGTATCTGATTAAAAATCTTCGTGGTACAGGTTTAGCTGTTGACCTCATTCTTTGTTTACATCCATTCCATCACACATTGCTCACTCTAGTCCTCATCTTCTTTTCCCTCATCCTCACACTTACAATACTTCTCCTCCTCATCCAGTTCAACATCGTCCATCAGCGAAAATAGTTTGTCGAGCAACTGGAATAATTTCGTTTTTTTTACCGCAAGTCGAATTAGTTCTGCCGCGCTATCCAGCAACACCGTATCCCAGCCCAATTTTGTTTCCTCCTCCTGCGCTTGCTCCCACTCTTCCTCCTTCCTCTCTTCCTCCTCGTCCTCCTCTTGTCGTAAAAAATTGTTCATTTAAAAGTTCTAGAGTTGCGTTTGCTGATGAGTAATAAAAACGCAGATTCATCACAATTGCATCGAGTTCCGTAACAAAAACGCTTCGTGACGTTATTGCTTTATGACGTAGTAAATGCGTCATCACCAGTCAATAGGCTTTTTTCGGACGAAGGCGTTTCTGTTTCTGCTACTGTATGAAGGCGAAGGGCATCCGTCGTGGGCGACATGTTTGGGGTTATCGTGTATATGAACATAATAGTACTAATCTTAGTTTAATATTTTCAAACTGACAATTACGCTGTATGATTACAAATCAGAATGAACGGATGATTACAAGTTATTACAGGAGTCGAATTTTAACTGTATACGGCAGCCTTGCAAGGCGCCCATCACGTCCTACAACTCATTTTCACAACGTGCCATCTCGCGAATGATAGGCTGAGTGGACCTTTTCTTTGGATACAATGCAGGCATTCTAATAACAGTGCTATTCACATTTAGAAGCTACATATGCTTCATAGTTCACGCTTAGAAATATAAGTAAATAAATGAAAAATACAAGTAATTTTTTTGCCTTGAATTCACACTTTTGTCTTCAAGTAATTAATATACCTTTTACAATTCTATTAAACATTACTGTCTACATTACTGAAAAGGTTTATCGTTAAACTAATTTTTGTTGACGAATGGCACAACACCAGGCTAGGCTATTCTCTTCATCATCATTCGAGTGGCTGAAGCGGTCACCACTCGATTGATGGGATATAACAATGCGTAGCCAACCGACTTGTAATTGCCGTTGATGTTCAACCCGAAACAACGGTTGTACCAGAAACCACCTGCGTAGTCGACCGCGCAGTTTCCGCTGCCGTATTTGTCATTGTCGGAGTCGTAGGTTGTGAACATCATTCCGTTTTGGCAGTTGCTTCCAGGATAATTGAGCACGTTCGGCATATCACCCCAACTGTAATTTGACACCTGAAGACGGTATTTCGTAACAGATGATCCGACAACGAAATTGACGTATTCCACTGACCACCAGGTGGCGTTTTTCTTTCCCAGGAGCTCGATTCTCAACCTCCACGACCCCTGAGTGGTCATCTGATGGATCTTTTCCAGTCCCATCCAGTACTCGCCATTCCAGACACCGAAACCTGTCTGGTAGGCGATCCACGGTCGGGTGAAATTCGTCATTCCATTAAACCTCTGTTGGAAAACGATCCATCCATTCACCGATTGAACTGGAATCGTTACGTTTATACCAGGAATTGTTACACTTTCGTTCGTGTAGCTAACTTCGAACGCTGAAAAGAATGGTGACGATGGCGATAAACAGTTGTATCATCATGATCACAATACAATATACAATACAATAGGCCTACAACCGCATTTTGATATTGTCCTCCTTCCAAAGTTCAGAAGTGTATGCGACCATATGACGTTTTATTTGAAGGCGCTCATGCTTATTGGGTCCCTTGCACAGTCCCTTTCCTCCCGTCGGTCCCCCTTGATCACACTCGACCCCCCTGTGGTCCTTCTTGATCCATCCTTTTCCTCCTCTGTCCTCCTTGGTCCACTTGTAGAGCCCCATATTCTCCCCCGAGTCCCCTTTGGGTACCCTTTAAGTAGTATAAAAGGAAGTACCTACGTTGATTATAGTTAGTTGGGTAAGGCACTTGGATACACAGAGGCAGCGAGAGTGAGAGAGAAGATAGACTCGTTGGAAATAAGAAACCCTTGCGGAGCCCAGCAGATATACTTTCGGAGGAATCGCTGTTGAAGTTGCCTGTGTCGTTGGTTCTACTGAAGTAATAAATCGTGTGGACGTGTGACTGTAAGAAGGGGAGCCAGTACTGTAGCCATCCTAGTTGGTATCAAAGAGGAAGCAGATTCTGAGGATATGGGAGGCCCCAAACAATCCCTTACGCCCGACAAGTACGGAGGACGCAGCGGTGGAGAACACTAGCGACGAGGCCTTGACAAGCCCGTACGGAGAAGGCAAAGAAGGGATCGTCGCACTTAGTCTTACTACAGTTTGAAGAGTTGTTCGTTATAGGAAACTTCAAATGTCTGAAGCGCAACTCTAAAGCTAAGCGTAAGGCACAACTTATTCAAGAGTGCTGTATTGTATCAGAGGGGTTGTCCAGAGATCAGCATCCAGTGGTGACACGTGTCAGATTGCCAGAGAGACCAGAGAGGGGAGGCAAAGCATCAGCTACGGCGGGTTACGTTGAGAAAGGAAAAGCTTGTAAAGTGGACTAGAAGATGGATTAGAATGAGAATTATTGAAAAGGTGAGATTTCCGATTGGAGTGGAAGGTCTGTTTGATAACTAGAGAAGCCTGAGACAGATGGGGTATTAGCAGAGATACTGAGAATAATAGAATAGTTCGACAGAGGAAGCTTTCTAGCCGTCATTCATATTCTGGAGAAGTAACTTTCTATACGTCATTCATATTCTGGAGAATTAACTTTCTATCCGTCATTCATGTTCGAGAAAGTGAGCTCTAGACTTCATTTTAGCTCAAAAGAAATAACCTTATAGTTTCATTGCTCTTTGTTTGGTAACGAACTGTCAAGGTTTCATACTGCTGTGCAAGGACGGTTTCAAAGTCTCGAGAGAAGATTGCCCAGAGAGACCAGAGGAGGAGGTAATGCATTTGTGGAATATCAATCAATCTTCGGCATGGAACCGCATTTGACTAACGAGTTGTAATGGAACATGGGTCAAAAGAAGTGTGCTCATTTGATGTGAAAAATTACAATCGATTATGTTGTTTAACCATGTAAATAGATGTATTTTGAAGCGTGTGTGTGTGTTAAATATATGTTAAATAAACCATGAAAAGTCATGGTGAGATCTAAAATAAATTAGATGTAATTAGAAGGGAATAAGAGGAGGTGGACCAACGTATGGTTTTTCAATATTTTGTCCGAGTAAAGGTAAGGCAGTCATTTAAACAGGTATCGAATCCATAAATCGCGAGCTGTAGTAAAAGGTGACACCCATATTATTACTCTAATTATTATTCCTTTATTCAGACATTTATATAGCGCATATCGAGAAACCTTCTTAAAGAAACTACCGACTCGGACCCGATGAAAAACAGAGCAGTTTTCAACTGCTTGTGTATCGTCATTGGCCATGACCAATACACGTTATGGTAGGTTAACGCTTAACCACGGGACTCAGTTTCTAAGCGCTTTCCTCTCGAGTATTTTCCACCACATTAAGATGGTAGCGCTTTGTGGTGTATTTAAGCTAAACTGAAATAAATTCAGTGTCTGGATGACTAACTGGTTCTGTTGTCAGTCGTATCATTGTTGTCGTCATGGGACTGATGACAATGATGATGACGACGACATCAATGACTATACTTACTTTCTGGTGGACAGCACGTTTTCCATGTTCTGTTGGCACTGAAGCATCCGACCTCTTTTCCAGGAGACGTTACGTTGGCTGTGCATCCGTAGAAGAGGAAACCGTTGTAGGTGAACGGAAGAGAACAGTTTTCCGGGTGGATCCAGTCGACTGCACGAAATCATACAATCTTTCCCATTACATAGGGTATAGGAGGTTTCGATATAGAATGCGGATGTTAGTTATAGATGACTGAAGTAACTTTCGCCTTAAGGGACCACATGAGTGGCGGGTATACGTGAAGTGGATCGGACTATATGTATACGCCTTTTGAGCCCTGGTCCCCAAAGTAATCCAAATAAGACCCGCTTTAACATGCAGCTCTATTAGAGATTCTATAGAGCCAAAGCCTTAATTAAGCTCTTGGACCCCAAGAAATGATAGGTCACCTTTTATCATTCATTGGAATATGACTCAATATGACTCGGAAAAGAGATAAGCATTTACCGAAAAGACTGAATATATTTAATATATTATCAAAATATGCTGACTACTGAAAAAGGTCATGAGAGATATTCTTTAGAAAGGGGAAAAGTAGACCTATAATGCCGAGTCTCCATACTTTCCATTCGGATTTCGACACCAATCGACAGCAATCGGTTGCGATTAGCTGGCCATAAAGAAGTTGCCAGTTAGTCAGTGACCACTTTAGTATCCGGGCTTGTGAAATTGGCGATTCAAAAGTAACCTTGCACATATCGCGTTGTCTCTTTCTCATCTAAACGCATTTACCACGTTCAGAAATCCTAGTGACGCCCATGGGGTTCACGTCATCTCAAGTGGAATTCGTTTTGCTATAAATTTTTCATTTGTACTCATACAGGTCTACTTCACCATACAGCTACTTTCAATTGAAATTCATAGGTCTACTCTACTTGTATCTTAAAATGGACCACGACAGTTTCTCACAAAAAATACCATTCGCAAACTCTATATATAGCCTATGGATTACCACAATGAGAACCGTAGTTGTCGACATTGTAGTCTGGTGACTTCAAATCCTGAAAAAAAGACAAGCGTTGCTGTTACAGCTTTCTAAGACTATTCGTTCAGTCGATATATGTATGTGGAGATTTTAACACATCATCGTCGAGCGTGTCTGAAACAGTGGCGGATCCAGAGGAGGGCGATTGGGGCGATCGCCCCCCCCTAAGAGTCAAAAAAAAAATTTTATATTTAAAATTTAAAATTTTGATATAATATTTTGTTCTACAGGATAAATGTAATATGATTATTATTAAGCATGTACAGCGCCGGACTGCAGTTTGAATATTACTTCTACACGCCCTTGCTTTAATCATGCTTTAAACTTAATAAGTAATTTTAATTCCTTTGACCTTGGACGTCCATGAAATCGCCCCCCGTAAAGTAAAAGTCTAGATCCGCCCCTGGTCTGAAAATGACTGAGAAACCATTACAACTCGTCATTAAAGTGTTAAAGAATGTAGGCCTATAACCTAAACACAGCTTCAACTAGAAATCCTTGACATTTCCCTCATTGTCTGCGGTAATCAGGAATGCTCTACGCGATAATAGGCCTGCCGCCTATCTAATCTGAATCGAATGATTTGATGGTCTTTTAGGATTGTTGCAATCATATTACTTCCATATTAAAGTCGGAGGATCAAGCGCCACGTATCGACACCAGTACGACAACAAAAAAACGATTACAGATGCAAATAACTTCAGCATGGAAATGGTGTCCAGATGAATGGTTACTTCTGAAGATAGGCCCTACGTGTGAAGAAGTTCCATCTTTACCTTTTATCTCTTCACTTATACAATGTATATGTATCTAGGAATAAGCAGTAATTAACAGATATATTGTCTTTTCTATACTTTTCAAATTACCTGGTAGTGTCTACAGAAAGATTTTGAAGTCACGTAGCTGCAGCAATTCTTAGGTCCCGAGAAGAGTTCACATATTCGAGATTCCTCGTTGTAGTCGAATCCTGAACACTGTGATCGTTGATTGCATTCGGTGGCACATCGACTCTTCGAACTGACGACACGAGTCTCGTCTGGTGAATCCACGGAACACACCGTTGCATCACTGTCCCACGATCTCGTCTCTTCGAAGAAAGAATCTGATCGAGATCGGGCGACAGAAGGAAGAGCCAGCAGCGCAACTACGACCATTGCGAACATCTTGGAGTTAAAGAAAACGTCTGCGTGTCTGAATATCGACAAAGATAATATCCACACCAGTGACAGATTGTTTCCCCGTTACGTAGAACAGGTCTGCGTGCAGGCCACCTTTCTCACATGGAAGCCATAATTATATGGCCCACATTCCCATATAGGTCCCACTGTGCAAAGTACTGTAAACGAGGCGAAATAAATTATTTATTCCGCCTGATTGATTTATCGCCTAAGAGTGAGATGATGCGTGTATGTATTCGAAAAAGAATGACCGAATAACATTTCAACCATTTCTATACGGAAATGTAAATGATTGGCAGCTTTACGTTTGTCGTTCTATTAAAGACACAGTTTGGATTTAAACTCATCAGTGATGGGCAATAGTTAACTGAAAAGTTGCTAACTTTTAGTTTAACTAATTTTTTTTAGTTAAGGATGAAGTTTAACTAAATAAAAATAGTTTAGTTAAAACAATAGTTTAACTAAAAAAATGTTTAGTTGCTAACTAAAAAGTTTAACTAAAAAATCAGCAACACGCAACTATTTTCTGCAATGAGCATTGAACACTGTCAGCAACTCAAAGCGAAACTTATTAATTAACACTGCATGGTTTCAGCATTAACAGCCTGTGTTTTGAAATTCATACACTAGGCCTACTTGCAGTATGCCTGTAACTGTATGCTAGAACACTACAAATTGCATTGTTTGAAGATGAAATTGTCACTGACGCTCTGCATTATTACAGTTCACTTAATCTCTGTTATTGTGAAAATATTTGTCGTAAAAAGTTGGAAAAAGTGTAACTACTTTTTTTAGTTTTGTTAACTAATTTCAAAAATCAATTGCCAACTTTAGTTAAACTATAGTCTTTTAGTTGGAAATAGTTTTAGTTTAACTTAAAAAAATAGTTTAGTGCCCATCACTGCAACTCATCACCTTGGACGGTTGAACAATATAATTCCTATGGACAGTCTAGTACTGAAGACTACCAAAAATATATATTCGTGGCAAGCCGGTGTTATGTCTACTGGGCGATCCATAGCAAAATATCTCAGTTACAGTTATAGTTAGGCAATACGTCTAAGCTTATTATTAAAATCATTAAAACCATTTCTGTCTTATGGCACAATTTCACTTAAAGCCCTAGGTTTTAGGTTTGGCGGTTTCCCTCGTAGAATGAAGTGACCAACGACTGTAGGCGGTTCAAGTAAGCATCTGTCGGCCAATGGGCGTTGATTTCATTTTGGTTTACACATCTTACAAGCATAGGCTGCTGAATTTAATTATATGCATAGCCTAGGCAACATCGTCCGCTTTGTGGAATGGAGGCGAGGCGCAGGGACGGTCGGTCGATCGGTGGTAGCCCCCACCCTAGGCCCTTCACCCTCCCTCTGGCCCTCTAGCGGTCGGACGGATGGATGGAGATGCATCGCTAGGGCAGACTAGACCCGACAGGGCATACCCCGTACAGGCCCTACCTCGATCAATTGACCACTTGTATATATATAACCGAGCTGTGGGTCGACTAATTTGTGTATACGAAAGCCAGGTAAGCTGGCTAGAGGTCATACCTGTACTTCTAGAATGTATACAAGTTGTTCCAATTATCCAAATTTACCCCCCCATACACTCATATTACTATGGAGTTCATTGCTATGAAGATACTTACAGGGTTGAGAAACAAGTCTGTAGTTTCTATATGCGATTAGATTGCCATGAACAAATACGAACTTACTATTGTGGTAGATGGCGATCAAGAGGAAGCCATACGGGCATTTTTTGCTCACAACAACTGGAATTTTGAAAAAATTGGTAATTATGAAGACGATGCGTATATATATATATATATATATATATATATATATATACTGAAATTGTATAAATTGTTTTGTGTGGTGAACCCTGTACAAGTAGGCCCTATTGTTCTTCAGGTAGCGCTATACGTGCGCAAATAAGATTGAACTAAGATTTATAAATATTAAATTAAATTGCATTTATTATCCTTGCAAATATTTAGCTCAAACCATGCTATAGAAATACATAGTAATAATAACATCAGCAATGTTAGTATAATGACAACTGATGTGAACAGCAGTAACAGCAGTAATGATAATAAATGGCCAATTAAAAATGTAATTATTAAAATTACCATGATTATTATTATTACGATATGTAATAAGACAATAAACATATGCATAACCCAGCTAAGCTGTCGTTCAAGTCAAGTCGAAAGAGCTAATTGTATGTTGATGACATTATAAATATATCTCCAACCAATCGAAACTGCCTTTGTTCCAATTGCAGAGTTGGAACCACCAAAGAGAAGAAAATCTTGTATGGATGCCGCTTCGAAGGAGGTCTTGGTCGCGTCCAATGGAAATAGTACAGAGTCAGAAATTGAGGCTCAAAACAGTCATGACATTCAAGTGTCAGCTGATCATTTGCAGCTGCAGGGTGAAAATCATCAATCGGAAGGCGCCTGTCCTCTTTGTTTTCTCTCTCCGTGCGTGGGTTCTGCATCTCCAGGT
The DNA here is from genome assembly GCA_963556255.1 of Allolobophora icterica. Taxonomy (NCBI): domain Eukaryota; kingdom Metazoa; phylum Annelida; class Clitellata; order Crassiclitellata; family Lumbricidae; genus Allolobophora; species Allolobophora icterica. The sequence goes on from OY744614.1 coordinate 26,894,308, forward strand.
TGGCTTGGCGGAGGACAAGCAGCGCATGCAGCTAACAGTCCAATACGAAGAGTAATTTATGGAAAATATTGGAAGATCATTTGCAACTTGGGTGGGTGGACGAGCCCATTATATCTGGCCAAGAAACTAACGGAATCGAACGGTGTACTTCACATGCGGGAAATAATGCCAGATTGCGTAGTGCGAAAAGTGAGATCGTTGTATCCGAATCCAACAGGTACGCCTTACATGGGCCACAAGTGGGAGTAACATTGATACTTTGGATAATTCGCCGGACTTTGTTTAGACAGAGAGATTTTTATTGTACACTTACTTTCTGACATAAAGCAGAATTTTATCGATTGTGAGCTGCTTATGTACACCTGTCATAGCTATGATTCAATGTAACATAACATTCCCCCATTTTAAATTTATATAGCGCCTCTTCAAGATTCCTACTCAGAGGTGGATTTAAACCTGAATTGCCCTCAATTGCTCGGCGCCACACGAAAACCACGTTACGGAGACTAGGTTTTTCATAAGTGCTATGTCAAATCAATTTTGCAATGGCCACAGTCCCTTGTCCGTTCAATCTTCTTTTTTTCTTGCTTGGATTAGGACCTCGTTGAGGGGGGGTAAGCCACAGATTCATTTTTATACAGATTGGAGCATCTTGTTACAGATCGGATGCCCTTCGTGGCATCAACCACAGTTTTCCGCTGTGGACCTAGTCTTGGTGATGAACACATGCCCGCTAGGCAGAGGGTCATCAGGCTTATTTAAATTGAGTCATGTGCTCCCATGTCACAAGGCTGTTATTGGATATTTGCAGCTTTTAGTTGTCAAGCAAAATGCCACTCTTTTTCTACAGTGTGCCCTACTAGCCTTGCCGCTGTTGGTCCGCGACTGCTTATTCGTCAGATATAACCCTGCTTATTTCGCAGCTGACCTCTATTTCTAGAGGTCGTTCCACTATCCGCCACCTGTGGACGCGTGTGATAGCAGTCAGCTCTGCCACACATCAGCTCTGCCACACATCTCTCTGTCCTATGCCAGGCCAAAATCCGGGGAGGTCAAGCAGAGTAGACAGCAGAATGCTAAGGTGGTTATGTGTAATGACGGTTGATGGTTATGTAGCACTGATATGTTTGATTTTAGTGTATCATACAATATTGTCACAGCTCTTACGGTTATTCTACTGTGTAGGGTGCATTGCTTTCATTTGAAAAGCTCTCACTGTCTCCTAATTGGTCGTCATCGGATTCGTCCGAAGAGATTTCACTCTGGCAGGTCTCCTTATCTGCAGAAGTTTCTGTCACAGACTCCGATATTGCTTTAGATGCTGACCACACGGCAATGTACAAATTCCAAATGTTCTCAACAAATACGTAGGTCTTGCGCCGATACACTTTTTTCCCGATTTGGCGACGTGGGTTTTTCGAACGAACAGTCGTGCATATAGACGTGTATGGTCTGTCGACGTGTTCGTTCCAGTCCAAGACAGCCAGATTGCTCCGCAGCTCGTACATTAAATTCCCGTAGTGTATCCGTTTATCCAGATAGATCAGACAAACGTTATTAAAACTTTCCACATAAAATGTGTCGTGGCCTTTGACATAATCTTCAGCGTGCTTGTACACTACCAACGACCGAAGAAAGTCCTGGAGCATTGTAATTGCAGCCTCATTTGAAACAATTCGAACTTCAATCATATGCCCCGGCTCTTTGCAGTGGGAAGTTTCATGGCACTTGCTGTGGTTGTTCTGAAAATGAGGGATGCATGATTCTGTGAGCTTACGCAGGGTTTGGGCATCTCCATTGCAATTGTCCATACACCAATAGACGTGGTTTCGAATGGCAGCACCCTTGTCAGAAAGCTCGGGATGCCATGTTTTTCCAATGTTTTTTTGTGCTACTTGCCCAATTTTTTTCACCCCGGCTGTTATAGGACGGGTGCAGTGCCAGCGGTCATTGGAATTCCTGGCTTGCTTCCTCTCACGTAGGCGCTTGTTGATTGTCATGTTTCGATCATGCACATGATGGGCAACTTTAATGTTGCTGAGATCCAGGCTCTCGTACATCCTGTCGAATCCCACTGCCTCGTGACGCTGTGAACAGTTATCATCATTCCCGTTAATGTGTTGAATATCAACGACTTTGTGAGTTTTCAACCCGATAGCAACATGGTCGGTGTGATAACTATTTCGTCTACAATGATGTCGTGCGTCAGTCATTATAGAGATAGCTCCATCAGGCGACAGTGAAGACTCCTGCGCTCTAGCGCCAAATATAGATTGCTTTCGCAGGTTCTCAGAAATGGCACTAAATGTAACCATATTCCTCCTGCGGAAAAGGTCTGACAATAGTCCAAACCGACTGAAGTCGCTAAAGCGCTCGTACTGTATGGGTGTCATACCAGAGGCCAGGTAGCTCAACATCACTCGGTGGTTGACTTCAAATTCCTTCCGCTCGCTGTCTATTGTGGATGAGGAACTCCACTGAAAGGAGTGTTTTTTCGCACACTCCATATCCACCGACAGCACATGACCACTGTGTGTCCATGACTTCACTGAATACGGCGTCACACATGTGGATGAATGTTGTGAGATTGTGTCGATCAACTGGGCAATGCTGGAGCACTGCCCAACAAAATTCTCATGTGCAGTCTCCAAAGCTGTTGCTGGAGCTGCTGATATTGCTGCTGTGACAGATGCTGGATCAGTCAGTGAAGTTGATTCACTTACTTCTTCCGTGACTGAAGACATCGTGAGTGTCTGCTGCGGATGTTGAGTTGCAGAAGAGAGCTTATTGGTGTCAACATCCATTATGACTTTCACCAGAACTTCTCTCAAACTTTTTACTCCCAACGCCAAGCGAATGTCCTCACATTTTTGCTCAAATTTAAGTTTATCACTGTCGGTTGTAAAAGTTAATTCAAAATGTTTCCTTACAGAAACGTAAGGGTAGCTATAACTCTTGGTAGATCCATCAGACAACCGTTTTTTAAATGTTCGCATGTTGCCAACTGCAACACCTGAAGTCGGTGTCGTTGGTACAGCGTAGTCTCCATCCATCTTTGGAAATAGTTCGATATAATGATACTAATATATGTCCACTAACGAAATACAATGTTATACTACTATAAGGTCCACTACTGAAATAAGATAATAATATAATATACAGACACGAGATATAAGCTGTATCGACTATGCGATTTAAAATGGCTATGAAGTGAAGAAATTACGAAGCTCAACTCTGCTGCAGCGAAATTCAAACTAGAATGAGTACTGCAAACCAAGACTCAATTGTGAAAGGACATTTCCTAAGTTCATTTCCTAAGTTCATTAGCATAATTTGGCATGTGACCTAGTCTCTCTTCCTTAGGCTGTATATTAGCATCTGATACTGGTGCAAATTCTTAGAATATGAAATACAGCTTATTGTCTTTAGTGTTCCGGGTATAATAAGGCAACGGTGACAGCATCAACAGCTGGCATTTATATACAGGTTTACGACCCAAAGCTCGGTTATATATACAAGTGGTCAATTGATCGGGGTAGGCCAGAGGGAGGGTGAAGGGCCTAGGGTGGGGGCTACCACCGATCGACCGACCGTCCCTGCGCCTCGCCTCCATTCCACAAAGCGGACGATGTTGCCTAGGCTATGCATATAATTAAATTCAGCAGCCTATGCTTGTAAGATGTGTAAACCAAAATGAAATCAACGCCCATTGGCCGACAGATGCTTACTTGAACCGCCTACAGTCGTTGGTCACTTCATTCTACGAGGGAAACCGCCAAACCTAAAACCTAGGGCTTTAAGAGTGACCATGGACCCATCTTTACAGGGCTCCATTTGAAAACTACATTCGGCAGAAAATAAATTAAAAATATAACGACCACCGTGCATGTGTTCCTGGTATAATGTAGGGCAAGAGCTGACTCATGTCTCGAACAAATGACGTTCAACTGTTATCATCTTCGGAGCCATTGTCTCCGTCATTATCTCTAACTGATGCTCCGGGTTTTTAATTTTTGTATCGGTTGGTTGTCATTTCTGCATCTTAGCGTAACAAAAGTGTTCATAATCACTATCATAATTGAAAACGCAATTGGTAGTCGATTACAGATTGCAGAGCTCTACAATATTTTAAAATTCCAAATCTTTAACCCATATACGCTAAGTTGTTTTTAAGTCATCAGCATTATCATAATTACCAGAGCTGGCAAAGAAAAGTTTATTCATTAACTCTGGTTTGTTCCTCAATTAAATAAATAACTTACATCGTAGGTGATGTCGGTATGTAACGTCTACTCTTCGATCATTTGTCGTTTTGCATCATGTATTAGGCGAACTTCAGCTAATGAGCAATAAATGCGATTAGTTGGGCTGGCGAGCCATATGTGACGTCATGCGTGACCTGATTATACCCCCCACAGACAATTGTGTAGGAGCCACCAGGGAATGATCGTTCAGCAAACTCCGGCACTCCGCATCCGTGCTGCAGTGCCGGGCAGTGCCAGTCCCAAACCTTGAGGAAAGCGGAGGGCGACGCTAATGATGAGTGTTATCACACAGTGTCGTTAAACTGAAACCACGCATCATTTCAACGCCAGTTCGTAATGTAAAATAATATTTGCGGATATGCGATGTCTGTGATCGTTGCTGTAAGCCTATGCACTCGAAATTTCTAAAGCGCTACTTTAATGCTAGGCTCAGCGGTCTCTGCTTATTAACGAGCGCTGCGTCGAGTCAGATGGGTTGTCCAAATGTAGAAAAGAAGGGAAGTTCCAAGCCCGGTTGCTGTATGACGAAGGAGAGAAGAAGCAGAAGGCATGATGTATGCGATGATGATGGTGTCCATGACGCTCATGATGATGATGTGTGTATGTATACGTGTGTTTGTATGGATGTATGCAATCGTGGTTGCTAGCTTGCATGCATATATGTATGTATGTATGTATGTATGTATGTAACTATGTGTGTATATATGTATGTATGAATATACATATAAATTATGATGATCTTGCATGCGTGTTTGTATGAATACATGCATGTATTTATCACTATATATATGAATGTATGTATGTATGTGTACTTTTATATAGGTAATGCATGTATAATTGTGTGCATATGTATGTATGAATGTAGGTCCATATTTATGGATGCATGCATGTATATCGGTTTCAAAGGTAGTGACAATGTTTGAATATACCTATATAAGTAAACATATTTGCATGGTTGTATGTAAATGCATGTGCATACATGAAAGTATGTATGTATCGTGATATGTCGGTATGTATGTATGTTCATAGCTATGTCTGTAGGCATGTATATAAGTTTCTATACATCTATCAGCCTATCATGTGCAAACAGTTTACCAGTATTCGGCTAATACATTACACAGTTTAATGATGTTAACAGAGGCGGATAATTTCATGTACTCAAGCTCCAGCAATGCAACAATAGCTTCATAGTGACACCTATCGGCGACTATGGCAAATCGTTCCCATCAGCACCCATCACGTTACCTTTAATCTTTAATTCATGAAACGTCTCGATCGAGATCAAAGCGAATAATATCATATATACTTAAGCAACAACAATACGAACAATCACTTCATAGTGAAACCTGTCGGTAGGCATGCTTGTATGTATGCATGTGTATATGTACGCAAGCAAATATGTACGTACATAAGTTCGTATTGCATGTATGTCTACGTATATCTATACATATAGTTTCCTTATATGCAAATTTGTCCGTCGTAGGACGCTACGTCACAATCAGCTTCTGTTCTATTGTGAAACCGTTTGTGACGGTGGTCTTGACGACGGCCTTGACGACGACGATCAACGACCAACGATATACACTGCCGTCATAATAATGACGGGGAAATACACTAGTACGTAAATATGTATCAGACAATTTACGGCGCGTTTAAAACAAAACCGCTGCAAGTAGTCAAATGACTATGTGATTTAAACAAAAGAACACATGACATACAGTATATCAGAGTTTGAAGAAATATCATCTTGTCCAACATTTTTATGGATGTCCGCAAAAAATTACCTTCTTTGGACATCTCCCAAGTGTAGCTTAGTTTTAGAGTGGCGTTTTCTGATAATTAATCGAAAGTCAGATCATCGCAACTTGATCGAGGTTCGCAATAAAAAAAGGCGCTTCGTAAAGCCATCATTGTATGACGTAATATATGCGTCATCGCCAGGCAATGGCTTGTTTCGAACGAAGACGTTTTAGTTTATGTTGCTGCGTGATGGCCATGACAATCAAGGGCGACACGCTTGACTGGTCAAGCGTGACGATGTGGCTTTCATTGTCCGAGTATCCGGAGTGGTGAAATCTGGCTAAGGGAGGCAAGACGGTAGCGCATTGCTGCGGCAAGAAGGTGCAATTGGCGAAGGTACAAAGGGCCTATTGACGAGTTTCTAACAAAGACAAAAGACTGACTTTGAAATGTGACGTCTACTCTTCAATCATTAGTCGTTTTTTTAGGTTCCACCTGATTATGGACAACAAATGTGATTGCTTCCCCCTACGAGCCATATGTGACTTCATGCGGGAACCTGATAGTACCCTCACGCGGCCATTGACTATAGGAGCCACCATGTTATTGATCGTTGCAGCGTCATTTCCTACTGGAATATAATTATTAATAGGCCATAGTTTAGCCGTTTTAGATGATTTTTAATTCTCCCTGGAGCTAATAATGAGAGCAGTAACAAGCAGGGCTGTAGTCGAGCGTATACGCGGGTATACAGCGTATACTTACCTCTAGAGAAATTTGAGAGCGTATACTCATGGCTGTAGACGAGGGTATACGCGGGTATACAGCGTATACTTACCTCTGGGAACGAAAATTTTTCAAAAAAGAGAGGTTTTTAAAGGTTTTCAGGGCGAATGACTAAAAAAAAAAAAAAAAAAAAGGTCATCAACTTTTTCAGAGACAAAATCGTAAAAAGTCTGAAAATTTTCTGAGAATTGGTGAAAAGTCTGAAATTTTTCCTAAAAAAAAGGTCTTCAAATTTTTTTTACGCCGCTGGTCACCGGTAGCGTATACTCACCTCAAATTTTACCACTACAGCCCTGGTAACAAGGTGTGCTTGTTCGTTCATTCATTCTTTCAGTTGCAGGAATAACTGGATGACTGCATTTTTAATACTGGAGGAATGCATGAATGAATGAATAATTACATGTATGACCTTTATGTTTTGCATACGTGGGCTATAGGTTTACAAATAGGCAGCACATTGCCTTACTGTATTCACCCATTGATTATAATTCAGCTTTGGCACTTGTCTATTCACCAAGTCACCTAATACATTTGTGATGCGAGCGTTAATTGTAATGCCAACATCCTTTTGTTTATCGATAAGGACCCTGTTAGAACAAATTACAGCCAACAATGGCGCTGCATCCGCACAGCATTTTGAAGCATTGTTTTAAAAAAATAGCAGCGACTGTTCAGCGTCAACCATCTTATCTTGTTCTATCTTGCCTGATCTAACACCAGTCCCACATTACTTCACCTTAAAATACTTTATTTTTTAACACTAACTGTCTCAGCTGCTAACTATTATAATCGTGTATATTCACATTTTTCGCATTGCTCTTTGAATGGCGTCGTGGGATGTCAGAGACTCCAAAAATATAATTGACTCCAACGCTTGCATTCTGCCAAGTGGTTATCAAAGGTTGGAGCAGGTGTCGCTAATCAGAATGCCGCGGTGGACGAGGCTTCAACTTTGGTTCATTTAGCTCGCGTTTCACCCACGGAGACCCCCGACCCCATTAACGGCCAAGTCGACGAGGTAAGGGGCTTTAAAAGCCCTCTTTTTAACCCATCACTTCTGCCTAGTAGACCATCGACAAGGCCCCATCTGACCCTTGACCTGTGATAACGATGTGGGACATTGATTGCACCCGCGCATCTGGCTGCCTACTAAACTGTCGGTCACGGGTCACGACCCACGACCCGGGCTCTTGACCTCTCGCTCTGCTGGATATCCAAAAACTCTGCTACGACAGAGACAGGGATGGGCTGAAAGACATGAAACCTAAAAAATTCAGATGGTACTAATGGTTAGGGTGATGTCCAGAGGGTCGGGTGTTCAAATCCGCAGTAAGAAGTGTTTCAATATTTATGCTCAAAGTGCGATCCCTAACGAAACCAGCTATAATGAGAATACTGACCGTACACTGTCGGTGGAAAGATCAGGCGTTGGGGTGGCCAACAGCCCTCATGTGCCAGAATACGAAACCTGAAGTCGATAACATTTCATAGCTTAATGGGCTGATATATATTCTAACAAATAAAACGAAGCTAACGTTGTGGAAGACACTGGTTTGGCCTGTGGCCATATATATGGATGCGAGAGCTGGACATTGAGGAAGGAGGAGGCAAGAAGAATAGAGGCATTCGAGATGAAGTGTCTGAGATTGATTATGAATATATCTTGGACGGAAATGCGGTCAAATGAATGGGTATTGGAAGCAGCAGGAGTAGAGAGGAATTTACTGAGGACGGTGAAGGAAAGAAAAATGATATATTTTGGACACGTCATGAGAAGAGAAGGAGCATGCATGGAGAAAGATATCATACAGAGCACACTGCTGGGAGCCCGGAAAAGAGGAAGACCGAGAACAAACTGGCTGGGCAACATAAAAGAATGGACGGGATTGGCAATGGGAGAATTATTAAGACTGACGGAGGACAGGAGGCGTTGGAGGAACATTGTGCATGATGCGGCCGAACCTCGAACCGAGGATGGCTGAGAGCAGAGAGAGATATATTCTTCCATACATCCGTCGATATATATGAAGATAAATATAGGCCTATATTGGTCTGTGTTTAGATGTATGTGTATGTGTATGGTTGTGTTTTTGTATCCTTGTGTGTGTATTTTATCTTATGGTATTGTATTCGTACATTTATGAAGCTCTTCTAGGGGGAGAACCATTCAGAAGCGCTCCCAGTTCGAGAGACCCCGCGAGAGAAAAAATAAGTTTAAAGAAAGGCAAAGGAGGAAGAGACGCTACCAGAGAGAATAGAGGAACAAACAGACGGAGGAAGATCATTCCAAAGGGCAGGGCTAATGGAAGCGAAAGACTTGTATGGATATGTTTGTATCCATATTTGTATAAAACTATGTATGTTCGTATATATGCGTGTGTGTATGTAAATTCTGCATTAATGTTTGTATAGATGTGTGTATATAAGTTTGCATGTATGCATGTATGTACGTGAGTGTATGGATGTACGTTTATATGTATGCAGATATGCCTGTGTGCATGTATGTTTGTATGAACGTTTGTATCTACATACGCATTACGTATATATTATGTGTATAGGCCTATATTTATTTTCTTGTGTCTATGCAGGAGTAAGTTTCTTTAATGTGCGCTCTATTAAATTCCCGATTGAATGAATGAATACGCTGTACCCATAGGCATCACAGTGACAACTATCGGCGATTCTGACAATTATTAAATTAAAGCATGTCATCTTTAATCTCTGATCCCTGCTTCGCCTCGACGTTTAGACAAAACCCGTGTCAAAGACATCGTCATTGCATTGTTACTAACTGTCATTGTTGCATTAACCTGCTGATGCAATGAATCGACCTTCGATAATAAAAGACACTCAACACAACAACAGTACCGTTTGTGTGTCAAGATGGCCGATAGATTTTTGAGCGCTTGTCTAGCGGTGCAGATGAGTAGCCTACGTACATTATGTATGTATGCATGCATGCATGTATGCATACCTGTATGTATGTACGTATGTACATGTACGTATATATTTGAACTATATATTCATTAATATTTGTATGTGTGTATTGATGTATGTATATATGCATGCATGCGTATGAACTATATTAATTCTTTCAAGAATTGATGGGGAGTTTATCTAAGAAGCAAAGTTGTTTCGTGAAGGAAAATATAGTTAATTACAATTAAATGAATCTGTCTGTTTCATAGAATGATACTGACATAAAGTTAATAAATTAATCTATGGCTTGCTGTGAAGCTTGAACGTTTAAACTGAATTACTGTTTTCGCTTTTCTTCTTTTAATTTTTTGTTTCGTTTTGGTGTTATCTCTGATAATATTATACCAGCAATTGTTATATGATTTGAGTATGGGTTACCCTAAATTAGCGGGGCTTCTGCCTCTTTTGGGCCGCCCTTGCTCCTTGTCCAGTGCTGTTTTAACAGTGTATGGTTTAATGTTATTTTCTGTTGTTACTGGCACTGTTCTTGGATCAATAAAAATTTATTGATTGATACATGTATGTATGTATTATTATTAGTGCTAAAGTAGTTTTATATAGCGCCCCTTCAAGATTGCCTACTCAGGAGCACTCCCAGCCCAACCACGGTCGAACAACGCAGTTTTGAATACAGTAAGAAACAGTGTGAAATGACCAATCGGTATTTGACGGAACTTTGTAGGGAACCCATTCCAGGTCATGGGGGCAGCCACAGAGAAGGCACGGCGCTGCCGTATGGATGTTTGCGCGCGGGGAACAATAAGTTCAACTTTCGCAGCTGAGCGGAGAGAGCAACAGCGCTGCGAGCATGAGGTGGGACAGCTGCAGAGCTCCCGCATGTAGGCCTAATAAGTATGTATGTATGTATGTATGTATGTATGTATGTATGTATGTATGTATGTATGCGAAATCGTTGCTCGTGTGACTATATGAGCTAGAACACAAAACATGTAGAAACAGGTTGTGAAGGCTTGAAAAATTGAAGGGAGAGGTCCATGAAAGATGTCCATTAATGCGGACGCCTTTTATGGAAGTCAGTAAAAATGACCTTCTTCGGACCTTTCTCTCTCTCCTTGTCTGTATTTTCCATAGGCCTACCCACTGTTCCCCATTGTCGGATGCTTTTCCGAACTTCAAGGCCTGTGGATTACTCTAACAGAATTATCTAGCAGGGTAAATCATTATGTGGCAACTGCCAACTCGTCTGCTACATTCCGAGTATTAAATCCACTACTTTTCCGACGAAACACTTAAATTAAAATAAAATAATTAAAATGCACGGTGTTGTTGGCTGCATGTACACATTGTACAGACCACGGAAGAGCATAGTTGAATTTATATGATTTTTTGTAGCAATTAGGCAACGCGTGATAATATTATACGTTTCCTATTTGTTACCAAAAATCATATTAACTCATTTATATTATTGGAGATTTTTGGCAATAAGAAGTATATGTGGTCTTTCCATGTAGGCCTACGCTGTTGATCCAGGTATAACCTAAGCCTAAAATTTTCGAGGTTCTGTCGCTGATGCTAACAAAATCACAATCGCAGGGACGAACCTACGATGAGAATGCAACAGTATTAAGCTAGTTTTGTCAATGTTGAAAGACAACTTGTTTGCTCAAAGCGTTAATGGCGCTTTGTTATGGAAAATATTTAAAACAACAATGCACGTGTATAATTAAGAAAACCTGAAACTGCTGAAAAAGCTGTCATGAATTCTATCATAAGAAACTGTATAGGTGACACTGTTAGCAGGAATTTTCGTCCCTCGTGGTCCCACCTTTGAATCCCAATTAATACTTTCTGCGAGTGACTGTAATATTATCACTTGATAATCTATGTGTTCAATAAAATAATTGAATGAAATTTAATTATACATATGCATAAAAAAATGTTTTGTTATGCCGTAGTCCTGAAATGACTAATGCTTTGAATCACGAATCCTAAAGGCGCAATGCAGTGGAAAATTTATACAGCGCCAAGTAAACTCCGATTGCATTGTAATGAACAATACAAAGCCGACTGCATCGTAACGAACAATACAGCAGCGATAAGATTTGGGCGGGGAGATGGTTGAATGGTAGCACGCTGACACGAAGATCAGAAGGACGCCGGTTCGATACCTGCTAGCCTCACAAGGTTAACTCAGCCTTCATTCCCTAGGTGGTTATTGTAAAATGAGCAGTTTTACAGATGGGTGCATTGCATGGCTGCCATACGGTTAAATTCGACTCCTGTAAAACTTGTTGTCGTCTGTTACTACTATATCATGTAATCTTATGCGTACTTGTCAGTTTGATTTAATAAACGAAGATATTAAATTATCATTATCATTATAAGAGTAGCCTATATCTAACTTTTGTCAAATTCTCTTCGACCGATTAATCTCTAATCTGATTGATAATCTTCGTGGTACAAGTTTAGCTGTTGATCTCATTCTTTTTTTACATTCATTTCCATCACACATTCCTTACAATAGTCATCATCTTCTTTATCCTCATCCTCACAGTCACGGTGCATCTCCTCCTCATCGAGTTCAACCTCGTCCATCAGCGAAAATAGTTTGTCGAGCAACTTCAATACTTTCGGGTTGTTTACCGCAAATAGAAGTAGTTCGGCCGCGCTGTCAATCAACGCCGTATCCCCGCCCCACTTAGCCTCCTCCTCTCCCTCCTTCCTCTCTTCCATCTTCCCCTCATCCTCATCGTCAAAAAATTGTACATTTAAAATGTCTAAAGTGGCGCTTGCAGATAGATAATCGAACGTAGATTCGTCACAATTGCAAAAACGCTTCGTGACGTCATTGTTGTATGACGTAATAAATGCGTCATCATCAGTCAATAGACTTGTTTCGGACGAAGACGCTTCTGTTTCTGTTACCGCGTAATGGCGAAGGGCATCCGTCGTGGGCGAAACGTTTGACTGGGCCATCGTGACGATATGCCTTTTATTGTCCGGGTAACAGAAGTGTTGAAATCTTGGTTGAGGGAGGCAAGAGAGTAGCAGATTCCTGCGACACGTCGGTGGTACGAACAATCTGTGCACGGTGTTGCAACAAAGGCTGAAGTCAATGTCTCTTATTGATGACAGTTCTTTCCCATTTGTGATTAGGTGTAGCAGTCGTGAAGGGGTTGTTGAGGGCCTTGCTGATAGCGTCAATAATTGTGGATCAAATGGAAACGAAACTTGTGTTACTTTCAGAGGTGCTCCGTGGTTCTGGCGATTGTGGCAGAAGTACTGCTTTGGTTGATGCGACTCCTGACGCTGCGGAAGTTTTCGTCCTTGAAGATGTCCTCTCAGACCTTGAATTACGTCGTCTTGTGGTTCCAGATACTGCTGCAGGAATCCAACGACTTCGTCTGCGCACTGTTCGTAACCGACAGTAAACCAATCTGTAAGGCTTTGCACCGCTTCCCGTGATGGAACGGACATGGCGGCACCGATATCCTCAGTGGTCAGAGGGAAGAAGCGGCTTAAACGAAACAAATACACATCAATTGGCAGCGAAATTGCATGAAATCGGATATTTTAGGGGTATCCATAGTCTGTTGCCTGGTTATCTTGCTGGGCTATACGGTATCATAGGGACTGAGGCATGAGTAACCTACATAGACGGATGCTACTGGACTAGATGATGGTGGATGAATACATATGCGTAAGTTTTTGGGAGGAGAGGTACATCGGGTAGCTGTACCTTAAAGTTTTTGTACTATGGTACCGTGCCCACCCACTATAAAACGAAAAACAAGTTGGTCAATATTGACGACAAAACTTACCGCTCACATATGGAGGTTATCTCATCAGCGTTTCATCATTCTTACGGCATAGATCTTAGAGTACAGATCTGGAAGTCAGTAAACCCACGCATAGGCGCCGAGTTGACCAAAATAGTGTGAGTGCCCAAAGAGAGTAAAAGGAATGTTCAAAAATTTTCACCTTTTTTTGTTACAATGTTATAGACCAATGCTACAAAATACCATGGTTCTCTCCAGTATCAATTCTCAATTCTTTTGTTTAATAATTATAATGTCAAATTAATATCAAATTACAAATACCGTGGCTTCTCTTGTCCAGGAATTCTTAACTCCTTCGTTTTATAATTATAATATCTTTATATGTTACAATGATTCACAATTAGGCCTAAATGGCTTCTCTCTCAAACTCAAGATTTCCTTCCCTAATCCATCTGATCCTCTGCCTTCCAAGCTTTCTCGTTCTCAACGAAACCCTCCGTAACAACTGCTCTGCCTCTCCCTGGTCTCTGTGGCAAACCGGACTCGGACCACCAACGGACATCGCTCTCTGGACAACCCCTGGGATACGACGCAGCGCTCGTGAATAAGCTGGTGCTCTGCGCTTGGCTTTACAGTGGCGCTTTAGAAAATTGGAGATAACGGTTACGATGCATTGTTTCAAAGCATGCCATTCTTTTAGGAGAGAGTCTGACAAAATTAATTAAATCTTTGACTATATTGATCGTGTCTGTGCATTCTGGAACTCTAGATTTTGCTTTCTGAATGCCTAAATTAAGTGTGATTTGCATATTGAGCACAGAAACCTTTATTTAAACCTCATTAATTCGACTGTAATTCAGTTATCCCTCCGCACATGGCAGAGGCGTCGTCACACCCTTGTCCTTGCAATTTCCCACTGATATGTCGAAATATCCTTGGTTATATTGAGACCAGGTACGTAGCCTATCTGCATCGAGTTGACGAAAAGTGTGAATGCCCAAAGAGAGTCAAAGCAATTACGCGCGGGAAATTTTTTGGATCTTTTGATAGATAAGTAATGCCAATAGAAAAATAATCTCTTAAAATGCTTTTTTGCGGGCTGATTTCTGGTGGTGTCCAGGCATAGGTGGGCCTCGCAGGGCCAATTTCTGGTGGTGCTGAGCACTCACGGGCCTCGCAGAGTCGGCGCCCATGAACCCACGTCCAATCGCAAAATGGTTCAACCTTCCATCACATGGCAGAAGGTAAAGGAGGAGCATGACTGTTGTGGGTTCAATAACTGCCTCAATGTGATGACAATTGGTGTACATGTGTAATTATTAAATTTAGAGTGCTTCAGCGAGGTCTTCAAGAGACACCAAATAAATGCTGTAGAATTAAAGTAGAATTAAAGTTGAAAGATGGCTGGTTTTCACTAACACAGTCCAAACGAGTTAACATTCATTTGAACCGGTGTCGTTCATTTGTGTATACCCTGTACTATAACTTGGCTACGAATTTCAGTGTTTTCCCCAGGTAGCCTACCTTTGATCCCTCAAGACTGGCATCAGAATTACTGATATTAGTATTATGGAATATTATTATTATCGTTATTATTTCTGCATTAATAAAGTTCCACATCTAATTACTAAATATCGAACAATAGCACTGGGCAATTTCGAGAGGACTTACTAAAGGTCTATACAGAGTAGCCGTCTCAGATGATGATAGATGCAGTATTCCACGCTGCAGGTCCAACGCTGTACCCAGTCGGCTACCGCCCCTCACAAAATCATGAATTATATTTCTGATCGAGAGTTTGAATTTACGACCTCTGTCTAACAGTCTAACACGCTAACTACTGAACCATTGTGCACCCTTAATATAACTAATATCATAATCATAATTTATTTTAATGTTTTTATCCGAATGATGATGGTGGTGACGACGACGACGACGACGACGATGATGATGAATGATAATGATGATGATAATATAATTATTAATATAATTGATACCAGTGAATTGCGCTTTAAAATTTGGCACCCCCACTCTTTAGACCCAAGTTACGCCCTTGCATGGATACAACAAACTGAAGGAGAAAGCCCATCATCGAGAAGAGTGGCGCCATTGGATGTTTGAACCTGACGAAGGGCACAGAACACGAAGAAGACTTTAAGAAGAAGGCATGGGTATTCCTTACCTCCGGAGAGGCTTACACATATATGATTTGTAGTAGTCGACTTACTGACAAATCTTTGTCAGACTCAACTGCAGCACAAAAGATGTACAACGGCTTCTTGTAACAACGCGAGGTCGTTCCACAGATGGTCAATATTGCTAATCAGTATCCTTTATTCATCCGTTAACACCACTGTGCTGTGCTTGAGGCTTCCTTCCGATCTATATTCAGCATCCGATTCTGTTGGAGGACTAAGGGCTCTGACGCTGCCCAACGAGGTCAGATGGTTGGCGTCAATTGTCAAAGGAACTCAACGAGCGTGCTTTTATACAGGGCTTAATACCACCTGCTGAGAGGGGTGATTGAAGCAGCGCATCACTCATTCGTAACTGCTTTTGCGACTCCGTCTTAGTGCCTCTCTCTCTCTCTCTCTCTCTCTCTCTCCTCTCTCTCTCTCTCTCTCTCTCTCTCTCTCTCTCTCTCTCTCTCTCTCTCTCCTCTCTCTCTCTCTCTCTCTCTCTCTCTCTCTCTCTCTCTCTCTCTCTCTCTCTCTCTCTCTCTCTCTTCTCTCTCTCTCTCTCTCTCTCTTCTCTCATCTCTCTCTCTCTCTCTCTCCTCTCTCTCTCTCTCTCTCTCTCTCCATTTCTTCTGATCAATCTTCTCTTGTGATTCTCTCGCCATTCGACCATCGTTGTAGGTGATGGACTTGTCCCACACCGTGACACCTTCAGCGTATTGAACTCTGCTGGTGGTCAAGGCGATCGCTATTGCCGACCAATAGCGCTGTCCACTTCATACACGCCCCTTCCGTCATCAAAGAACGTGGACTCACCAATAATTACGACTGCATGCTGCAGGTGTTAAACGTTTACACTAATTTTGTTTGGATTCCACATAGGGCCTATACCATTTAATTAAGTTTTAATTTAGATTTATTTTACTCACTTCTTTTTTTATTGATTGAAGTAATTGATTAGAGTAGGCCTATTGATTGCAAGACTTTATAATGACATTTATTGTGATGGTAATGAATCTGATGTGGCCTAACATAGCGGGATTATTATCCCTTCTGGACTCCTTTTGTATACTGTTATGTTGATACTGGCTTAATTTGAAACGGCTTCAATAAAAAGATTTGATTGATCGATTGAAAGACGCACGAATGATATTAACATGGTCAGCAACTGCAGTGTTGGAGTCACCACCATCGGCAGTGCTGTTGTTAAAGCCCTAGGTTTTAGGTTTGGCGGTTTCCCTCGTAGAATGAAGTGACCAACGACTGTAGGCGGTTCAAGTAAGCATCTGTCGGCCAATGGGCGTTGATTTCATTTTGGTTTACACATCTTACAAGCATAGGCTGCTGAATTTAATTATATGCATAGCCTAGGCAACATCGTCCGCTTTGTGGATGGAGGCGAGGCGCAGGGACGGTCGGTCGATCGGTGGTAGCCCCCACCCTAGGCCCTTCACCCTCCCTCTGGCCTACCCCGATCAATTGACCACTTGTATATATAACCGAGCTTTGGGTCGTAAACCTGTATATAAATGCCAGCTGTTGATGCTGTCACCGTTGCCTTATTATACCCGGAACACTAAAGACAATAAGCTGTATTTCATATTCTAAGAATTTGCACCAGTATCAGATGCTAATATACAGCCTAAGGAAGAGAGACTAGGTCACATGCCAAATTATGCTAATGAACTTAGGAAATGAACTTAGGAAATGTCCTTTCACAATTGAGTCTTGGTTTGCAGTACTCATTCTAGTTTGAATTTCGCTGCAGCAGAGTTGAGCTTCGTAATTTCTTCACTTCATAGCCATTTTAAATCGCATAGTCGATACAGCTTATATCTCGTGTCTGTATATTATATTATTATCTTATTTCAGTAGTGGACCTTATAGTAGTATAACATTGTATTTCGTTAGTGGACATATATTAGTATCATTATATCGAACTATTTCCAAAGATGGATGGAGACTACGCTGTACCAACGACACCGACTTCAGGTGTTGCAGTTGGCAACATGCGAACATTTAAAAAACGGTTGTCTGATGGATCTACCAAGAGTTATAGCTACCCTTACGTTTCTGTAAGGAAACATTTTGAATTAACTTTTACAACCGACAGTGATAAACTTAAATTTGAGCAAAAATGTGAGGACATTCGCTTGGCGTTGGGAGTAAAAAGTTTGAGAGAAGTTCTGGTGAAAGTCATAATGGATGTTGACACCAATAAGCTCTCTTCTGCAACTCAACATCCGCAGCAGACACTCACGATGTCTTCAGTCACGGAAGAAGTAAGTGAATCAACTTCACTGACTGATCCAGCATCTGTCACAGCAGCAATATCAGCAGCTCCAGCAACAGCTTTGGAGACTGCACATGAGAATTTTGTTGGGCAGTGCTCCAGCATTGCCCAGTTGATCGACACAATCTCACAACATTCATCCACATGTGTGACGCCGTATTCAGTGAAGTCATGGACACACAGTGGTCATGTGCTGTCGGTGGATATGGAGTGTGCGAAAAAACACTCCTTTCAGTGGAGTTCCTCATCCACAATAGACAGCGAGCGGAAGGAATTTGAAGTCAACCACCGAGTGATGTTGAGCTACCTGGCCTCTGGTATGACACCCATACAGTACGAGCGCTTTAGCGACTTCAGTCGGTTTGGACTATTGTCAGACCTTTTCCGCAGGAGGAATATGGTTACATTTAGTGCCATTTCTGAGAACCTGCGAAAGCAATCTATATTTGGCGCTAGAGCGCAGGAGTCTTCACTGTCGCCTGATGGAGCTATCTCTATAATGACTGACGCACGACATCATTGTAGACGAAATAGTTATCACACCGACCATGTTGCTATCGGGTTGAAAACTCACAAAGTCGTTGATATTCAACACATTAACGGGAATGATGATAACTGTTCACAGCGTCACGAGGCAGTGGGATTCGACAGGATGTACGAGAGCCTGGATCTCAGCAACATTAAAGTTGCCCATCATGTGCATGATCGAAACATGACAATCAACAAGCGCCTACGTGAGAGGAAGCAAGCCAGGAATTCCAATGACCGCTGGCACTGCACCCGTCCTATAACAGCCGGGGTGAAAAAAATTGGGCAAGGAGCACAAAAAAACATTGGAAAAACATGGCATCCCGAGCTTTCTGACAAGGGTGCTGCCATTCGAAACCACGTCTATTGGTGTATGGACAATTGCAATGGAGATGCCCAAACCCTGCGTAAGCTCATAGAATCATGCATCCCTCATTTTCAGAACAACCACAGCAAGTGCCATGAAACTTCCCACTGCAAAGAGCCGGGGCATATGATTGAAGTTCGAATTGTTTCAAATGAGGCTGCAATTACAATGCTCCAGGACTTTCTTCGGTCGTTGGTAGTGTACAAGCACGCTGAAGATTATGTCAAAGGCCACGACACATTTTATGTGGAAAGTTTTAATAACGTTTGTCTGATCTATCTGGATAAACGGATACACTACGGGAATTTAATGTACGAGCTGCGGAGCAATCTGGCTGTCTTGGACTGGAACGAACACGTCGACAGACCATACACGTCTATATGCACGACTGTTCGTTCGAAAAACCCACGTCGCCAAATCGGGAAAAAAGTGTATCGGCGCAAGACCTACGTATTTGTTGAGAACATTTGGAATTTGTACATTGCCGTGTGGTCAGCATCTAAAGCAATATCGGAGTCTGTGACAGAAACTTCTGCAGATAAGGAGACCTGCCAGAGTGAAATCTCTTCGGACGAATCCGATGACGACCAATTAGGAGACAGTGAGAGCTTTTCAAATGAAAGCAATGCACCCTACACAGTAGAATAACCGTAAGAGCTGTGACAATATTGTATGATACACTAAAATCAAACATATCAGTGCTACATAACCATCAACCGTCATTACACATAACCACCTTAGCATTCTGCTGTCTACTCTGCTTGACCTCCCCGGATTTTGGCCTGGCATAGGACAGAGAGATGTGTGGCAGAGCTGATGTGTGGCAGAGCTGACTGCTATCACACGCGTCCACAGGTGGCGGATAGTGGAACGACCTCTAGAAATAGAGGTCAGCTGCGAAATAAGCAGGGTTATATCTGACGAATAAGCAGTCGCGGACCAACAGCGGCAAGGCTAGTAGGGCACACTGTAGAAAAAGAGTGGCATTTTGCTTGACAACTAAAAGCTGCAAATATCCAATAACAGCCTTGTGACATGGGAGCACATGACTCAATTTAAATAAGCCTGATGACCCTCTGCCTAGCGGGCATGTGTTCATCACCAAGACTAGGTCCACAGCGGAAAACTGTGGTTGATGCCACGAAGGGCATCCGATCTGTAACAAGATGCTCCAATCTGTATAAAAATGAATCTGTGGCTTACCCCCCCTCAACGAGGTCCTAATCCAAGCAAGAAAAAAAGAAGATTGAACGGACAAGGGACTGTGGCCATTGCAAAATTGATTTGACATAGCACTTATGAAAAACCTAGTCTCCGTAACGTGGTTTTCGTGTGGCGCCGAGCAATTGAGGGCAATTCAGGTTTAAATCCACCTCTGAGTAGGAATCTTGAAGAGGCGCTATATAAATTTAAAATGGGGGAATGTTATGTTACATTGAATCATAGCTATGACAGGTGTACATAAGCAGCTCACAATCGATAAAATTCTGCTTTATGTCAGAAAGTAAGTGTACAATAAAAATCTCTCTGTCTAAACAAAGTCCGGCGAATTATCCAAAGTATCAATGTTACTCCCACTTGTGGCCCATGTAAGGCGTGCCTGTTGGATTCGGATACAACGATCTCACTTTTCGCACTACGCAATCTGGCATTATTTCCCGCATGTGAAGTACACCGTTCGATTCCGTTAGTTTCTTGGCCAGATATAATGGGCTCGTCCACCCACCCAAGTTGCAAATGATCTTCCAATATTTTCCATAAATTACTCTTCGTATTGGACTGTTAGCTGCATGCGCTGCTTGTCCTCCGCCAAGCCAACCTGGAGATGCAGAACCCACGCACGGAGAGAGAAAACAAAGAGGACAGGCGCCTTCCGATTGATGATTTTCACCCTGCAGCTGCAAATGATCAGCTGACACTTGAATGTCATGACTGTTTTGAGCCTCAATTTCTGACTCTGTACTATTTCCATTGGACGCGACCAAGACCTCCTTCGAAGCGGCATCCATACAAGATTTTCTTCTCTTTGGTGGTTCCAACTCTGCAATTGGAACAAAGGCAGTTTCGATTGGTTGGAGATATATTTATAATGTCATCAACATACAATTAGCTCTTTCGACTTGACTTGAACGACAGCTTAGCTGGGTTATGCATATGTTTATTGTCTTATTACATATCGTAATAATAATAATCATGGTAATTTTAATAATTACATTTTTAATTGGCCATTTATTATCATTACTGCTGTTACTGCTGTTCACATCAGTTGTCATTATACTAACATTGCTGATGTTATTATTACTATGTATTTCTATAGCATGGTTTGAGCTAAATATTTGCAAGGATAATAAATGCAATTTAATTTAATATTTATAAATCTTAGTTCAATCTTATTTGCGCACGTATAGCGCTACCTGAAGAACAATAGGGCCTACTTGTACAGGGTTCACCACACAAAACAATTTATACAATTTCAGTATATATATATATATATATATATATATATATATACGCATCGTCTTCATAATTACCAATTTTTTCAAAATTCCAGTTGTTGTGAGCAAAAAATGCCCGTATGGCTTCCTCTTGATCGCCATCTACCACAATAGTAAGTTCGTATTTGTTCATGGCAATCTAATCGCATATAGAAACTACAGACTTGTTTCTCAACCCTGTAAGTATCTTCATAGCAATGAACTCCATAGTAATATGAGTGTATGGGGGGGTAAATTTGGATAATTGGAACAACTTGTATACATTCTAGAAGTACAGGTATGACCTCTAGCCAGCTTACCTGGCTTTCGTATACACAAATTAGTCGACCCACAGCTCGGTTATATATATACAAGTGGTCAATTGATCGAGGTAGGGCCTGTACGGGGTATGCCCTGTCGGGTCTAGTCTGCCCTAGCGATGCATCTCCATCCATCCGTCCGACCGCTAGAGGGCCAGAGGGAGGGTGAAGGGCCTAGGGTGGGGGCTACCACCGATCGACCGACCGTCCCTGCGCCTCGCCTCCATTCCACAAAGCGGACGATGTTGCCTAGGCTATGCATATAATTAAATTCAGCAGCCTATGCTTGTAAGATGTGTAAACCAAAATGAAATCAACGCCCATTGGCCGACAGATGCTTACTTGAACCGCCTACAGTCGTTGGTCACTTCATTCTACGAGGGAAACCGCCAAACCTAAAACCTAGGGCTTTAATTATATATATATATATATTTATATTTTATATATATATAATTAATTATATATATTTATAATTAATTTCAAGCCAGGTGGATCAGAATTCTGTTGAAAAGAATATATATATATATATATATATATATATTATATATATATATATATATATATAATTAATTTCAAGCAAATTGGAAAACATATTTTAAATTTCGTTTCCATAGCTATAATAGATGAGAGTCATTTTGAAAAAAAACGTCATCAAGCTAGAGAACAAATCTGAAGATACAGAGAACGATTGAGTCAAGATTCTAAAAAAGAGATTTGATGAAGAAAATCAAAATAAAGAACATTTACATGTACAACCGCAACCATCCACAAGTGGCCGGGTGGATCAGAATTCTGTTGAAAAGAAACTTCGTCAAGCTAGAGAGCGAATCCGAAGATACAGAGAACGATTGAGTCAAGATTCTAAAAAGAGATTTGATGAAGAAAATCAAAATAAAGAGCATTTACAACCGCAACCATCCACAAGTGGCCGGGTGGATCAGAATCCTGTTAAAAATAAATTTCCAATCATTCCTGCTTATGCAATGACAATCAACAAATCTCAGGGTCAAACATTTGAATATGTAGGTGTGTATTTGAAAGATCCAGTATTTTCCCATGGCCAACTTTATGTTGCTCTGTCCAGATGTAAAAATCCACACAAGTTGAAAGTTTTTATCAAAGAGGGCACTCTTCAAGGAAAACTTTAAAACGACGACAACGTTTTTACACAAATTGTTTATTGTGAGATTTTCAAATATTTCTAAACTATGAAGGTCTTAATAAATTTAACGCACATTGCAAAACACATTTTCAAATTGTTTCTAAGCCGTCTTAGGACGGGTAAACATCGAGTAAAGAATAAGAAAATAATGATTATTCTTGCAAGTCCCGGTTAGGCATACAGGTTAGCACTGGCGTAAAGTTGTCCAAAATATTGGAAGGGGGATTTGGTTATTCATTCTACACTTGTTGCATTGGTTGTACAGTCCATCTCAATTATTGGAGGAGTGCTCAGGCTGCTCCCCAAGAGTCTACGCCTATGCAGGCTAGGCTATTCTTTTCAT
Source organism: Allolobophora icterica (assembly GCA_963556255.1). NCBI lineage: Eukaryota > Metazoa > Annelida > Clitellata > Crassiclitellata > Lumbricidae > Allolobophora > Allolobophora icterica. The sequence goes on from OY744614.1 coordinate 26,917,482, forward strand.
CATCATTCGACTGGCTGAAGCGGGGATCACTTGATTGCCGGAATTTAACAATGCGTATCCGAAAAAAACCGACTTGTAATCGCCGTTAATGTTCAATCCCCAACAACGGTTGTACCAGGAACCGCCTCCGTAGGCGGTCGCGCAGTTTGCGCCGCCGTGATTGTCATTGTCGGAGTCGTAGGTTGTGAATTTCATTCCGTTTTCATAATTGCCTCCTATTGGATTATTGAGCACGTTCGGCATATCACCCCAACTGTAATTTGAGACCTGAAGACGGTACTTCACAACAGATGATCCGACCACAAAATTGTCGTATTCCACTGACAACCAGGTCGCGTTTTCCTTTCCAAGGACTTCGATTCTCAACCTCCACGATCCCTGGTTGGTCATCTGGTGGATCTTTTCCAGTCCCATCCAGTACTCGCCATTCCAGACACCAAAACCTGTCTGATAGTCGATCCATGGTCGGGAGAAATTCGTCATTCCGTTAAACCTCTGTTGGAAAACGATCCATCCATTCACCGATTGAACTGGAATGGTTACGTTTAAACCCGGAACTGTTACAATTTCGTTTGTGTAGCTAACTTCGAACGCTGAAAAGAACCAGGAATCATTTTGATTTGCATCGTTCATTACGCCTCTAGCGAACATTTTAAAATTAACTGCCGCAAAGTACTTCTGAAAAGTAGCATCTCACGTGTCGAAGAGAATGGTGAAGATGGCGATAAACATTTTTATCGTCATCATTATCGTCATAATTATTACCACTAACATCAAATGTCACTGTTTTTCAATCAATGGAATATAATCTAAGTCAGAGTGAAATTAGTCATCATTAATATTCCACAACCCTATTTTCACAACCCTATTTTCACAAGATACTAAAGCGCACAAGGAGCGAAATAGAGAATGACGTTTCGGCAACGGTTCCGGTCCACTATTCCGGGGGTCCGCTATTCCGGGGGTCCGCTATTCCGGGGATCCGTCGGTATATGCATACATACAACATACATACATGCATACATACATACATACATGCATACATACACACATACATGCAAACATACATCCATGCATGATTGCATGTATGAATGCATACGTGTATGTATGTATGCATACAAACATGTATGTATGCATGTATGTATACATACATACATGTATGTATGCATGTATGTACATATATATACATGTATGTATGCATGTATGTATATATGTATGCATGTTTGTATGCATGTATGTATGTATGTATGCATGTATGTATGTTGTATGTATGTATATTCCGGCGGATCCCCGGAATAGCGGACCCCCGGAATAGCGGACCCCGGAATAGTGGGCCGTTACCTCGGCAACTACTGTCAGGTGACGGCGAAGTTGGGGGTCACATTGTTGGAGGAAGACACTTGTGTTGATTCTATGGACGGAGGTCGAAGCGAGTTGTCGACTAGTGAATTTCGACTGGAGGTTGATAGAATGAACCGTAGAAACGACGTTTATTAACGAACCGAGAATGAGGCTTCCTGTTTTAAATCTCGGATAGGCCTACAGTAGCTCATTATTACTAGGCCCCTACTAGATCATTGCCCGTCCTAAGCCGGGATGATCCTGGTTCTCAGTAAGAGCAAAACAATGGATAAGCCATAGGTTACAAATTTGCGAAAATCCGGGAAAATCTTTGACTGACCGCTCCTTCGTTTTAGCATATTCCACCCGAGTTTAAACCCGTTTAAGGTGTGAGTTTAAAAGAGCAGCCGTATGCGGTATATATTTATATTTAGGCCTACTCTTATTTTTTACTGAGAACCGACCGTCCGTTTGAATTTGGCGGTTTTGTAAACACTGACGTCATTGTTCATGAATATTCATTAGATGGAAGCGGCCGACCGCCCGTGCGTTTGCTGTTAGTCGTATCATTTGTTGTCGTCATGGGACTGATGACAACGATGATGACAACGACAGCATCGATGACTATACTTACATTCTGGTGGACAACACGTTTTCCATGTTCTGTTGGTACTGAAGCATCCGACCTCTTTTCCAGGAGACGTTACGTTGGCTGTGCATCCGTAGAAGAGGAAACCGTTGTAGGTGAACGGAAGAGAACAGTTTTCCGGGTGGATCCAGTCAACTGAACGAAATCAGACAATCTTTCCCATTTGGAATAAAGTTAGGGTAACTATAGGGAGGGTATAAGAGGTTTGGATGACTGAAAACAGTCCGCCTTAAAGGACCACATCAGTGGCGGGTAGGCGTGAAGTAGATCGGATCACGTCTTTTGAGCCCTGGGCCCCCAGGTAGGCCCCTATTCCAAATCATAGGCCAGTTTTAAAATGCCGCTCTGGTGAAGATAGGACCATAACCGTTACTGAGCACATGGCCCCACAGAAATGATAGATCACCTTCATAGGCGCCGACTTTTACTAAAAAGTACTGGGGCGAGAATTTCATTGCCATGATCCCGTGATCGGATGATCCCATCGCCTATCCTGCCCTGTTTTCCTCTCCCCCTTTCCTTAAGCTCTTTCAACTGGGAAAAGACGCACTGTTGCAACAGTGCTTCCTCTTTGCTCAATCATAAAGACAAGCACATAACAACCACTAGTATTATTACCAAAAAATATTTAAGTTTTTGTAACTACTAACTAGTATACTATCTACTTTCACTAATAAATCTGATGGCATAGCAGTTACAGAGACACAAACATAATGTTTGCCAGTAAGAGAGACTTTAGTTACAGTCTTACTTCAACTTCATGGCGAATGTATTTTGTCGAACAGTGCATTACTTAAGAATTCATCCAGAACTGTCTCAATGTCCACTGCTGCCAGATACGCTCGATGACAGTTCAAAACTGTAATGGCGTTTAATCTTGTCTGTGGGGCGTAAATTCGGCGCCTTGTGACCGGAGGGTTGCAGGTTCGAATCCCACTCTAGCCGCTGCCGGCGCTGCGTACGGACCTTGGGCAAGTCCTTCACTCGCAATTGCTCGTGGTGCTTCGGCGTGAAAATTCCGGCACAGTATCAGATGCTGTAGTCGGGAGCGCCTCTGAGTAGTAGTAGACTTCGAGAGGCGCTATAGAAATATCCGGAATAATAGTGTTTCGCAGATTCGTTTTCAGTCGCCTAAGACCAGAAAATGCCCTGTCAGCAGTACATGTAGTGACAGGTACAGTTAAAATGAGACGAACGACTTTGGTCAATTCTGGCAACATATGACTCAGCGTGGCATCTGATTGCAGCAACTCAACGACGTCACCAAAACTCTTTACCTCAAAATGTAAAAGCTACGTATTTAAGCATGTGCAACTTGTGTTAGTTGTGCAGCTACTATATAGCTAGACCACGGAAGCCCAGCTCAGCCGGTATGAATGGTGACACCAGTAACTTATGGTGTACTAGTCCAAGGACTCCAAGTTAAACTAAGAAGAGTATAGTATAGTATAGTATAGTATAGTATAGTATAGTATAGTATAGTATAGTATAGTATAGTATAGTATAGTATAGTATAGTATAGTATAGTATAGTATAGTATAGTATAGTATAGTATAGTATAGTATAGTATAGTATAGTATAGTATAGTATAGTATAGTATAGTATAGCATAGTATAGTATAGTATAGTATAGTATTTTTTGTCGGTAACCAAACAAGCAAGGTTAAAAACATATAATGCTTATAACCAGTTAACATAATCTGGTTACACAGGAGACCCAAAAGGGGTCGTAGACCCCGATATCAGGGCCACCTGGGTAGTAATAGGCCTACAATTTGATGAAAAGCATTCGATCTAACATCATTCGATATGCAGCGGTAACATTATACTTAAGTAACTTAACTAAAGATTCGATAGTTCGTCATGAGATATGCAATATTATACTTAACTAAAGACTTGATAGATCAGTATTAGATTTGCACTTGTAACATTAAACTTAACTAAAGACTCGATAGTTCATCATTAGATATGCAATAGTAACAGTATACTTACATGTAACTATTAAAGACTAATATCATTAGGTATGTAATAGCAACATTATATTTAACTATAAGGACTCGAAAGTGCATCTTGAGGCTATACCTGTGTACGCTCATTGAACATCTTGTAATGACAGTAGCACGCTACTATATTATTATTAGTAACCTAAGTTTATGGCAACGAGAGACTACTTTAATTCACACGAGGCCGAAGAATGAAGATGCAGTCGTTTGTATACAGTGTAGGGCTATAGTGTGTATACGCCGCAAGGCTTGTACAGAGACATTGAGAGAGACAGACTGCTGCAGAGACAGAGCGAGAGAAAACAGGAGAGAGACAGAGAAAGAGAGAGATAGAGAGCGCGCGCCAGTGAGCAAGCGAGTGAGAGCGCGAAAGGCAGACGAACAAGGCAGATACAAGTTCAGGCATAGCGCTGGAGCCGAGTGATATATGTACCGTAAATTAAGCATACACACTGGTTGACGCCTGAAAGGGAGAACCTGGCTCATGAGCAGCTGCCATGGGCTTTCGATTCTACAGTGGTTGATCCGGGTCAAATACCCCGACCTCGGCGACCCGGTGACCTAGGTAAACACCATATGGCCCTGTGTACCATACATATTATCATCTGAAGCATCCGTCATATATACAGGCTAGTCCAGACTGCAGAGAATCTTAGACATACACGGAAAAGTGCATGAAATTTCTTTGGTTGAAAACTTGGGGCCCTTGGAAACAGTAAATATGAAGGCCAAAAATGTACTGGGGCGAAAGTATACGCTCGCCCCAGGACCTTGGCGAGTACTGGGGCGAGCGTCCCTGCTGCCCCTGTGGAGTCGGCGCCTATGATCACCTTTTCCCGTTCATTTGAATATGGCTAGGTATGAATCTGTGATAGAGATAAGCAATAAACATCGTGTGTGCTAGTTAACTAGTTAAGAATTAATTAAGAATAAAGCCATATCCTAATTTACAGTTATTCAGCTCACCACCCATCAAACATACTATGATGTAAGGGTGACCCTACTAGTCGGGATTTGCTTCCCTTTAGGGTTTTTCTTTTCCCGTTATTTTGCAGTGATTATGTATTTGCATATATTCAAAACTATCCCTATCAAAACTTTTGTTCTTGTTTATGTCGCTGTTGAAACAATAAAAACTTTTGGTTATGGTTATGGTTATGGTTATTTACTGAAATATTGAAAATCAAAAAGACCGAAGATATTTACAATGTTACCAAAATATGCTGACGACTAAAAATGGCCATGAGAGATATTCTGTGGAAAAGCGAAAACTAGTCTTCACATTTTCTATTTGAACTGTGACACGAATCGGCGCGATTCAGTTGCAATTTCTTGGCCAAAAACAAGTTGTCAGTTAGTCAGTGCACACTTTAGTAAGGCATTATGAAACTGACGATTCAAAACTATCCTTACACATGTCATGTGCACATGGCCTCTTTCCCCTCTGAACGCCCTAGCCCCTGTTCAGAAATCCTAGTGACGCTGCAGAGGTGGACGTTAGCCCATCTGGGATTCGTTTCGCTATATACATTTTTCATTTCGTCTCATCGGGGAGGGGATTGGGGGGTTTAACCCCCCTAGTCTTTCTTAGGACCCCATAGTAAAGTCTTCATTGCACACCCCAACTCCACATGAATCAAGGCCTAACCCCCAGTCTTTTTTCACAATTCTCATACTGTAGTTCACCATATAGCTACTTTGAATTGGTCTACTTCGCCATACAGCTACTGTACTTGTTTACTTGAAATAGACCACGAAATTTTCTCACAGAAATAGTTTTTTTATTTGATTAGGCCTACTATTTGCTGCGGACGGTAACTAAATTTAAGTAAACAAAATTAATAATGTCTAGCGGACTGCTATTAAAATAATTTAAATTTATCGGTCATTTTCCAAGTCACCAGCTGGAAGATGTGGTGGTAGGTAAGTGCAATTAAACTGTTGAGATTAGAGACTGCATTAATAAACAATTCGCCTAAATTTGAGCATCAGAAATTTGACGAACAGAATTTTAGATAGCCATATTTATTTAAATTTTATTTTCTTCCACACAAAAAATCCGTGTTGTTCGCAGTTTTTACTTATAATCGCAATCTCAATCGTAATCTCCCGATCATTTTAGCACCAACAAAAGCTCTACATAGGTCGCGGGAACCAGATTATTCACAGGCGCTCAAAATATCTAAAGGCAAAGGGTCAAAGTGCATAGGAGTCAGGCAGTCAGGCAGTGAAACAGTTATGGTGGATGGTGTTTAGAATTGAATCGGCGAGGGATACAGTGGAAGAGGAGGAATCAGGTTAAGATTTGTGAAAGAGCAGTGTTTCATGTTCTGAGTGAAAGCCATGCGGAGAGATGCCAAGAGGTGAAGTTTTGGTGAGTTCGCAGGAAGGATCTGATGTTGTCGTAATTCTAGTGAGAGTTTATTCAAGAGAAGCAGAACCGCTATGGCTATAATAGAGCAATTTGAAGAATTTTAGCGATGAGGTGACGGAAGGGCGAAATGTTAAGGCAGATGAGGAGCGGGTTGAGCGCCGATGTTGGACCGTAAATAAACGATGAAGATAGTCGGGCTGGGAGTGTGTTGTAGGTGCATGGGTGGGCAGTGTTTAATCTAGACGCCTTTGGGGGGAAATGTCCCCCCAGGATTTATGTTTCCCCCAGAGGCCAGCAATATTACAATGTAGAGACCTTTATGGGAGGAAAATTCCCCCCCCCCAGGATACATGTGGATATATGCTCCCCCCAGAGAAATGAATTCCAAAAAGGTCATCAACCGTTTTTGAGAGAGTAATTGCTGTAGAAAAAGTAAAACAATCGGACGAAGGACTAAAAAAAGATGAAGATGAAGTCTGAAACTTTTCAAGATGGATGAAATTACAGAAAAAAATCTTGTGTAAATTCGTTGGTCCCCCCAGAAACCTTGTTTCCCCTCCCAGAAGAGGGGGACTAGATTAAACACTGGTGGGTGGGTGTGCAAATTGTTTCTTATAAATTTAGATGCGCCTGCCGAGGACGCCGTAGCAAGTGGAAGTGAAAGAAGCGTAACAGGCTTAAACTTTCCAGTGGTTGTAAAAATGACAAAAAATTTAGATTATATCGGATATAATATGCAATTTTATCCACCTCAGATTCGTAGGCTTACTTGGTTGAGGTTGGCTCACATAATTTATTAACACTTCCCGGGCCTCTAAATAGTTACACTCTTCCAGCGTCCACACTTCAGAAATGAAACTGTGTTATCGGCCAAAATTTATTTTTTATTGAAATGTATGCGAGACTGGATTGATTTCTTCTGTAGAGCTAATATTTTCTTTGGCGGTATATAGTGCAGACTACTGCGAAAGGTTTAGGCCTACAAGAAGGGCACACAGACTGACACGTCTTTGAATGCTGAAAAATAATTGTACAGTGTATTAATCGCATTCGACGATTGGTTTGAATAAATCAATGACATATTTATATATTACGCAACTAACTCTCCCAGCCGTGACTGACCCCCCGCAAAAATCCTTCGGGCGCCCATGTATTTGCACTTAAGAAAAAGTAATGAAATAAATCGATTACCACAACGAGGACCGTAGTTGTCGACATTGTAGTCTGGTGACTTCAAATCCTGAATAAACAAAATACAAGCGCTGCGGTGACAGCTGCTTAAGACTATTCGTTCAGTCGATGGAGCTTTGAACACTTGAACGACGAGCAAGTAATGAGAGTGACTGGGAAACCACTGCTACAGCAGATCGCTGTTAAAGTGTTAAAGAATGCATAACCTACTTACAGCTTCAAACAGAAATCCTTGACTTTTTCTTTATTGTCTGCGGTAATCAGGAATGCTGTACGCGCTAAAGCCTGATCTAAATCGAATGATTTTATGCCCTTTTACGATTGGTAGAATCCTATTACTTCCATGGTAAATTCGGCGTATCAACGACGCCCGTAAAGCAATCAAAAAAGATTGTAAATGTGTAACTGCTGCAGCAGGAAATGGTGTTCGAAATTCAAATGAATGATCACTTCGGAAGATTGGCCATATACGTGTGAACAATTTCCATCTTTACCTTCTATCTCTTCACTTATACAATTAAGACCTACATCATGTATAAAAAGATAAGATAAGAATATTCTTTATTAAACCAATTGCTACCCGCATTATGGTGTACAACCGCTAATCGTATACATATTTTTCTGCTACCAACATATATTTATATAAACACAGACAGACATATATGCATTAGGGCCTATATATGTTCTCATATAACATCCTAATAATATAATATAAGTATATAGGACTTAACAATAATTAATCGATAATTCTGTACTTTTCAAATAACCTGGTAGTGTCTGCAGAACCCTTTTGAAGTGGCGTAGCTGCAGCAATTCTTGGGTCCAGAATGGAGGTCGCAGATTTCAGAATATTCGTTGTAATCGAATCCAGAACACTGTGATCGTTGGTTGCATTCAGTGGCACATTGACTCTTCGATCTGACGACACGAGTCTCGTCTGGTGAATCCACGGAACACACCGTTGCATCACTGTCCCACGATCTCGTCTCTTCGAAGAAAGAATCTGATCGAGATCGGGCGACAGAAGGAAGAGCCAGCAGCGCAACTACGACCACTGCGAACATCGTGGAGCTAAAGAAAACGTCTGCGTGTCTGAATATCGACAAACATAGATCCACAACAGTGACAGATTGTTTCTCCGTTTCGTTTACTTGGCAATGTTAATTTACCCGGTCAACATAACCTCATGGAGCCCATTTAGGTAAGTAAGGTAATAATAGATACCAGATAAATGACTAGACAGCTATGGGAGATGGAAATAGGATAAGATATGATGACAATTTCAACATGAATAATATACTGCAGCTGGTCAGAGAATTCCAATGCAGCGGCAGGTCTTCAAAAGATAAGCTACACCGAGAATTTCAGATTACTCGACGGAAGATAATTCGGGGATAATAGATGGAACTCAGATGTACATTCCAAAAGTGGCTGGATAGATGAACCATCCACCCTGGAAAGTTTTCCTTTGGTCAGTATAATTAGGTAAGGTTTTATTAATAATAATAATAATAATAATAATAATAATAATAATAATAATAATAATAATAATAATAATAATAATAATAATAATAATAATAATAATAATATAATATTTATTCTTTGATCAAGCGCCTGCAAACGCACTGCGCTGTACATGTACATGGTATGCGATAAATCTTAACTACTAACAGAACAGACAGTCTGCAATACACGGCGCAAAATGCAGCCTACTAAGCGGTTCTAGGACAATAACCCCCGGACAATAACCCCCGGACAATAACCCCCGGACAATAACCCCCGATGCAATTAACCCCCCGGACAATAACCCCCTATACTGATATATGAATTAATTTAATTTATATTTCAATCGTTCATCCCGCTTCTGGTTGTAGTTATATTTTAATCGTTCATCCCGCTTCTATTTTAATTTATATTTTAATCGTTCATCCCGCTTCCAATTTTAGTTATATTTTAATCATTGATCCCGCTTCTAGTTTAATTTATATTTTAATCGTTCATCCCGCTTCTAGTTGTAGTTAAATTTTAATCGTTCATCCCGCTTTTATTTTAATTTATATTTTAATCGTTCATCCCGCTTCCAATTTTAGTTATATTTTAATCATTGATCCCGCTTCTAGTTTAATTTATATTTTAATCGTTCATCCCGCTTCTAATTTTAGCTATATTTTAATCTTTCATCCAGGTTTTACTGTTAGTTATATTTTAATCGGTGACCAAAACTAAATTTACCTTTTCCTTGAACAGATTTTATTAATAAACTCCATCATGGATAGAAATAGATCAAATTTTGAAACTTTGTATTTTCCATAAACCATTTCTATTATATATATTATATCTCCTCTGTTACCTCTTTCATGTTGTGTGGTAATTCTTTCGTGTCTACTCTGTGGCCAATTGTCTAATGATTGTCTAATAATTGTGTGGTAATTCTTTCATGTCTACTCTGTGCCCAATTTCCTAATAATTGTCTAATTAGTTTTTGCTGTATGGTAAGTCTTTATGTGTAGGCCTACTCTATGCCAAATTGTCTAATAATTGTCCAATATATAGTTCTTGGATGTGTGGTCATATTCTTTCATATTTACTCTTTACTGTATGTTCTGTATCAGTATAGGGGGGTTATTGTCCGGGGGTTATTGTCCGGGGGTTCTTTGCATGGGGGTTATTGTCCGGGGGTTATTGTCCGGGGGTTATTGTCCGGGGGTTATTGTCCTGTTACCCTACTAAGCATGTCCGCCTATGGGACTCGATCTCTGTACCTCTCGCACTCTACGCCAGATGTTATCCAATGCGCTATCGGGCCCCCGATAAGGCCAACCTTCCAGCAGCTTAGCTAATGTCAACCTAGAGATCTAAGGTAAAGTCCTATAACTATATGGATGATGGACCAATCGCAATATACCTTTACCACAGACCTCCGAATAACTTAGGATAAGAACGACAGTATCGGTAGAGGAGTGAGTAGCCAGGCAGTCAGTGGGGAGTCAGTCGAGCAGTTAGTCAGTCAGAAAGATGGAGTAACTGAACAATCGTGTGCAATTAAACTGTGTATTCGTGGAGAGACATTCGTACCAGAGAATGACAATAAATAAATTCAACAGAGAGAAACTCTGTGTGCTAGATAATGAAGACAGCAAAACCTAGCTGTGATAATTATATGACCCATATTTCCATATAGGTCCCATTGTGCAAGGTACTGTAAAGGAGGCAAAAATAAATTATTTATTCATTAGGCCCCCTACTGCTGAAATGCGAACTATTACTCTTAGTTCAAACACATTTCTTGGGACGACTGGAAAAGAAACTTCTTCAAGCCGTTGGAGGCTAAAATGTGACAACGGACCCAGATCTCCATCGCCAGAAAATGAATTGAAAATATAAGACCACGTGCAAGTATTCGTGGTACAATGTAGGGCAAAAGCTGACTCATGTCTCGAACAAATGACGTTCAATTGTTATCTTCTTCTGAACAATTGTCCCCGTCATTATCTGTAATTGATGCTCAGTGTTTTTCAGTTTTGTATCGGTTGGTTGTTGTTTCTGGCTCTTTGGTGTAACAAAGGTGTTCATAATGAACACCTTCGTTCATACAATAATCATTATCGTAATTATAAACGTCATTATGGAAGTAGCCGATAATTACAGATTGTAGAACTCGACCACATTTTAAAATCCCGAATTTTCAATTCAAGTAGCCTACATCACATTCATTTTCAGTGCCGTCTTAACAGCATAGTAGGCCTTGGGCAAAGCAATGCACTGAGGCCCCTGCCCAACCATAGGGATAAAAATTTAAACGGTCAATACAATTAAACCAATAGATTATTTTATTAGTACTTTTTGGTCTATTTGATTTGGGGCCCCTAAAATCGTGGGGCCCATGGCGACTGCCCAGCATGTCCATGCCTTAAGACGGAACTGTCATTTTTACATCATCAGAGTTACAATAATAACCAGAGCTGGCAAAGAAAAGTTGATAAATATTCATTAACTCTGGTTTCTTCTCCAAATGCATAAATAACTTACATCGTAGCTGATGTCGGTATGTAACGTCTACTCTTCGGTCATTTGTCGTTTTACAACAAGCATTGGGCGAACTTCAGCTATGAGCAACGAATGCGATTGCTTTCGCATATATATACGAGCCATATGTGACGTCATGCAGGACCTGATTATCCCCCCACACACACACACACACGACCATTGTGTAGGAGCCACCAGGAAATTGATCGCTGCAGCGAACTTCACCTGGTTGAAGCTAATGTGTTTGATCACAATCCTAAGAGCATTGACTCGCAATTTCTAAAGCGCTACCCAAAAGCTTGGGGCAGTGAACTCAGCTTATTTACGAGCGCTGCGTCGTGTCGGAGGGGTTGTCCAAAAGTACAAAAGAAGGAACGTTCCAAATACGGTTCCTTAAAGATCAAGGAGAGAACTAAACATAGGCATGATGCATACAATGAGGATGATGATGATAATGATGATGACGATTGTTTGTAAGGCCTGACTTCAACTTGAGCGCATTGGTCTTCTATAAGACACAGAAAGATATAGACACAGACAGAGAGACAGACAGTAATGGAGACGATTAGAGCGATGGAAAGACATAAACAGATAAAGAGAAACACAAAAATTTAGACAGGGACATAGACAAATACAAAGACACGGACGCACACAGGAAGACATAGCCACACAGATGAAAAACGAGAGGAATATGAAGTGACAGCCGGCAAGAGATGGAGAGAGAGAGAAAGAATAATGCAGACAGAGATACATGTATATGTATCACTATCTATGTATATTTGTATGTATGTGTATGTATGTATGTATGCATGTATGTATCCATGTATGTATGTAGGCCTATGTATGTATGACATGTATGTGTGTATGTATGTATGTATGTATGTATGCATGTATGTATGGATTTATGTATGCATGTATGTATGTATGCATGAATGTATACGTATGAATATATGTATGTATATATGCATGCCTGATTCTAATTCATCTTTTGCATTTGTCTATTGACCAATTCACGTAATGCATTTCTGACGCGAGTATTAATTTTAATGTTAGCATCCTTTTGCTTATCGATAAGGACCCTATAAAACCAATTACAGCCAACAATGGTGCCGTCGTCCGCATAACATTTTTAAAGAATTGTTTTTAATATAAAAAAAGCAGTCAGAATTCAGCGTTAACCATCTGACCTTATTCTATCTTGCCTTATCTAACGTTGGTCCCACATTACCTCACCTTAAATACCTTATTTCTGAGCATTAACTGTCTAAGGTGCTAACACTTATAATCGTGTAGACACACATTTTCGCGTGCCGTTGTACTACAAGTCCACTATATGAGTTTTAATTCTCCCGGACGGTATTATAAATTCTGATGGACCTGGAGCTCATAGTGAGAACAGTAACGAGGCGTGCTTTTTTCATTCATTCATTACTTCTTTCATCCGAAGCAGCTCTCGAAAGAATGAATACAGGAATGAATGAATAATGTGCGACTGTTTTGTTATGCATATGTGATCTATAGCTTTACAATTAGGCAGCACGATGCCTGATTGTATGAATTTGTATCCACCCATTGAGTCTACTGCAGCTTTTGCATTTGTCTAATGACCAAGTCAACTAATACAGTTTCAACGCGTGTGCTAATTTTTCGCATTGCTCCTGTACTTCAAGTCCAGTAAATCCGATATTAGTGAGCGCATAGTTAGATAATGAAAGGTTTCGACGGGTAACAACAACCCCTAAAATATAATTGACCCCTACGTTGGCACCCTGCCAAGTGGGAGTCAAAGGTCGGAGGAGTTGGGCGCTAATCAGAATGCCGATGCGAACGAGAGTACGAGCCTTCAACGAGACGCCTTTGGTAGGCCACATTTAATCCGCGTTTGACCCACGGAAACACACGATCCCATTAACGGCCCAGTCGTTGAGGTAAGGGGCTTCTGAAGCTCTAACTTCGACCCATCACTTCTGCCTACAGACCTTGGTATTCTCCATATATATATATATATATATATATATATATATATATATATATATATATATATATATATATATATATATATATATATATATATAGGCCACACTTTCATCTTCCCAGCATCATATATCAATGGATTTATGGAGGAAGGTCAGGCTATTAAGCGATGAAATGATATCGACTTCAGATTTCTTCGCCTGACACATGAGGGCAGTTGGCCAACCCTTACATTGTCGCGCACCCTCTGAAGTTGTTAGTCTTCATGTCTTTCAGCCTATCTCTGTCTTTCAGCCTATCTCTCTCTCTCTCTCTCTCTATATATATATATATATATATATATATATATATATATATATATATATATATATATATATATATATATATATATATATATATACATCCACATGACTGATCTTACATGGACCTCACCCTTCAATTTTTCAACATATATATACCATATATATATATATACCATATATATACATATATATACCATATATATATAGGTCTGTATTTGGATGTATGCATAATTATGTGTATGAATGTGTGTTTGTATCCTTGTGCGTGCATGTATTGTATTATATTCGGACATTTATAAGCGCTTTTAGCGGGAGAGCCATTCACAAGCGCTCCTATTGTGCAAGAGACCCCGAGCGGGAAATCTCGAATCCCCGCATCGCCTTGACGATTAGACAAAACCCTCTCTCATAGAGATCGTAAGTGCATTGTTGCATTAGCCTGTTGATGCATGAAGAGAGACTTTCAACGCGAACAAAAAGTTTTTGTGACTAGATGACCGATAGATTGTTAAGCGCTTGTCTAGCGGTGCAGGTGAGTAGCCTACGTATATTATGTATGTATGTATGTATGTATGTACGTATGTATGTATGTATGTATGTATGTATGTATGTATGTATGTATGTATGTATGTATGTATGTATGTATGTATGTATGTATGTATGCATGTATGCATGTATGTATGTATGTATGTATGTATGTATGTATGTATGTATGTATGTATGTATGTATGTATGTATGTATGTATGTATGTATGTATGTATGTATGTATGTATGTATGTATGTATGTATGTATGTATGTATCTATGTATGTATGTATGTATGTATGTATGTATGTATGTATGGTATCTGGGAATTTATAAAGCGCCTCTCACAGTGCGAACTATTCAGAGGCGCTCTCAGCATGTGAGCCTCGCGGAAACAAAGAAGACTTTAAACGATGAACAATGTATGTATGTATGTATGTATGTATGTATGTATGTATGTATGTATGTATGTATGTATGTATGTATGTATGTATGTATGTATGTATGTATGTATGTATGTATGTATGTATGTATGTATACATGTATGCATGTATGCATGTATGTATGTATGTATGTATGTATGTATGTATGTATGTATGTATGTATGTATGTATGTATGTATGTATAATTGTATATATAGGTATGTATAATTGTATGTATGCATGTACATGACCTATGTATATATTATATATTCATTCATGTATGTATGTATGCATGTATTTAAGTTATTGTAATATGATCTGGGCTTCCACTTACGATTCTAGACTCAGCAAATTAGTAATTCTCCAAAAAAAGGCTGTTCGAATAATAGCAGGTGTCCCTATAGGCACCCACACTAACCCAATTTTTAAAAAATTTAATCTATTAGATTTAAAACAAATTAGAGCGTTACAAATTGGAAATTTTATTTACCGGTTCGAAAATAATATCTTACCTATCTCATTCCAGAACTACTTTATAGCCGGAACACAGATTCACTCCTACGATACTAGGAATGCTGCCAACCTCCGATCTACCAAAGCTCGTACTAACATACGAGTTTTTAGTATTAAGTTTTATGGGCCCAAACTTTGGAAAACAATACCTCTTGAAATTCGTCGTTCTTCAAATAGCTACTTATTCAAATCCAGATTTAAATCGTTCCTGCTGAACACCTCCTGAGCTACTGCATTAACGACATACATCTAGGTCTTCTTCTGGGGGAGAACTTTTAGTCCCTCGGGCTCGCTCCACAATTAGGCAACGCCGGGCTTTCTCTATAGCTGGGCCCTCCATTTGGAATGGTCTTCCATTAGAGATTCGCCTTCTCCCTAGGGGTAACACATCTGCTTTTTACAAGCTGCTCAAGTCTAATCTCTATTGCCGTGGCTGGGCTGGGAGCGCTTCTGAGTAGGTTTCTTGAAGGTGCGCTATATTAAATGTTTGAATGAATGAATGAATGAATGAATTACATCACGGTATTGGGTTGCACATAACCGCGTGTGGGCCATGTTCAATTCTCTTTTTTAATTTTCAATTCTTAATTCTGACCGTATTAAATGCTCCTTCTAATTTCATTATTGTAGTCGTTTCCCTAGTTAAGTACCTTAGTTAAGATTAGTTAAGAACTTAAACTTGTTAAATTTTTTAATTTTTTTCCTCATTTTCCTTTCTTGGTTGCTCATTGATGGGACTGCCTCCTACTGGTTTAATTTGCGCCATTCGGCACTAACCCTTACCATAAGATGAAATTGGGTATCCCGAATCAAGGACAGTCTGATAGGCAGTGGCACTTGATCAAATAGGTGTCCCTTCCTAGCGGGAATAGTCTTCCCTTTAGGGCCACCTTTTGCTTCCAGTAACGTGAGCTTCTATTTGTTCTTGTTTCGAAGATTGTTTTGTCATATACGTTATTTGGATTCAATAAAAGATTTTGATTGATTGATTGATTTGATGAACGTATCAGGAGATTTAATACAGCACGTTTAGAGCAGAATCGTTGCAGGTATGACTATTCGATGTAAGCTAGAACATAAAACATTGTATACTAAAGGAACAGGTTATGAAGGTTTGAAAAAGTGAAGTGTGAGGTCCATGTAAGATCAGTCATGTGGATGTGTTTGATGGAAGTCTGTTAAAATGACCTTCAGAACTCTCCCTCTCCTTGTCCGTATATGCCATTACAGGCCTACCCACATTTCCCCATTGCCAAATGCATGTCCGCACTACAACGGAGAATACCAAGGTCTGTGGATTACTTCACCCTATTGATCTTGCAGGGGTAACTGTGGTAAGGGGAACTTCGTTGAAACTGCGTGTGTAATGAGTTTCTCTTGGAATAACAAACTTGAAATAACTTTCGCGAATTCGGTATAAGTCACCAACCAGACCAGAGAACAAAACGACACATGTGGAAAATTAATTACAGTTTACATTATTGTCAATTGCAATTACTTTTCAGTAACGTCAAAAGTTCGTATCAGCGTGGGAATTGTAGAAAAAAGACTGAGGGTGAAGATTTAATCCGTATTTTGAAAACTGACGTCAACCAAGTTTGAAAGCAGCTGATTTCAACGCGTGCAGTTTTAGTCCTACATCAGCTGGCAGCAACCAAATTTTCCACCTCGTTGAGAGGAAGAACCACATCCAGATGCCAATCAATTCACAGCTGTTCATCAGAAAAAGACAGCTCAACTAATGCAAAAACAGCTTTTCTACACATCTTCAAAATGCTCAATGACTACAGATATAGTCTGAGAAGTTCATCACAGACAGCGTTTGGAGGCAGAATACCGATATTCGTAAATAAAAGTCGGAGATATTCAGAGGTGTGTAGTCTACCATCTGATGTTCGTGTCTTCCGGAGTTCAGCTTAGATGCCGGATACTAAAAAGTACAGCAGAACAGAAAATGTCTACACAGAAGAATTTATAGGAATAGCAAAACTAGAAAGTACAAATAACATTTTAAAAGTCGATTTGCATTTTCAACGTTATTCGCTATGAATCTAATCTGCATGTATCTGATCTGATTTTATGTAATCCAATCTGGCAACGTCTTTAGGGTCGACTTCCGGTGCTTTATCCGAGTCCAAAACAATATCACAGATCAAGTATAGCGAACCAAAAACAGGCATCCAAGTCCACAGCCTGTGGTCAGCGAACGAGAATACCGAAAACACGTGTACAGTGCCATTCGGGGCACAGAGAAATTTACTATATTGAAAGAGCGAGTTGGCTGGCTAACGTATGTAACCTTGTAAACAATAGAGACATGTTTTAAAATAGCTTAGTGAAAAGCAAGTGCAGATTAGGGTTGTGAGTTGGAAACGCAGGTCAAAATCCAACGTTGTTAATATGTTGCCCACGAAACAACTAACGACTCAAGAGGCATTTTAGTTACCTGACACCAACATCTTTCAGCGACTTAGCTGAGGGTTTAGATGAAGAGCTATGGGGTTGAACCCCAACACCCCGAGACCTATACCACTGATTAGAAGTGATTTACAGTAATCATGTAGGACCAGTGTTAGCTGGTTTAAGCAAAACTTCCTGAGGTACATAAGAACTGATTTGGCGACTGTCTCATAATTAGAATGGGATGCATTATTCCACGGTTTGATTACATCCTCGTAGACAGATTTTGGAATCACATATGACCCCAAGATTATGCGCACTAAATCTGGAGATTCAAGCTACCTGCAACCGGGAAATGAAGGCTATTTCGGGCTAGAGTCTTAGAGGTATCCAATGAGCGAGTGCTATATTTGTAAGTCAAAGGGGACAATAAACACGAAAATGAGATGGCTGGCTAATGTGTATGACCTTGTAAACTCTATATTTGATATGTTTTAAAGTGCGAGTTTTCTTATCACCTTGCACATACCATTCCATTTTGTAATTCTATTTTCCTTAACCTCGAATCCACCCAAATTAAGCGTCTACAATTCATCCAAAAGTCTCACTCGCCCGCGCTGTCACCAGGACACCTAAGCATCACCATATCACTCCCGTTCTTAAATCACTGAACTGGCTGATAACCCATGAACGCATCCACTTCAAAGTCCTGTCGCTAACCTACAACACATTACAAGTATACCTTATACCCAGGGCTGTAGTCGAGGGTATACGCGGGTATACAGCGTATAGTCACCTCTAGAGGCCGTATACTCGCCTCACAAAATATTTATATATTTTTATATTAAAATACTATGGCGTATACTCACTCACAAAATACTGTAGCGTATACACACCTCTAATTTGTTTCGGAAAACTAACCGATAGCGTGTACTCACCTCTAATGTTACCACTACAGCCCTGCTTATACCAAAGTACCTTCACGAATTCTTCACCATCCAGCCACCCCAATTCATCCTCCTATCTCACTCTCTCCCGTCCCCCAGTCACTACTCACCTCAAGTTCTCCAACCGATCCATATCCCACACTGCACCTCAACTCTGGAACGGACTTCCCCCAATTCTGAATTTTCTCAGTTCCTCCAACAATACCGCCACTCACTCACCGTCATCTACCTCGGGCTCCTCTACTCATCATCCCACAGGCTTTCCACTCCAAATTGAAGATTCATCGCTTCAAGAATTCCTACCCTGATCCATCCGATCCTCTGCCTTCCTAACCTTCTCATCCTCAACGAAACCTGCCGTAACAGCTGCTCTGCCTCTCCCTGGTCTCGTCCCTGGAGAGTTAATTGTGCAACAGTGTTTTTAAGTTATAAGTTTGCTTGTAGATGATCCGTCTTTTGTAAATTCACTGTTCTGTGAAAAAAATGAACTGATTGTAAAAAGTTCAGATTGATCGTTGTGCACAGTTAGCTCCGTATGTGGCCAAGTGAAAGTGAAGACCCTCATTATTTGTGTTGATTGCCTTCGTTTATTAATTAGCTACTGTAAGCTGAAACAGGTTTTTGCATGTCGTGTTAGCCAGAAACACCTTCTTGATCTAATGCCTTAAATACAATCTCGAACCACCAATGGACATCGATCTCTGGACAACCCCTCAGATACGTCGCAGCGCTCTTGAATAAGGTGGTGCTCTGCGCTCAGCTTTACAGCGGCGCTTTAGAAAATTGGAGATTACGATTACGATATCAGGCAGTGTGAAAGATAAATTGTGCTATGATTATTGAAGGCGAAGCTTTAATAAGGAAATGGAAGAGAAACTTGTAAAGTTGACCAATATACAAAACGGCCGACAGAACAAAGTACTTTCCTACTTTAATCCATATTCCTTGTCTCATATGAATGCTGTACAACTTTAACGTTTATTGGCCATTACTAAATTGGCTTTCAGGGCAATTAATTATTTTGTGGAGTCTATATTGTGTAGTCATTGAAGTCGTACATCCTTCGATAACCTAAGAGTATTTATTCATGCATGCCATCAAAACAACCTAAAATATATTTGAGTTTTTTCCAACTATGTGTATTATTTAAATCAGTAGTATAGTAAAATAATACTAGAAATAATAATGATAAGTTAACGAATCGTGTACGTTCCAAATGTTTCACTCTCTCTTTACTTTATGTCTAAGTCCTCGACGGATCATATCGTATCATTATCATAAGGAATAAGAAAATAATAATAATTCATGCAGGTCCCGGTTGGATTCCATTTGGTAAAATTGTTATAGAATGCACGTTTGAACTATTCATGAACTCGGAGTAATCGTGTAGCTGAACATGACAACCTGTTTGAATACAATGCACGCATTCTAATAACAGCACTTTTCACATTCAGTAGTTACATGTGCTCCATAGTTAACGTTTAGAAATATAACTAAATAAATGAAAAATGCGTTACTTCTTTTTATCTTCAACTCATACTATTGTTTCGAAGTAAGTAATTATATCCTTTACAATTTCAATTGAACATTGCTATATGCATTATTGAAAAGGTTTATCGTTAAAGTAATTTCAAAGTACCACTTGATGAGGAACGGCAAAAGACAGTCTAGGCTATTCTTTTCATCATCATTCGACTGGCTGAAACGGTCGTCATTTTATTGGCGACATTTAACAATGCGTAGCCAATCGACTTGTAATCGTTATTGATGATCAGCCCCAACAATGGTTGTACCATAAATCGCCTGCGCAGTTTTCGTTGCTGTATTTATCATGGTCGGGTGAAATTCGTCATTCCGTTAAACCTCTGTTGGAAAACGATCCATCCATTCACCGATTCAACTGGAATGGTTACGTTTAAACCGGGAATTTCTACAGTTTCGTTTTTGTAGCCAACTTCGAACGCTGAAAGAATGGTGACGATGGCGATAAACATTTGTATCATCATGATCACAATACAATATACAATACAATACAACCGCAGTTTGATATTGCCCTCCTTCCAAAGTTCAGAAATGCACACGACCATACGACGGAACATCGATGGCGCTGAGTCGATAAGCACAGAAAATATGGATATAAAAGGTGCTCTAGCGGTACGCTACAGCACCTTTTATATCCATATTTTTTGTTTTTCAATCGATGGAATGTAATCTTAGGCTGACTGAAATTAGTCATCATTCATATTCCATAATCCTAAAGTCACAAAACCCTAGAGCCAAATAGAGAATGGCGTCTGAGCAACTATTGCCAGACGATGGGGTCGTTTGGAGGAAGACACTTTTGTTGATTCTATGGACGGAAGTTGAAGAGAGTTTCGACTGGTGAATTTTGACTGTAGGTTGACAGACTGAACCGTAGAAATTATGTTTAGTTATAAACCGAGAATGACCTTCCTGTTTCAAATACCGTGTACAGTAGGCCTAGTTTATTATTACTGTTGTTCTTTTTCGGTTGTGGACTTGTTTATAGAGTTTTTGAATCAAGTGGGCGTGATTTGAATCAAGTGGGCGTGAGGAATGCGAGATATGATCAATTCGTCATTTTCTGTAGCGGGATAGGATCTTTTCCTACTAGGATGGACGATGGGTCGCTATGGTAACAGCCCTCGGCCGTCTATCGAGCGAGAGTGGCATTCCTTTGAAGTCGGTTTGCTGTAGCGGCGTCTTTTTTGAAGGCGCTTATGTTTGCTGAATCCCCTTGTAGAGTTCCCTCTTGTATACCGTCGGTCTCCCTCGATCACCCTCATTCCCCCTCGATCCACCGTAGTCCTGCTCTTTGTCCTCCCTCGGTCCTACTCGGTTCCTTGGCCTTTTTTTAGAGTCCCATGTCCTCCCCCGAGTCTCCTTTGAGTTTCCTCTAAGTAGTCTAAAAGGAATTGGCTACGTTGAATCGAGTTAGGTGAGGAAAACACTCGGAAACACCGACGCAGCGAGATAGGAAACCCTAGCCCAACAGATACATTGGGAAGGATCGTTGATGAAGTTGCCTGTGCCGTTGGTGGTATTGAAGTAATACCTGGTTATTGACACTCAATAACCCAGTATAAAGCAAAGATCGTCTGCTGTTAGTCGACATACCTCATTCTTGCACGGAATGGTGACTAGCACACAGTACAAATTAATCGTGCAATAAGAAGGTAAGTCATCCTAGCTACATTACAGTAAGAAAAAAATAACGCAAAATCGGTAAATTGTAGAATAAGTAAGAGACAATAACCGGATATGTCAAATAACCTCATTATTGCACCGGTTTTAATACAAAGATTACAAGAAAAACGACAATTTTTGTTATCATACCGGGTTATTGCATTGGAGTAATGCTGCCGGCTGCTAAATACCATATGTCGACAAACTGTTTTATCCAAAAGCCAATTAAAAAATAATCAGATTTGCACCATATTTGCAGGGCATATAGAATACAATATTCCAAGCACGCTGGCATACTTTTTCACATAAACCAGGTATGTCGACATACCTGGCATTGAGGCAAGCCCTTCATTGGAACTTTCTGGCCCGGATGACGTATAAAAACAGTTATTAAACAGGAACATCCTGGGTTGCATAACTTTTTAAAAACGGTTATCCAAGTGAACTTTACCTCATTGCGTTCTGTCAGTTAGAATTTGTACGAAGATGTAATAATAATAATAATAATAATAATAAAAATAATAATAATAATAATAATAATAATAATGATGACGATGATGATGATGATGATGATGATGATGATGATAATAATAATCCTCTGCTGTAGTGCATCAGATAATGGGGAAAAGTGGATAGGCCTATAATGGGAAATACGGACATTTTTCCTGACTTCCATAAAAGACGTTCGCAGTAATGACCTTTCGAGGACCTCTCTCTGCCATTTTTCAAACCTTCATAACCTGTTTCTACATTTTTTATTGGTTCTAGCTTAGATCATGTAGTCAAACGTGCAACGATTCTGCTTTAAACGTGCTATAATAAATCTCCTTAAACCTATATACATACATACATACATACATACATACATACATACATACATACATACATACATACATACATACATACATACATACATACATACATACATACATACATACATACATACATTCATCAAATCATACATACTCATATCAACGAATAAATAGTTCATATAGATTCATACATGCATTCATACATACATACATACATACATACATACATACATACATACATATATACATAGGCCCTATATTATATAATGTACAGAGGCTACTCATCTGCACAGCTAGACAAGCTCTCACAAATCAATCGTCCATCTTGTCACACAAACTGTTGTTGTGTTGAATGCTTCCTCTTTGGGTGTCTCTTATTCTCGAAGGTCGATTCATTGCACGAACAAGCTAATGCAACAATGCCAGTAGGCAACAATGCAATGCCGATGTCTCTGACGGCGGGTTTTGTCTCACCGTCGAGGCATGCAGGGATGAGAGATTAAGGATGGTATGTCTTAATGGAATTGTTAGAGTCACCGATAGTTGTCGCTGTGAAACGAATGTTCGTATGTTATCAGCTGATGACTTTGGGTACAATGTATTCATTCAATCGGGATTTTAATATACGTACCGCACCTTACAGAAACCTGTTCATACGGGCTTTGATTGCCTGTGTTAAAATCAATGACCTGCGTTAGGCCGAAAACTTCGACAACTTGTTTGCGCATGTCAAATCTGCACAATGTTACACAGATGCATACATCCAACAAAGACCTATATACAAAGGCCCTACTTTCATTGTCATATCATCATATATCAATGATTGTATGGATTGTATGGAAGAATATCAACCCATTAGGCTATGAAATGTTATCGACTTCAGGTTTCTTATCCTGGCACATGAAGGCAGTTGGCCAGCCCCCTCTTCAACTCCTGATCGTTCCACCGACACTGTACGGTCAGTGTGCTCATTATAGCTGGTTTCGTTAGGGAACGCACGTTGAGCATAAATATTGAAACAAATTTCTGACTGGGGATTTGAACACCCGACCCTCGGTTGACAGTCCAGCACCCTCAGGGTGAAAATTGTAGGGGGTTTGGGGTTCAATCCCTTAGTCTTTCTTAGGACACCTCGTTAAGACTTCGTTGCACACCCCAGGGGTCGCTTGCAACCTTCAGTTGTGCTAGTGTATTATATTGTGTATATATTTTAGCATTTTATTTCACAATTCACTTTGTGGGTTACTAATAAAGTATTGCTCTGGTTTACTGTGAGATTTGTGACCATGTGAATTGTATACTAATAAATTTGGCCATGTCGTCACTTTAAGGAATTAAAGGTTTCTATTGCATTTTGAATTGTCTCAATTTGCAAAATACGGATAAAATATTAAACCCGAAATGGATCAAAATCATTATAAGGTAAGATGATTCACGCTCAGCAGTGGCTTTTCTTATCAAACAATGCTTCAAAAGTGCTTGGCCGATGACAGCGCCATTGGCTGTAATTGGTTTAACAGGGTCCTTATCGTTAAACAAAAGGAAGCTTACATTAAAATTGATACTCGCGTCAGAAATGTATTGGCTGAATTAGCAATCTTGTTGTCAAGACCTTAAACTTCAAGACCAAATCAAAACTTTGAACCTCAAGACTAGGACCAAGACCAGGACTTTGAAACTCAAGACCAATGCCAAGACCAAGGCTTTAAACCTCAAAACCAAGACCAAGACTTTACACCTCAAGGCCAAGACCCAGACTTTGAAACTCAAGACCAAGACCGAGACCAAGACCCACAAGATCACAATCATAGCCACACTGCTATTCCTTACTAAAAAAATTGTCAAGCAGACTACTCGCTATTTTAATGAAAATATGAGTCTTTTATGTTATATTCAAGTAAAACAACTCTAAATGCAGACTGCAGAGAATTCGCAATTCGTATTTACAAAAGTTCTTCATGCGAAATGTTATTCCAAAGGCCTGCAGCATTTTATAAAAACCAATTCACTCAGAATTTTCTGACAAATACGCAACGTGTGAGGCCTCGTAAAAATTCTGCCAGGTGAAAAATACGTTCTACAGGTGCTTAAATCGCTGGCACACGCAACAGGTTTTCAAGCACTGGATGTAAATGTACAAATCGTGAGTCTGTTTTGAAATCATTCCACGGCAAATGATTGTTCATAATGAAAAGAGTCTTGGTCTTGGTCTTGCAAGACCAAGACCAAGCCTTGAGCCTCAAGACCGAGACCGAGACAATGAACCTCAAAACCAAGACCAAGTACTTTCGCCGATTGCACCAACTTGCCGCAGGAATCCGCTAATGTCTTGTCTCCCTCAGCCAGAATTTCACCACTCTGGATACTCGATCAATAAAGCCATGTCGTCACGCTTGACCAGTCAAGCCTGTCGCCCACGACTGATGCTCTTGCCATGGCGCAGTTACGGATACTGAAACGTCATCGTTCGAAACAGGTCTATTGACTGGTGATGACGCATATATTACGTCATTCAATGATGGCGTTACGAAGCGTCTTTTTATTACGAAACTCGATAAAATTGCGATGGACCGACTTTCGATTACTTATCAACAAACGCAACTCTAAAACTAAGCACCACTATCTACTGTCAATTCCCCAAACCCCTCGGATGAGTGAATGTGCGTGATGGACTATAGCTCAAGGCCCACACACGCTTGCCGTCTTAGAGGACCCACACACTCTGAGTCGTCCCCATTAAGGACTTCATCAGATACGTCACTTATGTGCAGGCAAGGAGAGTGGCTATGACCAATGAGGACGTCCGTATCTAAATGTGGTAAATAGGGCGCAACAGTTATTTCAGTGTACTGTCTATGCTTTAAACACCAATTATGCAAACAAATATACATACATGCATACTTGCATGCATACAAACATACATACATACACACATACAGAAGACCAAGGCGTTCATGTTGAAGTTCCTGCTACAAGGCATCGTCAACATCATTATCATCCTCATCCTCATCGTCATGGTCACCGCCAACATCACCATCAACGTTATCGTATACATCCTGCCTAAGCTTCCTTCTCTCCTTGGTCATCCATGAACCGGATTTGGAACTTCCCTTCTTTTGTACTTTGGGACAACCCACCTGACACGACGCAGCGTTCGTGAATAAACTGGGGTCACTGCGCCAAGCTTTAAAGTAGCGCTTTAGAAATTTCGAGTGTATACGCTTACGATTATAATCACAAACATAGCGTAGATGCAATTATTATTTTACACTAGAGTATTTGCCTGTCATTTTATGACGTCATATAATGACGGCAGTGTATAATTATAGGCCTATATGTATCGTTGGTTAAAATGCTCTGATCGCCGTCGTCAAGACCGCCGTCGTCAAGACGGCAGTACTGACGTCACAAACGGTTTCTGTTTCACAATAGAACAGAAGCCGTTTGTGACGTAGCGTCCTACGACAGACACAGACTATATGGATTTTATATAGATAGATTAGGAAATGGCGTTGAAATGATGCGTGGTTTCAGTTTAACGACACTGTGTCCTAACAATGATCATTAGCGTCGCTCTCCTGCTTCATCCAGGCTGTGGACTGGCACTGTCTGGCATTAAAGCACGGACGCGCAGAGGCGGAGTTCGCTGAACGATTAATTCCCTAGTGGCTCATACCCAATGGTCGTGTGGGGGTATAATCAGGTCCCCGCATGACGTCACATATGGCTCATAAGCTGAGGCAATCGCATTTGTTGTTCATAAGCTAAAGTTGGCCGAATGCATGATCGAGGAGTAGACGTTACATATACTGACATCAGCTACGATGTAAGTTATTTATTTGGAGATCTATAGTTACTAAATATTCACAAGCTTTTCTTTGCCAGTTCTGATGATTATGGTAATGCTGATGTAAGAACAAAATGTATTTTGGCTGAAAACTGGAAATTTGCAAATATGGTCGAGTTCTACATTCTGTAATTATCGACTACTTCCATAATGACTTTTGTAATTAAGATAATGATAATGAAGTTGTTACGCCAAAGAGTCTGAAACAACAACCAACCGATAAAGAAATGAAAGTGGAGTCGATGGCGCCGAAGATGATAATAATTGAACGTCATAATATTAAGTTCGAGAAGTGAGTCAGCTCTTGCCTACAATATACCAAGAAACGAAATTTATTATCTTTTCAGTTCATTTTCTGCCGAATATAGTTTCAAATAAATCCCTATAAAGATCCATGGATCCGTGGTCACTCTTAAGCCTAGAACGGCTTAAAGAAGTTTATTGCAGTCGCGCAAAAGTCGCGCAGAAGTTTTTTGCAGTCGCGCCAAGAAGTGTTTTTGAACTAAGAGAAATAATTCGCATTTCTACAGTAGGGGGCCTAATGAATTGTCTTTCGTTTAGAGATTGATGACAGATCTAACCGCAAGGGAACGCATTGGGCAACACATTTCTATTCGACCAACAAAATAATTACCAGTCGTCAAAATAACTACCAGTCGCCCCTATTAGAAGAGTTTGAAAAGATTGCAATTCGTTTCCGCACTACAGACATAAAATAGAAACCTGTTTGCTGTATATACCCAGTGTCGAAAAGCCTTTGTTTGACTAGGTTCTATATAGTACATCAGATAAAAAAATTCTAATATGTAGGCCTAATCGCACCCTTTATCATACAGTTTAAGTGGACACAGTGAAATTGAATCACAACACATGTATGCTTTTTAATAATTTAATAATATGATTAAACATATAATTTTTTTAGCCAAACGATTGCGGACCACTGGAACCGGCTTCCACAGGAAGTATATGTCCCAAGGTTTAACACTTTCAAACATAAACTAGGCAGTTGGATGGAACGATATAGGCTTTAATAGATTTTATAGCTTATCTATCTTCTTGTAGCTGAAAAATGTAACTGAGATATTTGATATGGATCGAACAGTAGTCATTTCACCGGCTTGCCACGAATATACTATTAGTGGTAGTCTTCAATACTTGACTAATCATAGAATATATTGTTCAGCCATCCAAGGCGTCAAGATGAATTGAAATCCAAACTGTAACTTTGACGGAACAACAAACGCAAATCTGCCGAACTTTTACTTCGCCAGTCATCTGACTCAGGCGATAAGTCAATCCGGTGGAATAAATAATTTATTTCGCCTCCTTTATACACAACTTTGCGCATTGGAACTTATATGGGAATAAGGTAAATTAACATTGCTTAGTACAAAAAACGAGAAAACAATCTGTCACTGTTGTGAATATTATATTTGTCGATATTCAGACACGCAGACGTTTTCTTTAACTCCAAGATGTTCGCAGTGGTCGTAGTTACGCTGCTGGCTCTTCCTTCTGTCGCCCGATCTCAATCAGATTCTTTCTTCGAAGAGACGAGATCGTGGGACAGTGATGCAACGGTGTGTTCCGTGGATTCACCAGACGAGACTCGTGTCGTCAGTTCGAAGGGTCAATGTGCCACCGAATGCAACCAACGATCACAGTGTTCTGGATTCAACTACAACGAGGATTCTCGAATATGTGAACTCCACTCGGGACCCAAGAATTGCTGCAGCTACGTGACTTCAAAATCTTTCTGTAGACACTACCAGGTTATTTGAAAAGTACTGCAAAGCAGCCTCTTATCCGCTAGTTACTGCCGAGTCTCATATGCATTGTAGGCCTATAGGTGAAGAAATTAAAAGGTAAAGATGGAACTTTTTCACACGTAGGGCCTAACTTCAGAAGTATTCATTCGATTTGAATATGGAAGTAATATGATTTTTACGAAAACTAAAAAGACATCAAATGATTCGATTCAGATTAGGTATTAGCGGATAGAGCATTCCTGATTACCGCAGACATTAAAGGAAAAATCAAAGATTTCTGTTTGAAGCTGTAAGTAGGCTATGCGTTCTTTAACACTCTAAAGACCAGCTGCATTGCTTTCCCAGTCGCCTTCAGTACACGCTCGTTGTCAAATTATTCGAAGCTCCCTATGTCCATCGACTGAACGAATTGTTTTAGAAAGCTGTCACAGCAACACTTGTATTTTGTTTATTCAGGATTTGATGTCACCAGATTACAATGTCGACAGCTATGGTCCTCACTGTGGTAAGCGATCTATAGTTTTCTCCGGTGCAAGTGGTTATCAAATAACACTATTTTGTGAGAAATTTTCATGGTGTATTTTAAGTATACATCCTCTACAAGTAAAGTAGGCCTAAACTTTTCAGTTGAAAGT
This sequence comes from Allolobophora icterica, assembly GCA_963556255.1. Lineage (NCBI taxonomy): Eukaryota > Metazoa > Annelida > Clitellata > Crassiclitellata > Lumbricidae > Allolobophora > Allolobophora icterica. Next base: position 26,946,418 of record OY744614.1, read on the forward strand.
TGCTGTATAGCGAAGTGGACCTTATGAGTAGGAAAAAACTATATAGCGAAATGAATATCCCAGATGAGCTAACTTCAACCATCGGACGATATTACGATTTCTGAGCAGGGGCAAGGGCGTTCAGCTGGGGAAGAGGCCACACGGCATGTTCAAGGATTCTTTTGAGTCGTCAGTTTTACAAGGTCGTACTAAAGTCTGCATTGACTAACTGGCACCTTGTTTTTGGCCGACCGATAGCAACTGAATCATGTCGAATCGTGTCGCAGACTGCGCAGTCCTAATCGAAAATACGAAGACTACTTTTCCCTTTCCCAAAGAATATCTCTCATGATTTTTTAAAGTCGTCAGCATATTTTGAAAAATGTTAATTGTCTTCAGTTTTTTCGGTTTCAATAGTTTTTCCCAGAGTCACATTGAGCCGTAATCCAATAAATGATAAAACGTGACCTATCATTTTTTGGGCCAAGAGCTAAGTTACGGCTAAGGCTCTATAGAATCTCTAATGGAGCTGCATGTTAAAACCAATCTATATTTTGGAATACCTTGGGGACCAGGGTCCAAAAGGCGTGGTCCAATCGACTTCAGGCGTAGCCGCCACTGGTGATCTCTTAAGGCGAAAGTTCTTCAGTCATCTATTAGTAACATCCGCATCCTATATCAAAACCTCCTATGCCCTATATAATAGGAAAGATTGTTTAATTTCGTTCAGTTGACTGGATCCACCCGGAAAACTGTTCTCTTCCGTTCACCTACAACGGTTCCCTCTTCTACGGATGCACAGCCAACGTGACGTCTCCTGGAAAAGAGGTCGGATGCTTCACTGCCAACAGAACATGGAAAACGTGTTGTCCACCAGAAAGTAAGTATAGTCATCGATGTCGTCGTCGTCATCATCGTTTTCATCAGTCCCATGACGACAACAATGATGCGACTGACAACAGAACCAGTTTGTCATCCAGACACTGAATATATTTTCGTTTAGCTTAAATACACTACAAAGCGCTGCCATCTTAATGAGGTGGAAAATACTCCAGAGGAAAGCGCTTGCAATATGCGCCCAAGCGTACATTTTCGTATACATCGACGATGACCAATGACGATGCACCTATTTTTCACAAGCAATTGAAAATTACTCTTTTTCATCTGGCCTGAGCCCGGAGTTTCTCTAAATAGGCGTTTTTCAAGGCGCTATATAAATGCTCTGAATAAATGAACAATAATTACAGAAATAATGGATGAGTCACCCGTTAACGCCGCCTGTGATTTGTGGATTCCACCTCTACCATGTTTTTAATTAATGCCTTACGTATCAGTGTTTAATCTAGACACCTTTTGGGGGAAAATTCCCCCCCCCAGGATTTATGTCCCCCCAGAGGCCAGCAATATTTAAATGTATACACCTTTTTGGGGCCCCCTCTGGATACATGTTGCGCTCCCCCAGAGTAATATTAGAAGAGTAATATAAGAATAAATTAGCAGAATAAGATATATGATTTTGAGAGATGAATGCCTAAAAAAGTCAGGAAAGTCGGATGAATGACTAAAAAAGGTCATCAACTTTTTAAAGATGAAATCCGCAAAAAAGTTTGGACGTTGGAACACGGATGAAATTTCCGAAAAAAGGTCACCCCCTTGGTCTCCCTCGACAAACCTTGTTTCCCCCCTCAGAAGAGGGGGACTAGATTAAACACTGCTTACGTATACTCTGATAAAGTATAGTTGGTTCACTTCCTGTTATTCTCTATACTAGTTACATTTAATTTGTTTTAGAACTCACCATGAATTTTCAGTGATTTACTTAACGTATATCAAATCAGATCATTTATTCCTGCAAACAAGTAAGAGTACAACGGTTGAAGTACAGAAGAAATTAGTTGGCAACTTGATTGGGTACATAGGAGGCCCAGAAGGGATGAAAGATCCCGCTAGATAGGGACACCTAATTAACCAGTACATTAAGTATGATGACAGCCAATTAACATCTGCGAATTTGCCATAGAGCTTTTGTCAACGAAAAGAGAATATGACAACGAAGAGCAGAATAAAAAATGACAGAAGTGAAGACATTAAACAAAAAACATATCTTAACTAGAACGTCAACTATGGTAACCATACATCCAATGTGTACCTTATAAATTAAAGTTACCATCAGTAAGTAGATGACGTGAATTTTCTTAAAGTTCAACAGGTTTGTTAAATGACGAATTAGATATTAAAGCTCCAGTAGACCTAATGGAAAATACACGATTTCAAGATAGGCCTACAACTATTTACATGCTTAAACAACATAATCTATAGAAACATTTCACATCAAATGTGCACATTCCTTTTGGCCCCATGAACTTCAGAACACTAAAAAAAACACATACAATCCAATTCCGATCTTTTCGGTCAAATGACACTAAAAAATACTAGTTCCACGTAATTACAACACGTTAGCCAATTTCAGTTCCATGAAGAAAATTGATTGATATTCTAGTTATATGTCACTCAGATAACTCGTCTTCTCTTGAGACTTTGAAACTGTCCTAGAACAGCAATATCAAGTTTTGACAACTCGTCCCTGAATAAAGAACAATCAAACTAAATGGCTGTTCTTTTGAGCTGCAATGAAGGCTAGAAGCTCACTTTCTCGAGCCCAAATGCCGGATAGAAAGTTCATTCTCCAAAACATGAATATCTGATGGAAAGTTTCCTCTGCTAAACTATTCTATTACTCTCAGTACCTCTACCAATACGTAATCTGCCTCAGACTTCTTTAGTAATCACCTAATAGGCCTTCCACTCCAATCTGAAGGCTCACCTCTTCAAGAATTCTTATTCTAATCGATCTGATCGTCTACCTTCCAAGATTTCTCACGGAACCAGCCGTAGCAGATACTCTGCCTCTTCTCTCCGGTCTCTCTGGCAATAGAACTCGGACCAACACTGGACATAGATCTCTGGACAATCCCTCTAATACAATCCATAAGCTGGTGCCTACCACTTAGCTTTAGATTAGCGCTTTAGAAATTTGAAGTTTGCGCTTACGATTACAAACTACTCCCGAAACTATAATGAGACAAAAAACATGAAGGTGCGATGATTCCTCCGCTGCTTTCTCCGTACTCGGCGGGAGGGCTTGTTGGGGAACTCCCTCGGTTCTTTTCTGATCCCACCTAGGATGACTTTACTGGCTCCCCTTCTTGCAGTCACACGTCAGCACGTTTTATTACTTCAATAGCGTCACCGACACAGGCAACTTCAACAACAATCCCTATGAATGTATCAGCTGTGCTTCGCAAGGGTGTACTTCTCTGAATACTATTTAGCGAGGGACCCAAACGGCAGTCAGGGAGGAGAGGGGACTCTACAAGGGGAACGAGGGGTACTGGCAGAGGAGAGGGGACTCTACACAGGGACCCAACAAACACGACTGCCTTCAAAGAAGACGCCGCTACGGCAAACGGACTTCAAAGGAATGCCGCTCTCACTCGATAAACGGCCGAGGGCTGTTACTATGGCAACCCATTGTCCAGTCGAAAGGGAAGGCATCCTATCCCACTACAAAAACAACAATGATGAGTTGACCATGTTGTCCCGTATTCCTCAAGCCCATTTGATTTGAACTCTATACACAAGTCCACAACCGAAAGAGAACAATAGTAATAATAACCTATTGTGACCGAGACTCGAAACAGGGTGGCCAATTGCTGTCTACATAATAAATTGTTCATTAAAGCGTTTTTAAAGATGCAATTCAAACTGACTTCTGGTTCCTTTCAGTGTTAGAAGTTAGCTACACAGACGAAAGTCTAACAGTTCCCGGTTTAAACGTAACCATTCCAGTTCAATCGGTGAATGGATGGATCGTTTTCCAACAGAGGTTTAATGGAAAGACGAATTTCGCCCGACCATGGATCGACTATCAGCAAGGTTTCGGTGTCTGGAATGGCGAGTACTGGATGGGACTGGAAAAGATCCACCAGCTGACCAACCAGGGATCGTGGAGGTTGAGAATCGAACACCTGGACAAGAAAAACGCGACCTGGTTGTCAGTGGAATACGACAATTTTGTGGTCGGATCATCTGTTGTGAAATACCGTCTTCAGATATCAACTTACAGCTGGGGTGATATGCCGAACGTCCTCAATAATCAAATAGGAGGCAATTATCAAAACGGAGTGAAGTTTTCAACCTATGACTCCCACAATGATAACTGCAGCAGCAGCAGAAACTGCGCGGTCGAGTACGGAGGCGGTTTCTGGTACAACTGTTGTTGGGGGTTGAACGTCAACGGCCGTTATAATTCGGTTTATTTCGGCTACGCATTAAATATCGGCAATCAAGTGGCGACCGCTTCAGCCATTCGGATGATGATGAAAAGAATAGCCTAGCCTGTCTTGTGCCGTTCCTCAGCGAAGAGAATTAACTTCTACTTTCATTTATTTAGTTAAATTACTAGACGTGACATATGGAGCACATGTAACTTCTAAATGTGAACAGCACTGTTATTGGAATGCGTGTATTGTATTCAGACAAGTGGTCGGATACCCGATGACTCCGAGTTCGGAAACAATTCAGACGTTATTTTAAAACAATTTTACCATATGCAGTTCAACCGGACTTGCATGAATTCTTAATATTTTGTTATTCCTTATGAAATAAAACGAAATCATCCCTCGAGCACTTAGATAGAAATTAAAGAGAGAGTGAAACATCTGGAACGGACACTTTTCGTCAACTTATCACTATTATTTCTACTATTTCTTACTGTTCTGCTGTTTTCAATAGTACATAATTATGTCAATCGAGAAGTGACCGTTTCAGTCACTCGAATGATGATGAAAAAAAATAACATAGACTGTCTTCAGCCGTTGCTCTGCCAGTGGGCGTTGAAATTAGTTTAACGATAGACCTTTTCAGGAATGCAGATAATAATGTATAATACAAGTTGTGAAGTTAAAGGAAGTAGAAGAGGCTGTTAAAAGGTTAAAAAATGGAAAATCGGCGGGGACTGATGATATACAACCAGAGTTGCTGAAAAATGGAGGAAAAGAGACGATCAAAATCTTAGCCCACATGTGCCACATGATATGGAACACTGGAGAAGTGCCAAGAGATTGGCGAGACGGGATTATTATATTAATCCCGATAAAAGGAAACCTTGGCGATTGTAATAATTGGAGAAGAATAACGTGACTCTCCATGCCGGGGAAAGTCCTAGCCAGCATAATTTTGAGTAGAATACAAGGGGCGCTGGACGCCGTAATAAGACAGTAACAGGCGGGCTTTCGACAGAACAGATCCTGTAGTGACCAGATCTTCACATTGAGACAGATCATAGAGAAATGCGTGGCGGGAAATACAAATATACTTGTCAACTTCATAGATTTCCAAAAAGCTTTTGACAGTGTTTAGAGACCAGCGGTGTGGAACATTCTCGCGCAATATGGAATACCAGGAAAAATTATAGACATCATAAAGGAAATGTATAAAGAAAGCAGATGCACGGTGAGAGTGGAAGGGAGATTGGGGGAATGGTTCCAGATTGTCACGGGGGTGCGGCAAGGATGTATCTTATCGCCGATGCTGTTCCTGTTGACGATCGACTGGGTATTGAGACGAAGCACGGAAGAGGGAAGATGGGGCTTGGAGTGGAGAGGAACCGAGAGGCTAGCAGATCTGGACTTTGCAGACGATATAGCGCTACTGGAAGACTCCTGGGAGGGAATGAACGAACTCACGGGCAAAGTGGAAAAAGAAGCAGGATTGGTTGGATTGAGAATCAATACTTCAAAACAAAGATCATGAAAGTAGGAAAATGGGAGACGAGAGAAAACATCAAAGTTGGGGAGGATGTGATAGAGGAGGTGGATGACTTTTGCTATCTAGGAAGTGTAATTGCAAACAATGGTAGCTGCGACAAAGAGATCAGAGTCAGGCTGTGAAAGGCTAATGCCACATTCGGAAGACCGGAGAACATATGGACAAATAAAGGACTAAGCCTAATAGCAAAGACAAGACTATGCAAAGCCTTGGTCCTGACAACGTTGCTGTATGGAACGGAAACATGCCTATGACTAAAGCTAATCTGAAGAAATTAGAGGCGGCTCATCACCGGTGGCAGAGAAGGATATTAGGGGTCACTTGGAAGGATAAGATAAAGAATGAAGGTATAAGGAAGAGAACGTCTATGGAGAAAATGGAGGATATGTTGAAGAGATCGCGCCTGCGCTGGTTAGGTCATATACATAGATCAGACATTGAAAGAATCTCGAAGCAGACACTGGACTGGACCCCATCGGGATGGAAAAGGAAACGCGGGAGGCCGAGAAAGACCTGTCGAAACACGATCATACAAGAGTTGGACGACGGCGGAATGACATGGGAAGAGGCTGAGGGAGCTGCGGAGTACAGAATGACGTGGAGAAGCTGTGTCGCCCGATGCGCTGTCAGCGCGTGGAAGGATTAAGGTCTAAGGTAACAAGTTGTGAAAGGTAGGCTATAATTACTTCGAAACAATAGTGTGGGTTTAAACGCGAAAAGAAATACTTATATTCTTCATTTATTTAGTTATGTTTCTAAACGTGAACTATGGAGCACATGTAACTTCTAAATGTGAATAGCACTGTTATTAGAATGCTTGCAATGTATTCAAACAAGTGGTCATGTTCACATAAACGATAACGCCGAGTTCAGGCACAGTTCAAACGTGCATTCTTTGACAATTTTTCCAGATGGAATCCAAGAGGGAACTGCATGAATTATTATTATTTTCATATTCCTTTTGATATGATACGATATCATCAGAGGCGCGTTTACGTAAAGGCGTACGAGGCGCGCCCCCAGGGCTCCCAAATCTTGGAGTGCCCCAAACGAATTAAAATATTTTTTTCAGTTATAAAAAAATAACATTTTGCAATTTTGAATTATTTTAAATATAACATACTTTCCATTTTTTGCAGTTTATCATTTACATAAAAGTATATTATTGTTATTATAATTATTATCCTCATTTTGGCTAATACAAGTTCAGAAGAGCCCCGTAAAATGTTTGCGCCTAAGGCCCCGTAAAATGTTTGCGCCTAGGGCCCCGTTTTCTGTAAACTCGCCTCTGGATATCATCCTTCGAGTAGGCTACTTAGACACAAAGTAAAGAGAGCGAAACATCTGGAACGGACACTATTCGTCAAACTATTATTATTATTTATTTTTTATTTTTTACTATTCTACTATTTTCAATAGCACATATAGCTTTCAAAAACTTTTAAATATATTTTATGTTGTTTTGATGGCATGCATGATTACATAGTGTTAGGTTATCGAAGGGTATACGATTCCAATGTGTACAGAATTAACAGAACAATCGGTTGCCCTGAAAGCCAATTTAGTCATGGCAAATAAAGGTTAATGTTGCACTGCATTCATAGGCGACGAGGAATGTGGATTAAAATAGAAAAGTACTTTGTTTTGTTGAAGAGGAGTCGGGTTTACCTTGAGTGTTGGGACTTCAAGCCGGCTTTATATAGGAAACAAATATACTTTGCTATCTAGTATATGGTAGGCTATCAGGAAACAAACCCGGATGATATTTGATCCACGACCGTTTTGTGTTTCGGTCAACTTTACAAATTTCTCTTCCATTTCCTCATTAAAGTTTCGCCTTCAATAACCACAGTACAATGTACTTTAGTGTTTGCCTTCTGTGTGGCTGCGTTTTGAATAGTTTCTGCAATAGTAACTTAACTTTCTCTCACGCTGCCAGTTATGCCTCGCCTGAGACGGTTACTGTATATGGACCTTTGGCAAGTCCTTCGTTCCCATGCAATTGCCCAAAGCTGTTGTTTGCTGTTTAGTTATTATACAGTAGCGCTAACTAAATGCAGAAATGACAACGATAATAATAATATTAATACGCCTGATAATAATACTCTTAAAATATCAATAATAGTCGGCAAATATGTTGTCACTCTTGAGGGAGTTAAAGATACCAGAGGTAAAATATTAAAATTCTTGGCCGATTAATAATATATAGGCTACAAGATGAACCAAACCAAATGAACGTCAACTCATTTGGACTGTGTTGATGACGGATGCCTTTCGCCATCATGCGGTAACAAAAACAGAAACGCCTTCGTTCGAAAGAGCCTATTGTCTGGTGATGACGCATTTACTACGTCATACAACAACAACGTCACGAAGCGTTTTTGCAACGAAACTCGATGCAAGTGTGATGTCCAATTTTTTGACGGTGAGGAGGAGGAAGAAGGGAAGAAGAAAGAGGGGAGGAAGAGGAGGAGGAGGTAAATTGAGCTGAGATTCGGCGTTGATAGACAGCGCGGCCGAACTAATTCGACTTGCGGTAAACAACCCGAAAGTATTAAAGTTGCTGGACAACCTATTTTCGCTGATGGACGAGATTGAACTTGATGAGGAAGAGATGTATGGTGAGTGTGAGGATGACGAAAATGGAGAGGAGGACTATTGTTGGCCTAAGGAATGTGTGATGGAAATGTATGTAAACGAAGAATGAGATCAACAGCTAAACTTGTACCACGAAGATATAAGATTCATCGGTCGAAGAGAAATTGAAAAAAATAGATGCACTTTTCGCTGCTGTATTGTTCGTTACTGCGCAATCGGAGTTTTCACTTGACGCCGTATCAATTTCCCACTGCATTGCGCCTTCAGGATTCGTGATTCAAAGCATTAGTCATTTCAGGACTACGGAATATCAAAACAAGAGCGGATTACGCATATGTATCATTCATTTTAATTCACTCAGTTTATTGAACACAGGTAATAATAAGCGATATTACAGTTACCCGAAAAAAGTATTAGTAGGCATTCACAGGTGAGAACATAAGGGACGAAAAGTTTCGCTAACAGGTTCATCTAGTTTCATATGACAGAATTCATGCACTGAGAGGGAGGACAGACGGCACAATGTGAGACCTAGACTGCATCCGTTTGCCCTTCTTATCAAAGATAATAGGAACTTTCAATCCCCTCCATTCACCTTATTATCCCGGTGGCCATCCGCGTTACTTCCCTGAGTGTCCTAGGTGTCATAATCTCATCTGACCTCGGGATGGGGCCTCATCTAGAAGAGGTTCTATCGATATCTTCCTCTTCACTCCACGCCCTCCGAGTCCTAAGGTCCCACGGATTTCCACCAAATGTCTTACATGACATAGCAGGGGCCACGACCGTATCTTCCCTGATGTATGCATCCCCTGCATGGTGGCTGGTGGGGCTATACCCGGGCAAGAGACAGGGAGAGGATTGAGCAACTACTTAGAAAAATTTCACATTGCCTGGAAAGAACGATCAAAACTTTATATCCCGTATGCTTTATAGAAACATTTATTAACTAGTCACCGAAACCTAATTGAGATCTGATTTAACCGCATTTGCTGTCAATGTTTTAAAGCCCGTTACGTTTATGTCAACGGGAATTATTGCAATAAACGAATATTGATTGATTGATTGATTGGATGACGTATAAAAACAGTTATTAGACAGGATAACTTGCATAACTTTTTAAGTTATGCAAGTTAACTCTGCCTCATTGCTTTCCGTCAATGGGAATTTGTACGAAGATGTAATAATAAAAATATTAATAAAAATAACAATAATGATAATAATGATAATAATAATAATAATAATAATAATAATAATAATAATAATAATACCACCCGGGCCTAACGCTATGCGACGTGACTCTACGTTCGGGACTGATTGGGGTATTAAAATCTGCCCCTGTCAGAGGGTCACTGGCTTCAAGCCTACCTTTCCATCAAGGCTGGTGGACTGGGAATTAGATCGGTAACCTCGCTGGCACTTCCCGCCTTTTTTGCTTCAACCGCAGGTACCCTTTCGCTCCAGTCCATCATGCTAGTTGACACATTCCCAACCGACCCACACTATGAGGCGATGCTGTCATGCTGTCCCGCTGGCTGAAGACCAACGCAATGCAGCTCCCGGATTGCAGCCTTATACACAGACAATCCACTTGGGAGAAACCTCTGACCGGTAAAACCATTTCCGATAAGATATACCCGCCGGGCTCCCGGAACCTCTCTATCAGGCGCGTCTCAGAGCGGTTTCTGCCCCGCACGCCGGCGACTGGCTGCTGGCCCTTCCTATCACCTCGTGCGGGCTCAGACTGGATGACGAGTCGGTCAGGTTGGCGGTAGGCCCCCGACTGGGGGCTCCCCTCTGCGAGCCACACAGATGCCCTTGTGGCTCTCCCGTGGCCGAAGCTGGCCTGCATGGGCTCTCCTGCCCTCTGGGACCGGATCGTTTTTCTATGCATGCAACATTGAACGACATAATTTTTCGTAGTCTGACCCGCGCTGGCTTCCCATCAACTTTGGAACCCGTAGGCCTTTTGAGAACCGATGGCAAGAGACCGGATGGCCTCACTCTAATTCCGTGGCAGCTGGTCGCAGCCTTGTATGGGATGCGACCGTGACCGATACAGTGGCTGCTTATTACCTGCCGGATACCGCTCGGGCGGCGAGTGGGGCGGCCGAGAAGGCGGCAGTCGCAAACACGACAAATACTGCCAGCTGTCCACTACCAATTTTTTTGTTTCCTTGGCATTTGAAAGCCTGGGCCCGATTAACAATGAGGGCTTGGCCTTCCTTTCTGCCCTTGGGCAGAGCCTCAAAACTATTACGAGGGACGTTCGGGAAAGGATTTCTTTGTTCCAACGACTTGCGATGACGATTCAACGTTTCAACGCGGTGGGCTTTAGGGGTACCTTCACCAACTTAGAACTAGACGAATAGGGCCCACTCCAGACAATTCTACACTGTAAATAATGTTGAAGTCCCTGAGGGATCCTGTTTACCTCGGGGGGAAAATATAATAATAATCCTCTGTTGTAGTGCATCCAACAATGGGGAAAAGTGGGTATACGCCTATAATGGCAAATATAGACGAGGAGAGGGAGAGGACAACAGAAGGTCATTTTCCTGACTTCCATAAAAGATGTACGCAGTAATTACCTTTTCGTGAACCTCTACCCTTTTTCAAACCTTTATAACCTGTTTCTACATTCTTTGGGTTCTAGCTTGGATCATGTATTCAAATGTGCAACGATTCTGCTTTAAACGAGCTATATTAAATCTCCTTAAACCTACATACATATATACATACATACATACATACATACATACATACATACATACAGTGCTTTTTTCTAGAAAAAAAAGGTTCCGGAACGGAGCAATAGGTGCCGGGACGCAACAATTATGGGCGGGCTAAAATCACAAGAAAAACGGGATTGGGGGTTGGGAGGGGTCTCAATAAACACTGAAAACAGTTCAAAAACACTGAAATTAAATTAAAATAACTAAATTATTGTTTTAATTATTAAAATAAATAAATTATTTTTTAGTAGCTGAAAAAGGTGGCGGAACGCCGTACCGGCGCGTTCCGGCTGAAAAAAAGCACTGCATACATACATACATACATACATACATACATACATACATACATACATACATACATCAATGCATACATACATCAATGCATACATACTTATATCAACGAATAAATAGTTCATATAGATTCATACATGCATTCATACATGCATACATACATACATACATACATACATACATACATACATACATACATACATACATACATACATACATACATACATACATACATACATACATACATACATACATACATACATGCATACATACATACATACATACATACATACATACATACATACATACATACATACATACATACATACATACATACATACATACATATATACATACATGTGTACTTGTGCTGTCAGCTCTAGGAGCCCTAGCGATCGTCATAATACACAGTCTCCATTGCCGTCTTGCTACTTCCCCAGTAGCCCTTGAGTCGCGCTCTAGCCGGGGAGTCCCACCTCAGCGCTCCGGCCTGGGAGTCCCACCATCAGCGACCATCGGCGTGGTTTGGTGTGTCTCATGACGATTTTCTTGGCATGTTAACAGGGGTGGTTTGCCATTGCCTTCCCCTGCCATACATAGGCCTACATACATAATTATATTACATAATGTACATACGCTACTCATCTGCACAACTTGACAAACTCTCACAAATCAATCGTCTATCTTGTCACACAAACTGTTGTTGTGTTGAATGCTTCCTATTCGGGTGTCTCTTATTCTCGAAGGTCTATATTCATTGCACGAACAAGCTAATGCAACAATGCCAGTAGGCAACAATGCACCGGCGATGTATTTGACGGCGGGTTTTGTCTCATCGTCGAGGCGATGCAGGGATGAGAGATTTATTATGGTATGCTTTAATGGCATTGTCAGAGTCACCGATAGTTGTCGCTGTGAAACGAATGTTCGCATATTGTCAGCTTATTACTATGGGTAGGGCCTACAATGTATTCATTCATTCATTCAGTCGGAATTTTATTACAGCGCACCTTACAGAAACCTATTCATGCGGGCTTGGATAGCCTGTGTCAAAATCAATGACCTGCGTCCTGCGTTGCGCATAGGCCGAAAACTTCCAGAACTTGTTTGCACATGTCAGATGTATACACACATACATACATACATACACACATACATTCATAGTTACACATACATATATACATACATAGCTATGCAATATGCATACACCAATTATACATGTATATGTACATAGTTATCCATACATGCATACATAGATACATACATAATTATTACATACATACATTTGCATGCATACATACATACATATACACATTGATGGTGATACACATATCTCTGTCGGTGTTATTCTTTCTCTCTCACTCTCCATCTCTTGCCGGCTGTCACTTCATATTCCTCTCGTTTTTCATCTGTGTGTCTATGTCTTCCTGTGTGCGTCCGTGTCTTTGTATTTGTCTATGTCTCTGTCTGAATCTTTGTATCAGTCTTAATCTGTTTATATCTTTCCATCGCTCTCATCGTCTCCATTACTGTCTGTCTCTCTGTCCATGTCTATGTCGCTCTGTGTCTTATAGAAGACCAATGCGTTCAAGTTGAAGTCAGGCCTTACAAACAATCGTCATCATCATTATCATCATCATCCTCATCGTCGTGGTCACCGCCAACATCATCATCAACGTTATCGTATGCATCATGCCTAAGCTTCCTTCTCTCCTTGGTCATCCATGAACCGGATTTGGAACTTCCCTTCTTTTGTACTTTGGGACAACCCATCTGACATGACGCAGCGCTCGTTAATAAGCTGAGATCACTGCGCCAAGCTGTAAAGTAGCGCCTTAGAAATTGCGAGTGCATGCGCTTGCGATTATGATCACATGCATCGCGTATCCGCAAATATTAGTTTACATTAGGAAATGGCGTTGAAACGATGTGTAGTTACAGTATTACAACACTGTGTCATAACAATGATCATTAGCATCGCTCTCCTGCTTCATCCAGGCTGTGGACTGGCACTGCCTGGCATGAAAGCACGGACGCGCAGAGGCGGAGTTTGCTGAGCGGTCAATTCCCTGGTGGCTCGTACACAATGGTCGTGTGGGGGTATAATCAGGTCCCCGCATGACGTCACATGTGGCTCGTAAGCGGAAGCAATCGCATTTGTTGCTCATAAGCTGAAGTTCGCCTAATGCATGTTGTAAAACGACAAATCATCGAAGAGTAGACGTTACATACCGACATCAGCTACGATGTAAGTTATTTATGTAATTGCAGAAGAAACCAGAGTTAATGAATAATTGCAAACTGTTCCTTTGCCAGCTATGGTGATTATGGTAATGCTGATGCTGAAAAAACAACTTAATGTATTTGGGTTAAAACCCGGAATTTTAAAATATGGTCGAGTTCTACTTCCATAGTGAAGTTTATAATTATGATAATGATAATGAACACCTGTGTTATTCAAAAGAAGTAGAAAAACAACCAATCGAAATAAAAATGAAAAATACAGCGTATCAATTATAGATAATGACTTTTATGAAACAGTTAAGTGGACTCGGTGATGTTGTACCATAAGACATAATGGTTTCAATGATGTAATAGTAATATTAGACATAGAAACTTTTTTAGCCAAATGATTTGTGGGACACTGAAACCGGCTTCCACAGGAAATAGTATCGGCACCTAGATCTAACACTTTCAAACAGAAACTGGACAGTTGGAAGAATCGAAGTAGGCACTAATAGCCTATTTTTGTTATCTAGCCCATTACCAAACTGTTACTGCAACTGAGATATGTTATATGGATCACCCAGTAGGTATAACACCGGCTTGCCACGAATATATTTTATGGTTGTAAATCCTATTCAGTCATCATCTGGCTCTTAAGCGACAGAATAAATAATTTATTTCGCCTCCTTCACAGTACTTTGCACAGTGGGACCTATATTGGGATATGGGTCATATAATTGTGGGCTCCATGTGTGCATGCTGGCCGGGTGAATAAACATTGCCAAAAAAGCGAAACGGGGAAACAATTTGTCGATATTCAGAAACGCAGACGTTTTCTTTAACTCCAAGATGTTCGCAGTGGTCATAGTTGCGCTGCTGTCTCTTCCTTCTGTCGCCCGATCTCGATCAGATTCTTTCTTCAAAGAGACGAGATCGTGGGACAGTGATGCAACGGTGTGTTCCGTGGATTCACCAGACGAGACTCGTGTCGTCAGTTCGAAGAGTCGATGTGCCATCGAATGCAACCAACGATCACAATGTTCAGGATTCGATTACAACGAATATTCTGGAATCTGCGACTTCCATTCTGGACCTGAAAATTGCTGCAGCTACGCCACTTCAAAAGGGTTCAATAGACACTACCAGGTAATTAGACAGTACAGAAAATGCAGCCTCTTATCCGTTAATAATTGATAAGTCCTATATACATGCATACTGTATAATTGAAGAAATAAAAGATAAAGATAGTATATTTTCACGCAGGGCCTATCTTCAGAAGTATCCATTCATTTGGACACCATTTCCATGAGGTTGTTATTTACATCTATAGGCCTACTGTTTTTTGATTGTCGTACTGGTGTCGATACGTGACCCTTGATACGCCGATTTTAACATGGAAGTAATATGATTGTAGCAATCCTGAAAGGGCATGAGAATGATGAGATGATTCTATTAAAATCAAGTATTAGCCTAGAGCATTCTTGATTACTGCAGAGAACAAAGAAAAAGTCAAGGATTTCTGTTTGAAGCTGTAATTAGGTTATGCATTCTTAAGCACTTTAATGAGGAGCTGCATTGGTTTCGTGGTCACTTTCACGACGCTCGTCGTTGAAGTGTTCAGAGCTACATATTATGTTCATCGACTGAACGAATAGTCTTAGAAAGCTGTCACAGCAACACTTGTCTTTTGTTTTGTTTTGTTTTTCTCAGGATTTGAAGTCACCAGACTACAGTGCCAACAACTATGGTCCTCGCTGTGGTAATCGATTTCTTGCATTACTTTTCTTAAGGGCAAATAGTAAAAAAAATATTTGAGTGTGAAAATTTCGTGGTCTATTTTAAGTATGAAAGTAAGTAGATTTATACGACTTTCAATTCAAAGTAGCTGTATGGTCAAGTAGACATATGAGAAGAAATTAAAAATGTGTATAGTGAAGCGAAGCCTAGATGGGCTAACGTGCACCACTGGCCGCCACTAAGATTTCTGAACAGGGGCAAGGGCGTTCAGAGGGGAGAGAGGCCACATGACATGTGCAAGGATACTTTTGAATCGTCAGTTTCACAATGCCGTACTAAAGTACGCACTGACTAACTTGCCATTTGTTTTGGCCGGTTAATCGATACTCAATCATTTCGATTCGTGTCGCAGTCCGAATGGAAAACTACTTTTCACTTTTCCAAAGAATATTTCTCATGGCCTTTCCAATAGTCAGCATATTTTGATAATATTTTAAATATGTTGTGTCTTTTTGGTTTTCATTATTTCAGTAAATGCTTATCTCTTTCCCAGAGTCAAACTGCGCCACAATCCAATCCACTGATATAATTTCCGATGTCCGTCTGTCTGTCTGTCTGTCTGTCTGTCGGTCGGTCGGTCGGTGCGACGTGTAACCTGGAATAATTATGGGCTTATTATCGCCAACCCACGGTCTCGTCTCATATCAGACAGCCAACGGACAGGGTCAGTGAGGGAGGAATGGAGGGAAAGCCTCTCCATGCCTGATTCCAGCCAAGGGCTGGGGTCCTTCCCTCCGAACCCCCTTCCTCACTCATGCCGGCTAAATGAGCCGCCTGTACCTTGTCACAATGTAGGCAGCAAAGTGTGGGACTGTCAAGTAATAGGCCTACTCGTGTCTTTGTACTGTTTATCTTACCGTTGTCTTTACAGTTTGCGTGTTTAAATAAGTGTGTTTAGTTTTAGTGTTTAATTTAATAATCATTCCGTGATTTTTCATTGGTTACAGCTAGTCAATAATAATGTCTCTAGATATATGCTGGAGGTCCTTCACTGGCTTCCTATATAGGATCGCTGCCTTAGTATGGCGATGTTGTCAGGGCCCTGCCTCTGCTTACCTTCGAGAGCTTTGCTGCACAGTTTCATATGCCCAAGGCCGACGTTCCCTCCGCTCAGCGGGAATAGGGGTACTTTTAGTTCCATTTGCTCGTTCCACGACTATGCAAAGTCGAGCTTTTTCAGAGGTGGGCCCGGTAGTCTGGAGTAGACTTCCCTTAGAGCTCCGCATGTGCCTTGGGGTCACTCCTGGTCCATTTCTTGCAAATCTTAAAACTGTCTTATATGAACGTGCTGGTGTCGGGAGCGCCTCTGAGTAGTGCCCTTGAAGGGGCGCTATATAAATCTTCGAATGAATGAATGAATAATAAAAGGTGACCTATCATTTCTTAGGTGCCAAGAGCTCAGTTACGGTTATGGCCCTGGAGCTGTATGTTAAAACTGGCCTATAATTTGAAATACCTTGAGGCCCAGGGCTGAAAAGGCGTAGTTCAGCCCACTTCAGGCATAGCTGCCACTGATCTGAACACTTAAGACGGAAGTTTCTTCAGTAAAATCCGCATCCTACGTATAGGGGCCTATCCAAACCTCCTATACCATAACATCACCCTGACAGGGAAAAATTGTCTGATTTCGTTCAGTTGACTGGATCCACCCGGAAAACTGTTCTCTTCCGTTCACCGACAACGGTTCCCTCTTCTACGGATGCACAGCCAACGTAACGTCTCCTGGAAAAGAGATTGGATGCTTCAGTACCAACAGAACATGGAAAACGTGTTGTCCACCAGAATGTAAGTATAGTCATCGATGTTGTCGTCGTTTTCATCGTTGTCATTAGTCCCATGACGACAACAATTATACGACTGACAACAGAACCAGTTAGTCATCCATACTCTGAATATATTTCCGTTTGCTTAAATGCCCCACAAAGCACTGCCATCTTAAAGCCGTGAACTGGCGCTTGGAAAATACTCGAGAAGAAAGCACTTGAAATATGAATGCGCCGTGGTTAAGCCTGAACGTGCATAATCGTATATCGACGTTGACCAATAACGATGCACAAATTTTTCACAAGCAACTGAAAACTACTCTTTTTCATCGGGTCCGAGCCGGTAGTTTCTCTAATTAGGTGTTTAAGAAGGCGCTATATAAATGCCCTGTAGAAACGAACAATAATTACAATAATTGTATATGAGTTACCCTGTCACGCCGTTCGCAATTTATGGATTCGACCTCTACCATGTTTTAACGAGTGCCTTACCTATACTCGGATAAAGTATAGTTGGTTCACTTCCTGTTATTCTCTACTAGTTACATTTAATTTGTTTTAGATCTCACCATGAATTTTCAGTGGTTTACTTAACGTATTTCAAATCAAATCGTCTATGCCTTCAACCACGTGAGAGTACAACGGTTCAAGTACAGAAGAAATTAGTTGGCAACTTAACTGGCTACGCAGGAGGCCCAGAAGGGACAAAGAGCCCGCAAGATAGGGACACCTAATTAACTAGTATATTAAGTATGATGACAGCCAATTAACACCTGCGAATATGTCATAAAGGTTTTGTAGGCGAAAAGAGAATAGGAGAAACAAGAGCAGCAAAAGGAATAACAAGTGAAGACATTAAACAAAAACACATATCTTAACTAGAACGTCAACTATGACAACAATCATCCAATATTTACCTAATAAATTTAAATTATCACTAGTAAGTAGAAGACGTACGTTTTTCTTAAAGTTCAGCAGGTTTGATAAATCACGAATTAAATATTAAAGCTCCAGTAGACCTAATGGAAAATACACGCTTTCAATATAGGCCTACAACTACTTACATGCTTAAACAACATAATCCATAGTAACATTTCACATCAAATGAGCACATCCCTTTTGGCCCCATGAGCTTCAAAACAAAAAAAAATACATTAAATCCAATCCCGATCATTTCGGTCAATATGACACTCAAAAATACTAGTTGCACGTAAGTAGGCCCTACAACCCGTTAGCCAATTTCAGTTCCATGAAGAAGATTGATTGATATTCTAGATATATGTCACTCGTCTTCTCGTGAGACTTTGAAACTGTCCATGCACAGCAATATCAAGTTTTGACAGCTCGCCTCTGAATAAAGAACAATCAAACTGTATGGCTGTTCTTTAGAGCTGCAATGAAGGCTAGAAAGCTCACTTTCTCGAATATGAATGGAGATAGAGGTAATTCTCCGGAACATGAATGACAGCTGGAAAGCTTCCTCGATCAAATTATTCTATTATTCTCAGTTCCTCTTCAAAATACGTCATCTGCCTTCAGACTTCTCTAGTTATCTCTCAACAGGCCTCCTACTCCAAACTGAAGTCTCACCTCTTCAAGAATTCTTATCCTAATCCATCCGATTGACCATCTTCCAAGCTTTCTCGTCCTCAACGGAACCCGCCGTAGTAGATGCCCTGCCTCCTCTCTTTGGTCTCTCTGGCAATCGGACTCGGATCAACAATGGACATAGATCTCCCTCTAATGCAATCCAGCGCTCGTGAATAAGCGAGTGCCTTCCACTTAGCTTTACGTTAGCGCTTTAGAAATTAATCGTTTACAATTACGATTACAAACAACTCTCGAAACTCTGATAAGACAAAACAACAAGAAAGTGTGACGATTCAACCGCTGCCTCTACGTTCTCATCTGGCGGGCTTGTCAGGGCCTCTGTCGCTTCCTCTTTGGTACCAACTAGGGTGACTACTGGCTCCCCTTCTTACAGTCACACGTCCGCACGATTTATTACTTCAATAACCTCAACGATACAGGCAACTTCAACAGCGTTTTCTTGCGAACGACTGTATCTTTTCTCTCTCGCTGCCTCTGTGTATCCAAGTGCCCTTCTCAACTAACTAGAATCAACGTACATAGGTACTTCTTGTACACTACTAACATGGGACCAAGAGGGGACTCGGCGGAAGAGAGGGATTCTACAAGGGGATCGAGGGTACCGGTGGGAGGAGAGGGGACTATACAAGGGGATCCAGAAAACTTGAACGCCTTCAAAGAAGACGCCGTTACGGCAAACGGACTTCAAAGGAATGCCGCTCTTGTTCGATAGACGGCAGTGGGCTGTTACCATGGCGACCCATTGTCTAGCCGAAAGGGAAAAGACCCTAACCCACAACAAAGACTACAATGGTGAATTGACAATATCCCGTATTCCTCACGGGAACTCCGTACACAAGCCCATAACCGAAAAAGAACAATAGCAATAATAAACTACTGTAAACGAGATTTGAAACAGGAAGGTCATTCTCGGATCGAAACTAAATATCGTTTCTACGGTTCAGTCTGTCAACCTTCATTCGACATTCACCAGTCGACAACTCAGTTCGCCTTCCGTCTATAGAGTCAACAAAAGTGTCTACCTCCAACAAGGTGACCCCATCGGTTCTAGGACTTTTCGCCCTCGGAAGATTCGCCCCCGACATTTCGCCCCAGAAATTTCGCCCCCGGAAGATTTTCATCGATAATCCAGCTTCTAGCCTTAGTTACATTTTCATCGCTAATCCAGCTTCTAGTCTAAGTTAAATTTTCATCATAGATCCCGCTTCTACTCTTATTTACATTTTCATCGCTAATCCAGCTTCCGGGGGGCGAATCTTCCCGGGGGCGAAATGTCGGGGGCGAATCTTCCGGGGGCGATTCTTCCGGGGGCGAAATTTCCGTATCCCGACCCCATCACCCGGCAATAGTTGCTCAAACACCATTCTCTATTTGGCAATAGTGTTTTGTGACAAGGTTAGGGAATATTAATTTTGACTAATTTCAGTCTGCCTCAGACTACATTTTATCCATTGAAAAACAATGAAAGTTGACTTTAGCGATAATAATGATGACAATAATGATGACGATAAAGATGTTTATCACCATCCTCAACATTATCTTCGGCAGCTGAGACGATTCTAGTCTGCAGAAGCCAATTTTTCGTACATTTTACAATGTTCAGTAGAAGAGTTTTAAAGATGCAATTAAAATGACTCGTTGTTGTTTTCAGCGTTCAACGTCAGCTTCACAAACGAAACTGTAACAATTCCCGGTTTAAACGTAGCCATTCCAATTCTGTCGGTAAATGGATGGATCGTTTTCCAACAGAGGTTTAACGGAATGACGAATTTCGCCCGAGCATGGATCGACTATCAGCAAGGTTTCGGTGTCTGGAATGGCGAGTTTTGGATGGGACTGGAAAAGATCCACCAGATAACCACTCAGGGATCGTGGAGGTTGAGAATCGAAATACTTGGAAAGATAAACGCCACCTGGTGGTCAGTGGAATACGGCGATTTCGTTGTCGCATCATCTGTTCTGAAATACCGTCTTCAGGTGTCAAGTTACATTTGGGGTGATTTGCCAAACGTGCTAAATTATCCAGGAGGCAATTATCAAAACGGAATGCAGTTTTCAACCTACGACTCCGACAATGATAAGTACAGTGGAAACTGCGCGGGCGACTACGGAGGCGGTTTCTGGTACAATTGTTGTTTCGGGTTGAACATCAACGGCGATTACAAATTGGTTAAGTTCGGCTACGCATTGTTACTACCATACAATCCAGTCGTTACCGCTTCGGTCACTCGAATGATGATGAAGAGAATAGCCTAGACTGTCTTGTGCCGTTCCTCAGCAAGTGGGCTTTAAAATTAGTTTAACGATAAACCTTTTCAGTAATGCAAATAGTAATGTTTAGTAGAAATTGTTAAAGATATATTATTTCGAAACGATAGAGTGGGTTGAAGGCAAAAGGAAACAACTTATTTTTTTCATTTGTTTAGTTATATTTCTAAGCGTAAACTATGGAGCACATGTAACTTCTAAATATGAACAGTTCTGGAAGACGGTGGCTTGGCACATCCGACGATAGATCAAGTGTCATGGCGGATTGCTGACGCAGTTTGGTTTCCAAAACGTTCAAACTCCCTTGAAAATGGATGGATACTTCTAATCCATAATAAATTGAAATATAGGGCCTATTCTATTCTCCAAATTACGGTTAGGCCGATACTATTAATCCTATATGATTTACTTGACTTATTGCTATCGTATCTTGCCGGGAAAATGTCGAATAAGGGAATGATTACTGAGGATCTTGTCGACGCTGTCCAGGATGAGCGTGTCATCGGTGTCGTATTGACAGGGCATACTGCAAACTTATCTCTCCTGTTCGAGGATATGATTAGCAAATTCTCAGAAAAGTTGGATCTGCTGGTGGAAAAACTTGTTTCGAACTCATTGTCTCAAAACAGAAAAATTGCTGCAATAGAGGATGAAAATACGCAACTTCAGTCACGCCTGGATGAAGTGGAGAACATTTGTGGATTGGATGGTCTTCCCATCCATGGTTTACCTGAGGAATCCTCTTCATCAGCTGGCGGGTCAGCATCCAATCGGTCCTCTCCGCCTGGCCGAGAAGCCACTAGATCAATACTGGAGCTCTGGTCGAATAGTCCAGGACTGAGAGTGGAGGAGTCTGGCATCTCCTGTGCCTACCGAATACCAAGCCGGGAAAGGACAAAACTAGACCTATAGTTCTTCACCTACAAGAAATCTCATCTTTTTAGCGAGAAAGACCCTACGATTTTCTGCAAAACCAACATCGTACACAAGTCTATATACCAACGAACATCTAACGAAAACAAACTCCCACATCTATGCTCGGGCTGGTGAGTGAAAAAAATACAATCGTCTGATTTCATTGACGAAAAGCCTTGTACGAGGAAAATCACTTCTCTAAAGGACTTGGGATAATAACAAACCTCTATGAAATGTGTTTTCCTCGTACTGTTTTGCACAAAATGCACGAACAGAACCCTATTGTTATTACGTGCATTCTGAGAGGAAATGGTGTCCGTTTTCTTTCTTCTTTTCCTTTTCTCTATATCTGATTTCAATGGCTATATGGCAGTGATTATTATGGCAGTAGTTACTATGGCTATGAAAATCAATCCTAACATATATGCTCTATAGAGTTGGTTTTTTTACATTTTGCTATGCTTTCGTTTCATCTACCTTATGGTAGTCAACTGTTGTTAAGTGTGAACGTTGCACGAAAATCATTATGTGAATATCATAAATCGATTGAATGTATAATATATGGTGACCCATATCATTGTTATTGTTGTGATACTAACCTATCTAATGTCATCGAATGGTGCAAATTGTTCGCATTGCCTATAGCAGCCTCTTTCCATTTTAATCAAATACAAATTGATGAGGCTTTAGGCTTTAGGCTATATAAAAATGGGCCTGTAACTGATTCGTTGCCCACTTGAATTGATCATTGAAGAGCACGATGGAAAATGTCTAATCAATAATAATGATTCTGACCCAGATGGGAATTACTTCAGAAATGGACCTGAAATAAGTTGCTATTATGTGCCTTCCTCTCTACAACCAATATTTGACTCACTGAATAGTAACGTCCTCACTACTAGGCACATCAACTGTAGAAGTATTATTTCTAAGTTAACTTACACAACCATTCACTGCTGATCCAATTACCTGTTACTTAAACTTGGTTGATCCCGAATCTGAGAAGACAACGGATATACGCGGATATCAATTCATACATAGGCTAAATGCAGAACTAGTGGTAATGGAGGATGAGTGGGTTTCTTCGTAAGACATGATATCAACCACAAACGACACGAAATGAACTCTCCCACCACATTTGAGAGTATGTTTCTGAACTTAACTGAATATAATGGCTCAAATTTTACTATAATTGTTATATACAGACCGCCGGGTCACTTATACTTGTACTATTTAATATTGAATTAAATTTTTTATTATTTGACATAATTAAGAAGAGGGAAGACATAATTCTTGTGGGTGATTTTAATATTAATCTGCTACAGTCTCACGAACAGTCATTTACTAACACTTTGTACAATTCTGTGGCATCTTATCACTTTCTACCAACCATAATTCGACCGACTAGAATTACAAGTATTACTTCAACCTTAATCGATAATGTTTACACTTACTCATGGCCGAAACTCATTGATTCAGCAATTATAGTTTCTGACTTCTCTGACCATTACCTGTTATGGCTTGGTTTAATTT
This sequence comes from Allolobophora icterica, assembly GCA_963556255.1. Lineage (NCBI taxonomy): Eukaryota > Metazoa > Annelida > Clitellata > Crassiclitellata > Lumbricidae > Allolobophora > Allolobophora icterica. Next base: position 26,969,963 of record OY744614.1, read on the forward strand.
AGCCCCTATTGCAAATGATAACATAGCTTGTAGTACGGTACTACTCGTATTATAAGTGATGGGTAGATGAAACTGTTCAGTGAATTATTGTCCAAAACTGATTAGACGCCAATTTCATTCCTGAGCATGATTTCTGTGCGGCTGAATTTCCAGATATAATAACAATATAAAAAAAACCTGGCGCTCTATTCGTTCTAAATTAAATGGTAATAAAGATGAATTCAAAATAAATCATTTATTTATAAATGGCATAAAAATAGACAAAGCTGAACTTATGGCTGAAAATTTTAATGATTATTTTACAAACCCTTATGATGGCAATCCCGGAGGCTCCTAATTCCTATAAATAATATACGAAGCCATACTTATCAAGTTCATTTGCGGTTAGCTTAACATATCCGGAGGAAATTCTTGATCTATGTCAGTCCCTTCATCTAACTCATATCTCAGGACATGATGACACAGACCTTGTATCGTTGGCAGCGGCGTAGTTAGGATATTTTGCGAACTATGAAATTGGCACCCCCGCTCTGTTTTATTTGTTATACATTTTTCAAATACATTGAATGGCAATTTTTATTAAATTAAATAAAAAATACCAGTCTTGTTGTCAAGACCTTAAACCTCAAGACCAAGACCAAGACTTTGAACCTCAAGAACAAGACCAAGACTTTGAACCTCAAGACCAAGACCAAGACCAAGACTTTAAACCTCAAGACCAAGACCAAGACTTTGAACCTCAAGACCAAGACCAAGACTTGAAACTCAAGATCAAAATCGAGAACACGACCCAAAAAATCACAATTGTATCGGACTTCTATTCCTTACTAAAAAAATTGTCAAGTCGGACTTCTCGCTATTTTAATGAAAACATGAGTCAAATTTATTTTATTCAAAAAAACAACTCCAAATGCAGACTGCGGAGAATTCCGAATTCGTATTTACAAAAGTTCTTCATGGAAATGTTATTCCAAATGTCTGCTGCATTTTTATAAAAAACCAATTATGCTCAGACTTTTCTGACCAAGGGCCTCATAAAAATTCTGCCATGTGAAAAATACGTTCTACAGATGCTGAAGTCACTGGCACACAGAGCAGCTTTTCAAGTACCCGATGTAAAATTTACAAATTGTGAGTCTGTTTTGAAATCATTCCATGGTAAATGACTGGAAGTGAAAATAATTGTCCAAAACCTCAATCACACCGTGTAAATACTAAAGCAATTGTATTAGTAATTATTAGATAATTTTTTTTAATTCTTGCGTTTTGTTAAATGACTGTCCATATTGACAAAAGTCTTGGTCTTGGTCTTGCAAGACCAAGACCAAGACTTTGAACCTCAAGACCAAGACCAAGACCTTGAACCTCAAGACCAAGACCAAGACTTTTGGTCTTAAGACCAAGACCAAGACCAGGACTTTTAAAAACGAACTCGAGTGCACTTTAGACCAAGACTTTGGTCGCGAGGACAACAAGACTGAAAAATACAGATAGTATATGGTGCTCAATGGGGCGGCAAACTCACACCTGACAACTGGTTTGTAAGTAATAAGGATATGACTGGAAAGTTTTGGGCGTCAAAATTAAACCTCATAAATTTAGTTTTGGATTAATTAGTTAAAATTGAATCAAAATTAGAGCAAAATTATTTATCTTAACCCTAATTTTATCGCCATCTTCCATTGGCGCCCAAGGACAGTTGTCCCTCTGCAACACCATAGCTACGCCTCTGGAAGTATATGGTGGCGAGTTGGAAAGCTATATATTGAATCATCTCCTTTACAATGGCTAAGAAACTCTGGAAGTTTTGTAATTTAGGCCAATGTGTCTTTATTACTTTGGTTAAAAGCAGTGTTTCAGTTTACTGAAAGGAGCTGAGGGTCTAAAATTTTGCATATCACCAACGTACAAGAACGCACTTCAACGCAGATCAAAATCTAATGTTGTTATTATGTTGCGCATGAAACAACTGACGACTCAAGAGATATTTTAGTTACCTCAAACCAGCAACTTTCAGCTACTTTGCTGAGGGTTTAGAAGAAGAGCTAGGAGGTTGAATACCCAACTCCCCGACACCTATACCACTGGTTAGAAGTGATTTACTCTACCACTGGTTAAAAATGATTTACTCTACCACTGGTTAAAGTGATTTACAGCAATCAAAAGGTTAAAAACTATAGGACCAGTGTCAGCTAGTTTAACCAACACAATGTACAGTCATCCTGATGTACATGACGACTGATTTAGCGACTGTCTCGTAATTAGAATGGGATGCATCATTCCACGGTTTGATTATAATCCTATAGAAACTTTTTGGATTCAAATATTAAGTCAAAATTATGCGCGCCAAATCTGGAGATTCAAGCTATCTGCATCTTGGGCTTGAGTCTTAGAGGTATCCAATGAGCGAGAGCAATATGTGTAAGTCAAGGGGAGAGTAAACACAAAACTGATCTGGCTGGCTAAGAGGCATGACTTTATATATACACACATATTTAAAACCGATTGTCAGTTCAGTGGGAAGCAAGTGCAGAATAGTGTGGTTTGAATAGGATTTTTATTCCGGATATTTCTATAGCGCCTCTCGAAGTCTACTACTACTACTCAGAGGCGCTCCCGACTACAGCATTTGATACTCTGCCGGAATTTTCACGCCGAAGCGCCACGAGCAATTGCGAGTGAAGGACTTGCCCAAGGTCCGTACGCAGCGGCTAGAGTGGGATTCGAACCTGCAACCCTCCGGTCACAAGGCACCGAACTTACCACTGAGCCACCACGCTCCACAACCAAAGTTGGGATAAAGTTAGGATATCTAATACATCATCTCTTTATACAATGACCAAGGAGCTCTGGATTTTTTGTGATTTAGGCTGATTTGTCTTCACAACTTTGGTTAAAAGCAATTGAAAGACTAATGAAAAAGCTGAAAAAGTTAGCTACTTTAACCAACACATCCTGGGTTGGATGACTGATGGTCGTCTTGTAAATACTCGTAAATAGAACAAAATATATTTACAACTGGTTTGAATATATTCTCAGAAAGGTGTTTCAGATTGAATTATCAAATTTGTCGCCAAATTTGACGCCAAAAGTTGCATGCATGTGAAATCTGGAGTTCCCAGGTACCTCCAACCGGTACATTACTTATCTATAGGGCTATTGTGGGAAAGGGTCTAAGATAGCAAATCAAGCTTTCAAGTTTTCTTATCAGCTTGCACATACCCGGTGTTGCGAAGTGATGCGTGTGCAGCGTTGCGCTACAAAGGTTGACCTAAAGTTGACTTAGTACCGTAGCGGACCAGGATGGAGCAAATTGCCATTAGTAGGCGCCATAGGAGTCGTGGTAAGGGCGACTCGGCGCAGTGGACCTCAGAGAAGGTTAACGGGTGCTGCGGGGCCTTGTGAGACCCAGATTGATGCATCAGTGAAGCCTAGTGCCCGGGGCCTGCTGGTCCTAGTGCCCGGGGACTGATGCCCGGCTAGTCCTAGTGCCCGGGGACTGATGCCCGGTGAGGCCTAGTGCCCGGGGCCTGCTAGTCCCCGTGCCCGGGGACTGATGCCCCAGTGACGCCCAGTGCCCGGGGAATGGTGCCTCAGGAGGGTCAGTGCCTCAGTGAGGCCACGGTGAGGATATAAAAGGGGCCTCGTGCTTTCATGGAGGGAGAGACTTGTCCGGAACCCTAGTGGCGAAGCTCTTGCCCGATGCTGGGGCCTTCGTGAGGAAGAAAGGGGTTGGAGGTAGTACAAGTTTGGCAGTTGAAGGGGATTAGATGTTTTCTTTGTGATGTATCGAAGTAGTTACTGAGTAATCTAATTCTATACGAAATAAAGGATTATTGTTTCAACACGAGAAGTGTTATGGTTTCGTAATCATGTGGAAATACTGAATTATTGTGATCTTCGTGATAAATTGGATTGGATAAGAAACGTCTTCAATCATTCTTCGGTCTTGTCAATTGTTGAGTCGATCGGTTGTAAGGAAACTCGTAAGTCCTTCGACGACATCGGAGGCCTTATCTACGAGTACACGTCCCGGGCCTTCTTAACCACTCCAGTGATATTTCAGTTCTAAGAATAATTCCCAATTTTACTTCTAAATCAGTTCAGAAGACTCAATTTCAATTCTAATTCTATTCTCGTTCTGAAAATAATTCCTATTTCAGTTCTAATTCAAGTTCTGAAATAATTTCAGTTCTAATTTCAGTTCTGAAATAATTTCAGTTCTAATTCCAGTTATGAAGTAGTAGTAGGGCCCATTATATATAACTGAGCTCTCAAATAACAACGCAAAACCACAACTCGTGCAGTTGTTAGTCAGTTCCAACATGTTATATAGCGTGAACTTCAAATGTTTTTGTAAAGTTTCAGAAAGACTCTAATTCAAAAGACTTAAGACTTGTGCATGCAACTTCTTCACCTGGCTGTTAGCAATCCGGACAAAGAAAAAATCCTCTCTACAAATTCTTAGAGCAGTGCTTCCATTAACTTCTGAATTCATGGAGTCATGGACACATCATATCACAAAATTTGGAATTCAAGCAAAATAGATGAGTCGGAAGGCCTATTTGTTAGCATCCCTTGGATGCATCGTTAATTTATTTATGCATCCTTTCACAACTTAGGTGCGTCCTTGGACACAATACCTTTATTTTCTGCGCCAGCTTCAAAATTTTGAATTCCCGGACGCACACTCTCGGAATTGCTGTTTGTGAGGCTGGTGCTGACAGAAGGTCTTCTATCACAGAAGCAATCTTGCTGTAGTATTCATGTCTGATTACAGATTATGCATCCCAAAGAAACCACAGCCGAAGATTACCGATCTTAATGGCTCACGGTCGCATGACGGATCCCACTTGTACAAATCGCATACCGCAAAAATTATTATGTAATAATTTCCGTTCGGAAAATAATTCCTATTTCTATTCCTATTTCCGTTCTCTGTAGCGTATTTCAGTTCTCGTTCTATTCTCGTTCTCAAAATAATTCCCAATTTTCGTTCTCATTCTCGTTAACGGAAATTAATAATTTTACTTCTAATTCCTATTTCCGTTAACGAAAATATCACTGAACCACTCGGCTGGCCTTGAGAGTATACGGTATATATACCCCGGCGAAGAGAAGGGCTTATTTCCGCCACAGTACCCCAGTCGCCTGGGCGCTAAAATGGCTAGGGCGCTGACATCAGCAGTCAGTCTGAACAAGGAAGCGGCCATCATGGATGATCGATGGTTTACCGAGGCTAAAATTTGTCGTCAAATTGCCAATTTTCGTAGCAGTGTGGCGAAAGTTTAGCAATCGACAGGGTCGCAAAGTGGGTCGCTTAACGATACAACACGTTTGAATCGAGATTTTGGCAGATTTTTTAAAATCCAAATTCAAATTCAAATTTCAACGGATCGTGATAAACTTAGCCGCTCGAACTGCGGGCTGAACTCTGGAAACTTCTGGAACGTGCAGGCAACATTTTAATTTCTTCTTTCAAATCGAAATAAGATCTTATTCGTAGGCTGGTTGCCCAGCCACTGATCGGGTTCACATAAATTAATAATTTAAGTTAGCGATAGAAATTCTTTGCGCTGTGCCCGATACTGCAGTACGTTGTATCAAGCATTGCATTGCAGTGGTAGCGCTCGTGGGTATGTTGGGGCCCCAATGCTTGCGCGAACAGCGCTTCAGAAGTAGATTTTCCATAGCTGTGTCATAGTGAGTTCAGTGACTATAGCTGTAGAACCTTTAAGTGAAATGATATCAGTGTGAAGAACTTATTGCTGAATTTAAGTTGTAAGTGTGCATAGCAATCAATTGTGACTTGGCGAAAATTGTTATAGAATGCCCGTTTGAACTACACATGAACTCGGAGTTATCATGTAGCTGAACATGACCACCTGTTTCAATACAATACACGCATTTTAATTACAGAACTATTTCACATTTAGAGGTTGCATGTGATCCATAGTTAATGTTTAGAAATATAACTAAATAAATGAATAGAAGTTATTTCTCTTTACATTCAGCCGACACTATTATTTCGATGTAATTAATTTACATTTTACAATTTCTATTAAACAGAACTATCTGAATTACGGAAAAAGTTTATCGTTAAACTAATATCAAAGCCCACTTGCAGAGGAACGACAAAAGACAGGCTAGGCTATTCTCTTCATCATCATTCGAGTGGCTGAAGCGGTCATCACTTGATTTCCGATATGTAATGGGTAGCCGAAATAAACCTTATTATAATAGCCGTTGATGTTCAACTCCCAACAACTGTTGTACCAGAAACCGCCCCCGTAGTTGAGCGCGCAGTTTCCGCTGTACTTATCATTGTCGGAGTCGTAGGTTGAAAACTGCATTCCGTTTTGATAATTGTCTCCTGGATAATTGAGGACGTTCGGCATATCACCCCAACTGTAATTCGACACCTGAAGACGGTAGTTCCCAACAGATGATCCGACCACAAAATTGTCGTATTCCACTGACAACCAGGTGGAGTTTATCTTGCCAAAGAGTTCTATCCTCAACCTCCACGATCCCTGGGTGGTCATCTGGTGGATCTTTTCCAGCCCCATCCAGTACTCGTCATTCCAGACACCGAAACCTTCCTGAAAGGCGATCCATGGTCGGGAGAAATTCGTCATTCCGTTTAACCTCTGTTGGAAAACGATCCATCCATTCACCGACTGAACTGGAATGGTTACGTTTAACCCGGGAATTGTTACAGTTTCGTTTGTGTAGCTAACTTCGAACGCTGAAAAGAACCAGGAGTTATTTTGAATTGCATCTTTAAAACACGTTTATACTAAATATTTTATAATGTAGACAAAAATTGGCTGCTCCAAAGTTTTCATTGTCTCGGCAAGAATTGTCTCACTTGCCGAAGAGAATGGTAACGATGGCGATAAATATTTGTATCATCATCATTACAATACAATAATATACAATATCTGGCGCTCTTTCTCTGTTGCTGGCCCTACGACCTGGAACGGGCTCCCCGTCTGGTCCCTATAGACCACTCTACTACTTTTTGTACTAACTTAAAGACTACTGTTTTTAGCCGTGGATGGACTGGGAGCGCTCAAGAGTAGACACCAGACAGCCTTAAAGGGGCGCTATATAAATCCCCTTAATAAAAATAATACAATACAATACAACTATATTCGATATTGCCCTCCTACCGAAGTTCAGAAGTGCACACGACCATACGACAGACCCTCGATAGCGTTGGGTCGTTACGTAGTGACCTGAGGTCAATTCGAACCACTGACCTTCGGGTTACTAGGCACAAAACGTACCGTTACAGCTCCTCTATCACCATGTGTTTTTCGGTTTACAATTGTTGTGGGAAGACACTTGGTGATTCTATGGACGGAGGTCGAAGAGAGTTGTCGACTAGTGAATGTCGACTGTAGGTTGACAGACTGAACCGTAGAAATGATTTTTAGTTACGAACCGAGAATGAGCCTTAGTGTTTCAAATGTCGGTTACGGTAATTTATTATTACAGTTGTTCTTTTTCGGTCGTGGGTTTGTGTATAGAGTTCAAATGAAGTTGGGTGAGGAATACGGGACATGGTCAATTCATTGTTGTTGTTGTTCTTTATAGCGGGATAGGGTCTTTTTCCATTCAAAAGGACAAAGAGTCGCTATGGTAACTGTCCTCGGCCGTCTTTCGAGGGAGAGCGGCATCCCTTTGAGGTCTGTTTCCCTGTAGCGGCGTCTTCTTTGAAGGCGCTCGTGTTTGCTGGATCCACTTGTAGAGTTCCCTCTTCTCCCGTTGGTCCCCTCGATCACCCTCCGTCCACCTCAGTCCTCTGTGGTCCCCTTGACCCTCTCTCGGTCCCCATCGGTCCCGTTGTAGAGTCCCACCTCCTTCCAGGAGTCCTTTTTGTGTCCCCTCTAAGTAGTGGGAAGGAAAAGGAAGTGGAATCGAGTTAGTTGAGTAAGGCACTCGGAAACAACGACGCAGCAACAGAGAGAGAATGTAGACTCATTCCAAAGAAGAAACCGTTGAGGAGCTCAGCAGATACACTATAGGAGGGATCGTTGTTGAAGTTCCTGTGTCGTTGGCGCTATTAAAGTAATAAATCCTGCGGATGTGTGACTGCACAAAGAAGAGACAGTAGTCACCCTATTTGATACCAGAGAGGCAGCGACGGAAGCCCTGACATGTCCACTCGCCGAATACGGAGAAGCCAGCGCTGGAATCGTCACACTTTCATGTTGTTTGTTTTTTCACAGTTTCGGGAGTTGTTTGTTATCGTAATCGTAAACATCACATTCTAAGGTGCTACTCTAAAGCTAATCGGAAGGCATCAACTTATTCACGAGCGCTGCATTGTATCAAAGCGATTGTCAAGAGATCGATATCCAGTGGTGGTCCGAGTTAGATTTCCAGAGAGACCAGAGAGAAGAGGCAGAGCATCTGCTACGGCGGGTTCCGTTGAGGACGAGAAAGCTGAGTGATTAGAATACGAATTTTTGAAGAGGTGAGACTTTAGTTTGGAGTGGAAGTTGAATGATTACTCGAGAAGCCTGAGACAAATGGGGTACTGGTAGAGGTATTGAGAATAATAGAATATTTCAACCGAGGAAGCTTTCTAGCCGTCATTCTAGTTCTGGAGAATTAACTTTCTATCCGTTATTCATGTTCGAGAAAGTGAGCTCTCTAGACTTCATTCTAGCTCAAAAGAAATAGCCTTATGCTGCTGTGCAAGGTCAGTTTTAAGGTCTCGACAGAAGATTGCCGAGATAGACCAGAGGAAGTAGTGTATTTGAATGACATTTCTGGAATATCAATCAATCTTCGGCATGTAACCGAATTTGGTGAGCGAGTTGTACTTATTTGGCAGCAGCATTTTTAAGTGTCAGTCGATCGAAAGAATCGCAGTTGGATATTACATGTTATTATGATATTGAAGTTCATGGGGTCAAAAGGAGTGGGCTCAATGGATGTGAAATGTTGCTATCGATTATGTTATATAACCATGTAAATAGTTGTATATTGAAAGCGTGTGTATGTTTCTGTTAAGTAAACCACTGCAAAATAACGGCGAGATATAAAAGAAATTGATTCAGTATTTCGGTACCGCATCTTTTATCCAGGTACAGTCCACATTTTAACAAGGTACAGTGTCTGGGTGACATTTCTCATTTTAACATAGAGATCAAGGTAGAGAGCATTTATATAGAACCTCCGAAGACACCTACTTAGAGAAACTACCGGCTCGGGGCTAATGAAATAGAGCAGTTTTCAATTGTGAAAAATATATGCATCGTTATTGGTTAATTAACGTCGATTATACCGGGTGGCCCATTAAAAACGTTCCCATACTTTGTTAACCTGGCAATTAAACAATTTTAAAGTAAATTGAATCATAGTATATCAAACTAATTATAATTCATATTTGTACTACACAGCCAAAATTTTGTGCAAAATACTCAACAGTTTGAGAGAAATTGTTGTTAGAACTGTATGACCCATGGTCAGAATTTTGCTCAGTTGTTTTATGATGACGTTTTACGCGAACAAATGTTTAATTGATCCTCCGCCTTCTCTTGTAACGACCCTTAAACGCTGTTTCCACTGTCTTATTGTCCACTGTCCTCTAAAAAATTAATGGTTTCTGCTGGAGTTTCGATGCACGGTAAAACAGACATCATCTTCATTGATCCTCAGAAAACCAAAGTCAATGGAGAGTATTACGTCGGCTTGTTACGCGATAAGCTCATTCCCCAATGTCATAGACTCCATCCTGACGACAATTACATCTTTCAACAAGACAGTGCTCCTTCACATCGTTGCAGATTGGCTCAGCAATTTCTTCAAGCAAACACCCCTGATTTTATCCACAGTGATGCCTGGCCACCAAACTCTCCCGATCTAAATCCTCTGGACTACTACTGGAACGCCCTAAAGGAGCTTGTGTATGCTGGTCGCAGAAAACCGTTTCTAAATACTGACGAACTTAAGCAGGTCATTGAAGCAAAATGGTCTCTATTAGACGACACACAAATACAGAAGTCAGTAGGGCAGAGGAAACAGCGTTTAAGGGTCGTTACAAGAGTAGGCGGAGGATCAATTAAACATTTGTTCGCGTAAAACGTCATCATAAAACAACTGTGCAAAATTTTGACCATGGGTCATACAGTTCTAACAACAATTTCTCTCAAACTGTTGAGTATTTTGCGCAAAATTTTGGCTGTGTTGTACATATGAATTATGATTAGTTTGATATACTATGATTCAATTTACTTTAAAATTGTTTAATTGCCAGGTTAACAAAGTATGGGAACGTTTTTAATGGGCCACCCGGTATATACGATAACTTCGATAAGGTACGTTAGGGCTTAACCACGGCGGACACATATTGCAAGCGCTTTCCACTTGAGTATGCGCCAGTTAACGCCTTTAAGATGGCAGCACCTTTTCAAGCTAAAAGGAAATATATTCAGTATCTGGATGACTAACTGGTTCTGTAAATCGGTCGTACCATTGTTATCGTCATGGGACTGATGACAATGATGATGATGACGACGACGACATCGATGACTATACTTACTTTCTGGTCGACAACATGTTTTCCATGTTCCGTTGGCAGTGAAGCATCCGACCTCTTTTCCAGGAGACGTTACGTTTGCTGTGCATCCGTAGGAGAGGGATCCGTTGTAGGTGAACGGAAGAGAACAGTTTTCCGGGTGGATCCAGTCAACTGAACGAAATCAGACAATTTTTCCAATTTTTAATTCAGTTAGGGCGACTGTAGTGTAGGGTATAGGGGTTTGGATATGGGTTGCGGATGTTATAATTAGATGACTAAAGGAACTTCCACCTTAAGGGCCAACCTCAATGCCCGTTATGAAGTGGATCGGACCACGATTTTTGATCCATGGGCCCCTAGGTATTCCAAATTTTAATTCAGTTTTAATATGCAGCTCTAATAATGATTCTATTGGGCCATAACCGCTCTGAGCTCTTGGCCCCCAAGAAATGATAGGTCACCTTTTATCATTCATTGGGATATGGCTCACTGTAACTCTGGGAAGAAAAAACATTTACTGAAATAATGAAAACCGAAAAGACTAAAGATATGTAAAATTTTATCAAAATATGCTCACGACTAAAAAAAGAGAAAACTACTTTTCCATTCGGACGGCGACACTAATGGACATGATTCAGTTGCGATAAACTGGTCAAAAACAAGTTGCCAGTTAATAAGTGTGCACTTTAGTATACGGCCTTGTGATATTGGTGATTCAAAACTATCCTTGCACAATGCACATGTTACGTTGCCTCTTTTTCCTCTGAACTTACTTGCCTCTCTTCAGAGAGTTGACGTTAGCCCATCTGGGATTCGTTTCGCTATTCATTCATTTTCCATGTCTACACATGGGTCACTTCATAATACAGCTACTTCAATTGAAAGTCGTAGACCTACTTTACTTGTATACTTAAAATAGACCACCACAGTTTCTCACAAAAATTCTATTCGCACCGGAAAATTATAAATCGATTACCACAATGAGGACCGTAGTTGACGACATTGTTGTCTGGCGACTTCAAAGCCTGCAAAGAACAAAAGACAAGCGTTGGTGAGACAGTTTTCTAAGACTATTCGTTCAGTCGATCGACATATGGAGCTTGTAAGAAATGCATAACCTACTTACAGCTTAATAACAGCTTAATATAAATTCTTGACATTTCCCTCATTGTCTGCGGTAATCAGGAATGCTCTACGCGATAATAGGCCTGCCGCCTATCTAATCTGAATCGAATGATTTGATGGTCTTTTGGATTGTTACAATCACTTTACTTCCATATTAAAGTCGGAGTATCAATTAGCGCAACGTATCGACACCAGTGCGGCAATCAAAAGAGATTGTATGTGTAATTGCTACAGCATGAAATTGGTGTCCAAATGAGTGATTACTTCTGAAGAAAGGCCCTACGTGTGAAGAAGTTCCATCTTTACCTTTTATCTCTTCACTTATACAATGTTCATGTATATGAGACTTAACAATAATAATTAACGGATAACAGGCAGATTTTCTGAACTTTTCAAATAACCTGGTAGTGTCTACAGAACCCTTTTGAAGTCACGTAGCTGCAGCAATTCTTAGGTCCCGAGTAGAGTTCACAGATTCCAGAATGTTTGTTGTAATCGAATCCAGAACACTGTGATCGTTGGTTGCATTTGGCGGCACATCGAGTCTTCGATCTGACGACACGAGTTTCGTCTGGTGAATCCACGGAACACACCGTTGCATCACTGTCCCACGATCTCGTCTCTTTGAAGAAAGAATCTTTTTGGGTTCGCGCGACAGAAGGAAGAACCAGCAGCGCAACTACGACCACTGCGAACATCGTGGAGTTAAGGAAAACGTCTGCGTGTCTGAATTTTATCAACAAAACTATCCTTTACAGTGACAAATCGTTTCCCCGTTTCTTTATTTACTTGGCAATATTAATTTACCCGGCCAGCATTCCCACTTGGAGCCCATAGTTATATGAACCATATTCCTGTATGAGTCTCACTGTGTAAAGGAGGCGAAATAATTATTTATTCCGCCTGATTGACTTATCGCCTGATTGACTTTGGATGCGTGTGTCTATCCGAAAAGAATGACTGAATGGAAACGAAAATGATCGGCAGCTTTGTTTTGTCGTTCTATCAAAGTCACAGTTTGGATTTCAACTCACCTTGTCGGTTTTTGGATGGCTGAACATTATATTCTATGATCAATCAAGTATTGAAGGCTACCATAGGCGCCGACTTCTTGGGAGCCTTGGGTGCCAATGCACCCAGAGAGAAAGTTCAGTGGGTTCCTGGCACCCAGAAAAATTCGGACCCGAAATTCAAATTTTTATACCTACATGTAAGCACTAATCTCACAGCGTGAGAAGTACCACTATACAACATAAATACCCAACATTGCATGATCTCACAGTCACAGCCGTACATAAATAAATTATTTATTTATTATTTAAAATAATAAATAAATAATAACAATGGAACCTTTCACAAGAAAACAGTTTTCTTTCTCCGAAATTCAGCTAAAACTCACCTACCTATGGGGAGGAGTAGGGAAAGGGAGGAAGGACCGATGCACCCACTGGCACCAAGAGACAAAAGCAAAAGTCGGCGCCTATGAAGAGTCATTGAAGACTACCAATAATATTATATTCGAGGCAAGTCGGTGTCATATCTACTGAGATATTAAATATCTCAGTTACATTTTCAGTTACAGTAGGCTAGATAAGCTATAATTATAAGCTATTAGTGCCTATATCGTTCCATCCAATTGTCTAGTTTATGTTTGAAAGTGCTAATACTTGGGACACAGAAAGATGGAAATAGTATTTGTTTATTCATATTATTAAATGATTAAAAAGCATATATGTTTTGTGGTTCAATTTCACTGCGACCACTTAAACTGTATCATAAAGGGCGCGATTACATATCAGAAGTTTTTATCTGATGCACAATTATATAGAATCCAGTCGAACAAAGGCTTTTCGACACTGGGTATATACAGCAAACAGGTTTTATTTTATGTCTGTGGTGCGGAGCTAATTGCAATCTCTTCTAACTCATCTGTATTGGTTGACGACTGGTTATTATTTTGCCGTCGAATAGAAATCTGTTTCCCAATACGTTCCCTTAAGGTAAGATCTGTCATCAATCTCTAAACGAAAGACAATTCATTAGGCCCCCCAGTGGCTTCTATCCCCCCTAAACAACCGGGCTCAATCCCTCTCCTTCCCCCCTCTTTCACAGAACCTATAAGCTGGAAGCAATCCCGACTTACTGTAAAGCCCTTCCATACCCCGCCTTCCCCCTCCCCTACCCCTTCCACCCCGTCCCTCGCCCCTTATCCCCTCTCCTTTTACCACTCCTGTACCATTCCTGCCCGCCCCTTCCCTCCCCTTGAAGCAGAGGGGTCCGAGGTCCTCCCCGAAAAATTTTTGGATTTCTACATTGCCGTAGGTGAGTTTTAGCGCATTTTTGGAGAAAGAAAACTGGTTTTGGAAAACTATACATTTTAGTTCAACTGAACTGTTGAATTAATTTCTCTAGGGCTTCCAGTGCAATGTAAAAATGTTATGGGACAGACTGCAATATACATGGGACAAAATTCCAAAATATTGGACGCATGTTAAAATACTGGGCAATATGGGACACTGCTTAGCAAATATATGGGGATTTAAAGACTGCATTATGAATGGTGTAATGCAGTGGCAGGCTCCATCCCTGCCTATTGCAGTGTTACCCAGCCGACTGCATGGGTATATATTATCAAGACTGATAAAGTGATAATCCCATTTTCACTGCACTACACGACAATACTTGTAGCATTGACCAACTAGTTTTTTCTTAATCAACAGGATTATGAACGCTTTTTTCAATTTTTAAGCTTTCTTGGCATCCTACATCAACAGAAAAATAGCGGAACATAATGGTCAATAGCTAAAGTAAAACAAGTAATAATGATACACTATAACACTGCTTAGACACTGTAAACTAAGCATAGGCGTAATTTGTGGGAGGTAATCTAAAATGTTCAGTCCTTGGATGTTGCAGGACAAAGCATTTTACTGGCCTGAGTCAGTACTGTCAGTGGAACAGAAACATCCATTTCACTGGAGGGGGGAACTTCCCTCGGGCACAATTGGAAGCAGTCTGCTTCCTCCCCCCCCCCCTATGTAGTAGGCCCTGCACAGAACTGTGAGCAAAGACTCTGTAAGACTGTAAGACTGTAACTTGTAGGGAGTGTGATAAAAAAAATTGAAAAGAAATACTTCCCCCCTGTTTTTCACTGGGCTCAACTTGCGCCCACCGTGAATAGGGATAGAAGCCCCTGAGGCCCCCTACCGTAGAAATGCGAATTATACTCTTAGTTCAAACGCACTTGGCACCACTGCTAAAGAAGGTTCTTGGCGCGACTGGGAAAAATTTCTGCGCGACTTTTGCGTGACTGCGAAAAATTTCTTTAAGCGCTCTAGGCTTAAGATTGACCAAGGATCCATGGACCATTAAAAGCATTTATTAAAAATAAATTCGGCAGAAAATGAATTGAAAAGATAACGAATCTCGTGTCTTGGTATAATGGTAGGCAAGAGCTGACTCACTTCTCGAACATAATATGACGTTCAATTGTTATCATCTTCGGAGCCATTGTCTCCGTCATTATCTCTAATTGATGCTCGGTGTTTTTTTCATTTTTGTATCGGTTGGTTGTTGTTTCTGGCTCTTTTGGTGTAACAAAGGTGTTCATTATTATTATCGCAATATTATAAAAGTCATTATGGAAGTAGTCGATAATTACGGAATGTAGAACTCGACCATCTTTTAAAAATCCCACTTTTCAGCCCAAATACATTTTGTTGTTACATCAGCATTAGGATAATCACCAGAACTGGCAAAGAAAATGTTATAAATATTCATTAACTCTGGTTTCTCCTCCAAATACATAGGCCTAAATAACTTACATAGTAGCTGATGTCGGTATCTAATGTCTTCTCTTCGATGATTTGTCGTTTTGCACCATGTATAAGGCGAACTTCAGCTTATGAGCAATAAAAGCAATTGCTTCCGCATACGAGCCATATGTGACGTCACGCGGGACCTGATTATACTCCCCCCCACACGACCACTGTGTAGGAGCCACCAGGGAATTGATCGTTTAGCGAACTCCGCCACTGCACGTCCGTGCTATAGTGTAGTGCCAGCCCCAAGCTTTGAGGAAGGCGGAGGGGGACTCTAATGATCATTGTCGTTTCAGGGCCGTTTCCTAATGGAAATCAATTGCGGATACACGATATGTATGTATATGGATCTATGTATGTATATTTTTATGTATATGCGATTGCTTACATACATACAGAGAGTTGGGACAAAAAGAAACGGTCATCGACAAAATCAGGAAGAAAAGACTGTCGTGGCTGGGACATGTGATGAGAATGGACAACAACAGACTCCCAGCTGCGGCACTGCACGGATACGTGGAGGGAACCAGAAGTCGAGGAAGACAGCAAAAAACATGGATGGATAACATACGAGAGGATCTAGAGAAAATGAACCTGAATATGAGAGAGGCAATAGAAAAAAATCAGGAACAGAGAAACCTGGAGACGTCAAGTTGAGGACTCATCGTCGGCCCCGGCCTGACGGAAGAGAAACAAAGAAGAAGAAGAAGACATACATACATGCACACATACCGTGTGCAAACAGGTTACCAAAGTGTTCGGCTAATGTGTTATACAGGTTATTAATTCTTAAACGGGCCTCATGAAACAGGTTACCAAAGTGTTCGGCCTATTCGTTACACTGGTTAGTGATTTTAACGCAGGCGAGTAATGTCATAATATGGAGCTTGAATATATTATACTAAAAAGTATAATATAATATAAGTATATTATACTGAAGCTCCAACAATAAAAAAAACAGTCGCTTCATTTCGGCGACTATGACAAATCGTCCCCATCACGTTACTTTTAATCTTTATACAAAGCATAGTCCTGAGATGACCTGAAATGTCTGGAGCTGACGTGGGAGGAGGCGGAGAGGCTGGCGGTGGACAGAGGAGAGTGGTTGAGATGCGTCGCCCGATGTGCAGTCCTGCACCGGAAGGACTAAGTACTGAGTAAAGTATAGTCGCCATACCAACGGCAGGAACTGACAGAAAGACAGGATACAGGACACTCGTGGAAGGCTTGGACTTGGAACAAACGTGCAAAATCGGAAAACAACAAAGAGCTGATATTGAGACTGGATGGGAGGAACTGAAGCAAATCACAAGGTTTGTAAGCGGATTCCTGCGGCAAGCAGGTGCAATCAGCGAAGGTACAAAGGACCTATTGACGGGTTTCTAACAAAGACTAAAGACTGTGACGTCTACTCTTCGATCTTTGTCATGTTTTCAGTTCCACCCGATTATGAGCAAGAAATGCGATTGCTTCGGCTTACGATCCATATATGACGTCATGCGGGAACCTGATAGTACCCACCACATTGAGTAGGAACCACCATGTAATTGATCGTTGCAGCGTCAATTCCTACTGGAATATAATAGTTAATAATAGTCTTTAGTTTAGCCGTTCTAGATGATTTTTAATTCTCCCCGGAAGGTGTTAAAAATTCTGATAGACTTGGAGCTAATAATGAGAGCAGTAACAAGGCGTGTTTTTTGTTCATTCATTCATTCTTTCATTCGCAGGAATAGCTGGATGAATGCATTTTCAAAACTGGAAGAATGCATGAATGAATGAATAAATAATATTATTGAATGTATGACTGTTTTGTAGTGCATACGTGGTCTATAGGTTTACAATTAGACAACACATTGCCTTAATGTATCCACCCATTGATTATAATTCAGCTTTTTCATTTGTCTATTTTCCAAGTCACCTAATACAGTTCTGACCCTAGTATTAATTGTAACGTAAGCATCCTTTTTTTTATCGATGAGGACCCTGTAAAACCAAATTACAGCCAACAATTTTGCTGTCATCAGTGCAGTACTTTTGAAAGCATTCTTTGATAAAAAAAAAAACATCGTTGAGCTTCAATCATCTTACCTTATTCTATATTACCTTATTCTGTCTTGCCTTATCTAACTTTAGTCCTACATTACATCACCTTAAATTACCTTATTTTTTAACATTAACTGTCTCAGCTGCTAACAATTATAATTCACATTTTCGCGTTGCCGTTGTATACTGCAAATCCGGTAAATCCGATGTGTTGTTTAATTATTAGTGAGCGCATGGTTGGATAATGCATGGAGGGTGTCGCCTGGTAACAAAAACTGAAAAAATATAATTGACCCCTACGCTGGCACCCTGCCAAGTGGCAGTCAAAGGTCGGAGCAGGTGGGCGCTAATCAGAATGCCGAGGTGAACGAGGCTTCAACGTGACGCCCTAAGTACGTTTAGCACGCCTTTCACCCACGGAACCCCCGACCCAATTAACGGCCCTCGTGTCAACCCATCACTTCTGCCTGGTAAACCACTTACAAGGCCCCCATGTGACCCTTGACCTGTGACGACGAAGCCGGACATTGATTTCACCCCCGCATCTGGCTGCGTACTGAACTGTCGGTCACGGGTCACGACCCACGATCCTGACTCTTGACCTCTCGCTCTGTTGCATACCAATGACTGCTACGACACCGATAGGGATTATGGGATAGGCTGAAAGACATTATGACTAACAAATTCAGATGGTGCGCGACATTCTATTGGTTAGGGTGCACCCTCAGTGTGAGAATTGTAGAAAAAGACTGGGGTTAGACTGTCTTTTGTATTTTATAAAAACCAATTCGCTCAGAATTTCCTGACCAAGGCGTGCCTTGTGGGGCCACATGAAAATTTCGCCATGTGAAAAATACTTTCCATAGTTGCTGAAGTCGCTGGCACACACGGGGTGACACACCGTAGTTTTTCAAGCACTGGATTTAAATGTACAAATCGTGAGCCTTTTTTTAAATCCTCCTATGGTTTATCAGACCGTCTGGCTCAGAAAAAAGTCTCGGCAGAGCCTCCAGATACAGCTTCACTTAGTTGATGCTGCCGATGGGTTTTCCTGACCAACAAGACTTGCATCAGTCCGTAGGTATTTGTCGTAGGCTATGATGCAAACAGGCTTGATAAATTTTTTAATTCTTGAATTTTGCTAAATGACTTCATATTGACAGCCGGTCTTGGTCTTGGTCTTGCAAGACTTTGAGCCTCAAGACCAAGACCAAGACCTTGGACTTCAAGACCAAGACCAAGACCAAGACTTTTGGTCTCAAGACCAAGACCAAGACTTTTTAAAACGAACTCGAGTGCACTCGAGACCAAGACCTTGGTCTCGAGGACAACAAGTCTGGATGTATGTTTTATCATCATCATCGTCATCAGTTCCTGACGCCAGCCATTTGGCGGCGATGGGTACGAATAACATTATCTCCATTGTCCTCGGTCATTTGTCAAGTCTATTGCCTCACTTAGTGTTAGTCCCAGTGATGTTATGTCCTCATTCGTTATTATCTAGCCAGCATAGTCGTGGTCTGCCTTTGTTTCTTTTTCTTTCGAATCTTGCATGTAGTGCACTGTGTGGGATTCGGTCAACTGGCATTTTCTCTTCATGTCCAAACCATCGGAGTCTTCCAGTTGCGGCGATCTTGTTTGACAGGTGAGGGGGACATTTTTGAACTGATCTGGTCAAAAAGAATTTTGAACTGATCTGGTCAAAAAGAGGTTAAAAAATATATCGCCGTGAACTGATCTGGCAAAAAAAATGTAAAAAAATAGTTCGCGTTCGCGCGCGACAAAATTTGATGACCTTTTTGGTGTTTGTTCAAAATGTGGGGGCCGATGCATGGCGTGTCCTCGCACTGTTTAAGGTGGGGTCTTGTCCCCCTCGACTCCCATGATCGACGCCCATGGAGTCTTCGTTGAACGACTTTGTCTAGTAGAGTTGGTTTGATGACTACTTATTGTCTTATATCAGTGCTTCAGAATCTTTTTTGGCTACGGAACCCTTCCGACTTGAAAGTTTTTTTGACGGAACCCCGACCTAAACACAGCATATTCTGGTACAATATTTTTAAACAGCAATCGAGTTATGTACAGTTTTAATCGATAAAACTTAGATTAGAAATTGTTTTAAAAATGAAATTTCTCCGTGGAACCCTTCACCTTGGAGTCTGATAATGTAACACATTAAAACAAAACATCCAAATGCTTCACGGAACCCTTGTCTTCCCCTCACTGTCACGAAACCCCAGGGTTCCACGGAACCCACTTTGGGAAACACTGTCTTATATCATCGTTTCTTATTTTCTGCAGTCTAGAAATCCCTGCGATTTTCAGCAGCCAGCTCATTTCTGCTGTAAGAATTCTTCTCTCATCTTGTTTTCGCATTGTCCAACATTCCGTTCCATATTGGAAAATCGGTTGTATCATTGTCTCGTATATTTTGTGTTGGTTTTCTTTGTTAATTCTCTGCTCCTCCAAATCCTGTTCATTATTCCAAATGGTTGTGACGCCGTTCAATTCATCTTTGTATATCTTTTTCGTTGCTGCCAGCCTGCCATCAGCGTTTATTGGCCCTCCTAGGTAGGCGAATTGTTCTACTTGCTCAATAGTCTCTCCTTGGACTGCGATAGTTATTGGTGTCTCTTTGTTTTTTTCAATCGCTTTTGTTTTAGTTTTCTCTGCGCTGATGTTTGTTTATATATATGCATAAATGTGTATGTGTATGTATACGTGTGTCACGATATGTGTATGTATGTTTGTATGAATGTATGTATATATGTATGCGTGCATGTTTTTATGTACGTAAGCATTGCGTGTATGTGTACGTGTATTACGTGTGTGTATGTGACTGCTTAAGGGCATCGTACATTTGACACGTGTAAACAAGTTATGAAAGTTTTCGGCCTATACGTTACGCAGTTGATTGATTTTAACACAGGCGACCAAAGCCCGCATGAGTAGGTTTCTGTAAGGTGCGCTATATTAAAATCCCGAATGAATGAATGAATGAATGAATGAATGAATGAATGAATGAATACATTGTACGCAAAGTCATCAGCTGACAACATATGAACATTCGTTTCACAGTGACAACTGTCGTCGACTCTGACAATGCCATTAAAGCACACCATCCTTGAACTCTAATCCCTGCATCGCCTTGACGATTAGACTAAACCCGCTGTCAAAGTTCTGTGCATTTTTGCCTACTGGCACTGTTGCAGTAGCCTGTTGCTACAATGACTCGACCTTCGCGAATAAGAGGGATACGATCGAATAGGACGTTATCAACACAACAACAGTTTCTATGACAAGATGGGCGATAGATTTTTGAGCGCTTGTCTAGCGGTGCAGATGAGTAGCCGTCGTACATTATGTATGTATGTATGTATGTGTGTATGTATTTCTGTGTATGTATGTATGACATTGTATGTATGTATGCATGTATGTATGTGTGTATGTATGTACGATGTATGTATGTATTTGAGTGTGTGTATGTATGTATGTATGTATGTATGTATATGAACTATGTATTCGTTAATACTTGTATGTATTGATGTTTGTATCAGAGATTTAACATAGCATGCAAAAAGCGAAATCTAAGCTAGAACACAAAATATGTAGAAACAGGTTATGAAGGTTTTGGAAAAGGAAGGGAGAGGTGCATGAAAGGTAAATACTGCGGACGTCTTCTATGGAAGTCAGGCAAAATGACCTTCGGACCTCTCCCTCTCCTTGTCCGTTTTTGCCATTACAGGCCTACCCACTTTTCCCCATTGCCGGATGTTCTATAAGAGAGAATACCCCACCCTATTGACCTTGCAGGGCTAACTGTGATATGGTGTGAGCTTCGTCTGATGAACTTATCCTGGAGTGGCCTTCAATAGCCCGTCTGATACAATGCAGCGCTCGTGAGTAAGCAGGTGCCTTCGAGCTTTATAGCAGAGCTTTATAAATTTGGAGTTTTACACTACGATTACGAGCAACTCCCGAAACTGTAGCAAGACAAGGCACCATGAAAGTGTGACAATTCCACCACTGCCTCCTACGTTCTCGCCTGGTGGGTTTGTCAGGGCCTCCGTCGCTTCCACTAGGGTACCAACTAGGATGACTAGTACGACTGGCACCCCTTCTTACAGTCACACATCCGTCCGATTTATTACTTCAATAGCGCAAACGACACAGGAAACTTCAACACCGATCCCTCCGAAAGTATCTGCTGGGCTCCGCAGGTTTTTTCCTTCTGCAATCTGCATCGTTGTGTCCGAGTGCTTTACTCACCTAACTGGCTTATACTACCTAGAGAGGACTGAAAGGGAACTCGGAAAAGGAGATGGGACATTAAAAAAGGACCGAGGGTACCGAGAGACCGAGGGAGGATCAAAGGGAACCACAGGGGATAGACGGGTGACTGAGGGTAATCGAGGGAGACCGACTGGAGAAGAAGGGATTCTACAAAAAAAACCAAGCAAGCATGAACGCGCCTTCAATGAAGATGCCGCTACGGTAAACAGAATTCAAACGATGCCGCTCTCGCTCGATGGACGGCTGAGGACCTGTTACCATGGTGACCCATTGTCGAGCCGAATGGGAAAAGACCCTATCCCGTTGCAAAAAAACAAAAATTACGAATTGACCATGTCCCGTTTACCTCGTGCACACTTTATTTGAACTCTAGACGCAAATCCACAATCGAAAAATAGCAATAGTAATAAGAAACTACTGTACCAGAAGACCCAGGAAACATGAGCGCCTTTAAAAAATACGCCGATACTGCAATCGGACTTCAAATGGACGCGGCTGTTGCTCGATAGACGGTCGAAGGCTGTTACCGTGACGACCCATGGTATACAACCGATAAAAACAAAAATGACGAATTGAGCATGTCCCGTATTAAATTTAACCATAACCATAACCATAAATCTTATTGATGAACGTTGAGCATTACAAAGCAAACATAGTAACATCGTTGCATAGTGATCGAAACAACATCATTTCGACAAATCAGACAATTTATCAGTGAGCGCAAAAATATTAAAAATATTAAGACGTCTATCAGTGGGCGCAAAAGGAGACCCTAAAGGGACCGGAGTCCCGCTAATTGGGGCCACCTACGTACATGACAAGATAGTTGGCTACAGATGAAAGTAACCGTAGCAAATGTATTATTTACATATCATCAATGATGTCTCAAGAAATGTTAAGAAAACAGGTTTTTGTTTTTTTTTATCTTAACTAAGAACTAACTAAACAAATATTAAGACGTTAAACCCTAACTATTTCTTGTTCGTTGGATCGAGTAGCCAAGATACATTACTTTCTCCAATAATTTAGAAAAAATAAGGTAATATAGATATTGGCCTGTAATTTGACACGTCATCCCTACTACCCTGCTTGTGAATGGGCATGACAGTAGAGATTTTCATTTTTGCAGGTATTATTCCTGTTTCCAGCGAGCAGTTTATGATGTCAGCTAGGGTAGCTGCTATGAGCGCCAGGTTTGGACTTACTATAGTCGGATCAAGATCATCAGGTCCCGAGCTGTGGGAGAGTTTCAGAGTGTGATTTAGCATAAGTAGTTCCTCCGGCGACGTTGGAGTTACAGCGAAAGAATGAGGAAGCGGAGGACTGAGGTAATCCGTGTAAGACCCCATGGGGTAGGTATATTAGCTGCGAGATTCTGGGCTATTCCAGTAAAATAGTTGTTGAATTTTTCTGCAGTCATGCCATTATCAGTGACTTTAAGGCCATTGATGGTCAAATGTTCAACTCCACTGTCTTCTTTTTTAGAGTTAATTATCTATACATATATATTTTCCTTATATGCAAATTTGTCCGTCGTAGGAGGCTACGTCACAAACGGCTTCTGTTCTATTGTGAAACCGTTTGTGACGTCAGTACCGCCGTCTTGACGACGACGGTCTTGACGACGGCCTTGACGACGGCGATCAACGACCAACGATATACACTGCCGTCATAATTATGACGGGGAAATACACTAGTAGACTTAATAATACACCAAGTTATTTTTAATATCCCTGATGTATTTTGCAAATTCTATTCCTCACGCCCACTTCATTTTAACTCTATGCAGAAGTGAATAACCGAAGAGAACAATAGTAATAATATAATAATAATATTTATTCTTTAATTAAGCGCCTGCAAACGCACTGCGCTGTACATGTACATGTTATGCGATAAGCCTTAACTACTAACAGAACAGACAGCCTGCAATACACGGCGCAAATTGCAGCCTACAAAGCATGTCCGCGTATGGGACTCGATCTCTGTACCTCTCGCACTCTACGCCAGATGTTATCCAATGCGCTATCGGGCCCCCAAATAAACTACTGTACCCGAGATTTGAAACACGAAGGCTCCTTCTCGGTTCGTAAGTAAACATTGTTTCTACGGTTCAGTCTGTCAACCTACAGTCGACATGCAATAGTCGACAACTCTCTTCGATCTCCGTCCATGGAATTAACAAAAGTGTCTTCCTACAACAGTGTGATCCACATCGATGGTCTGTCGTATGTTCGTGTGCACTTCTAAACTTAGGAAGGAGGGCAATATCAAAATTCAGTAGTATTGTATTGTATGTTGTATTGTAACGATGATGAGACACATGTTCATTGCCATCGTTATCATTCTCTTCGGCAAGTGAAACGATTCTAGTCAGAAATACTTTGGAGCAGCCAATTTTTGTCTGCATTATAAAATGTTCAGTAGAAACGTTTTAAAGATGCAATTCAAAATGACTCCTGGTTCTTTATAGCGTTCGAAGTTAGCTACACAGACGAAAGTGTAACAATTCCCGGTTTAAACGTAACCATTCCAGTTCAATCGGTGAATGGATGGATAGTTTTCCAACAGAGGTTTAATGGAATGACGAATTTCACTCAACCATGAATCGCCTATCAGCAAGGTTTCGGAGTCTGGAATGACGAATATTGGATGGGGCCGGAAAAGATCCACCAGATCACCAACCAGGGATCGTGGAGGTTGAAAAATAGAATTCCTTGGCAAGAAACGCCATCTGGTGGACAGTGGAATGCGACAATTTTGTGGTCGGATCATCTGTTATGAAATACCGTTTTCAGGTATCAAACTACAGTTGGGGTGATATTCCGAACGTGCTCAATTTTGCGGGAAAGTTTCATCAAAGCGGAGTGATGTTCACAACCTACGACTCCGACAATGATAAGTGCGAAGGAAATGGAAACTGCGCGTTCGATTACACATGTGATTTCTGATACAACCGTTGCTGCGGGTATATTTCGGCTACGCATTGTTAAATTCCGGCAACCAAGTGATAACTTCAGCCACTTGAATGATGATGAAAAGAATAGCGTAGCCTCTCTTGTGCTGTTCCTCAGCAAGTGGGGTTTGAAATTTGTTTAACGATAAATCTTTTCAGTAATGCACTTAGTAATGTTTGATAGAAATTGCAAATGTATATTTATTACTTTGGAACAATAGTGTTGGTTGAACGCAAGCAGAAATAGCTTCTATTTTCAACATGTAACTTTTAACTGTGAATAGGATTGTTAATAGAATGCGTGCATTGTATTCAAACAAGTGGTCATGTTCATATACACGAAAACCTCGAGTTCATGTACAGTTCAATCGTGATTCTATAACAATTTTGCCAAATGGAATTCAGCGGGGACCTGCACGAATTATTATTATTTTCTTAATCCTTATGATATGATACGATAAGATCCCTCGAGGACAAATTAAATTAGATCCAAATTAAACATAGAGCGAAACATCTGGAACGGCCACTATTCGTCAACTTATCATTATTATTATGTGGATTAAAAGAGAAATGTACTTTGTTAATAATATAATAATAATAATAATAATAATAATAATAATAATAATAATAATAATAATAATAATAATAATAATAATAATAATAGTAATAATAATAATAATAATAATAATAATAATAATAATAATAATAATAATAATAATCTTGTTCTTTAATTAAGCGCCTGCAAACGCACTGCGCTGTACAGTGAACATACATATAGTAGAAACGGCAGCCACGCAGGGTGCCTTACATACATGTATACAGTAGAAGCACATGATAACAGTTTTACAGGAGTCGAATATAACTATATTTAAGCGACAGCCACACGGCGCCAACTTGGCCTACTATTCATTTAACCACCGCCACCTAGCGAATGGAAGGCTGAAAACCTTACCGGGTCTACGGGATTCGATCTTGGTACCTTCAGCTCTTCACGCCAGTGTGTTATCCATTACTCTACGGACCCCCTGTCGAATATGAGCAGGATTCACCTTGAGTTTTCGGCCTTCAAGCCGGCTTTATATTATAAACGAATATACTTTGCTATCTAGTATTATGGTAGTCTCTCAGGAAACAAAGTCGGATGATATTTGATCGACTACAGAGTTTTGTGTATCTACAATTTTACATATTTCTCTCCAATTTCCTTATTAAAGCTTCGCCTTCAATAATTATATCACAATTTACTGTTTGCCTGCTCCATGGGTAGTTGCGTTTTGATCAGTTTCTGTAATAGTAAGTTAACTATATCTCACATTGCCAGGTATGCGCATTCTTATAAGAAAACTCGAAATTGGAATTGGTATCTAAGAACCTTTCCCACAATAGCCCTAGATCAGTAATTTCCCGGTTGCAGGTTAGCTTGGAACTCCAGATTTAACATGCATACAAATTTTGACGTCATATTTGAAATTTGAATCTCAATTGTCTTTCTTAGAATATATTCTAACCAGTTGTAAACATATTTCGTTCTATTTACGAGTATTTACGAGACGACCGCCAAACCAGTCCTTATCCGCCCCAGGATGTGTTGGTTAAACTTGCTAACACCCATAATTTCTAGCCTTTTAATTAGTGTTTCAATCACTTTTAACCGAAGTTATATAGACAATTTGGCCTAAATTACAAAAGTTCCAGAGTTCCTTGGCAATTGCATAAAGAGATGATGCACTAGCTTTTCCATTCACCAGGGCGTCACGAAAGACGCGAACATCATATGATTGACTACACATCTCCCGAATATCTCCGATTTTTGTTTACGAATATCGGTATTCTGCCTCCAACTGATTTCTGTGGTGAACTAAGTCTTCTCAAACTGTACTGTATCTAGAGTCTTTGAGGCTTTTTGAAGACGTGTACGAAA
Organism: Allolobophora icterica; assembly: GCA_963556255.1. Lineage (NCBI taxonomy): Eukaryota > Metazoa > Annelida > Clitellata > Crassiclitellata > Lumbricidae > Allolobophora > Allolobophora icterica. The sequence continues at coordinate 26,996,659 of OY744614.1, forward strand.
GCTGTTTTTGCATTATTTGAGTTGCCTTTTTCTGAAGAACAGTAGTACATTGTCAGTTTAGTGGAAAGGAAGTGCAGAATAGGGCATTCTGCACTTCCTTTCCATTTTAAAATTATAGTTTACAAGGTCATACACATTAGCCAGTCAATTTATTTTCGCGTTTTCTCTGAGTAAGAAATATTACATTCGCTCTTTGAATAAATACATTGACTTTCTCTGTGCCCCGAATGGGCCTGTGTTTTCGGTATTCTCGATCGCTGGCCAGTGGCTGTGGAATTAGTTGCCTGTTTTTGGTCCGCTACACTAGATCTGTGATGTCGTTTTGCAGATCTGTGATGTCGTTTGGGACTCGGAGAGAGAGCCTGAGATCGATTGATGTATCTTTTTTACGATGTTGCCAGATTAGATTAGATTAGATTTTATCACTTAAGATCACATTAGGTTGGACTCATAAATGCTATTACTATAAATCTTTTATAAAAGCACGCTCGTTAAGTTCCTTTGACCATTGACGCCAATCATACTGACCTCGTTGGGCAGCGTCAGGACCCTCATTGTATCTGAACATTTATAAAGCGCCTCTCACAATGTTAGTCCTCTAACAGAATCGGATGCGGAATACAGATCGGAAGGAAGCCTCAATCACTGCACAGTGGTGTTAACGAATGAATAAAAGATTCTGATTGGCAACATTGACCATCTGAGGAAACGGCATCGCGTTGTTACAAGAAGCCGTTGTACATATTCTGTGCTGTAGTTGAGTCTGACAAAGATTTGTCGCCAACTTTACTACAAATCATAGGGGTAAGCTTCGGAGGTAAGGAATACCCATACCTTCTTCTTCGAGTCATTTTTATGTTCTCTGCCCTTCGGCAGGTTTGAACATCCAATAGTGTCACTCCTCTCGATGATGGGCTTTCTCCTTCAGTTTACTCTATCCATCGAGGGCAGTAACTTTGGTCTAAAACGTGTGAGTGCCAAAGTTTAAAGCCTAATACACTGCTATTAACGATATTCATTATTATTATTATTATTATTATTTTTTTTTTATGCCCCGAGGTATACAGGATCCCTCAGGGACTTCAATATTAATTAATGTAACTAATCTATTACTATTATTATTATTATTATTATTATTATTATTATTATTATTATTATTATTATTATTATTATTACTATTACTATTACTATTATTATTATTATTATTATTATTATTATTATTATTATTATTATTACTATTACTATTACTATTATTATTATTATTATTATTATTATTATTATTATTATTATTATTATTATTATTATTATTATTATTATTACTACTATTATTATTATTATTATTATTATTATTATTATTATTATTATTATTATTATTATAACAGTTCTGTCAGGATTGTACATTTGAGGTTTTAGAGCGCTATATTGTTGGAGCGCTATATTATTAGAGCACTTAGATGTTGTGGTTTTGTGAACGTTTTAGGTTAAGCTTGTATAGACATTGTTTAACAGTTGTATTATTGCCGCCTGACATCTAAAGAATATCGACGGTTTGCGTTGCTAAGGGCGTTGCCAAGAGCACCTAAGAGCACTTGCCAAGAGCACTTGCTAAGAGCACCTAAGAGCACATGCTAAGAGCACTTGCTAAGAGGGGTGGGACGAGTGTGCAGTGCAGTGGCGGCGATCTTGTCTAAGAGGAGGGGGGGACAAAGTGGGCCTTGGTCTAGTTCATGACCTTGTTGTAGGAATTTATCGCGAAAAAAATTTTTTTACCAGACATTCCACGAAAAGTTCTAAACCTTCTCGCCAAATCATCTCCCAAAAAGTTGATGACCTTTTTTTAGTCATTCACCTCTTTTACAACTTTTTTCAGGGTCTCGCAACAATCTCTTAGAACGTCATCTCATAAATTTTATTTTTACCTCATCTCGTCAAAAAAGGCTGTGAAAGCCCTCACACGCAGTTGCATTTGCTGGTCTTTTTGAATCTTTCTTCAAAATTTGGGGGGACAAATGTATGGCGTGTCCCCCCCACTCTTAAAGGTGGGGGGACATGTCCCCCTCGGCCCCCCTACATCGCCGCCCATGGTGCAGTGGACAACGTCTATTGGTCAATAATAACGATCGCCTTGACAACTGTAGTCGACCTTGCGAGAGAATCACAAGAGAACATAGCTAAAAAAATGCAGAGAGAGAGTGAGATAGAGAGACAGAGAGACAGACAAAGAGAAAGAGAGAGAGGTAGAGAGAGAGGTAGAGAGAGGAGAAATGGAGAGAAAGAGAGAGAGAGAGAGAGAGAGAGAGAGAGAGAGAGAGAGAGAGAGAGAGAGAGAGAGAGAGAGAGAGAGAGAGAGAGAGAGAGAGAGAGAGAGAGAGAGAGAGAGAGAGAGAGAGAGAGAGAGAGAGAGAGAGAGAGAGAGAGAGAGAGAGAGAGAGAGAGAGAGAGAGAGAGAGGTACTATGACTGAGTCGCTAAGGCAGTTACGAATGAGTACACTGCTATTAACGATATTCATCATCATCACCATTATTATTATTATTATTATTATTATTATTATTATTATTATTATTATTATTATTATTATTATTATTATTATTATTATTATTATTATTATTATTATTATTATTATTATTACTATTATTATTATTATTATTATTATTATTATTATTATTATTATTATTATTATTTGGACTGTGTTAGTGAAACAAGCCATCTTTTAATTTTAATTTTACAGCGTTTTTTGGTGTCTCTTGAAGACCCTGCTGAAGCACTCTAAATTTAATAATTACATAATTTTTTTACAAATTGTCATCATATTGAGGCAGCTATTGAACTCGGAACAGTTATGCTCCTCTATTGCCTTCTGCCATGTGATGGAAGATTCAGCCAATTTAGAGAAATTTCCTATTTGCAGTTGGACGTGGAATTATTGACTTCCAGGTCCGTACATTAAGATAAAGCTGTAAGACTGATGAAAAGCTGATTGGCTAACCTCGTCATGTAAACGGTAAGTTTGTCATCAATATTGACCCAATTGTGTTTCGTTTTATAGTGGGTGGGCACGGTACCCTAGTACAAAAAGTTGAAGGTACGGGTACCCGTTGTACCCCTTCCGAACAAATTACGCATATGTATTCATCCACCATCATCCAGTTCAGTAGCATCCGTCTATGTAGGTTACTCATACCTCAGTCCCCAATTTTTCCAATAAGATACCTTATACCCCAGCACGATAACCAGACAACTTGAGGCAAGAGACTCTCGGACACCCCCAAAAATCTGATTTCATGCAATTTCGCTCTCAACTGATATGTATTTGTTTCTTCTAAGCCGCTTCTTCTTCCACGACTACTGAGAATATTCGTGCCGCCATGCTCGCTCCATCAAGGGAAGTGGAGGAAAGCCTGGCAGATTGGTTTGCTGTCGGTTACGAACAGTGCGCAGACGAAGTCGTTGGATTTCTGCAGCAGTATCTGGAATCACAAGACGACGTCATTCAATGTCTCAAAGGACATCTTCAAGGACGAAATCCTCTTGAAGATCAGATTAGCCATCACGCGGTAACAGAAACAGAAACGCCTTCGTCCGAAAAAAGCCTATTGACTGGTGATGACACATTTACTACGTCCAACAACAATAACGTCGCGAAAGTTTTTGCTGTTGAACTCGATGCAACTGTGATGAATCTACGTTCGAATACTTATCTGCAAACGCTATTTGTGAACTTTTAGACGTCCAATTTTTTGACGGTGAGAAGGAAGAAGAGGATGAGGGGAAGGAAAAAGAGGAGGAGGACGAGGAGGAGTAAGAGGAGGAGGAGGAGGAGGAGGAGGAGATAACATTGGGCTGGGACACGGCGTTGATGGAGAGCGTTGCAAACTAAGTCTACTTGCGATAAACAACCCGAAAGTATTAAAGTTGCTCGACAAACTATTTTTGCTGATGAACAAGGTTGAATTGGATGAGGAGATGTACGGTGAGTGTGAGGATGAGGAAAAAGAAGATGAGGACTATTTTAAGGAATGTGTGATGGAATGGATGTAAACAAAGAATGAGGTCAACAGCATTGGTAGCGCTTGTGGATAAGTTGAGGGCTCTATGCTTGTGTGAACAGCGCCTAAGAAGAATGCATTTTCCCTTGCTGTGCCATAGTGAGTTCAGTGACTATAATTGTAGAACCTTTAAGTGAAATGATGTCAGTGTGAAGAACTTATTGTTGAATTTAAGTCGTAAGTGTGCATAGCAATCAATTGTGACTTGTAATGACAGCTTGCAATTATAGTGCTACATAAGTGTTTGATCATGAGGACTCTAATTGATAGATGAAACACTGAAAGATCATTTCTGTTATTGTAAATTTTAGTTTCTAATCTGCACGAATTCAAAATGAGTTTAAATCTACCCAGACTGGTTGGAATGATGTTCAATAATCCTTGTTTGAATGATGAGGCAGAAAGAAGAATATTAGCATTCTTAGAAGAGGCGACTAATGCGCCGGTCACTTCAGTCGAAGTAGAACAGCTGAAGACCCAGATAGGAGAAGCCTAAGCGAGGAGGGATTTCCCCTAGATACTCCGATTAAAACTGTGTTTGGGTCCAGTCCGGATCCTGAGGTAACCTATCGGTTAAACTTTGTTTCCAGACCCGGAAACCGTGGGCAGCCGTTCAGCCTTCCAACGGTTCCTGGTAGATGCTGATCGGGCATCTGAAAATGTAGAAATAGGGGTAGGAAACCCTCCTGCTAGTCAGCCCAGGCACAGTGAACGATTGAAAGGTAAACCAACTGTTTACTATAGACAGGAGGGAGGGCTGGCACCTTCTGCCGATAATGTATTTCACCAACGCAGCCTTGCCACAGCACCAGGGCCCAACACAGCCCACGTCCACCCTTAATGGGGGATTCGCGACACCAGATAGTGAGAGAGAGAGAGAGAGAGTTAACTTACTATTGCAGAAACTTTTCAAAACGCAACTGCTCTGTAGGTAAACACCAAACTGTGCGATGATAATTGAAGGCGAAGCTAAGAAGAAAATGGAAGAAAAATTTGTAAAGTTGACCGATACACAAAACGGCCGTCGATCAACAGGCGGCTTTTTCCCGAGAGACTGCCAACCATATACTACATGGCAAGGCATGTTCGTTTCCTATTATAATGCCGGCTTGAAGTCCCAACACTCGAGAAAAACCTGGCTCCTTTTTGACAGAACAAAGTGCTTTTCTGGTTTAATCCACATTAATCGTCGCCAATGAATGCAGTGCAACTTTATTACATTGAATCTCGGGACAATTAATTATTTTATGGATTCTATATTGAGTTGCCATTAATGTCGTATTCTCTTCGATAACCTAAAACCATTTATTCATGCCATGCCATCAAAACAACAAAAGTATATTTCTGAATTTTTGCCAACTATATTTATTATTAAAATCAGTATAATAGTAAAACAATGAGAGAAATGATAATGATATGTTGACGAATAGTGTTCGTTAAGGATGTCTCACTCTCTCTGAACTTTGTATCTAGTAAGTCCTCAATGGATCATATCGTATCATATCATAAAGAATCAGAAAATAATAATAATTCATACAGGTCCCGGTTGGATTCCATTTGGAAAAAATTGTTATAGAATGCATGTTTGAACTACACATGAGTTATCGTGTAGCTGAACATGACCACTTGTTTGAGTACAATGCATGCATTCTACTTGCAGCACTATTCACATTTAGAAGATACATGTGCTCCATAGGTAACGTTTAGAAATATAGCTAAATAAATCAAGAATAGAAGTCATTTCTCTTTACGTTCAACCAACACTATTGTTTCGAAGTAATTGATGCACCTTTTAAAATTTCTGTTAAACTTTACTATCTGCATTACTGAAACCGTTTATCGTTAAACTAATTTCAAAGTCCACTTGCAGAGGAACGGCAAAAGATAGTCTAGGCCATACTCTTCATCATCATTCGGGAGGCTGAAGTGGACATCTTTTTATTGGCGATATTAAACAATGCGTAGCCAATAGACTTGTAATCGCCGTTGATGTTCAACCCCCAACAACGGTTGTACCAGAAACCGCCTCCGTACAGAACCGCGCAGTTTCCGCTCAACTTATCGTTGTCGGAGTCGTAGGTTGAAAAATTCATTCCATTTTGATAATTGCCTCCTGGATAATTGAGCGAGTTTGGCATATCACCCCAGCTGTAAGTTGACACCTGAAGACGGTATTTCACAACAGATGATCCGACCACAAAATTGTCGTATTCCACTGACACCCAGGTACAGTTTTTCTTCTCAAGGACTTCGATTCTCAACCTCCACGATCCCTGGGTGGTCATCTGGTGGATCTTTTCCAGTCCCATCCAGTACTCGTCATTCCAGACACCGAAACCTTGCTGATAGGCGATCCATGGTCTGGAGAAATTCGTCGTTCCGTTAAACCTCTGTTGGAAAACGATCCATCCATTCACCGATTGAACTGGAATGGTTACGTTTAAACCGGGAACTGTTAGACTTTCGTTTGTGTAGCTAATTTCGAACGCTGAAACGAACCAGGAGTCAGTTTGAATTGCATCATTAAAACGTTTCTACTGAACATTTTATAATGTAGGCAAAAAGTGGCTGCTTCAAAGTTTTTAATGACCAGAATTGTCTCACTTGCCGAAGAGAATGGTGACAATGGCGAAAAATATTTGTATCATCATCATTACAATACAATATACAATATATGCCGCTCCTTCTGTATTGCTAGCCCTGCGACCTGGAACGGCTCCCAAAAGCGCTCCGTCTGGTCCATATAGATCACTCTACTACTTTTTGTACTAACTTAAAGACTACTCTTTTTAGCCGTGGCTGGACTGGAAGCGCTCCTGAGTAGATAGACAGCCTGAACGAGCGCTGTATAAATGTTCCTTAATATTATAAGTTAACAATAATAATAATAATAAAAATAAAATTATGATAATTATAATTACAATAATAGTAATAATAATAATAATAATAATAATAATAATAATAATAATAATAATAATAATAATAATAATAATAATAATAATACAATATTTCTGTATTTTGATATTGCCCTCCTACACGACCATACGACAGAACATCGATGGCATTGGTAATGGGTCCCTACGCTGTGGCCTGAGGTCAATTCGAACCTCTGACCTCCGGGTTACTAGGAACAGAAGGTACCGCTACAGCACCACATTCGCCAGGTTTTTTGGTTTACAATAGATGGAATGTAATCTAAGCCAGTATGAAATGATTGATGTTACCGTTGATATTCCATAATCCTAAAGTCACAAAACAGTATAGCGCACAAGGAGTGTCTTAAGGAATGGCGTTTAAGCAACTATTACCAAGTGATGGCGAAGCTGGGGTCACTTTGTTGGAGGTTGACACTTTTGTTGACTCTATGAACGGAGGTCGAACTGAGTTGTCGACTAGTGAATGCTCGGTAGTCTAGTGGTTAGCGCGCTGGACTGTCAATCGAGAGGTCGGGGGTTCAAATCCCCGCCAGGGCAGAAATTTGGTTCGAGATTTCTGTTCCACTTGCACCCCCTAGCCAACTCAGCTATGATGAGTACACTGACCGCATACTGTCAGTGGGAAGATGAGACTGCGAGGGAGAGGACTGGCCACCCGCCCTCATATGCCGAGGCTAAGAAAATGAAGTCGCTAACACTTCATACCTATGGCTGATTCAGCCCTCAGGGCTAGCTTAAGGGACTGCTCTTCGTCTTCTTGAATGTCGACTGTAAGTTGACAGACTGAACAGTAGAAACGATGTTTAGTTGCGAACCGAGAATGAGCTGTTGTTTATTATTACTATTGTTCTTCTTCTTCTATTGTGGGCTTGTGTCTAGAGTTAAAATCAAGTGCATGGGGTGAGGAATACGAGACACGGTCAATTCGTCATTGTTGTTTTTGTAGTGGGATAGGCCCTAGGGTCTTTCCCTTTCGGCTGGACATTGAGTCGCCATGGTAACAGCCCTCTGCCGTCTGTCGACCAAGAGCGCCATTCCTTTAAGTCCGTTTGCCGTAGCGACGTCTTCTTTGAAGGTGCTCATTTTTGCTAGATCTCCTTTTACAGTCCCCTCTTCTCCCGCCGGTAACCCTCGGTCCCTTTTGTACAGTCTCATCTCCTCTCCCGAGTCCCCTTTCAGTCCTCTCTAGGTAGTATCAGCGGAAGTGACTACGTTTAATCGAGTTTTTAGGTGAGTATAAAACACTCGCACACAGCGACGCACCGAGAGAGAAGATAGACTCGTTCGAAAGAAGGCACCCTTGCGCAGACAAGAAGATACATTCGGAGGGATCGTTGTTGAAGTTGCCTGTGTCGTTGGCGCTAATGAAGTAATAAAACGTGCGGATGTGTGACTGCACGAAGGGGAGGCAGTAGTCGCCGTAGTTGGTTCCAGAGAGGAAGCGAGGGAGGTCCCTGACAAGCCCGCCCGCCGAATACGGAGAAGACAGCGCTGGAATCGTCACACTTTCATGTTGTTTGTATTATTATAGCTTCGGTAGTAGTTCATAATCGTAATAGAAAACTTCAAATGGTTCCGTTGAGGTGGAAAAAGTTTCGAATGTGCACGATCATATGGATTAGAATAGGAATTCTTGAAAGGGTGAGACTTCAGATTGTAGGGGAAGGCCTGTTCGATGATAACTAGAGAAGCGTGAGTCAGATGGGAGTATTGGTAGAGGCACTGAGAATAACAGAATATGTCTACCGAGGAAGCTTTCTAATGCCATAAAAATACGTAACAGCGCTTTCCTCTCGAGTATTTTCCAAGCGCCGGTTAACGACTTTACAGGTGGCAGCACCTTGTAATGTATTTAAGTTAAATGGAAATAAATTGAGTATCTGGATGACTAACTGGTTCTGTTGTCAGTCGTATCATTGTTGTCGTCATGGAACTGATGACAATGATGATGACTACGACAACATCGATGACTATACTTACTTTCTGGTGGACAACATGTTTTCCATGTTCTGTAGGCACTGAAGCATCCGACCTCTTTTCCAGGAGACGTTACGTTGGCTGTGCATCCGTAGAACAGGGAACCGTTGTAGGTGAACGGAAGAGAACAGTTTTCCGGGTGGATCCAGTCGACTGAACGAAATCAGACAATTTTTCCCATTTTGAATTAAGTTAGGGTGATGACAGGGAGGGTATAGAAGGTTTGGATATAGGATGCGTATGTTACTTATAGATGCCTGAAGGGATCACATCACGTGGCGGTAATGCTTGAAGTGGGTTGGACCACGCCTTTTCAGCTCGAGGGCCATAACCCTTACTGAGCTCTTGGCCCCTAAGAAATGATAGGTCACCTTTTATCATTCATTGGAATATGGCTCAGTGTGACTGTGGGAAAGTGAAAACCATTTAGTGAAATAATGAAAACTGAAAAGACAGCAGATATTTGAAATGTTATCAAAATATGCTGCTGACAACTGAAAAGACAATGAGAGATATTCTTTAGAAAAGGAAAAAGTAGTTTTCCATTCGGACTGCGACGTGAATCGATATGATTCAGTTGCGATTAACAGATAAGTTTCTAGTTGGTCAGTGCGCACTTTCTACACGGCGTTGTGAAATTGGCGATTCAAAAGTACCCTTACACATGTCATGTTGCTTCTTTCCCCTCCGAATGTCCGTGCCCTGTTCAAAAATCCTACTGACGGCCGATGGTTGGCCTTAGTCCATCTGGGATTCGTTTAGCTACACATATTTTAATCTTACTCATAAGGTCCACTTAACCAGTACAGCTACCTTCAACTGAAATTCGTCGGCCTACCCTACTTGTACACTTAAAATAGACCACGACAGATTCTCACAAAAATACCATTCGCACCGGAAAAACTATAAATCGATTACCACAATGAGGACCATAGTTGACGACATTGTAGTCTGACGACTTCAAATCCTGCAAAAATAAAAGACAAGTGTTGCCGTGACAGCTTTCAAAGACAATTCTTTAAGCCGATCGACATAAGGAGCTTGTAAAGAATGCAGAACATACTTACAACTTAATAGAAATCCATAACTTTTGCCTTATTGTCTGCCGGAATCAGGAATGTTCTATGCGCTAATACCTAATCTGAATCGAATGATTTTACGCCCCTTCAGGATCAAATCAAAATCAAATCATTTCTTATTGATACCAGATATGTACAATCAAGGCAAATACAATAACACTTTTAAGAAAACGGTTAGGTAACAACGGTAGGCCCAGAGGGGATTTAATCCCGCTAATAGGGACACCTATTTGCTATGAACAAATATTTTTATAGTTTGAACAGCGCGGTTAACACCTTGATTTATTACACGTTGGTTAAACATGTTGTCGAGTACTCCAGTCATGATTCATGTATACTGACGACGAAAAAACAAAAGAAAAAAAGACAAATCAGAATCAAATACAGAGGAAAACCAGGACTGGAGAACATAAACACTTAACTAAAGACTTAACTAATGCGTAGTGAGTAAAGTACAATCAATTATGAACTTGAACTATCATCAATAAGATACGGTCGTAACATTCTTTTAAACCCTTGCAGAGTTTTTGCCTGTTGAATAGAGGGAGGAAGTAGATTCCAAACACCTGGTCCTGTGAATTTGATAGAAAATCTACGGGAGTTGGAGTGTGCATATATATCACGATAATTTTTTGAAGTCCTAGTAAAGTGGGAGTGGATCTCCGATCCAAGGATTCTTACAATCATATTACTTCAATATTAAAATCGGCGTATCAAGTGCCACGTATCGACACCAGTACGGCAATCAAAAAGATTGGATGTGTAATTGCTAGATTGAGCATGGACTTGGTGTCCAAATGAATGAATACTTCTATAGATAGGCCCTACATGCGAACAAGTTCCATTTGTACCTTTTATCTCTTCGCTTATAGAATGTTCATGTATATGAGACTTAACAATAATTAACGGATAAGAGGATGCCTTTTCCGTTTTTTTTCAAATAACCTGGTAGTGTCTGCAGAACCCTTTTGAAGTCACATAGCTGCAGCAATTCTTGGGTCCAGAATGGATATCGCAGATTCCAGAATATTCGTTGTAATCGAATCCAGAACACTGTGATCGTTGGTTGCATTCGGTGGCACATTGACTCTTCGAACTGACGACACGAGTCTCGTCTGGTGAATCCACGGAACACACCGTTGCATCACTGTCCCACGATCTCGTCTCTTTGAAGAAAGAATCTGATCGAGATCGGGCGACAGAAGGAAGAGTCAGCAGCGCAACTACGACCACTGTGAACATCGTGGAGCTAAAGAAATTAAACGTCCCACGTGACTGAATATCGCAAACATAGATCCACAACGGTGGCAAATTGTTTCCCCGTTTTGTTTCCATGGCAATGTTGATTGCCATGGAAACAGCATTCCCACTTGGAGACCATATAATGACCTATATTCTTTTATAGCTCCCGCTGTGCAAAGTAAAGGAGGCGAAATAAATTATTTATTCCGTATGATTGACTTATCACCTAAGAAAGAGATGATGCATGCGTCGATCCGAAAAGACTGACTGAATAGGATTTGAACCATTTCTATGCGGAAACATAGATGATCGGCAGCTTTACATTTGTCGTTCTATCAAAGTCACAGTTTGGGTTTCAACTCACCTTGTCGCCTTGGATGGCTGAACAAAATAATTTTTATGATCAGTTAAGTGCTGAAGATTACCACTACTAATATATTCGTGGCAAGCCGGTGTTATATCTACTGGCGATCCATGTCAGGTATCTCAGTTATAGTTACAGTTAGCTCATAGGCTGGATGAGCTATATAAGCTATTGGTGTATATATAGATTCAGCCAAATGTTTAGTTTCTGTTTGATAGTGTTAAAGTTTGGTATCGATACTATTTCCTGTGGCATTCGGTTTCAGTGGTCCACAATCCTTCAGCTAAACGATTTTTGTTTAATCTTATTATTAGATCATTAAACCCATTATGTCTTATGTTACAATTTCACTGTGTCCACCTAAACTGTATTGTAAAGGGTGCAATTACAGATAATAGTTTTTTTAATCTGATGCACAATATAGGATCCAGTCGAGCAAAGGCTTTTCGACTCTGGGTCTTTGCAGAAAACTGGCTTGTACGTTATACATAGGGCCTACATATCTGTAGTATGGAAACGAATTGCAATCTCTTCTAACTCTTTTAATACTGTATTGTTTCATCGACGCTTGACTGTTTTGTTGGTCGAACAGAAATGTGTTGCCCAATACGTTCCCTTGCGGTTAGATCTGTCATCAATCTCAAAACGAAAGGAAATTCATTAGGCCCCTACTGCTAAAAAACCAATTATTACTCTTAGTTCCAGCACTCTTTTCTTGGCAGGACTGGAAAAGAAACTTCTTCAAGCTGTTCGAGGCTTAAGAGTGACCATGAACCTATCTTTGCAGGCCTCTATTAAAACTATAATCGGCAGAAAATAAATTGACAATATAACGACGATCGTGTATATGTTCGTTCAATTGTTATTATCTTGGAAGCCATTGTCTCCGTCATCATCTCTAATTGATGTTCCGTGTTTTTGATATTTGTATCGGTTGGTTGTTGTTTCTGCTATTATCGTAATTATAAACGTCATTATGGAAGTAGGGCCTACCGGTAGTCGATAATTACAGAATGTAGAACTCGACCCTATCTTAAAATTTCCACTTGTCAGCCAAAATACATTTTGTTCTTACATCAGCATTAAGATAATCATCAGAACTGGCAAAGAAAAGCTTATAAATATTCATTAACGCTGGTTTCTTCCCCAAATACATAAATAACATACTTCGTAGCTGATGTCGGTATGTAACGTCTACTCTTCGATAATTTGTCTTTTAACAACATGCATTAGGCGAACTTCAGCTTATGAGCAATAAGTGCGATTGCTTCCGCATACGAGCCATATGTGACGTCACGCGGGGATCTGCTTATACCCCCCACACGACCATTGTGTAGGAGCCACCAAGGAATTGATCGCTGTAGCACACTCCGCCATTGCACGTCCGTGCTGTAGTGCAGTGCCAGTCTCAAGCCGTGAGGAAGGCGGAGGGGGACGCTATTGATCATTGTCTTTAAACTGAAACTACACATCGTTTCAAGGCCTTTCCTAATGAAAAATAATTGCGGATACACGATATGTATGTATATGGATCTATGTATGTATATTTGTATGTATATACGATTGCTTACATGCATACATGCACACATACGTATATACACACATAGGTATGCATATTATGTATACATACATATATTTGCATACGTAAAAACATTCATACATACATACTATGAATGTATATATATGTATGTGTGTAAATTTCGTAGGTACTAGGTATGTATGTATATACATATTTATTATTAATGATCATGCATGTATGTATGTACGCATATATGTATCTATGCATGCATGTATGTATGTATCGCTATATGTATGCAAGTACTTATTTATGTAATCGTACTTGCATGTTTGTTTGTATATATGTATGTCTTCATATGATTGTTTGTATGTATATATTTGTATGTATAACTATTTGTATCTATGGATGCCGTGTGTATAAGTTTCAAAGGTACATACGTATAATAAGTAAACAGGTATTATACTAAAAAAAGTATAACATAATATAAGTATAGCCTATTATACTCAAGCTCCAACAATAAAAAAAAGCAGTCGCTTCATATCGGCGAATACGACAAATCGTACCCCATCACGTTAGGCCCTACCTTTAATCTTTATGCCAAGCATAGTCGCCATATACCAACTGCAGGAACTGACAGACAGGATACACGACACTTGTGGAAGGTTTGGACTCAGAATAGGCCTAAACGTGCAAAAACGGTGACAATGACTATCGGAAAACAACATAAAGAGCTGAAATTGGGACTGGATGGGAGAAACTGAAGCAAATCACAAGGTTTGTAAGCTGGCAGGATTAGTAGCGGATTCCTGCACCAAGCAAGTGCAATGAGCGAAGGTAGAAAGGACCTATTGACGGGTTTGTAACAAAGACTAAAGACTGCCTTCCAACTGTGACGTCTACTCTTCGATCTTTGTCATGTTTTCCGTTCCACCCGACTATGAGCAACAAATGCGATTGCTTCGGCTTACTAGCCATATATGACGTCATGCGGGAACCTGATAGTATCCACCACATTGAGTAGGAGCCACCATGTAATTGATCGTTGCAGCGTCAATTCCTACTGGGATATAATAGTTAATAATTTGTCTTTAGTTTAACCGTTCTAGATGATTTTTAAATCTCCCCGGAAGGTATTAAAAATTCTGATAGACTTGGAGCTAATAATGGAAACAGTAACAAGGAGTGCTTGTTTGTTCATTCATTCACTCGTTAAATCGCAGGAACAACTGGATGAATGCATTTTCAATATTGGAAGAATGCATGAATGAATGCATACTATTATTGAATGTATGACTGTTTCGTTGTGCATACGTGGTCTATAGGTTTATAATTAGACAGCACGTTGCCTTGATGTATCCACCCATTAGTTATAATTCAGCTTTTACATAATTTTGTCTATTGACCAAGTCACCCAATACATTTCTGACCCGAGTATTACTTGTAATGTAGGGCCTAAGCATCCTTTTGTTTATCGATGAGGACCATACAAAACCAAATTACAGACAACAATGCCGTTGTCATCAGTAGAGCACTTTTGAAGCATTGTTTGATGAAAAAGAGACATTGTTGAGCGTCAACCACCTCACCTTATTCTATATTACCTTATTCCATCTTGCCTTATCTAACTTTAGTCCCACATTACATCACCTTAAAATACCTCATTTATTAACATTAACTGTCTCAGCTGCTAACAATTAAATCGTGTAAATTAATATTGTTTGCATTGCCTGTTATAGTGCAAGTTCAGTAAATCTGATATGCTGTTTTTTATAAGTGAGCGCATTGTTGGATAATAGAGGGTGTGGCCCGGTAACAAAAACTTCAAAAATATAATTAACCCCTACGCTCGCACCCTGCCAAGTGGCAGTCAAAGGTCGGAGAAGGCGGGTTTCAACGCGACGCCCTTGGTACATCTAGCCCGCCTTTCACCCACGGAACCCCCGACCTCATTAACGGCCCTCTTGTCGACCCATAACTTCTGCCTGGTAAAGCACTTACAAGGCCCCCATGTGACCCTTGACCTGTGACGATGACGCAGGACATTGATTTCACCCAGCGCATCTGGCTGCGTACTGAACTGTCGGTCACGGGTCACGACCCACGACCCGGGCTCTTGACCTCTTGCTCTGCTGGATACTAATTACTCTGGTACGACAGAGACAGGGATTATGAGATAGACTGAAAGACATCAAGACCAACAAATTCAGATGGTGCGCGACAATCTAACGGGTAGGGTGCACGCTCAGGGTGAGAATTGTAGAAAAAGACTGGGGGGTTAGATTTTGATGATTTTAATCCATGGGGCACGACTGATGTTGTGTTTTTGTGTGTGCCTTTTTTGGTAAATCGCTTGCTCCATCACGTGTCACTCGGGTTGTCCTAATTTAGCGGGACCCTGTGTCCCCTTGGGCAGTCCATTTGTATCCGCTTTACTCAAAGTCTGGCCTCGTTTTTCATACTTTCTTCTTTCTTTCGATCAGTTTTCTTGTTCTTTTTACTCATTCTGTGCTCGGTGCAATAAATTGTTTGAATTTTGAATTTGAATATTTTTATGCATATATGTGTAAGCCTATAATAATATATTATGTAGGACTTGTATGTATGGATGTGCGTATGTATGTTTGCATGTATGCATGTATGTATGTGAGTGTGTGGATGTATATTTTATCATCATCATCTTCATCAGTTCCTGACGCCAGCCAGCGTTGGGTACGAATAAATTATCTCCATTGTCCTCGGTCATTTGTCAAGTCTATTGCCCCACTTAATGTTAGTCCAAGTGATGTTATGTCCTCAGTTATATCATCTATCCAACGTAGTCTTGGTCTGCGTTGGTCTCTTTTCCCTTCGAATCTTGCATGTAGTGCACTATGTGCAATTCTGTCAACTGGCATTCTCTCTACAATGTCCAAACCATCAGAGTCTTCGTTGAACGACTTTGTCTAGCAGAGTTGTTTTGATGCCTAATGATTGTCTTTTGTCATCGTTACTTATTTTCTGCAGTCTTAAAATCCCTGCGATCTTCTGCGGCCAGCTCATTTCTGCTGTAAGAGTTCTTGTTTTCGCATTGTCCAACATTCCGATCCATATAGGAAATTGGGTTGTATCATTGTCTCTATATATTTGTCTTGGTTTTCTTTGTAAATTCTCTGCTCCTCCATATCCTGTTCATTATTCCAAACGCTTGTGAAGCCCGTCCAATACGTCTTTGTATATCTTTTTCGTTGCTGCCATCAACGTTCTTTAGCCCTCCTATGTAGACGAATTGTTCTACTTGCTCAATAACCTGTCCTTGGATTGTGATAGTTATTGGTGTCTCTTTGGTCTTTTCAATCACCATTGTTTTAGCTTTCTCGGTGTTGATGTATGTTTATATATGTATAAATATGTATGTGTATGTATACGTGGTGTCACGATATGTGTATGTTTGCTTGTACGAATGTATGTATATATGTATGCAAGCATGTTTTTATGTACGTAAGCATCACGTATTCCGATTGCATGAATGAATGAATACATTGTACACATAGTAATAAGCTGACAACATACGAACATTCGATTCACAGAGACAACTGTCGGCGACTCTGACAATGCCATGAAAGCATATCACTCTTATCATCTCTCATCCCTGCATCGCCTCGACGATTAGACAAAACCAATTGTCAAAGGACATCGTCGTTGCATTGTTGCTTACTGGCATTGTTGCATTAGCCTGTCGATACAATGAATGGACCTTCGAGAATAAGAGACACCCGAATAGGACGCTATCACCACAACAACAGTTTTTGAGCGCTTGTCTAGCGATGCAGGTGAGTAGCCTACGTGCATTATGTATGTATGTATGTATGTATGTATGTATGTATGTATGTATGTATGTATGTATGTATGTATGTATGTATGTATGTATGTATGTATGTATGTATGTATGTATGTATGTATGTATGTATGTATGTATGTATGTATGTATGTATGTATGTATGTATGTATGCATGTGTGCACATGTGTATGTATGTATGTATATGAACTAAATATTCATTAATATACGCATGCATGTATTGATGTATGTACTATGTATGCATGTACGTATGCATGTATATGCACTATACATTCATATAATGTATTGACGTATCTACCAGGAGATTTAATATAGCACGTTTAAAGCAGAATCGTTGCACGTTTGACTACATGATCTAAGCTAGAACACAAGATATGTAGAAACAGGTTATGAAGGTTTGAAAAATTGAAGGGAGAGGTCCATGAAAGAGGTCGATTAATGCGGACGTCTTTTATGGAAGTCAGTAAAAATGACCTTCTTCTGCGGACCTCTCGCTCTCCTTGCCAGATGTGCCATTAAAGGTCTACCTAATTTTTCCCATTGTTGGATGCACTATAACAGAGCATATCAAGGTCCATGGATTACTCCACCCTATTGAAAGTTTGCAAGGCTATCTGTGCTATGGGGTGAGCTTCGTCTGATGAGTCTACCCCGAAGTGGCGCAACATAATCCGTCTAATACAGCTCTGAAGTGGCGCTACATAATCCCTCTAATACAGCTCCGTAGTGGCGCTATATAATCCCTCTAATACAGCTCCGTAGTGGCGCTATATAATCCCTCTAATACAGCTCGATTGCAGCGTTCGTTAGAAGCTGGTGCATTCCACTTAACTTTAGAGTACAACTTTATAAATGTGTAGTTTTTTTACTGCGATTACGAACAACTCCCGAAACTGTTGTAAGACAAAACAACAAGAAAGTGTGACGATTCAACCGTTGCCTTCTACATAGAGAGGACTGAAAGAAGCTCGGAAAAGGAGATGGGACTCTAAAACAGGACCGAGGGGGACCGTGAGGACCGAGGGAGGATCAAGGGAGGGCTACGGGGGATCGACGGGGACTGAGGGTCATCGACGAAAGAAGAATGCACTCTACAAGGGTAGCCAGCAAACATGAGCGTCTTCAAAGATAACGCCGCTACGGCAAACTCACTTCAAAGGGGTGCCGCTCTCGCTCGAGAGACGGCCGAGGACTGTTACCATAGCCATTAGCCACCCATCGTTTATTGCCGGAAGGGAAAAGACAATATCCCGCTTCAAAAAACAAAAATGACGAATTGACCATGTCCCGAATACCTCACGCTCACATGTTTTGAACTCTGTATACAAATCCACAACCCAAAATAACAATAGTAATAATAAACTACTGTAACCGAGATTTGAAACAGGAAGGCTCATTTTCGGTTCGTAACTAGGCCTAGACATCGTTTTTGCTTTGCAGTCTGTCAACCTGCAGTCGAAATTTACTAGTCGACAACTCTCCGACCTCCGTTACCATTCTCTTCGGCAAGTGAGACAATTCTGGTTTAAAAAAATTGGAGCAGCCAATTTTCCCTACATAATAAAATGTTCATTAGAAATGTTTTCAAAGATGCAATTCAAAGTGACTCCTGGTTTGTTTCAGCGTTCAACGTTAGCTACACTTTTGTAAACGAAAGTGTAACAATTCCCGGTTTAAACGTAACCATTCCGGTTCAATCGGTGAATGGATGGATCGTTTTCCAACAGAGGTTTAACGGAATGACGAATTTATCCCGAGCATGGATCGACTATCAGACAGGTTTCGGTGTCTGGAATGACGAGTACTGGATGGGACTGGAAAAGATCCACCAGATGACCACTCAGGGATCGTGGAGGTTGAGGATAGAACTCTTTGAAAAGGTAAACGCCACCTGGTGGTCAGTGGAATACGACGATTTCGTACAGTTGGGGTGATCAGCCGAACGTGCTGAATTATCTAGCAGGCAATAAATATCAAAACGGAATGCAATTTACAACCTACGATTCCGACAATAACTACGAAGGAAACGGAAGGCGGATTCTGGAACAACCGTTGCTGAGGGTTGAACATCAACGGCGATTATAATTCTGTTTATCTCGGCTATGCAAATGATGACTTCAGCCACTTGAATGATGATGATGAAGAGAATAGCGTAGCCTGTCTTGTGCCGTTCCTCAGCAAGTGGGATTTGAAATTAGTTTAACGATAAACCCTCCTTTCAGTAATGCAGATAATAATTTTTATTAAAAATTGGAAAAGGTCTATTAATTACTTCGAAACAATAGTGTTGGTTGAACGCAAACAGAAATAGCTTCTATTTTTCATCTATTTAGTTGTATGGAGCACATGTAACTTCTAAATGGGAATAGTGCTGTTATTAGAATGCGTGCATGCATTGTATTCAAAGAAGTGGTCATGTTCATTTACACGATAACCTCGACTTCAGGCACAGTTCAAACGTGCATTCTATAACAATTTTACCAAATGGAATCCAACCGGGACCTGCAGGGGCGTAACTTTTGCCTAAAAAGTGGGGGGTACCAATACCTTGGTCTAAAAAGTGGGGGGTACCAATTTCTTCTCCACTTTCGTTTTCGCATGATAACCATTTTGAACATATTCCCTGGCAGTATTTTCATTAATTTTGGCTCTCGATTTCCCTGTGTATCTAAGCACTTTCATACTTTTGGCGGAGATTGCGTTCTCTGGGAAGACACACTAATAAAATATTGATTAGCATTGTTTAAAAAGTGGGGGGTACAGTACCCCCAGTCCAAAAAGTGGGGGGTACGGGTACCCCTCGTACCCCCCACAAATTACGCCTATGGGGACCTGCATGAATTATTATTTTCTTATTCCTTATGATATGATACGATATGATCCATCGAGGACTTACGAAATACAAAGTTAAGAGAGAGTGAAACATTTGGAACGGACACTATTCGTCTACTTGTCATTATTATTTCCAATACTTTTTACTATTTTACTGATTTAAAAAATACACATAGATGGCAAAAATTCAGAAATATATCTTATGTTGTTATAGCCTGGCATGCATAAATAAATAGTCAGGTTATCGAAGAGAATACGACTTTAATGGCTATTCAGCATAGAATCAATGAAATACACCAGTTGCCTTAAAAAGGCATTGTATATTAATGGCCAATAGACGTTAAAGTTAATTGCACTGCATTTATAGGCGACGAGGAATATGGATTAAAGTAGGAAAGTACTTTGTTCTGTCGAACAGGAGCCGGGTTTGTCTTGAGTGTTCGGCCTTCAAGGCGGCTTTATTTAGGAAACAAATATACTTTGCTATCTAGTATACGGTGATCTCTCAGGAAACAAAGTGTGACGATATTTGATCGACTACAGTTGTGTGTATCTGTCAACTTTACAAATTTCTCTTCCATTTCCCTATTAAAGCTTCGCCTTCAATAACCATAGCACAGTCTATTGTCTGCCTGCTGGGTTTTTGAGTTTTGACCAGTTTCTGCAATAGAAGTTAACTCTCTCTCAAACTGCCAGATATGTGCAAGCTGATAAGAAGAATCGAAATTGGACTTGCTATCTAGGAATCAATCCCACAATAGCCCTAGATCAGTAATTTCCCGGTTGCAGGTTAGCTTGGAACTCCAGAGTTAACATGCATAAACTTTTTGGCGTCATATTTGAGATTTCAGTTTCAAACGTCTTTCTGAGAATATATTCAAACCAGTTGTAAATATATTTCGTTCTATTTACGAGTATTTATTAGACAACCGCTGAATCAGTCCTTCTCAACCCCAGGATGTGTTGGAAAGACTTGCTAACACCCGTGATTTCTAGTCTTTTAATTTGTGTTTCAATTATTTTTAACCGAAGTTATAAAGACAAATCCAGAGAAGTTGGTGATGCTAATAGAAGATCTATACAGCATGTCAATGAGCGGTCAGTGTGGATGGAGAACTAACAGAGTTGTTCAATATCACAGTAGGTGTAAGCCTACTGTAAGGCAAGGATTCGGCCTGTCACCAGATCTCTTCAACCTACTTCTGGAGGCTGTGATGAGCTGGGCACTGAATTCTGTTAAAGCTGGAGTGACACTAAATGGACAGTTACTTAACCTGGGCTTAGAGTCGCCATACCAACTGCTGGAACTGACAGACAGGATACAAGACAGCAGTGAATAGTTTGGAAAATGTGCAAAAAACGAAGACAATGACTATCGGAAAACAACATAAAGAGCTGAAAGTGAGACTGGATGGAGATGAGCTGGAACAAGTCACAGAGTTTGTGTGCCTGGGAGGATTAACAACGGAAGATAGCCAATGTACAAAGGACATAAAACGCAGGATTGGCCTGACGGTAGCGATATTTGGCAGACTGAGTAGGATGTGGAAGACAAGCAGCATATCAACAAGAACAAAAATAAAACTGTAGAAGACATTTGTCACTCCAGCTCTGATGTATGGACCTGAGTGTTGGTGCTTACGGAAGGAGGATGAAAGAAGGATTCTAGTGGCAGAAATGGGATGGCTCAGAAGATTATCAGGTAGGACAAGACGAGACAGAATTCGACATGAGGTAATCCGGAAGGAGTTAGGACAGAGAGAAACACTGGTAGACAAGATCAGAAAAAGAAGACTGACATGGTTTGGGCATGTAACAAGAATGGACGACAAGAGATTACCAGCCACGGCATTACATTGCCACGTGGAGGGAGCACGGAGTCGAGGAAGACAAACAAAAACATGGAAAACATGGAAAACGTCATAAAATATCTTAAAGAACAAGACATGGATATGAGAACAGCCCTGAATACTATCAGAGACATGAAGAAATGGAGCCATCTTGTGAAAAAAACTCATCGTCGGCACACACACCTGACGGAAGAGAGAAAAAGAAGAAGACGAATAAAGACAAATTGGCTTAAATTAAAAAAGTTCCAGAGCTCCTTGGTCATTGTGAAAAGAGATGATTCAAGAACCTTCCAACTCACCACTATAGCGACTATACCCTTCACCAGCTTCCCACTGAACTGACAATCCATTTTAAAACATGTGTATACATGTACATAGTTTACAAGGTCATACAAATTAGCCAGCCAATTTATTTTTGTGTTTGCTCTGAGTAATAAATATTACATGTACATTCGCTCTTCGAATAAATTGATTGACTTTCTGTGCCTCGAATGGCACTGTCTTTCCGGTACTCTCGATCGCTATATTATATCTGTGATATCGTTTGGAACTCGGATAAAGAACCTGCAATCGATTGATGCCTCTTTTCTGACAAGAACAACCCTAAAGACGTTGCTCGATTAGCCTAGAATATATTATTTTGATTTTATCACATTAAATCAGATGGATTCGTAACATTACAAATCCAAATCGACTTTAAAAATGTTATTGGTAGTTTCTAATTTTTTATGCTCTTCCTATAAATCTTCGTGTGTACATATTTTCTGTTCTACTGTACTTTTTAGTATCCGGCATCTAAGCTGAACTCCGGAAGACATGATCACATCAGATGGTAGACTACACACCTCCCGAATATCTCCGACTTTTATTTACGAATTTCGGTATTCTGCCTCCAACCGCTGTCTGTGATGAACTACTCAAACTGTATCTATAGTCTTTGAGGCGTTTTGAAGACGTTTACGAAAGCTGTTTTTGCATTATTTGAGCTCTTTTTATGACGAAGAGTAATACATTGATTGACGGCTGTGGTTCTTCCTGTAACCTGTTGGAAAATTTAATCGTTGCCAGCAGATTTAGGATTTAGTACCATATTCAATGTCGACGTGAGCTATGTAGTATAAATTTGCCAGCAGGCATTTGTTTGGTCTTATCATAAGAGGCCTGGTTTGAAGGTTCGGGGAAGACCCATGAAAAGAATGGGATGCTCAAACCAAGGTCCTTTCTGCAAGGAAAATTTAGGCTTTTTTCACTCACCCAGAGTACAACCCAATCCGTGCAATAGTCGACTGAAGGCAATGCACATTTGTATAATTATAGGGTCTGCATATTATACAGAAGGTATATAAAAAGTAAATAGTTAAAAAGTAGCACTCCTTCCAGTGTGCCCATAACAATGACTTATTGTTTACCATGTACAGCGATGTGCGTTTGCTAGTGCTTCTCAATAAAGAAAATACTTACTTACTTACTAACTTATAATATATCGAAATGTCAGCTGCACAGTGCACACTTCCTAAAACTGCACAGCGGGGAAACATTTAAATAAGCCACCTTGCAGACGCATCTTTACAGGCGGATCTCTTTTAGGTGAGAGGTCTCCCTTTTTAAGGAAGATTTTTAACTTTTAGGTGGCGGATCTCATAGCTCAGATCGTGGCTCTTAAACCTGAGATTGTGCTGGATCTCAGAAATGCGGCTGAATTTAACAATTGCTAATGGTTGAATCCACCACTGCAGGTCTACGGTGTTGACTGCATTGACATTAATCATTGTCTCTACTAACCTTTAAACTCCGGATGTAGGCTTATTTATTGGTGAGCCCACGTTCCGTGATGAGGGGAGCAGCGAGTGTGTAGTGGACAACGGCTATTGGCCACTGATCACGGTCGCCTTGACAACTGCAGCGTTCAATAGGCTGAAGGTGCGGGACGAGTTCGTTACCTACCATGATGGTCGAAATGGCCAGAGAATCACAAGAGAAGACAGATAAAAAAAATGCAGAGAGAGAGACAGAGACAGAGAGAGAAAGAGAGAAAGGGAAAGACAGAGCGAGAGATAGGTACTAAGACTGAGTCGCTAAAGCATTTACAAATGAGTGATGCTCTACTTCAATCAACCTTCTCAGCGGGTGGCATTAAGCCCTTTATAAAAGCACGCTCGTTGAGTTCCTTTTACTATTGACGCCAATCATACTGACCTCGCTGGGCATCGTCAGTAACCTTATTGTATTGTATTGTGTCCTCCAACAGAATCGGTTGCCGAATTCAGATCGAGAAGGAAGCCTCAACCACAGCACAGGTGTGTTAACGGATGAATAAAGGATTCTGATTAGCAATATTGACCATCTGAGGAAACGACCTCGTGTTACAAGAAGCCGCTGTACATCTTCTGTGCTACTGATTTCATGCAATTTCACTTTCAATTGATGTTCATTTCTTTCTTTTAAGCAATTTCTTCTTTGGCGTCTACTTCTGAGGATATCCGTGCCGCAATGTTCGTTCCATCAAGGGAAGCGGAGGAAAGCCTGACAGATTGGTTTACTGTCGGTTACGAACAGTGCGCAGACGAAGCCGTAGGATTCCTGCAGCAGTATCTGGAATGACAAGACGACGTTATTAAAGGTCTCAGAAGACATCTTCAAGGACGAAATCATCTTGAACATCAGGAGTGGAGTCATCCAGAGCATTGCCACTGCCGCAATCGCCAGAACCACGGAGCACCTCTGGAAGTAACACACGTTTCGCTTCCATTTGATTCACAATTATTGGCGTTTTCAGCAAGGCCCTCAACAACCCCTATACGACTGCCACACCTAATCACAAATGGGAAAGAACTGTCATCAGACCGAGACATTGGCTTCGGTCTTTGTTGCACACCGTGCACAGGTTGTTTGTACCTTCACCGAGAGCACGTACATGTACTTGTCCCACGAATCCGCTACTCGCTTGCATCCCTCAACCAAGATGTCAATATTTCTGTTCCTCGGACAATAAAAGGTGGAAGATCGTCACGCTTGACCAGTCAAACGTGTCATCCACGACGGATGCCCTTGGCCATCATGCGGTAACAGAAACAGAAACGCCTTCGTGATGACGCATTTGCTTCGTCATACAACAATAACATCACGAAGCGTTTTTGCTATGGAACTCGATGCCATTGTGATGAATATACGTTCGGTTACTTATCAGCAAACGCCATTTGTGAACTTTTAGACATCCAATTTTTTACGGTGAGAAGGAGGAAGAGGAAGAGGGGAAGGAAAAAGAGGATGAGGAGGAGGAGGACGAGGAGGACGAGGACGAGGAGGACGAGGAGGACGAGGAGGAGGAGAGATAACATTGGGCTGGGATACGGCGTTGATGGAGCTAGAGCGCTGCAAACTAAGTCTACTTGCGATAAACAACCCGAAAGTATTGAAGTTGCTCGACAAACTATTTTTGCTTATGAACAAGGTTGAATTGGATGAGGAGATGTATGGTGAGTGTGAGGATGAGGAAAAAGAAGACGAGGACTATTGTAAGGAATGTGTGATGGAAATGGATGTAAACAAAGAATGAGGTCAACAGCTAAACTTGTAACACAAAGATTATTAATCAGATATAAGATGCATCGGTCGAAGACAAATTGAAAACGTTATAATCTCCAAAAGCGTTGGGATATTATCACGCGTTGCCTATTTGTTACCAAAAATCATATTAATTCAACTAAACTGTTCTATGATTCTCTTTTACAGTAATGTCGCCTGGGCTTTTAGTTACACCTCTTGCTTAAATTGCTTGATCCAGAAATGCGCTATGCGCAGGGGCTTACAATTAGTACTTCCACCTCTTACAGTTCAGCACCAGCTTTTGCCAGCCTTGGAATATTGACGCTTGCCTAAACGTCAAATTAATATATTGATGTAAAATTTCAGTAACAAAATGTTTCCTTTACCCTTTTGATTACTTTATTGGCGTGTCGGATGTCCAGACCCACTACACGAGATCCTCAGTTAAACTGCATACAGAATTTACTCACACTAACACCCGACAATTTAATCTGGAATTTACTGGACATCTGGCATCTGTATTTATCTTAAGAAATGCACAATATATTATTAATTTCCTATGTAGTTTGAAATTGATCTGCAGGTATAATAACATAATTGAATTAAAGTATATGTATGCTTATCAATAAAAAGTGCTGGCTCGAGGACTTGGAATAATATTCCTGTTGCCATAAGAAATCTACCTAATATTTTAATTTTTAAGAGAAAGCTCCGTGAGTACCTAGTAGCAACAGTTTCCCAACCTTCCCCATCCACATTTTACTAGCAAATTACTGCCTTAAATGCGCACTAGGTTTTGATGCTGACATCTTATCTGATATTACTTCGATGTTTAGTTAATTAGTTAAGTCCAAAATGTCTAGTATTACAATGCTATGCCAATTGCCATTATTTTTTATGTACAAGGGTAACCCTGATAGCGGGGCCCAGGTCCCTTAAGGGTTTCTCTCCCTTTACTTCCATTGGAAACTAATTAATTTATCTGTTTTCTGTTAAAATTTTATACTGAATTTCTGTTACTGCATATTATGATACTATGCGAAGTAATAAAACTTATGGTTATGGTTATCGTCAGTGCTTTTTTTCAGCTGGAACGGGCCGGTACGGCGTTCCGGCACCTTTTTCAGCCACTAAAAAATTATTTATTTATTTTAATAATTAAAACAATAATTTAGTTATTTTAATTTAATTTAAGTGTTTTTGAACTGTTTTCAGTGTTTACTGAGACCCCTCCCAATCCCCAATCCCGTTTTTCACGTGATTTTAGCTCGCCCATAAGTGTTGCATTCCGGCACCTATTGTTCCGTTCCGGAACCTTTTTTTCTAGAAAAAAAAGCACTGCTTATCGTAATATTTAATCCACCAATTTATGAGGTGTGGAACCAAAATACAGATGATTTATCGGCTCTGTATACATGCAGCCAAAACAACTTGCATTTTATTTATGTGATGTTTTTCTTATTAACTGCGCTTACTACGAGCTCAATTGGGCCAAACATGAGGCAGAACATGAACTCCGCCCCTACGCTGCATTAGGGACGTAGCAGTTTTACTGTTTGAGGTAGGGCCTACACACGCGAATCACATGAGCACCACGATATAATGATTGACGAACCATGATCGCATGTGAACTTTCTGCTTAAATATAATATAATGCTCTGGCTAGTCAGCCTCATAATATAATGCTCTGGCTAGTCAACCTGCGATCATGGTTCGTCAATCATTATATCGTGGTGCTCATGTGATTCGCGTGTGTAGGCCCTACCTCGCGAAAGTTATTTCGTTTCGATATCATTAATTCTGCGTTAATTAGGCGCCATTATATAGCGCCACTCCAACTGAAACTCATCAGACGAAGCTCACCCCCCACAGCACGGTTAGCCCTGCAACATCAATAGGGTGGAGTAATCCATAGACCTTGGTATCCTCTGCTGTAGTGCATCCGACAATGGGGAAAGTTGGATAGGTCTGTAATGGCAAATACGGACAAAAGAAGTCCGCATGCAGTAATGATCTTTGAAGGACGTCTCCCTTCAATGTTTCGAACCTTCATAACCTGTTTCTACATGTTTTGTGTTTTAGTTTGGGTCATACAGTCATACATGCAACGATTCTGCTTTAAACGTGCTCTAATAAATCTCCTGATACATAAACACATCAATACATGCAAACATACATTCATGCATAAATAAATAAATATTCATGTATGATTATTTATAATTTATACGTATATGCATACATACCTATGAAATTTACATACATACATATATACTTACATATATGCTTACATGCATAGTATGTATGTATAAATATAAATGTAAGTATGTACGTGTGTATGCATATATGTATGTATGCATGTATCCTTATGTGTGTATGTACGTATGTGTGCATGACAAATATATGTATGTATAAAATCGCGTTTGCATGTTTGTATGTATATATATATATATATGTATGTAATACATACATATATATATGCACATACATACATACATATATTTATTTATTTATTTATTTATTATAGTGATTTTATATAGCGCCACTTCAAGATTATCTATTCAAGAGCGCTCCCAGCATATGCACATGCATATACAGACATACATTCATACATACATTCATTCATACTTACATGCATACATACAAACATGCATACATATTCACATACATACATACATAAATAGTCATATATGCATACATACACAGTTACACACATGAATGCATACATACATACATATACATACATACATAGTGATACATATATCTCTGTCTGCATTATTCTTTCTCTCTCACTCTCCATCTTTTGCCGGCTGTTACTTTCTGTTCCTCTCATTTTCCATCTGTGTAGTTGTCTTCCTGCACATGTGCGCATCAGTGTCTTTGTATTTGTCTATGTCTCTGCCATCATCATCATCGTAATCATACCTTCGCCTCCTCTCCATGGTCCTCCAGCACCGGATTTGGAACTTCCCTTCTTTTGTACTTGGGCCGCGCTCGTGAATAAGCTGCGCCTATAGCTTTTGAATAGCGCGTTAGAAATTTCGATACGCTGACATTATTATTATGATCACACACATCGCGCATTATCCACAATCATTATTATTTTCCATTAGTAAATGGCGTTGAAACGATGTGTAGTTTCAGTTTAACGACACTGTGTGATAGCTTTGAGCACGCGCATTAGCGTCGTTCTCCTCTTTCATCAAGGCCTGGTACTAAAGCACGGACATGCAGTGACGGAGTTTGCTGAAACGATCAATTCTCTGGTGGCTCGTAAACAAGGGTCGTGTGGGGGGGGTATAATCAGGTCCCTGTATGACGTCACATATGGCTCGTAAGCTGAAGCAATCGCATATTTTGTAACTCATAAGCTGAAGTTCGCCTAATACACGGTGCATGATCGAAGAGAAGACGTTACATACCGACATCAGCTACGATGTAAGTCATTTATGTAATTATTGGGGAAGGGAGGACATTGATTAACCTTTCTTTGCAAGCTTTAGTGATTATAGTAATGCCGATAATGCAAAAACAACTTAATGTAGGCTATTAGGGCTGAGAATTCGCAATTTTAAAATATGGTCGAGTTCTACAATCTGTAATTATCGGCTACTTTCATAATGACGTTTATAATTACGATAATGATAAAGAACACTTTTGTTACTTCAAAGAGGCAGAAACAACAACCAATCGATACAAAAACGAAAAATACGGAGCATCAATTAGAGATAATGATGGCAGGGCCTACTATCTCCCCCCTGTAAGCTGGAAGCAATCCCCCTTACTGTAACTTCTACCCCCTCCCCTTTCCCTACCCTTCCCCACCCCCTTTCCTTCTCCACCCCTGATCCGCTCCCCTCTCCATTTTGCCCTCCATGTACTAGGCTATTCCCTCCAATCCCTCCCCTTGAACCGGGGCCCGGGGTCCTTCCCCGGAAAATTTTGGATTTCTACATTGCCGTAAATGAGTTTTAGCGCATTTTTTTAAAGAAAGAAAACTGGTTTGGGGAAACTGTATATTTTAGTTCAACTGAACTGTTGAATTAATTTCTGCAGGGCTCCCATGCACTGTAAAAATTTCATGGGACAGGCTGTGTTATCCAGTCAACAATTATTTTGCAGGAATACTTCAAGACCTCATAATCCCATTTTCACTGCACTACACTACAATAATTATAGCATTGACCAACTAGATTCTTTAATCAACAGGATTTTGAATATGAACGCTTTTCAATCTATAGATCTCACTTCAGATCATACTAAAAGCGAACCAAGGTATATTCCAGTAATGTTTAAAGAAGCAGTACCCGGGTATGCATTGACGTTTTCTGACAGAACAGAAAATTTATATCAACTTATAACTTGTAGACAAACATTAAAAAGAATATAAAATAATACCATTAATACCATAATACATTAACTTTACAGTGTAGAGACTCAATTACCGTCGACAGCCGATACATTGCAACAGTTGAGTCAGTACTGTCAACTGAACAGCAACATCCATTACATTAGGGAGAAACTCCCCCTACCCAGGCACAAATTGGAAGCAGTCTGATACCTTCCCCCAAACTTAGTAGGCCCTGAATGACGGAGACAATGCCTCCGAAGATGACAACAGTTGAACGTCATATGTTCGAGACATGAATCAGCTCTTACTCTACATTATACCACGAATATATGCACGGTGGTCGTTATATTTTTAATTATTTTAATTTTCTGCCGAATATAATTTTAAATAGAGGCCTGTAAAGATGGGTCCATGGTCTCTCTTAAGCCTCGAACGGCTTAAAGAAGTTTCTTTTCCAATCGTGCCACAAAGTGTTTTTGAACTAAGAGTAGTAATTCGCAGTTCTGTAGAGTAGGGGGCCTAATGAATTTTCTGCCTTAATAAGATTGATGACAATAATAACCGTAAGGGAACAATAACATATTGGGCAACACATTTCTGTTCGAACGACAAAATAATTACCCGTCGTCAAACGTCAATAAAACAATACAGTATTAGAAGAGTTGGGACAGATTGCAATTTGTTTCCATACTACAGGCAGGTATGTAGGCCCTATATTTAATATACAAGCCAGTTTGCTGTATAGACCCTTTATGATACAGTTTAAGTGGACATAGTGAAATTGCACTATAAGACTTGGGTTTAATGATTTAATAATAAGATTAGACATCGAAAATTTGTCAACGAACTGTGATCCACCGGAATTGGATTCTACAGGAAATAATACAGCTGTATTGATCGATATAGGCACTAATAGCTAATGTAGCCTATTGTAACTGTAAACTGTAACTGTAACTGATATATTTTATATCGATTGCATGAGAAGGTAGCTTATCTAACCTATTACCTAATTGTAACTGTAACTGAGATATTTGAAATATTTTGCCAAGTGGTTATTATACCGGCTTTCAACGGATGTAGAATTAGTAGTAGTGTTAAGTACTCGACAAGTCAGCAAACCAAGGCGACAAGACGAGTTGAAATCCAAACTGTTACTTTGATGGAACGACAAACGTTAAGTTGCGGATCATTTACGTTTTCGTATAGGAATAGTTGAAAATCCTATTCAGTCATTCTTTTCGGATAGACACATGCACCATCGGACTCTTAGGCGATACCTGTAACTTAATCAGGCGGAATAAATAATTTATTTCGCCTCCTTAACAGTACTTGCACAGTGGGACCCATATGGGAATATGGGTCATATAATTATGGACTCCAAGTGGGAATGCTGGCCTGGCAAATTAACATTGCCATGCAAGTAATTGAAACGGGTAAACAAATTTGTCACTGTTGTCGATATTATGTTTGTCGATATTCAGACACGCAGACGTTTTCTTTAACTCCAAGATGTTCGCAGTGGTCGTAGTTGCGCTGCTGGTTCTTCCTTCTGTCGCGAGAACTCAATCAGATTCTTTCTTCGAAGAGACGAGATCGTGGGACAGTGATGCAACGGTGTGTTCCGTGGATTCACCAGACGAGACTCGTGTCGTCAGTTCGAAGAGTCGATGTGCCATTGAATGCAACCAACGATCACAGTGTTCTGGATTCGATTACAACGCATATTCTCGAATATGTGAACTCTACTCGGGACCCAAGAATTGCTGCAGCTACGTGACTTCAAATGGGTTCTGTAGACACTTCCAGGTTATTTGAAAAGTACAGAAAAGACAATATATCTGTTAATTACTGTTAAGTCCTAGATACATATACATTGGATAAGTGAGGAAATTAGAGATAAAGATGAAACTTGTTCAAACGTAGAGGCTATCTTCAAAGTATTCATTCATTTGGACATCATTTCCATGCTCTAGTCTAGTTATTTACATCTATAACCTTTTTTGTTTGTCATACTGGTGTTGACAGGTGACACTTGACACCTTTTTTGTTTGTCATAATGGTGTTGACAGGTGACACTTGACACCTTTTTTGTTTGTCGTACTGGTGTTGACAGGTGACACTTGACACCTTTTTTGTTTGTCGTACTGGTGTTGACAGGTGACACTTGACACCTTTTTTGTTTGTCATACTGGTGTTGACAGGTGACACTTGACACATTTATTGTTTGTCGTACTGGTGTTGACAGGTGACACTTGATAACCCGACTTCAGCATGGAAGTAATGTGATTGTAACAATCCTGAAAGGGCATAAAATTATTCGATTTAGATCAGATATTAGCGCGTAGAGCATTCCTGATTACCGGTGATAATAAAGAAAAGATCAAGGATTTCTATTAACCTGTAGGTAGGTAATGCATTCCTTTGAAGCTCCATATATACATTGACTGAAAGAATAGTCTTAGAAAGCTGTCACAGCAACGCTTGTCTTTTGTTCTTTTCAGGATTTGAAGTCTTCAGACTACAATGTCGATAACTATGGTCCTCATTGTGGTAATCGATTTATAGTTTTTTCCGGAGCGAATGGTTTTTTTGTGAGAAACTTTCGTGGTCTATTTTAAGTAGAGTAGGCCTGCGAATTTTAATTGAAAGTAGCTCTATGGTGAAGTAGACGTATGAGTGGAAATGAAAAATGTATAGCGAAACGAATCTCAGATGGGTTAGGATTTCTGAACAGAGGCAAGGACGTACAGAGTCGTCAGTTTCACAAGGTCGTATACTAAGGTACCGACTAACTAATTGGCAACTTGTCAGGCCCGGTTCGTCCGTTAGGCAAACTGGGCAACCGCCCAGGGCCGTCAATTTTTAGGGGCCGCCAATTTTCAATTTTTTAAAAATTATTTAATGATTATTCGCTAGATGGAAGTATTATAGTGCTGGTTTATAGGCCTAGTGTTGGTGTAATAAATCGCGCATGTGTAACCGTCAATTGCTAAAAAAAAGGTCACGCAATTCATTTGTGAGGTGAATGACTAAAAAAAGGTCATCAAGATGAAATTCCAAAAAAGATGGACGAAATTGAAATTACCTGACGAAAATCTAAAAATTTCGGACGGTTTGCTCAGGGCCGACGGTTTGCTTAGGGCCGCCGGTTTGCCGGTTTGCCTAGGGCCGCCAAATGTCTTGAGCCGGGCCTGCAACTTGTTTTTGGCCGGGTAATCGCAACTGATTGATATCGATTCCTGTCGCAGTCAGAGCGTCTCATTTGAGGCGGTCGATCGATCGTTCATCTTGGTCGCTCGCCTAGCAAAGGTCCCGGCGAGCGGTAAGTCGCTCGCCTAGCTGAAGGCCTCGCACCGCCAGACGTCGCTTGATGAGTTTGAGTTACACTCCAAGGCGATAGACGAACCTTGACCCAGACCATTATTTAATTTACCTAATTTACATTGTTTTGATTTACTTGCTGCAGCGGTGAATGCGTGCCGTGACCTGTCCTAATTACTGCTGACCGATCACTGCAATTTCGTGCAATATGATTGGTCATAATATCACGGCAGACACCTCACGCGCCACGCCGCGTGACATCATTCGTATACAGGTCACTTATTTCGGAAATTATTTTAAACAACAATGGCAGCGAAGGTGAGCAAATCGAATAATACTGGATTTATGTACAGTTGAGCACGTATCTGTCTTAGATATTAGGCGACTCGTTCGATGTTGATGTAGTCGAGACAGAAACCGTCGGATTGTGAACAGAATTTAGGGCAAATCCTGCAGAAAGCACGCACGCCGACAAAATACGACTGGACTGCCGGCTGAAAGGTCAAGCTAAAAATAAGTGTTAAGCGTATGCCGAATGCTCAACCAACGTTGTGAAATCAGCCGTCACACGTCATCTGGCGTCAATGTAGGTTTCTAGTGAATGTTCATTCATTCATTCATTCATGGTGAGAATATATATATAGCGCCTCTTCAAGAGACCTATTCAGATAACGGAACTGAATTCAGACAGGCCTACTAGATGAGTACTAGGCCTACATGCAGCTATGCGATTACGATACACATAATACGCTGTACACAAAAGCTCCCGATGTCGACCGTGCATCGCTCGCCTACTCGAACCAGCGCGATCGATTTTCAACCCGCCTACTCTTTTCAAATGAGACATTCTGGTCCCAGTTTGAATGGAAAGTACGAAGACTCAAGACTACATTACCCTTTTCCAAAGAAAATATCTCATGGCCTTTTTCAGCCGTCAGCATATTTCAGTAATTATATTAAAATCTTCCCTCATTTCAGTTTTCATTATGTGATTAGGAATTAAATCTGTATAGCGAAACGAATCCCACTTGGTATAACGTGAATCACAGGGCGTCACTAGGATTTCTGAACAGAGGCAAAGCGATCAGAGAGGAAAGAGGCAACATAACATGTGCAAGGATACTTTTGATTCGCCAATTTCACAAGGCCGTACATTAAAGTGTGCACTGACTAACTGGCAACTTGTTTTTGGCCAACTAATCGCAAATGATTAGTGTCCCAGTCCGAATGGAACCTACGAAGCCTCAGCATTAGGCCTACTTTTCTCTTTTCTAGAGAATATCTCTCATGGTCTTTTTCAGTCAACAGCATATTTTGGTAATATATTAAATATCTTCAGTATTTTCGGTTTTCTGTATTTTCGTAAATGATTACCTCTTTCCCAAAGTCACATTGAATCATATTTTAATGAATGATAAAACCTGACCTATCATTTCTTGGGGCCAAAGGATCAGAGCGGTTATAGCCCTATGGAATCACTTTTAGAGTTGCATGTTAAAACTGGCCTATAGTTTGAAATACCTTGAGACCCAAGGCTCAAAAGGCGGAAGTTCCTGCAGTCATCTATAAGTAACAGTCGCATCGTATACCCAAACCTCCTATACCCTACCAACACCCTAACTTAATTGAAAATGGGAAAGATTGTCTGATTTCGTTCAGTTGACTGGATCCACCCGGAAAACTGTTCTCTTCCGTTCACCTACAACGGTTCCCTCTTCTACGGATGCACAGCCAACGTAACGTCTCCTGGAAAAGAGGTCGGATGCTTCACTGCCCACAGAACATGGAAAACGTGTTGTCCACCAGAAAGTAAGTATAGTCATCGATGTTGTCGTCGTCATCATCATTGTCATCAGTCCCACGACGACAACAATGATACGACTGACAACAGAACCCGTTAGTCATCTAGACACTGAATTTATTTCCGTTTAACTTAAATACACCACAATGCGCTGCCATCTTAAAGCCTTTAACTGGCGCCGAGAGTTTCTCTAAGTAGGTGTCTTTGGAGGCGCTATATGAATGCTCTGAATAAACGGGCAACTATTACAGTAAGAATATAGGTGTCTCCCGCTTACATTGTTAAAATGTCGATTGTGTCCGGCTAAAATACCGAAATACTGAATTAATTTCTTTTACATGTCGCCGTGATTTTTCAGCGGTTTACTTAACAGATACTTACACAAACACGCTTTCAAATTACTACTATTTTATATGGTTATATAACATAATCAATAATAATATTTCAAATCAAATGAGCACACTCCTTTTGGCCCCATGAACATCAAAACCAAAAAACACGTACTATCCCACTGCGCTCCTTTCGATCGACTGACTCTTTAAAATGCTCACGTTCACCAAATTCAGTTCATTACCAAGATTGATTGATATTCCAGAAATGTACTTCAGAAACTCTGCCTCCTCTGGTGTCTCTCGTTAATCTTCTGTCGAGAATTTTGAAGCATTCTCTCTTATGATTATGAACTACTACCGAAACTATATTGAGACAAAACAACATGAAAGTGTGATGATACCACTGCTGCCATCTCCGTACTCGGAGGACGGTCTTGTCAGGAACCTCCCACGCTTCCTCTCTGGTACCAACTAGGATGAGCTTACTGGCTCCCCTTCTTACAGACACACGTCCGCACGATTTATTACTTCAGTTGCGCCAACGACGCAGGCAACTTCAACAACGATCCCTTTGAATGTGTCTGCTGGTCTCGGCAAGGGTTTCTTCTTTCGAACGAGTCTATCTTCTCTCTCGCTGCGTCGGTGTTTCCGAGTGCCTACTCAACTAACTCGATTCCACTTGCTTTTTATGCTAATAAGAGGGGACCCAAAAGATACTCGGAGGCGAATATGGGACTCTACAAAGGGGACCGAGGTGACTGAGGAGGATCAAGGAAGGACCACAGGGGATCGAGGTGGCCTTAGGGTTTTCGAGCGGAACAACGGGATAGAGGGGACTCTACAAGAGAATCCAGCAAACATGACCGCCTTCAAAGGAGACGCCGCTGCGGCAAATGGACTTCAAAGGGATGCTGCTCTCGTTCGATAGAACGCCGAGGGCTGTTACCATGGCGACCCACTGTCCAGTCGAATAGAAAAAAACCATTATCCCGCTAAAAAAACAACAA
Organism: Allolobophora icterica; assembly: GCA_963556255.1. Taxonomy (NCBI): domain Eukaryota; kingdom Metazoa; phylum Annelida; class Clitellata; order Crassiclitellata; family Lumbricidae; genus Allolobophora; species Allolobophora icterica. The sequence goes on from OY744614.1 coordinate 27,032,696, forward strand.
TGACGAATTGACTATTTCCCGTATTCCTCACCCAACTTCATTTGAACTCTATACACAAGTCGACAACCGAAAAAGAACAATAGTAATAATAAACTACGGTACCCGAGATTTGAAACAGGAAGGCTCATTCTCGGTTCGTAACTAAACATCGTTTCTAAGGTTCTGTCTGTCAACCTGCAGTCGAAATTCACATCGCAATAACTCTCTTCGACTTCCGTCCATAGAATCAACAAAAGTGTCTTCCTCCAACATGGTGACCTCCAGCTTCGCCATCACCTGACAATAGTTGCTCAAACGCCATTCCCTAAGTCGCTCATTGTTCGCTATAGTGTTTCGTGACAATAGGTTTATGGAATATTAATGATGAATAATTTTAGTCTGCCTTAGATTACATTCCATCGATTGAAAAACAATAAAATTTGACGTTAGAGACGAAAATAATGACCACGATTATGATGACGATAAAAAATGTCTATCACCATTCCCTTCGACAATTAAGACGCTCCTGTTCATAAATACCTTGGAGCAGCCACTTTTGCCTACATTCTATAATGTTTAGTTGAAGCGTTTTAAAGATGCAATTCAAAATGATTCCTGGTTGTTTTCAGAGTTCAACGTTAGCTACACAAACGAAACTGTTACAATTCCCGGTTTGAATATAACCATTCCAGTTCAGTCGGTGAATGGATGGATCGTTTTCCAACAGAGGTTTAACGGAATGACGAATTTCTCCCGACCATGGATCGACTATCAGCAAGGCTTCGGAGTCTGGAATGGCGAGTACTGGATGGGACTGGAAAAGATCCACCAGATGACCACCCAAGGATCGTGGAGGTTGAGAATCGAAGTCCTTGAGAAGAAAACCTGTACCTGGTTGTCAGTGGAATACGACAATTTTGCGGTCGGATCATCTGTTGGGAACTACCGTCTTCAGGTATCAAATTACAGTTGGGGTGATATGCCGAACGTGCTCAATAATCCTTTAGGAGGCAATTATCAAAACGGAATGCAGTTTTCAACCTACGACTCCGACAATGATAAGTGCAGCAAAAACTGCGCGGCTATCTATGGAGGCGGTTTCTGGTACAACTGTTGTTGGGGGTTGAACATCAACGGCGATTACAAGTCGATTGGCTACGCATTGTTTAATGTCGCCAATAAAATGACGGCCGCTTCAGCCAGTCGAATGATGATGAAAAGAATAGCCTAGACTGTCTTTTGCCGTTCCTCATCAAGTGGTACTTTGAAATTAGTGTGACGATAAACCTTATCAGAAATGGAGAGAGTAATGTTCAATTGAAATTTCAAAAAGTATATTAATTACTTCGAAACAGTAGTGTGGGTTGAACGCAAAGAGAAACATCTTGTATTTTTCATTTATTTTGTTATATTTCTAAACGTGAACTATGGAGCACATGTAACCTCTAAACGTGAACAGCACTGTTGTACCTGCGTGAATTAGGCCTATTATTATTTTCTTATTCCTTATGATCTGATACGATATGATCCCTCGATGACTTATATATAAAATAAAGAGAGTGAAACATCTGAAACGAACACAAAGTCGTCAACGTATCATTATTATTTCAATTTTTTACTATTATACTGATTTAAATAATACACGTAGTTGGCAAAAACTCCGTACATTTTATGTTGTTTTGATGGCATCCATGAATAAATAGTCTTAGGTCATCGAAGGGTATACGACTTTAATGGCTATACTCAACATAGAACTAATGAAATAATCAGTTGGCCTGAAAACAAATGTAGTAATGGCCAATAAACGTTAGTGTTGCACTGCATTCATAGGCGAAGAGGAATGTGGATTAAAATAGGAAAGTACGGACTTTGTTCTGTCGAAGAGGAGCTGGATTTACCTTGAGTGTTCGGCCTTTTTTGGACCATGAACTAGTTACGGCAACCACCCGTTTCCTCACGATGGTCCAACCTTCATCACTAAGCAGATTCGTGCTTGGAGAAAACTAGACCGCGACTCATTCAGAGCCGCGCTTGAGGAGCTACAGATGGTAGCTTCTCCGACTGTGCTGGCGGACCTCTCGGTGGCTGAGGCCTTTGAAGCCTACGAGATGGCCATGGCTGACCTCAGCGACCGGTTCCTCCCGTTGCGCTCGGTCCGGGTTCGTCGGTGACCCCTCTCAACATGGCTTGACAATGAGTGCCGCTCTCTGCGTCGATAAGCTTAAGCTCGCCGATATGACAGAATATACAGGCGCACGAGGCAACCATCGGATCGTCTAACCTGGGTTCAATTTGTCCGCAATATTGTATTGTATTGTATTGTATTGCATTGTATTTGGATATTTATAAAGCGCTTCTAGCGGGAGGGCCATTCAGAAGCGCTCCCAGTGCCAGAGACCCCGAGAGAAAAAGCAAGTTTTAAGAAAGGTAAAAGAGGAAGAGACGTTACCTGAGAGAATAGAAGAACGAACGAACGAACGGAGGAAGCTCATTCCAAAGAGCAGGGCCAATGGAGGCAAAAGACCTAGATTGAGCCAGAGAAGTCCTGTTACGGGGAACGAAGAGGTCAAAACGGTCAGATGAACGAAGAGGACGAAGAGAAGTAGCAGAGTGAGGGCGATGAATTAAGTCACATAAATATTTTGGAGCGAAACCAAGTTGAGCCTTACACACAAGGATGAGGACCTTAAATTGGATGCGGGCAGAAAGCGGGAGCCAGTGGAGTTCTTCTGTCATAAAGGTGGTGATATGAGAGAATCGAGGAAGACGGGCAATTAATCTAGCAGCAGCATTGAGAACGGACTGAAGATGAGCAAGACGGACTTTAGGAAGACCAATGAGGAGGGAATTGTAGTAGTCAAGTCTAGAGCAGACAAATGCATGGACAATTGAAGTGAAAATTGGAGATGAGAGAGAGCGACGGATAGCTCTAAGGCGCCTTAGGTGAAAATAGGAAGTGCGAGTGAGTTTGGAAATGTGTTCAGTAAAGGTGAGAGAATTGTCAAGGGTCACTCCTAGATCACGAACGCTAGACGAGAAAGTTAAAAGCGGAAACCTTTGAGACAGCACAGCAAAGTCGAGTTTTAGAAGTTGCTGAGGAGTGCCAAACCAGATATATTGGGTTTTGGACGAATTAAGGGAGAGGCGATTGCAAGACATCCAGGTATGAAGATCATGAGAAAGAGTTTCGATGCTCCGTCTATGTGCTCCGTCGATATAAAGAAAAAGAGAGAGGAGGCCAAGATTGCATCCCACGCCGCAGAACCTAAGAGGCTGTGGGCTACATTCGACGCTCCTCTTGGTCGCTGCCGGAGTCACGCTGAGGCCCTCATAACGCCCTACTCTTTACTGCTGATGAGTTCTTGGCCTTGTATGCGGCCAAGATCCACGACGTTCGTCGAGCAACTGAAATCTCTCCCCCTCCTCAATTTCCTGCCATTGACTGACGCTTGCCTACTATGAACGTCGTTACCAGGGATGAGTTGCGCTGCCTTATCCTTGCGTCTCCTCAAAAGCTGTGCGACTTGGATCCTCTTCCAGCTTTCCTGTTGCAAGAGTACGTGGACGTCCTGCTACCCTTCCTCACAGAGTTGTGTAACCGGTCTATCCGGGACGGAGTCCTGCCACCATCGCAGAAGAGATCGATCCTGATCCCCGTACTAAAGAGTTATGACCTTGATCGTTCCGATCCAGCGAACTACAGGCTGATAGCGAACGTCTCGTTCCAATCGGAAATCATCGAAAAGATCGCCGCAGGTCATCTTATCGCCTATCAGCCCTATCTGGAGGGAAACAGCCTTCTGCCAACCAACAGGGGCGTCTATCCCCCCTAAGTCATTGGAGCAAAGTCCCCTTTCCCCCTCTTCTTCCCCGCTCCTCCTTCCTCACCCCAAAAATTGGTGGCACACACACTGACAGATCCCCCCCTATTTCTTGGATGGAGCATTTGCTCCAAGGTTTCTGTGGCGTAGACGCCTCTGCCAACCAACCAGTCCGGATTCTGAATACAGATCAGAAGGAAGCCTCAACCAGAGCACAGTTGTGATAAAAAAATGAATGAAGGATTCTGATTGGCAACATTGACCATCTGTGGAACGACCTCGCGTTGTTACAAGAAGCCTTGTACATCTTCTGTGCTACAGTTGAGTCTGACAAAGATTTCTCAGTAAGTTGACTACTACAAATCATAGGGGTAAGCCTCTCCGGAGGTAAGGAATACCCATGCCTTCTTCTTAAAGTCTTCTTCGTGTTCTCTGCCCCTTGTCAGGTTCAAACATCCAATAGTGTCACTCCTCTCGATGATGGGCTTTCTGCTTCAGTATATTGTATCCATGCAAGGGCGTAACTTTGGTCTAAAAAGTGGGGGTGCCAAATTTTAAAATGCAATACACTGGTATCAATGATATTAATAATTATATTACTATCGTCATCACCATCATCATCATCATCACCATCACCATCATCATTCGGATAAAAACAGTAAAATAAATGATGATCATGCTTGCTTGTGCTGTCGGCTCACGGAGCCCTAGCGATCGTCACGATACACAGTCTCCATTGCCGTCTTGCTCTTCCCCAGTAGCTTTTGAGTCGCGCTCCGACCTGGGAGTCCCACCATCAGCGACTGTCGGCGTTTTTGGTTTGGTGTGTCTCGTGACGATTTTCTTGGCATGATAACAGGGGTGGTTTGCCATTGCCTTCCGTTGATGATCATGATATCAGTTATATTAATGGTGCACAATGGTTCAGTGGTTAGCGTGTTAGACTGCTAGACAGAGGTCGAAAATTCCAACTCCCGATAAGAAAGATTGTTCCGGATTTTGTGAGGCACGGTAGTTGATTAGTTAGCGCGTTTGACCTGCATCACCTGAGACGGCTACTGTGTATCTAGACCTTCAGCAAGTTCTCTCGCGATTGCCCAACGCTGTTGTTCGAAGTTTAGTAATTAGGTGTTGCGATTAATAAAATGCAGAAATCATAACGATAATAATGATACTCTATAATATTAACATAATTAATTCTGTAGTTAGTCTTGAGGGAAAATACTGAAATTCACAGCCAATTAATAGCATAGGCTACACAGATGAACGACACCGGATCAAAGAACGTTAACTCAGTTGGACTGTGTTAGTGAAAACCAGCCATCTTTTAACTTTAATTCTACAGCATTTATTTGGTGTCTCTTGAAGACCTCGCTAAAGCATTACTCACTTATACCAGTTGTCATCACATTGAGGCACCTATTGCACCCACAACAGTTATGCTCCTCTTTTGCCTTCTATACCATGAAATGTTAGGTTGAGCCAAAATAAAGAAATTTCCTAATTGCAGTTGGACGTGGGTTTACTGACGTCCAGATCTGTACTACGAGCTCTATGCTGTAAGAGTGATGAAACGCTGATGAGCTAACCTCAACATGTAAACGGTAAATTTATCATCAATATTGACCCAATTGTTTTTATACATTCATATATACATACAGGATACATACATACATACGTACGTACATACATACATGCGTTCAATGTCATGCATACATGCATACACGCATACATACACACAAACATGTATACATGCATACAAACATACATACATACATATCTGCATACATACATACATACATACATACATACATACATACATACATACATACATACATACATACATACATACATACATACATACATACATACATACATACATACATACATACATACATACATACATACATACATACATACATACATACATACATACATACATACATACATACATACATACATACATACATCATGTACGTAGGCTACTTATCTGCACCGCTATTTTAGACAAGCGCTCACAAATCAATCGCCATCGTGTCACGCAAACTTTTGTTCGTTTTGGTATATCGTCCTATTCGAGTGTCTCTTATTTACGAAGGTCCATTCATTGCATCGACAGAGTAAAGCAACAATGCCAGTAAGCAACAAAGCACTGCACTTTGAGAGCGGGTTTGTCTAATCGTCGAGGCGATGCAGGGATGAGAGATTAAGGATGGTATGTTTTAATGGCATTGTCAGAGTCGCATTCATTCAATCTGGAAATTAATATAGCCAGTTGAGCCGGCACGCGGACGCAATAGACGCATTTGCGTCTACTTTAATTTAGCTAAACAGCGAACAAAGAAATATTAATGACACTAATGAGAACCTCTAAAGATTAACCTCTAAATGTAAATTATCTTAATCTAAGTGTGTGCAATAATTAAGGTTTAAGAATTAATAATTCATGATAATCATTTAGTCGTAATTAATTAGTCTATAGTTAACTATTCATAGTCTATATTTAACTAGTGATTCTGACAATGTACACCTAATTAGTTCAGTGGCAGTGGTTATGTCAGTCCTATATTAAGTTGATTTATACTATTTTTATATTATGTTGACAGTTCGCTAGAGAGATGCCTTTATTGCATGTTGCATGTAAGTGTTTTTAAACGTTTTAAGTGTTTTTTGCAATTATCTTTAAAAAACGTATTTAAAATAATATGTCCTATTCAGGGCAACTAGTCCGGTCAAGGACACTATGTGGTCCATTTAAGGAAACAGATTGCCTTGACTGGACCTATTTGAGGTCAAGTTGTTTTAGTTATTTTTCATAAATCCATGAATACTATCTGTTCGTTGATTATTACCAACATACTTGACCAATCAGCCCATCATATGGCATAATATCCGTTTAGAAATTCGGTAGCATTCATTCAGGCGACGGTCCATTCATGGCCACTCACCCCTATAAACCACGCAGGGCCACCGACAGAAATTCCGGGCCCCTAGGCAGAGCAGTCACGGGCCCCTAAACTATCATTAGGCTTTATGAGAAAAGTTGATTGCGGGCCCGGCCCGGGCCCCTAAAAATCGCCGGAAAATCGCCGGGCCCCTGGGCATTTGCCCCCTTGCCCTCCCCTCTCGGCGGGCCTGAAACCACGCATACAGACAAAAGTCATACATTTAATTATTCATTTATTCATGTATTCATCCATTCGATTGTTGTTTCGGATGAATCAATGAATGAAAGAACAAAGAAGCACGCCTTGTTACTGTTCTCATTTTTAGGTCTCAGTCTATCAGAATTTGTTTATACTGTCCGGGGAGAATTAAACATCATCCAAACGGTCAAAAAAGTTAAGCCTTCATCAGAAGGCCTAGGCTAGAACCACTAGAGTCCACTTTGACATTTTTTAGTTAACTGTAACATGCTATACTTAATGCTCTAAAGCATGTATTTACAAGTGTGTTTTTCTTCAAGAAAACTCACGTCAGTCCAGAGTTATAATGGGAAGAAAATATAGCGTTCATGTAAAAATAACTATAGAGTCCTTTGAGTCCGTGTGTGAGGCGACCTTAGGTTAGCCTTAATAAGCCCATAGTAGGAAGTTACGCGATATAGGGGACATCGGATATGCTGTTGGAAAATTATATAGGAAAAGGCCCTGTAACGATCAGTTCCCTGGTGACTCCTATAAAATGGTCGTGTGGGGGGAAGTATAATCAGGTCCCCGTATGACGTCACATATGGCTCGTATGCGGAAGCAATCGCATTTGTTTCTCATAAGCGGACATTTGTGGACTTGAAAAGAAAACGACGAATGATCGAAGAGTAGACGTTACATTTCGAAGTCATGAGTCTTTGTTACAAACTCTTCTATAGGCCCTTTGTACCTTCGCCGCAAGAATCCGCTACTGTCTTGTCTCCCTCAGCCAGAATTTCCCCACTCCGGATACTCGGACAATAAAAAGCAGATCGTCACGCTTGACCTATATACTATCGCAGAAAATCAAGCCTTTGCTTGCATTGGTCCTGCTGACTGGAATCAACTCTCTTCATCGACACGTGCCTCCTTATTCGCTAGTGACCCAAGTGCCTTGTACCGCTGTCTTAACACCACTTTCCGTTCACTGGGTCTTTCGCACTGGGAGACCCTCTAATTATCGACAACTGTGAGAGACGCTTCATAAAATGTTCAGATACTAATATTATAGTATAATTACAATACGTACGTAAAACACAACGTCAGTGACGTTGGTCATTGATCGAGAGGTGTAATTAATTAGAGACTAATGGTAGCGTGATAATGGATTTGCCAGAGTCGCTAATAGGTGTCGCTATGAAGCTATTGTTCGTATTGTTGGTGCTTGAGCAAATAAACATTAGTCGACTCTGTTAAAATCATTAAACTGTGTAAAAGCCGAACACTTTGGTAACCTGTTCGCATATGCTTTTCTGTCGCTTTGGACACAGCTGCTCACGACAGTTTATATCCATGTAGGCCTACAATGTATCAGGAGATTTAATGTAACGCTTTTTGAGAAAAATCGTTGCACGTATGACGATTTTGCAACGATTTTGTTCAAAACTCGTAATGTTAAATCTCCTGATACATACATGTACATGGATACAAACTTACATACATACAATGTAGGACTGCAGATTATGATCATACATACATACATAGGCCTAGAGTTATGATCATACATACATGCACATGGCAATACATACATACATTTATGCATACACACATATATAGAAACAACCATGCATACGTGATTACTTATAGGCCTATACGTAGATTCATACATACATTTGAAACTTATATACATGCGTGCTCCCAAACATAGATTCATGCGTACATACAATAATTATGTACACACACGTCATATATACAAACAAACATGCAAACACAATAACATATATAAGTACATACATACATACATTCATACATAATTATAGCGAAATATAGGCCTACATACATTCATGCATAAATACATATATACACACAAATATGAATGCATAACTATAATAAAATATAGGGCCTACGTATATTCATGCATACCTATGAAATTTACATACATAAGTATATACATGCTTCCATGCAACCGGATTTGGGACTGCCTTCTCTTGTACTTTTGGACAGTCCCTCTAACACGACGCAGCGCTCATGAATAAGCAAAATATTCCATTAGGAGATGGCGCTGCAGCGATCAATTCCCTGGTGGCTCCTACACAATGGTCGTGTGGGGTATAATCAAGCCCTGCATGACGTCACATATGGCTCGTAAGTAGAAGCAATCGCATTCGTTGCTCATAAGCTGAAGTTCGCCTTATGCATGTTGTAAAGCGACAAATGATCGAAGAGTAGACGTTACATACCGACATCAGCTACGAAGTATGTTATTTATGTATTTGGAGAAGAAACCAGAGTCATTGAATAATAATAAGCTTTATGTATTTGGGTTAAAATTCGGAAGTTTAAAATACGGTCGAATTAAATTCATTTTCTGCCGAATATAGTTTTAAATGGAGCCCTGTCAAGATGGACCCATCACTCTTAAGCATCAGATAAAAATGTTAATACGTAATCGCACCCTATATGATACAGTTTAAGGGGACAGAGTGAAATTGTACCATAAGATATCTAAGCCTTATACTTTTTAACCATTTAATAAAGAGATAAAACACAGAAATCTTCTAGCCAAACGCTGGTGACCACTTGAACCGGCTTCCACAGGATACAGTATATGTGCCAAGGTTTAACACTTTCAAACAGAAACTAGACAGTTCGGTGGAAAGATATAGGCACTAGTAGGCCTAGCTTTAATAGCTTCCCTAGCCTATTACCTAACCCTAACTGCAACTGAGATATTTGATATGGATCACCCAGTTATATAACACCGGCTTGCCACGAATATACTATTATTAGAAGTGTTCAGTAGTCGACTGATCATAATATATTGTTCAGTCACCCAAGGCTCGAAGATGAGTTGAAATCCAAATTGTGTCTTTGACGAAAGTGTAGAAATGATTGAAAATCCTATTCAGTCATTCTTTTCGGACACATACTACACGCATCCTGTAGTTTATTTCTTAGACGATAATGAATTTATTTCGCCTCCTTTACAGTACTTTGCACATTGGGACCTATATATATGGGAATGTGGGTCATGTAAATATGGGTGCCACGTGGGAATGCTGGCCTGGTAACTTAACATTGACAAGCAAACGATTGTTGTGGATCTATATGTTTGTTGATATTCAGACACGCAGACGTTTTCCTTAACTCCACGATGTTCGCAGTGGTCGTAGTTGCGCTGCTGACTCTTCCTTCTGTCGCCCGATCTCGATCAGATTCTTTCTTCAAAGAGACGAGATCGTGGGACAGTGATGCAACGGTGTGTTCCGTGGATTCACCAGACGAGACTCGTGTCGTCAGTTCGAAGAGTCGATGTGCCATCGAATGCAACCAACGATCACAGTGTTCTGGATTCGATTACAACGAATATTCCGGAATCTGCGATCTCCATTCTGGACCTGAGAATTGCTGCAGCTACGCGACTTCAAAATCTTTCTGTAGACACTACCAGGTTATTTGAAAAGTACAGAAAAAGCAGCCTCTTATCTATAAATTATTGTTCAGTCTTATATATATGCTGGCGTTGCCCTGATGTGTAGTGGTAAGTGTGGTGGACTGTTAACCAATAGATTGGGGTTCAAATCTTCCGCCATGGTTGAAATTTGGCTCGAGATTTCTGCTCCGCCTTCACACCCTAGCAAAGTCAGCCTTAGAGAGTGCACTGACCGCACACTGTCGATGGAAAGAAGAGACGGCGAGGGAGAGGACTGGCCATCCACCCTCATATGCTTAGGCTAAGAAAATGAAGTCACTGCATGGCACTTCATACCCGTGGATGTTTCAGGGCTAGCTTAAGGGACTGCTTTTCCTCTTCTTCTTATATATATATATATATATATATATATATATATATATATATATATATATATATATATATATATATATATATATATATATATCTGCGATCTCCAATCTGGACCTGAGAATCTTCTTCTTCTTATATATATATATATATATATATATATATATATATATATATATATATATATATATATACATACAATTATACATACAACGTATAAGTGAAAAGATAAACAGTAAAGATGGTACTTGTTCACACGTAGGGCCTATCTTCAGAAGAAACAATAATTTTATGTGGACAGCATTTTCATGCTGCAGTTATTTACATCTATGATCTTTTTGATTGTCATGCTGTTGTCGATAGGTAATACGCCAATTTAAACATGAAAGTAATGCGATTGTAATAATCTTGAAAAGCATAAAATCATCCGATTCAAATTAGGTATTAGCGCGTACACGGGCATTCCTGATTACCGCTGAAAATATAGGAAAAGTCAAGGATTTCTATATGAAGTTGCAAGTAGGTAATGCATTCCTTACAAGCGCCATGTCCTTGACGGAAGAACTAGTCTTAAAAGCTGTCACAGCAACGGTTCTCTTTTGTTTATTCAGGATTTGAAGTCAACAGACTACAATGTCACCAACTATGGTCCTCATTGTGGTAAGTGATTTATCGTTTTTTTCCGGTGCAAGTCCTAATCAAATGAAAACTTGTTGTGAGAAATTTTCGTGGTGTATTCCAAGTATACAAGTAAAGTAGGCCTAAGATTTCCAGTTGAAAGTTGTTGTATAGTGAAGTGGACCTTATGAGTAGGAAAGACAACTATATAGCGAAACGAATCTCAGATGGGCTAACTTCAACCATCGGACGACACTAGGAGTCCTGAATATTGCCATTCCTTACGAAGCTTACCCAAACATTATTCACAGCCCTCGTTGGAATCCGTGCTCTTTCCCAAATTTCAATTGAAGGTAGCCGTACGGTGAAATAGACTTATGAGCAGACATGGATTTCTGAACACAAGAGGGGAAGGGATAGTTTTGAAACGTCAGTTTCACAAGGCCCTACTAAGTGCGCACTGGCTAACTGGCACCTTGTTTTTGGCCAACTAATCGCAACTGAATCATGTCGATTCGTGGCGCAGTCCGAATGGAAAATATTAAGACTCAAGACGACTTTTGTCTTTCCCAAAGAATATCTCTCATGGCCTTTTTCAGTCCTCTCCATAATTTGATAAATATTATCTCAAGTCTTTTCGGTTTCAATATTTCAGTAAATGCTTGTCTTTTTCCCAGAGTCACACTGAGCCATATTCCAATGAATGATAAAGGTGACTTATCATTTCTTGGAGCCCAAGACCTCAGTTACGGCTGTGGCCACTCAGCATCTTCATTTAGAGTTAAATGTTGAAACGTGCCTTATTTTGAATACCTTGGGACCCAGGGCTCAAAAGGCGCGGTCCGATACACTTCACGTATGACCGCAACTCATTTGGGCCCTTAAAACGAGAAGTTTTTTCTATTTATAACATCCGCATCCTACATCCTAACCTCCTATACCCTACTGTCACCCTAACGTAATTGAAAATGGGAAAAATTGTCTGATTTCGTTCAGTCGACTGGATCCACCCGGAAAACTGTTCTCTTCCGTTCACCTACAACGGTTCCCTCTTCTACGGATGCACAGCCAACGTAACGTCTCCTGGAAAAGAGATCGGATGCTTCACTGCCAACGGAACATGGAAAACGTGTTGTCCACCAGAAAGTAAGTATAGTCATCGATGTTGTCGTCGTCATCATCATTGTTATCAGTTCCATGACAACAACAATGATACGACTGACAACAGAACCAGTTAGTCATCCAGACTCTGAATTTATTTCCGTTTAGCTTCAAATGCATCACAAAGCGCAGACATCTTAAAGCCGTGGACTGGGACTTGGCAAATACTCAGTGGCGTGCAGAGGTGGGTGCCGAGAGTGCGACGGCCCCGGGCATCCAGTCGGGGGATCCAACGGTTCGCGTTGTCCCAGTCACATCTCTTGCGCTTGTATTGACGGACTAATTTCGTATCATACGAATCGTATGCCGTAGTTTAAGTACTAATGATAGTATCTAATGCATTGCGAACCCTTTTAGCGTGTTATGAAATCATCAGCGGTTGACAACGGCAGTGTTATGATTGTATTATCGATCATAGGTTTAATTAGGTTAGCGTCGTCTGTTAGAATTTTTTCGGCAAGACGCAACAGTGAGTAATTTTATTGTCTATTTTGTAAGGATTTAATCAAACATTTGCAGACAACCATTAATATCAGCCGACGTTGGCTTGGCGGGCATACGCGTACCATTCGTCTTTACTTTAGATAAATCTTGTGTTCTTGCAACTATTTTGTTGCAAGTTACTAATAACCGGCCGCCAATATATCGCCATTCAAATATTTATGTTTACAATACATCGCGAAGTAAGACATGAGTGCGCAAGTTTTTATGTCATGTTTTCCATACAGGCTATACTATGATTTAAAGTAATAGTAGCCTAACTTCCTAAGCATAAAATACAAAGTCTACAATTCGGTTTCCGATCGTCAAAATAGGCTAAAAGTACCATACGGCAATGTGCAATTCTCAAAAATTTCCTGGGGGAAAGGGAGAGGGGGTAGCACACTGAGCACAGTGAAGTGGGAGGGGAGGGGAATGAATTAGGGAAAGAACAATTTAGGGGCATCCAATGAAGGGGTTGGCCCCGGGCATCAAAGAACCTCTGCACGCCACTGCAAATACTCGAGAGGAAAGAGCTTGAAAATTGAGGGTCACGTGGTTGAGCGCTTACCTACCATAAAGTGCATCGACGATGACCAAAACAGACCAATGAAGATACACAAGCAGTTGAAACTGCTTTCTTTTTCATCGGGTCCGAGCCTGTAGTTTCTCTAAGTAGGTGTATTGCAAGGCGCTATACAAATGTTCTGGAATAATAATTACAGTAATAATATAAATGACACACATTTATCCGCTCACGATTTATAGATTTAATCTCTACCTTGCCAGAGCGATTTCCTTACCTGTACTCGGACAAAATATCGAAATACCATCTGATGGTTCACCTCCTCTTATTCTGTACTAATTGCATCTAATTTATTTTAGATCTCACCATGAATGTTCAGTGGTTCATTTAACATATTTTACACTACACGCAAAGTACAGCTTTACAGCTATTCAAAGTACCTTTTTTGCATGGTAAATAACATGATTAAATGAGCACATTCCTTTTGGAACCATGAACTTTGAAAAAAAAAACACAAAAAATCATTTCGATCGACTGACAAAAATGTTCCGATAAAAGTTGAACTCGTTAGCAAAATAACACTTCCATGCCGAATATTGATTGATACTCCAGACATTTCACCCAGATGACACGTTTTCTCTTGAGACTTTGAAACTGTCCTTGCACAGCAATATCGAGTCTTGACAGCTAGTCCCCAAACAAAGAACAATCTAACTAGAAGGCTTGTTTTCTTTTAGCAAGAATGAGGGTTAGAAAGCTCACTTTATCGAACATGGATGACGGAAATTCATTCTCGACAACATAAACGACGGCTAGAAAGCTTCCTCGGTCGAACTTATTCTATTATTCCCAGTTCCTCAACCAATAAGTCATCTGCCTCAAACTTATCTGGTTATCGCCCAACAGGCCTTTCACTACTAACTCAAATCTCACCTCTTCAAGAATTCTTATTCTAATCCGTCCGATCGTCCACCTTCCAAGCTTTCTTGTCCTCAGCGGAACCCGCTGTGGCAGATGCTCTGCCTCATCTCTATGGTCACCGGACCCGACGGACCTCCACTGGATATCGATCTCTGGACATTCTCTATTATACAAGGCAAACCTCGTGAATAAGCTGGCGTCTTCCACTTAACTTTAGAGTTGCGCTTTTGAAATTTGAAGTACACGATTACGATTACAAACAACTCCCGAAATTATGACAGGACAAAACAACATGAAAATATGACGATGTCTCCGCTGCCTTCTCCATACTCGGCGTGCGGGGTCATAGGCGCCGACTTTTGCGTTTGTCTCTGGGTGCACGGGTCTTCTGTCCCTTCCCACTCCTCCTTCCCCTCCCTTCCTTCCCTTAGGTGGGTGAGTTTTAGCTGTGACTGTAAGATCATGCAATGTTGGGTATTAGTGTTGTACTTCTCAAGTTGTGAGATAACTTAGGTGCACCACTGAACTTTCTCTCTAGGCGCATTCGCACCCAAGGCTCCCAAAGAGTCGGCGCCAATGGGTGGGCTTGTCAGGGCAGGGCATATTTTAACTGTATAACTAGTGGGACAAATGTCCCAGTAGTCTTAGGATTTGTCCCAGTAGTTAGGCTGATTTGTCCCAGGCAATGTATGTTTAAAGTATAACTAGTGGGACAAATGCTGCAGGAGTTTTAAGGTTTGTCCCAGTAGTAAAATCAGACTTAGTAGAACGCATTGTCATGAAATTCCCAAAAAGGTCATCAATTTTGTCGGGAGATGAATTCCTAAAAAAGGTCATCAATGTTTTTGTTTGAAGAGGAATTCCTAAAAAAAGGTCATCACGTTTTTTGGAGAGGAATTCCTAAAAAAATGGACCCATGTCTGATTTTGTCCCAGTAGTCTAAATTCATTAAAATGTGCACTGTGTCAGGGTCCTCCCTCGCTTTCTCTCTGGTACTATCTAGGATGACATTAATGGCTCCCGCACGATTTATTATTTCAACGACACAGGCAACTTCAACAACGATCCCTCCTAATGTATCTGCTATTCTCCGCAAGGGTGCTTCTTTCGAACGTGTTCTCTCTCTGGTTGCCTCTATGTATCCATGTGCCCAACTCAACAAACTAGAAGGTACTTCCTTGTATGCTACTTAGAGGAGACCCAATGCGGACTCGGGGGAGAAAAGGGGACTCTACAAGGGGGAGGCTGAAAGGTACCAGCGTAGGAGCGGGGACTGTAGAGGAGATCCAGCAAACATGAGCGCCTTCAAAGAAGACGCCGCTACGGCAAACGGACTTCAAAGAAATGCCGCTCTTGTTCGATAGATGTCTATGGGCTGTTACGATGGCGACCCATTGTTCATCCGAATGAAAAAGATCATTTCCTGCTACAAAAAAATGACGAATTGACCATGTCTCGTATTCCTCACCCCACTTGATTTGAACTCCATACACAAGTCCACAACCGCTAAAGAACAATAGTAATAATGAACTACTGTAGGCTCCTACCCGAGATTTGAAACAGAAAGCCTCATTCTCGGTTGGTTAATAAACATCGTTTCTGCGGTTCATTCTACCAACCTACAGTCGAAATTCACTAGGCCTAGTCGACAACTCTCTTCGACCTCCGTCCATAGAATCAACAAAAGTGTCCTCTTCCAACAAGGTGACCCCAACTTCGCCATCACTTGGTGATAGTTATTCAAACGCCGTTCTCTATTCCGCTCCTTGTGCGCTGTAGTGTTTTGTGACAAGAGATTCATTGAATAGTAATGACGACTAATTTCAGTCTGCATTAAATTACATTCCATCCATTAGAAAACAAATTATACGACGTTAGTGATAGTATTGATGACGATAATGATGCGATAATGATGACGATAAAATGTTTATCACCATCGTCACTATTATCTTCGGCAAGTGAAACGATTCTCGTGAGAAATACTTTGTAGCAGCCAATTTTGCCTAGATTTTATAATCTTCAGTAGAAGCGTTTTTAAAGATGCAATTCATAATGACTCCTGGTTCTTTTCAGCGTTCAAAGTTAGCTACACAAACGAAAGTCTAACAGTTCCCGGTTTAAACGTAACCATTCCAGTTCAATCGGTGAATGGATGGATCGTTTTCCAACATAGGTTTAACGGAATGACGAATTTCAGCCAACCTTGGATGGCCTATCAGACAGGTTTCGGTGTCTGGAATGACGAGTACTGGATGGGACTGGAAAATATCCACCAGGTGACTAACCAGGGATCGTGGAGGTTGAGAATCGAAGTCCTGGACAAGAAAACCTGTACCTGGTTGTCAGTGGAATACGACAATTTTGTGGTCGGATCATCTGTTGTGAAGTACCGTCTTCAGGTGTCAAATTACAGTTGGGGTGATATGCCAAACGTGCTCAATCATCCGGGAAGCAATGGCCAAAACGGAATGATGTTCACAACCTACGACTCAGACAATGATAAAAACAGCAACGGAAACTGCGCAGTCATCTGCGCTGGTGGTTCCTGGTACAACTGGTGTTGGGGATTGAACATCAGTGGCGATTACAATTCGGTTAAGTTCGGCTACTTATCGGTAAAACCTGGCAATCCAGTGATGCCCGTTTCAACCACTCGAATGATGATGAAGAGAATAGCCTAGACTGTCTTTTGCCGTTCCCTAGCAAGTGCCAAGTCTAAGGATAACCTTTTCAGTAATGCAGTTGGTAATGTTTAATACAAATTGTATAAGATATGTTACTTCGAAACAATAGAGTGGGTTGAAGGCAAAAAGAAGTAACTTATATTTTTCATATTTTTAGTTATTTCTCTAAACGTGAACTATGGAGCACATGTAACTTCTAAATATGAACAGTTCTGGAAGACGGTGGGCCGTCGGTGGCTTCGCACATCCGCCGATAGGGCAAGTGTCATGGCGGATTGTTGACGCAGTTTGGTTTCCAAAACGTTCAAACTCCCTTGAAAATGGATGGATACATAATCCATAATAAATTGAAGTATAGGGCCTATTCTATTCTCAAAATTACGGTTAGGCCCATACTATTAATCCTATTTGATTTACTTGTCTTATTGCTATCGTATCTTGACGGGAAAATGTCGAAGAAGGGAGCCAGGACTGAGGATCTTATCGACGCTGTACAGGATGAGCGTATCATCGGTGTCTTATTGACAAGACTTACCGCAAACTTATCTCCCCTCTTCGAGGATAATTATGATCAGCAACTTCTCAGAGAAGTTGGGTCTGCTGGTGGAAAAACTTGTTGCGAACTCATTATTTCATGCTAAAATGACGCTGAAAACAGGATAATTGCTGCCCTAGAGGATGAAAATAAGCAACTTCGGTCACGCCTGGATGAAGTGGAGAGCAATTCTAGATTGGTAGGTCTTGTAATCCACGGTTCACCAGAGGAATCCTCCTCATCAGCTGGCGGGTCAGCATCAAATCGATCCTCTCTACGGCCTAGCAAAGAAGCCACTGGATCAATACTGGAGCTCTGTTCCAATCGTCTGGGACTGAAAGTCGAGGAGTCTGACATCTTCTATGCCTACCGAATACCAAGATGGAGAAGGAAAAATTCGACCTATAGTTCTTCACTTAAAATCCCATCGGACAAGAAATCTCATCTTTGGGGCGAGGAAGACTCTACGATCTTCTACAAACCAACCTCGTTCACAAGTCTGTATCAACGAACACCTAACGAGAACAAACTTCCACATCTATGCTCAGGCTCGCAAACTGGTGAGTGAAAAGAATACAATCGACTTGGACGGGTGGGGAGTCACTTATATCCGGAAATCTGATTCCTTTGACGGAAAGCCTAGGAAAATCACTTCTCTGAAGGGCTTGGATGATAAGAAACAAACCTTTATGAAATGTGTTTTTCTTGTTCTGTTTTGCACAAAATGCACGAACAGTACCCTATTGTCATTATGTGCATTATGAGAGGAACTTGTGTCTTTTTTTCGTCTTTTTCCTTTCCAATATGATTTCAATGATTACTATGGTAATAGTGATTATAGCAATGACAATCATTCTTAACATGTATGCTCTATAGAGTTGGTTTGATGACATTTTGTTGCGTTTTCGAACCATTTAGTTAAATGTTGTTAAGTGTAAATGTTGCACGAAAATCATATGTGAATATCATGAATCGATTGAATGTATAATACATGGTGAACCATAGCCTTATTACTGTCATGGTACTAATCTGGTTAACTCGTCGAATGATGCAAATTGGTATTGTTCACGTTGCCTAACAGCCTCTTTTGTTTTTAATCAAGTACAAACTGATGAGGACTTTGGGCTATACATTAATGGGCCTGAAACTTATGCGTTACCCGCACTGTTTAATTCTCATGAAAAGGGACTTGAACTGATAAGTGAAGAGCATGATGGAATATATCTAATCAACAATAATGATCCAGACCCAGATGGAAATTAATTCAGCAATAGACCTGAAATAAGTTGCTATAATACGCCTTCCTCTCTACAACCTTATTTTACTCACTGAATAGTAATGTCCTCACTACTAGGCACATCAACTGTAGAAGTATTTTCTCTAAGTTAACTTACAGACATACACGTCTGATCCAATAACCCTTTAAAATACTTACTGTTACTGAATCTTGGTTGGATCCAGTATCTGAGAGGACAACGGATATTCCCGGAATCCCGGATATCAGCCTATATATAAATGCAGAACTAGTGGCAATGGAGGAGGAGTAGGTTTCTTCGTAAAACATAATATTAACCCTAGCAACTTGAGATACGACACGAAATAAACTCCCCACCACGTTTGAGAGTATGTTCCTAAACTTAATGAACATAATGACCATTTACCTGTTATGGCATAGTTTAATTTAGCCCCTATTGCAAATGATAACAAAACTTGTAGTGCTACTCGTATCATAAGTGATGGTTAGATTGAAATTGTTCAGTCAATTATTGTCTAAAATTTCCAATCAACCAGTCAATCAGTCAGTCAATCGACATTTTTATTACGCCCCTTCAAGATTATCTACTAAGAAGCGCTCTGATCCCATATAAATTTACTATTGTACTATGTTGGTTTTTAAACAGTCAATCAATAAATCAATCAATCAGTCAATCGAAATTTATATATCACCCCTACCTCTAAATAATTTAATCTTTTGTAGGGGGACAAAAATAGGATCGCCAACGGAATGCCCTGGCACATCAAAATGCAAAGTCCCGTTTTGCAGCCGACCGAGCCCATCCCATAATGCCGGCCCAAACCATTTTGATACCTCTAACCATTGCTTTGACCAACCACTTGATGTACCAGTTAGAGAAAGTCTATGCTGGGCATATAGGGCCTAATAATTATCTACGAAAACGAAGGGCAAAGGTTATAAGCTGGTCAGTTATAAGCTGCGTCAAAGTTCGAGTGTGTACATGTCAAGGTATAGACCATGTGCTAGCAAATTACTGATTGGCCAATGCAGTAATGTCACAAACTGATGCGCGTATACGCTAAACTTTACTTAACTGTCAGACCGCAAAATTATATTTCTTACTTAGTTGCATGTGAACTTAGGCCTATCCATGGTTGCATGGAGTACAGCTATGTGTGTTTATAACATACAAAGATTCATAATTATGTCCTTTACAATATATTTATTACATGTATTAAAATGAAATAAAAATGCCTTGTATATGGTCTTGGGTCTACATACAAAGACTACAGACTTAAACTGTAATGCGTTGTTGATGTGTATAATAATAATAATAATTATGGTCGTTGCAAGCCTAAGTGGATTTCAGTTAAACATTCATTCCAGCAAATATAGCTCTAATGAATTAGCCAAAGGCCTAGGTGCTTTATTGCAGGTAGAATCGACTGTTGGAATTAAAAGATACACGCACTGAGTCTCATAGACCAATTGTTTCATACACTTTGAAAGAGTGTCATTTTTCTTGTTAGGCATATAATTTATATTCAAAGAGCGCAGAGGAGCACAGACTTACATTGAACAATCGGTACTTAAGTGAATATGCATGTATGTATCCAATCCATATATGTATACTTTTATGTAGGCTTATTATGTATGTCTATATGTATGAAGGTATGTATGAAGGTATGTATGGTTGTATGACTGTATGTATGCGTGTGTGTGTGTGCCTGTCAATCAAATAGGCCGCCCAAGACGCCAGACAATAGGCTGCGCCCATAACGCCTTACTAGGTCCGCCCACCGCTACTAAAACAGAGGAGGTCACATGACTGTGACGTCATGTTTCAGTATCATTGCTTTATTCTCTACTGGAGTGGTTGTAGTTGCAGAAGTTGCGATATTGTAGTGGGAGTTGTGGTAGTGGTGGTAGTGGTTGTACTAGCATGTGACAGCTAGCTCACAGAGTAGTTATTGTTATTACTCGCTGAAGCGTCAACTCAGTGAGCTTAGGGCATGATGGCAGTATCTCGGAAAGGCAGGTGGTATTTCCTCTTTTGGCAGCCAACAAAATGCTGGACAAATAAGGTGTCTCCAGTGGATCATGTATGCGTTGCGCCTGTGAATAAGCTGGTTCCCGCGACTTAGCTTTTTTGGAGCTGTAGAAATTTCGAGATTACGATTACGATAATTGTTCTTTCCAGTTCTGTGATGAATTCCAGTGTACGATGTTGGTTTTTAAAACAGTCAATCAATTAATCAGTCAGTCAATCGAAATTTATATATCACCCCTAGCTCCATATAATTTAATCTCTTGTAGGGTTACAAAAATAGGATCGCCAATGGAATGCCCTGGCACATCAAAATGCAAATGCAAATGTCTGGTTTCCAAGACAACCATCTCTTTTCGAACATGCCATTACACATTTGATGGGACACATATAGGTCAGTTTAGAGTTCAATATGAAAATGTGGGTTCCACCTGTGCATGCTGGTAGGAAAGGACTAGTCTGTGACGTCTTCTATTGTCGACTGTGTCTCCGCACTGGTGGCATCAATGCAGTTCGCAGTGTGTTATGCCCAGACTCACCCAGTCTGCACCGTACAACGCACTTACGCGTTTGCATTACTTTGTAATACCTATGAACATGTTTAGCATACATAAGTTCTGAAAATCAATAGTACAGTGACCAGAACATTAAAATCATTAACTATGCGTGCATTGTAGTTAAGCTAGCAGCGTTGCCAACTCACGTTAGATACATTTCTAAGCCCTGTCGGAGTTCCTCTATGGGTTCTGTAAAATGGTTTGAATGGGCATTGCCTGTACACCATCATTCATTCTAAGAACAAAGCAATAAGCCCACTAATCGATTTAAATTGTATGCGTGTGATAGGACTCACAGGAGGGCTCGTGGGCTTGGGCTGCCCCCGATGAACCCATTTTGGATTTCGGTCAGAACACAGAAGCTCATTAACTCACTCTCGCGATATCCGACGTTTGTGCGTGTGTGGGGAGGGGGCAAGTGGATTTATGAATGTGGACTGCTCAATTCTGACTCATTTCAGCTTGAGGTCAGATGTTCCTCATATGTGGACAAAGGGGATGGCTTTATGCCCAATGCAGACGTCAGAATCTAAATGCGGAAAACAAGTCGCTTCCATTTTTCAAACGTTGATAACCTGATCGATAATTATCTAATAATCGATGATCAATAATCGTATATGAACTTCAGTTTTAATATATATAACGTTCCAACCATTCAGTCACCAATTCGCATAAGTTATGTCAAGTTTTGCTATGAATAATTCAACATTGACTAAGCGCCAATACCTACTGTCATGTCGCCAAACCGCGCGGATGAGCAAATGTGTGTAGGGACTAGCTCAAGGTCCATACACGTTTGCCGTCTTAGAGGAAACCACACCAGTGCCGGTCTTATGAAATTTCGGGCCCCGTGCAGAGTATACTGTACGCAGAGGCGTCTACACCATAG
This sequence comes from Allolobophora icterica, assembly GCA_963556255.1. Lineage (NCBI taxonomy): Eukaryota > Metazoa > Annelida > Clitellata > Crassiclitellata > Lumbricidae > Allolobophora > Allolobophora icterica. The sequence goes on from OY744614.1 coordinate 27,055,081, forward strand.
AAACCTTGGAGCAGATGCTCCATCCAAGAAATAGGGTGGGAAAGATCTGTCAGTGTGTGTGCCACCATTTTAGGGGGGGGGGAAGGAACGGGGAGGGGGAAGAAGAGGGGAAAAGGGACGTTGCTCCAAATACGTAAGGAGAGGATAGACGCCCCTGACTGTACGGATCCCTTTTACACAGGTCAAATTGTTTTTCATTGCTAATCATTTTATTTTATTAGTTTGTTAACAAGTACAAGTCAAATTTAACTATTCACGAGAATTACAGAGGAAGTTGACTTTTATTTGATTGACAAAAGGGAAGATTTAATCGAAACCATAATATTGCTATTAGGGTGTCGTGTTCATGTTAATTTTCTGTGACATTTTCGAGCCCCAGTTAAGGGGATTTCGCACGCCCCTAAGGCCGACACTGACCACACACTCCGATTCATCCATTAAGGACTTCATCAGATATGTCACTCAAGTGCGGACAAGGAGAGAAGCTACGACCAATTAATGTGGATGCCCGTATCTAATGTGGTAAATAGGGCGCCACAGTTATTTCAGTATACTGCCTATGCTTTAAACACAAACTTAAGTGAGACGGCGTATGGTCTGTATATTGCGTTGGGTCTTATTACAATCTCTTTGTTAGATGTGGCAGTAAGTTTTTTCCAATTTACATAGCGCTATTCTCTCTTGAACCCCATTCGTGGCCATGTTCCAATATTGGAACATGTCAGAAAAATACATATATTTTTGGCAAGGTACCTGTTGAATGTTGTATTCGTAAACACATGATGTTATTGGTTAATAGGAAGCTGAAATTTGCTCTTTTCATAAATATCTGAATGATTTTATTAGGGAAAAAAATTATTTAATTGTAAAATTTAGCCGTTCGGAAAAAACGAAACTTCAGAAATTCTTTTTGTTTGATCCCGCACAGGTAAGAGTATTTTATGTATGTGTTATAATTAGCTGAAATGTTGCTTTTGTTGTATAAAATAGCAGTTTTATTCCGTTGGCGCCAAAAATAGGCCTATTATGCACAAATCGCAATGTTCCAATATTGGAACATGGCCACATGGCAGTCCAATTCTCAGTAATTTAACACTTCATACGCCTCTGTGGTTCAGTGCGCCTGTTACAGTATTATCCTTAACCAAGTCAAGCGCAATGTAGTACTTTCTCAATGCTTGTATTATTTGTTGCATCAAAATAATTATGTACAAATTTTTATAGTAGCCTAAGCAGAAAAAGTCAATTTATTCAACACTCATTGTTATGCCTTTTTTAGGCTACAATGAATGTTTGCAGCTTTTCTGGAAAAAACTGTAACTGCCCCAACACTAAATGAATTACTTGACAACATTACAACCCGCAGTTTCAGTTCTTCAGATGTTTTCATAAGCCACCTGATGATGAATCTGATAGTGACTCTGACAAATCCGACACAGAAAAAGGCAGCGACTACATAGCAGATCATTTAACGAGCAAGATTTTGAATGCACCAGCCGAAGCTACAATAGATGCAGAAGATAGTGGGGACAGTGGTGGTGGAGAGGAATACAGTGTAGCTGTTCTAGAAGGCAGTAATAAAGGCATGCTGCAGCGAAGAAGAGAACATTTTCCAAGACTGTGGAAAAGTGGAAGAAAGGTGACTTGAAGTCCCAGTACATTAGTGGTTTCTGAACAATGTGATCACACCAAAAATCCCCCTACAGAACTGTTTTAAATATTCTGGCCCATTGAATTATTTCAGTACATCAAGAACCAGTCTGAACTGTATGCCAGACAGTATAATGCTACCAGTATGTGTGAAGTAACAATGGAGGAACTGAAGCTGTTCTTCAGAGTGTTGATGACATCAGGTTATAGTTCACTACCTCGAAGAGACTTGTACTGGAGTTTAGATGCAGACATCGGAATTGAAGCTGTTGCCCAGGCCATGCCAAGAAACAGATTCAGAGCTATACTCGAGAATCTTCATTTCGCTGACAACACTACTTAGCATCCGACGACAAGTTTGCCAAGATTAGACCACTCGTCGGCCATTTGAATGAAAAGTGCATGAAACTGCTTCCAGCTTATGTACAGCATGTCGATGTAGACGAGAGTATGATTCCTTACGACAGTCATCATGGGTGCAAACAAACTATTCAAGGTAAACAGCATGTACAATTCATTCATGGGTGACACAGACCAAATGGACAGAAATGTGGCGGGGTATCGTGTGAAGCTACGCAACAACAAATGGTGGTGGCAAATGTTCACACTCTTGATGTCTGCATCCATGTCCAACGCCTGGATACTGCACCAAAGACAGATAAGAAATTAAAGGGCTAGAGCGACTGAGCAAACTGACAACAATTTTGATGACGAAGAACTGCCTAAACTGGATTTCTTTGGCTTCATTCGCAAGATTGTGGCTACCTATTTGCTGTTGTTCAGTGAGCCACAGAATCGGGGCAGACCATCCTCAACTGCAAATAGCAAAGCCGTTCTTGTGAGAAACATTCCAGACAGTGTCAGACTCAACAGCAATGCCAAGCACTAACCAGGCAATGTGAAACAGGATAGATATCGATATCGTTTCTGTAAAAACACAACATCTGGTTGTGGTGTCTGTCGCGTTTACTTGCAGCCAGTGAACTGCTACAAAATACTACCATAAACAGGTCTCAGAGTGACTGCCTACCTGCAAATTTTGCAGTATAGCCTAATAAAGTATAGGCATGGACAAGAACAAGCAGTCACTGTGGCATTTCTCTAGTGAAGTATCAAACATATGGATGTTCCAATATTGGAACAATGCCATGTTCCAATAATGGAACAAAATTTCTATGCGCTATATAAATAAAATTTAATGAAATTATCACAAATGTGAGTTAATTCCTTTTATTACTTAATATGACGTTGCTAAATATCAAAATTTTTTAGCAAAATAAAATTTGGCCACGAATGGGTTAAGGGGATTTCGCACGCCCCTAAGGCCGACACTGACCACACACTCCGATTCATCCATTAAGGACTTCATCAGATATGTCACTCAAGTGCGGACAAGGAGAGAAGCTACGACCAATTAATGTGGATGCCCGTATCTAATGTGGTAAATAGGGCGCCACAGTTATTTCAGTATACTGCCTATGCTTTAAACACAAACTTAAGTGAGACGGCGTATGGTCTGTATATTGCGTTGGGTCTTATTACAATCTCTTTGTTAGATGTGGCAGTAAGTTTTTTCCAATTTACATAGCGCTATTCTCTCTTGAACGCACTTCCCTATATCAAATAGGCCTAGTCATCGGCCTAAGTGCAGCGTTTTGGTTTAAACGCTGTATGTTTAAATGTTCTTATGCATACAATGCCATACATACATACATGCATAATAATGTACATATGTACATACATACATGTATAGTTGTATACAATAAGTATTTATGTATGCACATTGTACATATATAATTATGCATACATACGTTTAAACATACTTACATACTTACATACAGTGATACATACATCAAACATACATGCATACCTATATACATATATGCATACATACTTACAAACATACAAGCATAATACATGCATATACACATACATGCATACTTGCTTACAAACATACAAGCATACATACATATATGCATACATACGAGCATGCATACATGCGTACAAACTAACGTACAGACATACATACACAGATACATAAACACATACAAGCAAACATACAAACCACACACACGTACGTGTACCTAAAGCACAATGCCATGGCAGTGACAATGTTTTTACGACCATCCACTGACAGTGGCAGTGACAATGGCAGTCACAATGTTTTTACGACAATCCACTGATCGAAACGGTGCATGAGTTGAAGGGCAATGTGTTAATGGATTTTCCAGAATCGCCGATAGGTGTCGCTACGAAGCGATTGCGCGTATTGCATATTGGTGCATTGTACGCGGACATTATTCGCCTGGGTTTTTGTGTCGATTTGAACACAGCTGCATATACTCACACGTGCAAAAACGATTTTGTTCAAAATGCGTTATATTAAATCCTCTGATACATGGATACATACTGATGTACGTTCATATACATAGCGATGAACATATATACATATAGCGATACATACAGCCAATCAGCCATTCATGCATATATATATATATATATATATATATATATTATATATATATATATATATATATATATATATATATATATATATATATATATATATATATATATATATATATATATCGTCTGTTTAGAGTGCAAAGGTGCTATCTCCATTTTGGTCATTTTTCAGGAGAGCAAATCTAAACTTTTGATAGTTGCTACAAATCCAATAGTTTTTATGTGATTGTGATTTATAGTCATTTGGATAATAAATTATTTCCCTAGTTGGAATGTTGTAATTATTTTAAATGTTGTGACGCCTCGCCTTAAAAAATGCAAAATAACAGCAAGTGACCAACGACCTCTTATGCTTGTAACAGACGATAGCACCTTTGCACATTTCAAAATTTTTTCTTATCTGGAGATAGCTATAATGTTACAACAACTTAAATTTGCGATTAAAAATTACTTTTTACAGAAAAAAATATTATAAAATAATAAATAATGATTTGTGTAAATTGCCTTGATTTATTTGAACAATTTAATAGAAAATTTAGAACCTGAAAAATTTATTATTGGTAAACACTCGAAGTTCGAAACTAACGGTTAAAAATGATGTTGGCCCTTCATAATATTTTCAGCTGCATACAATTATAGGGTTAAGGAATCAATATTTGCAAAATCTTAATTTATATATTCTGTGACCATAATTGATTCACTGATATCAGTTTCATGAAATTTGGATTTTATTTCAATATTTTCTCTTGACTCATGAGATTCACCGACATCAAAGTTTACATCGGATTTCTATCGACACGCGAGATTCGTCGACATCAAGTTAGGCCTACCATGATTAAATGCAATAATATTTTCAGAATAATAAGTGTAACTAATGCAAAATGTTACGAACATGATTGTTAGAAACTTGCAATTTTCATTTAAAATACTCTTGGATTAGTCTTCAGCACGACGCCGTATGTATACTAAATTAAACCATGGAACCTATTTTTTGGTAAACACATAGTGCAGTAGGCCCTAGCTCTATTGGAGATAGAACCTTTGCACATTTCAAAACTAGGTTATTGGAGATAGCCCCAATATTAAAATAGTTGCTGCGTTTTTATTTACACTGTGAACGATACCATCTTTTCACAGTTCAAACACTACTATTGGTAGCAATAGAATAAAACAATAAAAAAAAATTTGAAAATTTGGAGATAGCACCTTTGCACTCTAAGCAGACGATATATATATATATATATATATATATATATATATATATATATATATATATATATATATATATATATATGCATGAATGGCTGATATATATATATATATATATATATATATATATATATATATGCATGAATGGCTGATATATATATATATATATATATATACATACATACACAACAAACATGCGAACATGATTACTTACAGTATATATGTATATTCATACATACATGTAGGCCCTACCTTTGAAACTTACATCCATACATCCATACATATATATATACACAAACATACAAAAATGCAAACACGATTACATATTTACTTATATACAATACATACATGCATACATACATATATGCATAGGCATACATACATACATACATAGTGATACATGCATCGGTTTCTTCGTTATTCTTTCTCTCTCAATCTCCGTCTCTTGTCGGCTGTTACTTTATGTTCCTTTCAGTCTCCGTCTGTGTGGCTATGTCTTCCTGTGTGCGTCAGTGTCTTTGTATTTGTCTATGTCTCTGTATGAATCTTTGTGTATCTTTAGCTGCTTATATGTCTTTCCATCGCTCTCCAATACTGTCTGTCTCTCTGTCCGTGTCAATGTCACTCTGTGTCTTAAAAGATCAAGGCGCTCATTTTGATGTTTAGGCCCTACTGCTACAAGGCATCGTCATCATCATCATTATCATCATCATCATCATCATCATCATCATCGTTTTTATCCACCGCCAACATCATCATCATCATCATCGTTTAATAATACCTTCTTCTCCTTCTTTCTCTTGTTCCAGCACCGGGCTTGCAACTTCCCTTTTTGTATTTTTGGACAACCTCTCTGACACGACGCAGCCCTATTGAATGAGCTGGTTTCAATGCGCCTATAGCTTTTGAGTAGCGCCTTTGAAATGGAGTGCATACGCTTACGATTAACATCACATGCATTGTGTATATGCAAATATTATTTTCCAATAGTAAAATTGCGCTGTAACGATCAGTTCCCTGGTGGCGCCTACACAATGGTCGTGTGGGGGGTATGATCAAGTCCTGCATGACGTCACATATGGCTCGTATGCGGAAGCAATCGCATAAGCTGAAGTTCGCCTAATACATGGTGCAAAACGACAAATGATCGAAGAGTAGATGTTACATATCGATATCAGTTACGATGTAAGTTATTTATGTGTTTGGAGAAGAAACCAGAGTTATTAATTAGTAAACTTTTCTTTGCCAACTCTGGTGATTACGAAAATGCTGATGATGTAAAAAATAACTTAGCGTATACGTCGGTTAAAAATTCCGAATTCAAAATAGGGTCGAGCTCTGCAATCTGTTTTTCGACTACTAATAACATTTATAATTATGACAATGATAACGAACACCTCTGTTACGCCAGAGATGCTGAAACAACAACCAACCGATAAAAAAAACGTAAAAAAAATACACGAAGCATCAATTAGAGATAATGGCGGAGACAATGGCTCCGAAGATGACAACAATTGAACGTCATTTCATCGAGACATTTTTTCTTGCCCTACTTTATGCAACGAACATATACAGAATGGTCGCTATATTTTCGACTTATTTTGTGCCAAATATAGTTTTAAAGAGAGGCATGTTAAGATGGACCTATGGTCCGTTGGTCACTCTTAAGCCTCAAACGGTTTAAAGAAGTTTCTATTGCAGTCGCGGTAAGAAGCGTGTTTGAACTAAGAGTAATAATTCGCATTTCTACAGTAGGTGGCCTAATGTAACCGTAAATGACTGCGTGTAGTCAAACGTCGATGAAACAATACAGTATTAGAAGAGTTAGAAGAGATTGTAGTTCGTTTCCATACGCTAGACATATATACATCAAAAACAATAAGTTTACTGTCTAGAGTCTGGACCCTGTGTCGAACTGCATTTGTTCGACTGTATTCTATTCGTGCGCATCACACATAAAATTACTGTATAAAATCGCACCCTTTTATGATACAGTTTAAGAGGACGAGGGGAAATTGCATTATAAGATAACAGAGATATAAGATTAGAGATAGAAATTGTTTTAGCCAAAGGATTGTGGACCACTGGAACCGGCTTCCACAGTAAATAGTATCTGTGCCAAGCTTTAACATATCCAAAAACAAACCAGACAGTTGGATGGAACGGCTTTGGCACTAAAAGCTTATATAACTTATCCAGCCTATTACCTAACTGTAACTGTATACCGAGATATTTGATAATATATATATATACATATATATATTCGCTATTGTTACCAATGCATCTGTGTTACATGGGTAACCCTATACTAAGTGGGCATATAGCCTTTTTGGATTACCATTTGTCACCAAACATTACTTACCTGTTTTCTCGTGACTTGATTGTATAATTTGGTTATTTGGATTTTCGGTTACAATAAAATTCTTTATATATATATATATATATATATATATATAAAGCTGGTTCCAGTAGTACTGGAACCAGCTAGTATATATATATATATATATATATATATTTATATATATATACTAGCTGGTTTACCCGGCGTTGCCCGGGTTTCGGAGGTTTTGGGCCGGGACACCATGGTAGCGGTGAAAACGGGGGACGCGAAACTGCTTAACCCGGCGTTTTGGGTGTTTCAATCCCTCTAGCGAATAAGCAACAAAACACTGCTTAACCCGGCGTTGCCCGGGTTTAGTTCAGTGAAAGTTTCAATCCCTCTAGCGAATCGGTACTGTAGCTGCTTAACCCGGCGGCGCCATAGGGCGAGTGAAAATAGGTTGAGTGTAAGTTTTTTTACCAGCTAAAAATGCATTGGCCGGGTAGTTTTTGGCCCGGGACACCATGGTAGCGGTGAAAACGGGGGACGCGAAGCCTCACACTAGCTGTGTCATGCCCACCCCGACACAGTAGTAAAGGTTTCGAGTGAAAAGCTCGAAAACTGTAGAAATGCATCCCGGTCAAAGACGCTGTGACAGACAGATTCCTCTCTTTATATATATATATATATATATATATATATATATATATATATATATATATATATATATATGCGTGTTTAATCACAAGCTCGCTGACAGGAATTGACAATGAAACATTGAGACATCACGGTACAATTGTCAAGGACTTATTGAATACACGTCTTGGCAGCCTGTTAGGCTCCTGCTCATTTGACTACTGCCCTATAGGGAGTGGAGGGGTGAGACGACCTAGAGAGGGCCTGCGGGTATCGAATCGCGTCTTTCAAGATCTTACGTTCTTCAGGCAAGAGAATAACCATTCATATAACCCCCTCGCCCACAACTATAGATGGATTGCCACGAACTATTATTAGGAGTAGTGTTCAGTACTCGACTGATCATAATATAGTGATCAGCATTGCAAAGCCACAAGGTGAGTTGAAATCCAAACTGTGTCTTTGATAGAACGAAGAAGTTAAAGCTGTTCCATCGAAATGGTTGAAAATCCTATTCAACCAGTCTTTTTCCGATATACACTCACATCATCTGACTTTTAGGCGACGGAATAAGTAATTTTTTCCTCTCTTTTGCTGAGTAGTTTGTAATGTGGGACTCATATGAAAATATGGGTCATATATGGGTTCCATGTGGGTATGCTAGCCGGGCAGATAAACATTATCAAGTAATCGAAACGAGGAAACGATTTTGTCACTGTTGTCGATATTATGTTTGTCGATATTCAGACACGCAGACGTTTTCTTTAACTCCACGATGTTCGCAGTGGTCGTAGTTGCGCTGCTGACTCTTCCTTCTGTCGCCCGATCTCGATCAGATTCTTTCTTCGAAGAGACGAGATCGTGGGACAGTGATGCAACGGTGTGTTCCGTGGATTCACCAGACGAGACTCGTGTCGTCAGTTCGAAGAGTCAATGTGCCACCGAATGCAACCAACGATCACAGTGTTCTGGATTCGATTACAACGAGGATTCTCGAATATGTGAACTCTACTCGGGACCTAAGAATTGCTGCAGCTACGTGACTTCAAAACCTTTCTGTAGACACTACCAGGTTATTCGATAAGTACAGAAAAGGCAGCCTCTTACCCGTTAATTATTGTTAAGTCTCATATACATGCACATTGTATAAATGTAGAGATAAAAAGTTAAGATAAAACTTGTACATTTATGCGGCCTATCTTTAGAAGTAATTATTCATTTGGATATCATTTCCTTGCTGGAGTAATTTGCACATGCAATCTTTTTTGATTGCCGTAATGGTAAATTGTAATTGTAATTAGTAACTTCTATTGCGTCGGTGTCTATTGCACAAAGGATCAACTGATGGTATTCCAAAAAGAAACCGTAATCAGGGCAATATCCAGAAGATCAGTCCGTAAGACAGAGAGGCAGCTTGCGTTGAATGAGCAATTTGAAAGGTAAGTTTTAAGTTGAGAACAAAATGGCAGAAGCGAATAAGATAGATAATTATGTGTACAATGTATAAGTGAAAAGATAAAAAGTAAAGATGGCACCTGTTCACACGTTGGACCTGACTTCAGAAGTAACCATTCATTTGGACGCCATTTCCATGCTGTAGAAATTTACATCTGTAACCGTTTTTTATTGTAGTTCTGGTGTTGATACGTGGCACCTGATACGCCGATTTTAACATGAAGTAATGTGATTGTAACAATCCTGAACTGGCATCAAATTTAATTATTCGACTCGGATCAGGTGTAAGAGCGGTGACAATGAAGCAAAGTTGAAGGATTTCTATTTGAAGCTGTAAGTATGTAATGCATTCCTTAAAAGCTGCGTATGTCCATCGACTGAACGAATAGTCTTAGAAAGCTGTCACAGCAACGCTTGTCTTTTGCTTTGGCAGGATTTGAATTCACCAGACTACAGTGTCGACAACTACGGTCCTCATTGTGGTAAGCGATTTATAGTTCTTTCCAGATGCAAGTGGTAATCAAATAAAAACTATTTTGTGAGAAACTGTCGTGGTCTATTTTAACAATACAAGTAAAGTAGGCCTACGTATAGTTAAGATGTTAATTAAGATTTTGTTTTCTTAGTTTTTTGTTTCTCTAACTAATTAGAGAAGGAACCTACTGGTGTAGATTCCATTTTGGATTCCTTTTTTGAGAGAAAAGAGTTATTGCCACCCAGTTTCATCCTTAGGATATGTCTTATGCAGTCCACTACAATTTTAGGTTGAATACAAAGATCAGGGTGCCCTAATCTAGCGGATTCCTTCTGGCTTTCCTTTTCCTGCCCTGGTTTATGCTTAGTCGTCAGGAAAATTTGATAATAGCTTATATTAAATATCTTTCGCCTTTTCGGTTTTCATCATTTCAGTAAATGCTTATCTTTTTCCCACAGTCACACTGAGCCATATTCCAATGAATGATAAAGGTGACCTATCGACTCTTGGGGCCAAGAGCTCAGAGCGAATAGCCGTATAGCCTGTCTATTAGAGCTGAATGTTACAACTGGCCTTATTTGGGATACCTTGGGGCACATGGCTCAAAAGGCGTGGTCCGATCTACTTCACGTATAACCGCCACTGATGTGGGCCCTGAAGGGGGAAATTCTTTTCAGTCATCTATTAGTAACATCCGCATCCTATATCGAAACCTCCTATACCCTATATAATTGGAAAGATTGTCTGATTCCGTTCAGTCGACTGGATCCACCCGGAAAACTGTTCTCTTCCGTTCACCTACAACGGTTCCCTCTTCTACGGATGCACAGCCAACGTTACGTCTCCTGGAAAAGAGGTGGGATGCTTCAGTGCCAACAGAACATGGAAAACGTGTTGTCCACCAGAAAGTAAGTATAGTCATCGATGTTGTCAGTTCCATGACGACAACAATGATACAAGTGACAGGAGACATAAACTTCTAAACAAATAAAAAAAAGTATTATCCAACTGACACACAAAAGGGTTAGTTCCACATAAGTACAACTCGTAAACCAAATTTATTTCATGCCGAAGATTGACTGATCTTTCAGATATGTCACTCAGATAACACGTGTTCTCTTGAGACTTTTAAACTGTCCTTGCACAGCAATATCAAGTCTTGACAGTTAGACCCCAAACAAAGAACAATCAAACTAGAAGGCTTGTTTGTTTTAGATAGAATGAAGGCTAAGAAGCTCTCTCTCTCTCTCGAACGTGAATGACGGCTAGAAAGCATACTCGGTTGAAATAATCTATTATTCTCCTTTCCTGTACCAATACCACTACTCACATACCGTCATCTGCCTTAAACTTCTCTATTTACCACCCACAGGCATTCTATTCCAAATTGAAGTCTCACCCCTTCAAGAATTCTTTACCGACTCCATCGGATCGCCCACCTTCCAAACTGTTGTCCTCAGTGAAACCCGCCGTAGGAGATACCTTGTCAACTATCTTCGACGTTTATAAAGATGCAATTCAAAATGACTCCTGGTTCGTTTCAGCGTACAAAGTTAGCTACAGAAACGAAACTGTTACAATTCCCGGGTTAAACGCAACCATTCCAGTTCAATCGGTGAATGGATGGATCGTTTTCCAACAGAGGTTTAATGGAATGACGAATTTCTCCCGACCATGGATCGACTATCAGACAGGTTTCGGTGTCTGGAATGACGAGAACTGGATGGGACTGGAAAAGATCCACCAGATGACTACCCAGGGTTCGTGGAGATTAAGGATAGAACTCTTTGGAAAGGTAAACGCCACCTGGTGGTCAGTGGAATATGAAAATTTTGTGGTCGGATCATCTGTTGTGAACTACCGTCTTCAGGTATCAAATTACAGTTGGGGTGATTTGCCGAACGTGCTCAATAATCCTTTAGGAGGCAATTATCAAAACGGAATGCAGTTTTCAACCTACGACTCCGACAATGATAAGTACAGCGGAAACTGCGCGGCTTACTACGGAGGCGGCTTCTGGTACAACCATTGTTGGGGGTTGAACATCAACGGCGATTACAAGTCTAAGCTTACTGGCTACGCATCGTTTTATACCATCAATAAAGTGGTGACCGCTTCAGCCAGTCGAATGATGATGAAGAGAATAGCCTAGGCTGTCTTGTGACGTTCCTGAACAAGAGGGTTTTAATATTAACGATAAACCTTTTCCGTAAGGCATATAGTAATGTTTAATAGAAACTGTAAAAGGTATCGAAAGAATAGTGTGGGTTTGAACACGAAAAGATATGACTTCCATTTTTCATTTATTTAGTTATATTTCTAAACGTGAACTATGAAGCACATGTAACTTCTAAATATAAGTAGTAGGCCTACTGGAAGTCGGTGGCTTGGCACAGCCGACGATAGGTCAAGTGTCATGGCGGATTGTTGACGCAGTTTGGGTTCAAACTCACTTGGAAATGGATATATCTACTGCATACTAAGCTCACAGCTAACTTATCTCCCTTGTTCGAGGATATGCCTAGCAAATTCTCAGAAAAGTTGGATCAACTGGTGGAAAATCTTGTTGCGAACTCATTTCCACATGCTAATTTCGTTCAAAACAGGAAAATTGCTGCCCTAGAGGCTCGAAATAGACTACTTCAGTCACGCCTCGATGAAGTGGAGAACAATTGTGGATTGGTTGGTCTTGTCATCCACGGTTTACCTGAGCAATCCTCTTCAGCAGCTGGCGGGTCATCATCCAATCAGTCCTCTATACGGCCTAGCCAAGAAGAACACAAGGTTAAAAATTCTGGAGCTCCGTTCCAATCGTCTAAGACTAAACTTCTAGAAGTCTGAAATCTCTTACGCCTACCGAATACGATGCCGGAAAAAGGACAAAATTCGACCTCAATTTCTTCACCTTACAACCCGTCGGACAAGAAATCTCATCTTTGCAGCGAGGAAGACCCTACGATCTTCTAGAAACCAAGATCGTTCACAAGTCTGTATCAACGAACACCTAACGAGAACAAATCCCCACATCTATGCTCATGCTCGTAAACTGGTGAGTGAAAAAAATACGATCGACTTGGGCTGATGGGGGAGTCACTTACATCCGGAAGTCTGATTCCCTTGACGAAAAGCTTGGAAAAATCACTTCTGCAAAGAACTTGCGATAAAAGCAAACCGCAATGAATTTTTTTCTTGTAGGCTCTGTATGCTTTGCACAAAATGCACGAACAGAACCCTATTGTTATTATGTGCATTATGAGAGGAAATGGTCTTTTTTCTGTCTTTGTTTCTTTTCCTCTTTATCTCATCTAAATGACTACATGGCAATGATTACTGTAGTAATAGTTATTATGGCAATGATAATCAATCCTAACATATGGGATGTATAGAGTTGTTTTGATGACATTTTGCTATGCTTTCGTTCCATTTATTTGACGGTAGTTAACTGTTGGAATAAATTAGTGAATTAAGTGTAAATGTTACAATGTACACTTTGAGAGGATATGGTGTCTTTTTTGGTTTTCTTTGTCTGTTTTTTCCTTTCTTCTCTATCTCTATCTGATTTTAATAAATATATAGCAATAACTATTATTGCAAATGGCAATGATAATCACTCTTAACATATTATGCTCTATAGAGTTGTTTTGTTGACATTTTTTTCGCCCCATTTATCTAATGGTAGTTAACCGTTGTTAAGTGTAAATGTTGCACGAAAATCATATATGAATATAATAAATCGATTGAATGTGTAATATATGGTGACCTATATCATTATTACTGTCGTGATACTAACCTAGCTAACTCGTGTCATCGATTCATGTCAATTGGTATTGTTCGCATTGCCTAGCCGTCTCTTTCCTTTAAATCAAATACAAAATGACGAGCACTTTAGGCCATACATAAATGGGCCTGTAACTGATCCGTTGCCCATACTGTTTAATTCTCATGAGAAAGGACTTGAATTGATCAGTTGCAGAAGTGATGATATTGTAGTGGGAGTTGTGGCAGTAGTAGTACTGGTTGTAGTATATAGCATGTGACAGCTTGCTCACAGAGTTGTTATTGTTACAATTTGCTGAGGCGTCATCTCAGTGAGCTAAGGACAGTGTCTCGGAAAGTTAGTTGATGTTTCCTCTTTTGACAGCCACCAAAATGTTTGGACAAATAAGATGTCTCTAGTGGATCATGTATGGGTTGCGCCTGTGAATAAGCTGATTACCGCGACTTAGTTTTTTTGGAACTCTAGAAATTTCGAGATTACGGTTGCGATAATTGATCTTTCTTGGGATGAACTCTAGTTCTTCGATCCTTGCACCAATCACTACTGGTTTCCAAGACAGCCATCTCTTTTCCAACATGCCATTAAACATTTGATGGGACACATATGGGCCATTTCAGGGTCCAATATGAAAATATGAATTCCAAAAGGAATGCATGCTGATACGGAAGGACTAGTCCGTGGCGTCTCCTATTGTCGACTATGTCTCCGTACTGGTGGCATTAATGCAGTTCGCAGTCTGTTGTGCCCAGACTCGCCCAGTCTGCACCGTACAACGCACTTATGAGTTTGCATTACTTAGTCATACCAATAGACATGTTAAGCATACATAAGTTCTGAAAAGTAATAGTACACTGAGCAGAACATTAAAATCAGTAACTATGCGTGCATTGTAGTCAAGATAGTAGCGCTGCCAACTCACGTTAGATGCATGTCTAAGCCCTTTCGGAATTCCTCCATGGATCCTGTCAAAGGGTTGGAACGGGCATTGGCTGTACACCATCAATCGTTCTAAGAACAAGGCGATAAGATCGCTAATCGATTCAAATTTTATGTGTGTGACAAGATGGCTTGTGGGCATGGCAGCCCCCGTTAGTAGTAGGGAAGTGACTATACGAGCTCATTTTACCTATCCTTGGTTCAAATCGCTACCTAGTAGGTTCACAAACAGTTTTTAACCTTTGTTACAGGTTAAAAAATCCACGCCATGCACAAACCTATAGACACGGGTAAAATAATATCAACCGATAACTAGGTAAAGGATAATCCTATGTGCACGAATCTATAGACACGGGGTATAAACCCCACAAGCCCCTCATCGTGCGACATCACGACCATCGTATGACGCGCCTATGAGCCACAGGATGATTACGTTGGTTTTTATAACCAGTAGTTATAAAAGCTATTCATCTTATTCCTGTGCGTAGAAAAGACGCCTTTGTCTAACGAATCGATCGAGGACTATGACGTCGTTTACTTTTACCTGAATAGACGGTTTAGCCCCGATATAGATATTATCGATGCGAATATCGCAAACAACCTTACAACGCGTATTTATGAGAGTTTTAGGATCTATCGGTTCATTGTTTAAATCGAAAAATCCAGTACTTATCTTAGGTGGTACATCTGGATTTCTTGATTTTTCATAGGCAGTTAGAAGTCTCGGATATAGAGTAGGGGGTATATCGGGAAGGATTTTACCTTTATCTTTCTTTCTGTAAAACATATCCATTTGATCAACATCCGCATTCATTTTGTATTTATTAAGCGCGTCTTTCACATCAGATTTTTTAAGATGTTCTTTTACTAGTTTTAAACACGATTCAAAAATTTCAATCGTTTTCGCTTCGTCTTCGGTTTCACCAACCATTCTATCGTACATGTTTAATGGTAAAGAATACGAGTCTAAGAGACCCGTTTGTGAAGATCGGTTTTCTTGAATCCCATAAGAATACAGCGGAGGAGTTTTTATAGATATTTTGTCGATTGTCCCATCGGCGTATTTGTACTTTAGAAATATGCGTTGAAATTTGATTTCGGCGGGAGTAGTCATTTTTGTAACGTCTTCGAAAATAACATTATTAATATCAAAGTTTTTCCATGTGATTGCCATAGTATCTCTTTTATTATATGAATATTATTTTCTTTAAGTCGTAATAACATTTCTGAATAATCGTTTCACAATGTCATCAAGTTATCGTTATCGACCCAAGAATTGAACGAGTCCGGATACCCAAACCATTTAACGAGTGATTTCTTCCCACGTTTTCTAATCACTTTTTCGATCCTAAATATTTCTTGAGTCGTCTTCTGTAGCTCCTGTTCATAGAATGAGCCCTGTACCTCCTCACCATTAGAATCAGTAATCTTATAAGTTGCTGGATTTGTATACTGAACTTGCGCAATTGTGAACATTTCCTCAGTCCATCTAGGTGTATATCCTTTTTCAAATATGTTTTTCTTCTTCGTTATTCTGACTTTATCTCCAACCGAGAATCTAGGCGCAATAGGCTCTGAGACCTCTTCGCCGTATAAATTCATATATACAGTCTTTTCATTCGTTTTCATACTAGCCTTAGCAGGCGTCATTTTAATGGAAGAATGTCTAGTGTTGTTGTAATTACTAACCATTCCGTCTAAAACGTCGATATATCTTCTCGTCGAATTAGCTGTAAAGTACTTAAACATTTTATCTTTCATCGTCCTGTTCCATCTCTCGACAACGCAAGATTTTTCTTCATTCTCCGTAGAGTACAGCTCGAGAAAATTCTTAACGTCTTTGTTATAAAACTCTTTCCCATTATCTACCCATAATTTAACGGGCTTTCGTCCACTCTCGAGTATCTTCAAGAAGCCGCTTGCTGTAGATTTCCCACTCTTATCGTTCAATGGCACGATCCATCCGTACTTTGAAAACACATCTATAACGGTTAATAGGTATTTCACACCATCGTTTTCTTTAGCGAAGGCTTGCATATCGACTAAATCAGCAGCCCATATCTCATCTATTCCACTAACGTACACTTTTCTCTTTCTAAAATGTTTTACTACCGGTTTATGTAGTTCATCCGCTAATTGATCTGTCCATTTCGGGTCGGGGCTTTTTTTAAACCTAACCCGAGACTCGATTTAACAGACAATATAGGTTTAACTACCGCTCTCTCCATACGCTCTCGGATAGTAGGATTAGGAATATTATTCAAATCATTAATCATTACTCTATCGGCAACATTCCTAGAAGCCGTATCGGGGTGTCGATCGTAAGCCAAATCATGATAATACGCGGCATTATCTACTCTGTTGATGGGGTTACTCCAATCTTTAGGAGTGCCATCGGGATTCAGTCTCAAATCCAATCTAGTCCCGGGTCCTGTAAACGAGTGACCTGGAAGATGCATCTCACCCGGATATTTAGCCCAAGGTAACTTTATCTTACTAGTGGCTGCATTCAACGAACCAACTACATCTCCGCCTTTCGCAGTGGTTCCTTTTACGAATTGAGTTTTTGTTTTCCCACATACAACGCATACACCTCTTTGCATGGGTCTCCCATTCTTAGCCACGACATCTTGTATATCTTTTGTTTCAGTCTGTCTTTTACACTTTACGCAATACATTTCAGTTTTAATATAGAACTTTTATATATTTAAAATGGAAGTGAAAGACTTAACGTGGAACGATTTATCGTTGAAAAGATTTAATATCAACCTATTACCTAAAAGTATAAGGGGTGTAATAGTAGGGAAATCGGGATGTGGTAAGACGACGTTATTGTTAAACTTACTTTTGAGGCCCGGATGGCTCGACTATAACAATTTGCAAGTATTTGGAAAATCTCTATTTCAACCGGAGTATAAAATTCTTAAAAAGGCATTCGAAGATAAATTACCGAAAGACGCGATCATCCGACTGTTTAACATTCGAGACGAGATAATGTGGTATAATGCTTCTCCAGGATGCGTTGTAGAAGAGATGGCGAAAATTTTAAGAGACAAGTCGGATATCGAATGCAGGTTTTACGAATCAGCGGAAGATGTGCCCGATCCTAGAGAGCTGAGCTGTGAAAAGAAAAACTTGATGATTTTTGACGATTTACAATTAGAAAAGCAGAACAAATGCGAAACGTATTATATCAGGGGCAGACATAGTAACGTCGACTGTTTGTACCTCGCCCAGAATTATTTTAAATTGCCTAGACAGACTATCAGAGAGAACGCAAACTTTATTTGTTTATTTCCACAAGACATGAAGAATGTTTCTCATATCTACAACGATCATGTAAGTACAGACATGCCTAAAGAGGAATTCAAAAAACTATGTGAAGAGACGTGGAAACAACCGCATCAATTCGTAGTTATCGACTTAACGAGCAAGAAGAGCTGCGGTAAATACCGATGTGGATTAGATGAATTTTACATCCCCGATTCTGAATTAAAATAATATAATATACTAGTAAAAATGGAAGAACTCCTCGTGAAGATACAGGTGAACACAGCACAGACTGCGACTAACACGAATCCGAAATCGTCGTTTTACATTTTAGTGGGCAACGAAAAGGGCAGAACCGCACGAATACAAACGAGAAACAATCCGGTAATCGAACTAGATAAAACCAAAAAGTACGAAATGGCTCTAGTCGATTTGTATACTTACTACGTGTTTCCTAACATAGACGCGAGCAACAACAACTTCAGGTATTCGCCCGACAATGGCGTGACGTGGTTTGACGTAGATATTCCGGAAGGGTCCTATGAGCTCGAGGATATAAACGACTACGTGAAGAAAATCATGAAAGAGAACAGCCATTACGACGTCTCAAACGAAGAATATTGCATTACGTTAGAAGCAAACACTAATACGTTGAAGGCGGTGTTAAACATTGCACCTAATTATAAGGTTGATTTCACATCAGACAACTCGATCAGAACGGTCCTAGGTTTCACTCCCGGGACATATACGGAGGGTTATTTCGAATCGGAAAACATCGTGAACATAATGAACATAGACAGCTTTAGAGTAACTAGCGATATAATCGGGGGTTCGTACTCGAATGGATCGACGACGAACGTGATATATTCGTTTTTTCCTACCGTTGGACCGGGTTATAAGATCATCCAAATCCCAGCTAATTTAATTTATCTCCCCGTTACGATGAATACGATTTCATCGATGGAAACGAGACTTACCGACCAAAATGGAAAACTGATTAACATTAGAGGGGAAGCGATGTCGATTAAGTTTCATATTAGAGAAGTGTGAAGACTATTAAAAGTTTATCTTAGTTATATATAAAATGACTCAGTACACAAACTTCTCTGTTAATATTTCAGAAGGACAAAAAGACAAGATTAAACGAGCGCTTGAAGCGGGAATCGATGGCGTCAGTATTAGACTATCTCACGACGATCTGGAGGGAGACCACGTTTTAGCTTTTACGAAAGCGCAAATTAACAAAATGGCGAAAGCTTACCAAGACGGAAAGGGCACGACGATTAAAATGAGTAAAACGCAATTAATATATAACGCTAAAGTCGAAGGCGGTTTTATCGGAGCTATTCTACCATTTCTAGCTACTGCTGGAAAAATTCTTCTTTCAAGCGTACTACCTAGTTTAGCACACGGCGCTTTAACGGGTATAGGCTCCGCAGCTGCATCGAAAGTTGTAGATAAAATAAGCGGATCGGGAGTATTGTACGTTAAAAAAGGGGGCCTGGCTTGTAAAGTAAGACAGGATGGAAATGGGTTGTATCTGTCTCCGTGGCCGAAAGGTGGTTCGATTGGAGCGGGATTGTATATGAAAACGGGTAGCGGGTTGTATATGAAAACGGGTAGCGGGCTTATACTAGGGCCTAATTCACCTTTCCGAGATATTCCGATTCTCGGTATGTTGTTTTAAAAACTTATCCTCGTATAAATAAAATGTCAGGATTCAACAGACCTATCCATAAATTTATAACAAGACCCACTCGTCGGGTTGAAGTTAGAACCCAACCGAAAGAGGTGCGTTGGACGTTGAAAAAAGTGACGCATACACCCTGCAGACAACTAGGTGGACTAAGATGGGAGATTTTGCGCAACAACTGATAACGATTCAACCTAGAGAAACTGCTACAGTAGCGCTAGGACTGGGTGTTCGAATGACTAAAGGGTCGTGTTTAGTTTCGCTTAGACAGGAAATCGAAGCGAGTCTACGAGATGGAGTCGTTATCGGACAAGTAGAAGACATCGAAATTACTATTCAAAACGACTCCGATTCGGTAGTTAGTATAATCGAAGGCGATTCGTTATGTTTCGTTAATTACATCGCAGTTTAAAAAAATCGTGTAATTATAAAAAGAATGGAGATCCCACTGAAAATCGATGGAAGCGCCCATGCTTTCCGACTTTCGAAAATCACTGAAATTCAACAAGAGCTCGAGCGGGAACTCAAAAAAAGAGAGACTCTAGGTAAAAAGTATCGTAAAGGTGTTAGGATTATCAACGTAGTAGACGGTATATCGACTCTAGTCGCGTTGGGCTCAACTGCTTCGGCAATCACGGTTCTGTCTACGATAGTCGCGGCACCTATCGCGTTAGGTCTACAAGGACTGGCGGTTGGAGCGGGTGTTTTCAGCGCGATCGGACGCGTGATCAACAGAAAGCTCACACCAAAGGCGGAGAAGCACGAAAATATTAAAACGTTAGCCGAAGCGAGACTCAACGCCATCAGTCACTACATCTCGAAAGCTTTGGAAGACGGTAATATTTCGGATGAGGAATACTCGTTAATTCTAAACGAACGCGTTAAATTTAACGAAATGAAAGAAGAAATCAGAAAATCAGAAAATCGAGAAACTATAGCCGAGTCGTTGAAGGACGCGTTTGTGAAATCGAAGGAAAACGTAGAACGTGAAACATAAAACGTAAAACGTAAAACGTAAAACGTAGAACATAAACGTAAAAACGTAAAAAATCACGTTCGTTCCATTTCAATGTTTTAACGCGTGTTCCAAAAACGCTTTAAAACATTATACCCCTATTTAAAAATGTCCTTTCTAAAAATAACCGATCCCGCCAAAAGAGACTTTATCGTCGAAGAGTTTCTGAAGACGAAGAAAAACATTCAACAGAACTATCTATCCGAGAAACTAGGTGATATAGGATTGCAGCGAGATTTGGTAAAGTTGTACAAGCCGATCGTAGACTCGCAATCGACCTTATCGAAAGAACAAAACGCTTTGTTATCTACTATTAATGAAAACTCAGCAGCCGCTCTACAAGCGCTTCCCGCATCGATATCGTCGTCGTTAAAAGCCATACAGCTTCCACAGTATCCCTCGATAGAGGCTTACGAGGATCCTGTAGAAGACGTTAGAATGTTAGAATTAGGAGACGTGGCAACGGAATACTTATCCAAATACGCCTCTAATAGAAAGTCTACCGATACGACGTTCGGTCTAAATTCTAAAGACGGGAAATTTTATATCGGAGACACACGCGTATCGTTCCAGAACGACGATATAATAGTCGGAGAGAAGACTTATACAGGTACTCCAGGACTTTGGGAGCTAGTGACTATGGCTAAACCGAACAGTTCGATTTACGACGACAACGATATGTCCGATTACGTCGAGATTCTAGACGCGACGAATGCGATGAGGCAACCTAACAATCCGAGTAAACCAAAATCGTCAAGAAGCTCTAAGTACAGAAATATCATTAAACCGATATGGGAAAAGAAGACTGGAAAACAGACGCCGAAGACGGGTAAAGGAGTCGTCGTAATTCCGCAAGATCCGAATGCTTTAGTAGAAATGTTGAGTCTGCGTTTCGCCAGCTACAACGCGGGTAATACGGGAGCGAGAAACGAGATCGTTAGTATATGCGATGAACTATTAAGACAGGGACTGATAAATAAAGAACAGTATAAAAACTTAATGTTGCGATTATAAAAAACTTTGAAGAGTTACGGGTGTGTGATTCTGTAACTCGCTTTAGTTACAGAATATCGTTTACATAAATGTAAATCTTAGATTATAGCATCAATGTCGTTGTCGTAAAGATCTCCATTTCATCATTCATACGGTTATGGAACGCAACCTTCGCCGTGAGATACCTCTTTTCCAAGCTATTGAGCTTGTTCTTAAGGTCGTGAATGATCGACTCGAATTCATTAGCAACGATCTTTTTAGTAAGCTCATCCAAGATCTCTTCAGTATTATTCTCCGCGTTAGAGACTACTTTAATGTAGTGGCAGTCGCTATACTCGCTGTCGCTATACTCGCTGTCGCTATACTCACTATCGCTATACTCGCTATCGCTATACTCGCTATCGCTACACTCACTACATTCTGAAGCGTCTCCGACTAGGTCGAAAACGTCGGTTACGAATTCACTACAAGCGTCTTTCACTTCGGAAATAAAAAGGGATATACTCTTTGCGTTATTAGAAGCCAGAGTTAAAAATGAGCCGGTCGATTTTTCAACGTGTTCTGCGTAGGAATCCATTTTATATTCTCGTGTTGTTTTTATATTAACGGGAGAATATAAATAAACATTCGTAATTCTAACATCGAACTGGATATAAAAACTTAATTTTGCGATTATAAAACATGCTCGTCATCGCTAATAGAAGAATTAAGAGAAAACACGTTATAGGAGGAGCGGGAATAATGGATTCTATTACGGGAGTTTTCAAGAAGCTCTTCACTTCAGATGTCGGTAAACGAGCCGCATCGTCCGCCCTTAGCGCGGGTAAAGACGCCGCGAGAGAGTTGGCTAAAAAGGCGCTAGAAGTTGGAAAGAATACCACCGTAGAAGTTGGTAAACGCTTGATGGATAAAGCTGCTGCTAAACTCTTAACATCGTCGGTTCCGAAGCCGCACGCAATACCAGCGTTTACGCAAGAGAATGCGGCTATCTTAGCACGGCTAATCGATAACGATGCGGCAGGACCTGATATTAATAAGATACTAGCCGGTCACGGACTTTCTTCGAATGCCGTGTCCATTCGAGATCTCGTGCGTGGTCTCAACAAAAACGGAGCGGGATTAAAACTCGCGTGAGTTTAAATAAATAATCTTTAGTAATTAAAATGCAATCGAATATTCTAAACATTACGGCACCCACAGAGGTCGACGAAGGAATCGAAAGATACGAATGGCACGAATACGAACCGGCAGCGAGATCGGATTTTAACACGCCCGGCGAGATTCGCATAAATATCGAAACTCAAGATCTATTTTGCCATCCCGCCGAATCTTACCTGCTATTCGAAGGTAGGTTAGTCAAAGGAGATGGAATGAATACCGCGTACGCTAACGGTGACGCCGCAGCCCTCGCAAACAACGGACTCTTGCATCTTTTCAGCCAAATCGCGTATTCCCTATCGAATCAAGATATCGAAACGGTATTTCACCCAGGACAAGCGACGACGATGTTGGGTTTGCTTAAATATCCGGACGACTTCGCCAAAGCGCAAGGTCTTAATCAATTATGGTGCAAAGATACCGATGCAACCGCGGTTATAGCGGATAACGCAGGTTTCGCGATCAGACAGGCGTATCTTATTCGAAAACCAACGACTAGGGGAACGTTTAGTTTCGTCGTGCCCCTCAAACATATTTTCGGATTCTGCGAGGATTACGATAAAATAGTATACGGTTTTAAGCACACGCTAAAGATGATTCGCAAATCAGACGACGACGCTATCTTTAGACACGCTACCGCGGATGCAGGAAAAGTCAACGTCGTGAAAATCTCGTGGTTTATGCCGCACGTTATTCCTGCGGATATGGAGAGGATGCAACTGCATAAAACTATCGAATCGAAAGCATCGTTACCCGTCGCATATCGAGCTCGACAATGCGATACAATAGGGGTTCCTCAATCGACTACTTTTAGTTGGCGTCTTAGCGTCAAGACGGCTCCTGAAAAACCTAGGTGGATAGTCGTCGGATTTCAAACCGCTCGAAGCGACGGCAACCAAGAACATAACCCCTCGATTTTCGATCATTGCAACCTCAAAAACATGTACGTGATGATGAATCAAGAGAGATATCCCGCGGTCGACTACGACCTATCGTTTCCCAACCAGAAATTTTCGAGAGCTTATAGAGACGCGGCGTCGTTCAGCGAAAAGTTCTACGGAATGGATCCGTTGATTACGCAAAGCAACATCACTCCAGCCGATTACAAAGAGCTATATCCGCTCATAGTTTTCGATGTTAGTAAACAATCGGAAAGACTGAAATCGTCGGTCGTTGATATCCAAATCAAAGCTACTTTTAACGCCGCAGTCCCCGCCGATACGCAAGGTTACGCGGTTATAATTTCGGATAAGTTGCTAAACTTCCAGTCGGATGGACAGAAAATGAGCGTGGTGTATTAATCGTCTGTATGAAAATAAGTTTCTTGTTTAAAGACACTCTTGTAGTATATAAAATGAAGCTGCCAGAATTACACAAGTTAGCGAAAGAGAATAAGATTAAAAGTGTCACTCATCTCAACAAACCGGAATTGGTAGAGCTGCTGATCGAGAAAGGATTGATTCCCGCGGACAACTCCCTGTTAGGTAAACCGAAATTAACGAGAAAAGAATATCTAAAAGAATATCAAAAAGAATATCAAAAAGAATATTGGAAAGATCGTCGAAAAGAATATAATGACGATGGTAGATACGATAGATTGAAAGGTATCAGAAACAACCCGAAACGAGTCGTTATTTTTGACTTGGAAACGGGTGAGACCATCGAGTATTCGTCGATGCACAAAGCGGCTAAAGCTCACAGAGAAAACGCCCGACTAATATTGTATTATAACGGAAAAGTATGGAGAAACAGATACGAAATTATGGTGTACGACGGAATCTGTGAGATCGATAAAGAGACTTCGAGAGCATACGATGAAACAATCGATGCAGTTGCACACCCAAGCGAAGAGTGATACATTTTTTTTAGAAACCTATCGTTTGTATACACGCGATAGGTTTCTACAGTTAAAATTACAGACTTAGTTTAAGGTCGCAAGAATGCCGCTGAAAAGTCTCTAGCTATTATGGGTGTGGCGATGGACGAATAAACGAATATCTCGAGGTAATCGGTACCGGTTAGAAAAACTATAGTACTACCGGTTGAATTGTTATGCGCAATTCCCGTACCCCCTCCACCCGCAATTTGCGTGTACGACACCCCGTTTTTATATAGGAAGACGTTAGCAAAAGCGGTATTACTCGCGCTACAAAATTCTATGTACGTCGTAACGATATAGTATCCAGCTTTACCGGGAGTGAAACGAGTCGGTCCTGTACTGTTATCACTACTATCGGTATTGAATCTTACTCTATCGAAAGAAACTATTGTGTGAGTTGCAGCGAGTATGGCTTGTTGAGATATAGTGTAAACGCTAAACGCGGGTCCGACTGCGGTCGTATCAACATATTTTTTAGTCGCTGCATCTCCATCACCGCTGGGATCGCGTAGACCCGTAATGTGCGCGCCATGCATAAAGATGGGCTTATGCACATTTATTTTAGAAGGAGGAGTGCCATCCATTGACTTAACCATCTCTATGATGGTTTCATTATTTATTCTAAAACTAAATCCATCCGTCGATTGCGATATAATCGGCTGGTTTAATCGACCTTCTATTTTATTCGTTGTATTTCCTAAAAATATAATAAAAGCTTTATTTCCACCTAAATCCTTACATCCCATCCTCCGCGTAAGCTCTCTACCAACGCTTAAGAGTAAGTCGCCAGTCATGGTATCACCGGTTTTAGACACTTTTAGATTAGCGTTGGACGGTAAGTCGCCACGATTCGTTAACAAATCTATGGCTTGTCCTCGACTGACAGCCTCATCCATTCCTGCTTCTGAAATATTCGTTGTAGGTAGCCCTTTTATAGCGTGGCCGCTCATATTTAGATCTCCAGTCGCGGGGTTTGCTCCATCCATTCGAAGGAAACTAGCATTTACTTGACTAAGCGTAACACCTCCTGCAATTATTCTTTGCGTAGATCCTGAATCTGTATGTCCGAATTTATCTACTGGCATTGTTTTTTAATAAGATTATTTATTAGTTT
Source organism: Allolobophora icterica (assembly GCA_963556255.1). NCBI lineage: Eukaryota > Metazoa > Annelida > Clitellata > Crassiclitellata > Lumbricidae > Allolobophora > Allolobophora icterica. Next base: position 27,081,128 of record OY744614.1, read on the forward strand.
AATGCAAGTCGTTTATGATTTTTTGAAATTCGCATCCGTCGTTCATCGCCTTCTTTAACACGTACAAACACAAATGTCCGCAAAACACTTCGTTATCCGGCTGTATTCGCTCGCTGTTGTAAAGCAACGGTCTTTGTAGATAGTTTATTAATTCCGTAGGAGGAGGCAGTCCATAGCTATCGAAATATATTTTCTCGTTGCCGTTCTTTAAAAAGCCGACCCAGTGGTGGCCTACCCCATTAGAATCGTCTAGGTTTAATATTCCACACTCATTCCGGCTAGGTTTCTTCGGTAGGGTGTCTCGCAGAAAAACTCCTCTAAAATTCGGAATATTTAGTTTCTTCGCAGCATCTAATAATTCAAAATTCGTTAGCGGTTGATTTGGAAGAACTACGCCTTCGACATCGATTTGTTTAACGCTCATTTTATATTAGAGAATAATGACCATATGCTAAAGTATGGACACCGTCTTGCTGAATCACTCGTTTATCGTCGTCGGCTGAAAGAGCCACCTTGTTGACTTCTTCGGTGTAGATTTCGTGAAGGTGGGATCGAATGACATTCATCTTTCTCGATTGGTCTCGTTTGGTGAACAAGCAGTCTCTGTAATCTTCGTGAGTTATAGATTTCTTGACGACGCTCTTCTTAACGCCTTTACATTTCTTGTGGTCTACTCCAGCCATCTTGTACGAATACAGTTTCGATCTTAAACCTACGAACTCTTCGATCTGTTTTCCAGCCGCTTCATCTTTAAACATACCTATAACCTTTTTATTGATACCAGTTTCTATACCGGATGGATGATCTTTCGCGTACTCGCTCGTGTCGAACCGGCTTCTAATGTCAGGAGCTATATCGGCGTAGAAGTCTTCGGTCTTAATTTCATAAGCTAGAGAATCCGTATCGGTGAATAATAGCTTAGCCCTATCTCCGTATTTAGTCTTGATGTAATTATAGTGGAAATCGAACATTATCGTCTTACTCAAATCTAAAATACACATACCGAGATATATAGGTTTGTTGTAATATAGTTTCGTACGTTTCATATGAATGGCGATTAGGTTTTCATCAAAAATAGTTCGAGTGTCGTAGCTCGTTTTCGCCGCTAGTTTTATAGCTTGCTTCTCGCTGGAAACTAGTTTTATGTCTACTCGAGATTCTATATTTTCACACGTCTTCCCAAACACGCTATTATTCATTAGTTTGAAAAAGTCTTTCTCGAAATCGTTGGTGGCTCTAGTCCTCAGGCTGGTATTTAGATCGATATAGGTTTTCAACCAGGCACTTTCTTCAAACTTAATTCCACGATGAATTTTGGTTATCTTCAAACCTAGGCTTTCGTACAGCTTTAAATTTTCATGATGGACTATGTACTTTACTTTATCGTTCAGGTTTGGAATGAGTTTAGGTACAGTCGAAGATTCGGGTGTAATATTCTCAGGGGCGAGAGGATAGTCGTTGTGAAGATCGTGTAAATCTCTTCGGTATTCCAGGTCCACTTCTAATATACTCGGCGTCGATCTCCAGTCGTTTAACTCATCATTGCCCATCCACCGGAACCCGTGAGTTGGTAGATTTTTACACATAGCCCATCCATACAAATTGTTAGCGTCTAAATAGGTTATAAATGATGAAGGTTTGCTGTCATCAAACGAGGGCATGTACTTATTGTTCGCCGGCCCATAACGATGTGAAATTGTGCTGACACCACCTCTTATCCCATGTTTGACCATTAGTATCATATCGTAATCGCTCAACAACTCCAACTCTATTCCAGTCAACTTTAATGCGGCGTCCCAAGCAAGCCCCGGAGAAGTATAATACCAAGCGGGGTCTAGACCATAGTTCTCGCAGCACACGTCTCTAAAATTCTCAAACACATCGGCGAGCAGGAGAACATCGGACAGGTTATATAAATCGTGATATTCTCTAAACGTTTTAAATCCGAATTCATTCCATACCGCCCGTGCATGGTTGTAGTCTTCATCGCTAATGTCCGAGTCGTTATGTCTCGAATAGAATGCCGACTTCGGTGGTAGTTCTGTTTCGTTCAGTCGATCGATGGAATCAACGTAATCGTAAGGATACGCTCCTTTTCTAAGCAAGAGATCGAGCTGATTACCAGAGTAGTGTTTGTTTACATTTTTACACTGGTCTTTGCTTAGGTTCCTCGATAAAGCGTCGAGACTCGAAGCCATAAATCGAAAACTATCGATGAAACGTAATTCGCGTTTAACCTCTACTTCCTTGTCTTCTCTACCCACAAACTTATCAACTACAACTTCTCTGCTAAACGATATATACTTCTCTTCGTTGCAAGGAATGCAGTTAATCTTTTCGTTATCATCGCCTCGTAATTTCTTTACGAATAAATGACTGTCGTATCCGGATAAATTATGTAGCAGTACTGGGATAAACTTAGGGACTCTATAGCGTAGATTACAAATGTTATGAGCGGCCCCTCTATATTTTCCAGTTAAATGGCAGTGGTCTCGAACTCGATCGTCGCTTAGTTCGCCTTCGCAAATGTGGCAAACAGTAGCCGAGTCGTATAGCTCCTTGTCTTCCTTCCCAAATATCATGTCTTTCGGAAATTTAAATCGCTTGTAAATATCTTTTATATCGTCTATAAGAGTGTCTACAAATATCTGCGCAACATCATCGCCTTCGTTCTTCGCTGTGAACATTACGGGGGCTTTCGAATATAATTCATCATCGAAACATTTTATGTAATAACAGAAAGAACTTGGAATGTGTTTTTGATATTTGTTGGTGTAGGACGTGTTAGGATCTGGTTGACAAGTGTCTATAGGCTTAATAAAACTTTCGAAATCGGCGTAAACTACAAAGGGGACTCTCATCTTTCTATAATAATTTTTAAAACTCAACATAGTTCCCGGTTCTGGAAGTTCTATTTTTTGAGCTTCGTGTTGGGAACAGTACTCGGTGTGTTTGCGTAGCGAATCTTTTCTTCTGAATCCTATTAAGCATCTTTTACAATAGTGCATCGAATTAACAGACTTGTCCGTTTGCGCCACCATCAGTCTGTTAAAGTTCTTTATCCAACAATAATGCTTCTTTTCTCCATCAGAAATGAGTAATAGATCTACACACCGATCGTTCTCATGCTTTGATAAATATAGTGGGAACAGGTTAACATCTATCTCATAACCAAAAACATTAATACTAATATTATTATTTCTCTCAAACCCGCTTATCACGTTAGCATCCGCTGCTACTGGGAATTCGATGCCGGACCAGTTAAGTTCCTCAGACTGTTTGATTAACTCTTTCGTAATTCTTTCTGCATTTTTGTTAACTAGGTTTAAGGCTCTCGTTACGCACCACTTGAAACATTCTTCGTCTTCGTTCTTCATATTAATAATTCCCTCTTTCCTCGCCAAACATTTCGGTAGTGGAATGTAAGAACTACCTTTCAGCGGTTTATAAACAACCGTGTTGATTTCTAATTTTTGAACCGCTCTGAGTCTCCAGTTACTACCACGCATCTGGAAGGTGGCCATCGACTCAATCATTTTATCTTTCGCGGTGTTATAAATTTCGTTTACATCGGTGGAGTCTAGAATCACCTCAGTCCTTGAAACGAATGGAAAATCTTTAGCATCTACTTCTCCAGTCTTCATGTCAACGCGCTCCATTGTGCAGGTAAGGACAAAGTTGGTCTTTGTCTGACGATTTTTTAACAACAAGTCGAGCACAGGTGGTCGAACGGTGTTAAGAAAAGATGTAGCATCAATACCCTTAGCTCCCTCTACCGTGTATTGTTTCGTGAAGCCCCTGATGGCCGGAGCTGTTTGATGAATTTCAAACTTTGGTTTATTAATTACTTTCCTAAAATATGAAGTAATTTTTGTTTGCATTACCTCAAATTTCTCCTTTACGATTTTCATCGGTTGCTTAGGTATCTTCCTTTCAATCACCTTAGCACACGTATTAATAGCTGACATAGTTTTGTCGTAAATGTTTCGTGCTGGTGTGGGTGTGGTTTCAACCTGCAAAGGTGCAACATGTGAGGGAATTAGCGTTTGAGTCTCGTTAGCTTCAATTTTAGCGATCAACTCCGCTTTCCGTAGTCTCGTATATCCAACCAAGCCGCTCTGCTTGGCGATTTTTCTTAATTCAATAACAGTTCTCTTCGAATATTCCATTTTATTATAGGGTGGTATGTCTTTAAGCTGTTTTAAGAAAAAATATTTTCATCCTGTGGCTCATAGGCGCGTCATACGATGGTCGTGATGTCGCACGATGAGGGGCTTGTGGGGTTTATACCCCGTGTCTATAGATTCGTGCACATAGGATTATCCTTTACCTAGTTATCGGTTGATATTATTTTACCCGTGTCTATAGGTTTGTGCATGGCGTGGATTTTTTAACCTGTAACAAAGGTTAAAAACTGTTTGTGAACCTACTAGGTAGCGATTTGAACCAAGGATAGGTAAAATGAGCTCGTATAGTCACTTCCCTACTACTCCCGTTGAACCGTTTTGGACTTGGGTCCGAACTCAGAAGCTCATTTAACCACTCTCGTGATATCCGACTTTTGTGCGTGTGGGAGGCAAGTGGATTTATGGATGTGGACTGCTCAATTCTAACCAATTTCAGCTTGAAATCAGATGTATATATATATATATAACGCTTCAACACATATATATATATATATATATATATATATATATATATATATAACGCTTCAATCATTCAGCCAATCAATTCGCATAAGTATTGTAAATTTTGTTGCGAATAATTCAACATTGACTATACGTCAAATCCACAAACCACGCGGATGGACTATAGCTTCACACACTTTCCGTCTTAGAGGAACCCACACACTTTGGTTCATCCATTAAGGACTTCATCAGATAATTATGTCACTCAAGTGCGGACAAGGAGACGAACTACGACCAATTAATGTGGACGCCCGTATCTATATGTGGTAAATAAGGCGCTACAGTTATTTCAGAACACCAACTTAAGTCAGGTGGCGTGCGTAGAGACTGTATATTGCGTTGGGTTTATTACAATCTCTCTGTTAGATGCGGCAGTAATTCTTTTTCCAATTTTCATACCGCTATTCCGAGAGAACTCTTAGAAATACTTGAAAAATGAGATTTCTTCAACTCTGTAGAATATAATTATAATAATTATGTCGTGTTCTCTCTTGAACTCACTTCCCTGGATCAAATAGTCATCGGCCTACGTGCAGGGTTTTGGTTTACGCTGTATGTTCAAATGTTTCATGCATACATACATACATACATAATAATGTACATATGAACATACATACATGTATACAATAAGTATTTATGTATGTAGATATATGCATACATACCTTTAAACATACTTACATACAGTAATACATGCATCATACATACATGTATACCTACATACATATATGCATACATACTGTGATGATTTTGGATGACCCCTATGTATGGCTGTGTACTGGTGCAACTTTGGCCTGTACGTGTCTGCTATGATGCATGCAGTAGGCCTGTCTGCGCAAAGCTAAGCTCCGCCCTTTTTTCCGTCTTGCATAGCGGGTAATAATAACTAAGCTCCGCCCCTTTCCTATACTTTCTTTAAGGCCGTGCAAGTAGATATAGGGGAAGTATACGTTGGCTGGCGGCCTGGGCGCCGCTGATTGGCGGATGGGCTGACCGGGCCTCGGGCACGCCTATAAAAAGGGCGTGTATGCGGTCAAAGGTGAGTGGTTGATCTTGGCCTGTCGCTAACTGGAGCTGTTGTCGACCGGATTGTTATTGACAGATGCGGATGCCGCGGAGCTGAACAGCAGATCGTCCAGACCGTGAGTGATCGGACTAGTGCCGACTTCGAGAGATCGGATGAATCACAGGATTTATCTATTGCCGGTGTGGAAAGGATTTATCTATTGCCAGTGTGGAAAGGTTACCTGGTGAAATTACAATTATCTCATCGTTGGATTAATCACAGGATTTATCTATTGCCAGTGTGGAAAGGTTACCTGGTGGAATTACAATTATCTCATCGTTGGATTAATCACAGGATTTATCTATTGCCAGTGTGGAAAGGATTTATCTATTGCCAGTGTGGAAAGGTTACCTGGTGGAATTACAATTATCTCATCGTTGGATTAATCACAGGATTTATCTATTGCCAGTGTGGAAAGGTTACCTGGTGGAATTACAATGATCTCATAGTTGGATTAATCACAAGATTTATCTATTGCCAGTGTGGAAACTTACCTGGATTTACCTATCGCCAGTCGGAAGAAGTCCCTTGGTGGAATTGTATTACTTTCAGTATCAGACAGACAGTAGGAATTATCTCTTATCAGGGGAGAATATCGTTGGACGTTGAGCAGAAGGTCTTGAAATAAAGATGGTATTCACGATTTCTTTCTTACTTACTTATCTCTGGCTGAACTAGCGGAGCGAACCCGAGAAACGTTACAAATTGGTACCCGGAAGTGTGGTTTGAAAGTGGTGAGAAAGAAGTCTGAAAACAAAGAAATTACTCTGATCATCGGAAATGGCCAACACTGACGGAGATAACACAATTGTATATACTCTGATGGAATTCGAAGAAGATGCATCGACTGGCAAACCTGTTTCTTCGACGCCGGTAGTAAAGGAGTCAAAGAAAACAATGGAAAGAAGTAAGTTAGATCGTGGTGGTCTACTTGAGCGCATTGATTTCGATGCTCCTAACTCTTCGGCGACGGCTGACTATGGAAAGTCTAAGACGTCGAATATGAAAGAAACCGTTTCAGAATCACGGCTGTTGGAAAATGTTGGTAACTTACTCAGTCAAAAGAAACACTACATGAAGCCTGGAAAATTTGATGGCACGGGCTCATTGGAGTCTTTTCTACATCAGTTTGAAGTCTGTGCTCGACATAACCAATGGTCGGGTAGTGATAAAGTCGATTTTCTTCGATGCGCTCTTGACAAGGCTGCAACACAATTATTGTGGGATTTCGGAGCCAGATCGGATATTACGTATGAACAGCTGGTGGAAAGATTACGACAAAGGTACGGAACTGAGGGACAGGCTGAAACATTTAGAGCTCAGCTCTATTATCGTCGGCAGCGTCCAGACGAAAGCCTGAGTGATTTGTTGCACGATATCAGACGTTTGGTCGTACTTGCGTACCCTGTTCCGTCTAGTGAAACCACGGAGATTGTCGCCCGTGATGCATTCTTGGAGGCTATCAGAGATAGAGAACTTTCACTCAAAGTCAGAGAACGTGAGCCCAAGACAATTGATGAGGCTTATCGAATGGCTTTACGTTTGGGAGCTTATCAACAGATGGCTGATGTGGATGACCGACGGAAGCCGTATAACCGAGTCCGTGGAACCCGTGAGGTGGATAACAACGGGCAGCTACAATTACAAATGGATAGCTTCATTGCTGCGCAAAGACAATGGCAACAAAACTTGGAGGAGAAAATATTTCAACGTCTGGAGGATTTAAACAGAATATCATCATCTGTTCCAGAAACGAAGACGACGGCTAACCGCTACGTTGGTCGTGGAGATAACATGAAATGTTACAACTGTGGGCGACCCGGTCATATAGCCCGCCGTTGCCGTCAGCCTCGTCAGTCCTCCGCTCAGTCAGTGGATAGCCCTATGCAAGACCCAGCAGCTTTGCAGGGAGACGGTAATGTAGTAACCAATCATACTGCTCGCGAGCCTTCTCTTGTCCTGACCAATAATGCTATCTATATCCGTGCAATGCTTAATGAGAGATTTAGACTACATCTCATTGATACTGGTTCTGAAGTAAGTTTGGTACCCTCTCGGTATGTCACAGGCTTAGCGCTTCAGCCTTCTTCGCGCATTCTTTTGGCCGCTAATGGTACTCGGATCCGTGTGTTAGGGGAAGTAGCTGTCCCTCTACAGATTCAGCGAGGCTGCACTCTCACCACTAAGTTTCTGGTTTCCGATCAAATCTATGAGCCCCTTCTTGGCATGGATTGGCTACGTGAACATCGTTGCCGTATTGGGTTTGGATCGGGTGCTCTCTTTGTTGGTCGTCGTCGCATTCCACTAGTAAAAGGGAATGGGGCCACGTGGTGTCGGAGGATTGTAGTCGCTGAAGAAGTGATAGTGTCCCCTCGGTCCGAATGTGAGGTCCCGTCGAAAATGTTATATGGAGATTTAAAGACGACCGCAACAGCGTGGATGACCGAGACTGGCGAAGTCTCACCAGGCGTGCATGTAGCGCGAGTAGTTTTAGCGGATAATGCTAACTTAGCTCGAGTTAGAATTTTGAACTTAGGGGAGCAGCCAGTCAAACTACTCGAAGGTCAGCTAATTAGCGGGTCGAAGCCTGTACAGGTAACGGGTGAGGAAGAAAGCCTATCGAGTAAGGAGGTATTAACCGATGATCCGGTGGTTGAAGGACTGATGAAAGACCTTCTAGAAGATATGCCGCCAGAGACAAGAGGTTTAAGTGACCTACAAGAAGATGTACCATCGGTGAATGGTAGTGATGAGTTTTCAACTACGGAAAGAGATTTGGGTGACTTGCGTCAGGTGAAGCAGTCAGTAGGAAGGCAGCCACTGTGTCACCGGGTTGAGAGACGGATAAATGAGAAATGCAAAAGGGCGACAAATACGTTCTTAAGGTATGATGTTGCTTTCCTGTGTTCTCTAGCAGTGTTAGTTTACATGATTCCAGGATCTGGATGTCTAACATGTCTCGGTACCGTTTGTTCGGGAATTTGGGAGTTAAGACCGGAAGGAAAGGTAGAAGGGAGACCCAATTATACTGAGTACGTAACCGAACTAGCGGAGCGTATGGAATCCGCTTACCGAGTTGTTAGGCAGAATCTAGGACGGGCAGCTGAAAGGCGCAAACACGGTTATGACATGCGCGTCAAACCCAGAAAGTACGACATCGGAGAGTGGGTGTTTTATTACACACCTCGGAAATTTCAAGGACGGAGTCCGAAGTGGACTAAGAATTTCACAGGCCCGTATATGGTAGTCCGGCTATGTGGGGCTGTCAACTACGAGATACAGCGGTCGCCAAAGGCGAAGGCTTTTATCGTGCATGTCGATAAATTGAAGCCGTGCTACGGACGGAGAAAGGGAGTCTGGGCTGAGGAAGCTGACTCGTCGGAATGTGCTTCAGTTCCCACGAGCAGTGAAAGAGTTGAAGAAAGAGCCCCGGGCGCCCCACCCCTTCAACGGCCACAAAGGGTCATCAGACGACCGGCACGTTTTGACTAGGGAGCAGACGAGGCGAAAGAGATGAGCGTTGAGCATGGGTTTTAAAATAATTGCTTAAAGCCCTAATTAAGTTATAATTAAGAGTTGCTTTTAACGGCGTTTCGATGGCGACATTATTGTATACGGCGAGCAAAGCTTCAAAAATGTAAATTTCCTTCATAGAATTATATAGCTTTTAGGTATGACAAATTAAATAAATTGGTAATTTCTTCTGAATTAATTGTGAATTTTAGAGTTTGTACAGTAAAAGGACTGTTTTGTGATTGCGCCATGTTAGTGAATGAATAGGGGAAGTCATGGAAAGATTAAGGAATTTTGGTTGAGTAAGTTGAGTGAACAGCGGATACACGCAAAAGCTATATTGTGTGATAGTAGTGGTGTGGGAAATACCCGCCCTATTATGCTATAGACAGTGTAAAATTTCCTTAGGGTTAATATAAGAGCTCCTTAGCTAATGAATGGGTTAAGGGTAGCTTAATCCGGGACTACTTTATGTCTACGCCTTCCTAATGTAGGTATAGGGAGCGGGCGAATTACGCGGCGTAAGGATCGTGACTTTCAACGATCAGTACGAATTTGAATTTGGTGAAGTCAGTTAGGACCGGTTTTGTTTTTGTATACGTCGTTAACTAGTCCGACAAATCGAAGCAAGTTTAGTTAAATCTGGAGAAATAGTTGAATACACGAGTAATAGAAGGTTTAGGGGAGCTAGTTATTGAATCGAAGCATGTCGTTTAAGATTTGTAGGGCTTGTGGAAAGGTTTTTAGGGACCGGGCGGCCGCCGCGTCGTTGAGACGACACGCCATGAGAAAGCATCGCCACATTTCGCGTAGGATTTACGCAGTGGAGAGCAATCCAGCGAAATGTTCGCCCACGGTGGAGCTGGTAGAACCTGGTAACAGCAAAGGAGATGATGTCGCGGTTTACGAGGATATTTCCGAAGCCAGTGAGGAAAGTGGAGACAAATTGATGAAGTGGCTACGAGGGTCCCCACTTCCGGAAATCTCGTTCGAAGAAGTCTTGGATTTGGATACCGAGGCTACAGATGGTAGTGGATTTCCTGGGTTTTCGGCCCCCGATTTAGAGTGCATCCTCTCGGTTGCCTTTCAGCATGTGAGGAGAGTTAGTGAAGCGCAATTTGTGGAGTGTGTGGGGAGGGTCTTACCTTCCTGTCCCACCTGGGTTTCCCAGGTGGTGTACAAGGCGTTCGACGCCTCGTTACCGGGTGGTCAAGAAGGAAGGAGTGAGGACGACGATGTCATCATTCTGGATTAAACCAGGTTAGTCCATATCATTTCATTGTATCCGAGAGAGAACTCTCGGAATTTTTCGTGGCCGGCGGCGATTGTGATGATTTTGGATGACCCCTATGTATGGCTGTGTACTGGTGCAACTTTGGCCTGTACGTGTCTGCTATGATGCATGCAGTAGGCCTGTCTGCGCAAAGCTAAGCTCCGCCCTTTTTTCCGTCTTGCATAGCGGGTAATAATAACTAAGCTCCGCCCCTTTCCTATACTTTCTTTAAGGCCGTGCAAGTAGATATAGGGGAAGTATACGTTGGCTGGCGGCCTGGGCGCCGCTGATTGGCGGATGGGCTGACCGGGCCTCGGGCACGCCTATAAAAAGGGCGTGTATGCGGTCAAAGGTGAGTGGTTGATCTTGGCCTGTCGCTAACTGGAGCTGTTGTCGACCGGATTGTTATTGACAGATGCGGATGCCGCGGAGCTGAACAGCAGATCGTCCAGACCGTGAGTGATCGGACTAGTGCCGACTTCGAGAGATCGGATGAATCACAGGATTTATCTATTGCCGGTGTGGAAAGGATTTATCTATTGCCAGTGTGGAAAGGTTACCTGGTGAAATTACAATTATCTCATCGTTGGATTAATCACAGGATTTATCTATTGCCAGTGTGGAAAGGTTACCTGGTGGAATTACAATTATCTCATCGTTGGATTAATCACAGGATTTATCTATTGCCAGTGTGGAAAGGATTTATCTATTGCCAGTGTGGAAAGGTTACCTGGTGGAATTACAATTATCTCATCGTTGGATTAATCACAGGATTTATCTATTGCCAGTGTGGAAAGGTTACCTGGTGGAATTACAATGATCTCATAGTTGGATTAATCACAAGATTTATCTATTGCCAGTGTGGAAACTTACCTGGATTTACCTATCGCCAGTCGGAAGAAGTCCCTTGGTGGAATTGTATTACTTTCAGTATCAGACAGACAGTAGGAATTATCTCTTATCAGGGGAGAATATCGTTGGACGTTGAGCAGAAGGTCTTGAAATAAAGATGGTATTCACGATTTCTTTCTTACTTACTTATCTCTGGCTGAACTAGCGGAGCGAACCCGAGAAACGTTACAATACTTACAAGGATAGAAGCATACATACATGTATATATACATACAAGCATACATACATACATACATGCATATCTACGTTCATGCATACATGCACACAAACTTACGTATAGACATACACACACAGATACATGAATACATATTTTCACATACAAGCAAACATACAAACCACACGCACGTACCTAAAACACAATGCCATGGCAGTGACAATGTTTTTACGACCATCTCTGTTGATCGAAACGGTGCATGAGTTGAAGGGTAACGTGACGATGGATTTTCCAGAATCGCCGATAGGTGTCGCTACGAAGCGATTGCTCGTATTGTACATTGGAGCATCGTACGCAGACATTATTCGCCTGCGTTTTTGTGTCGATTTGAACACAGCTGCATATACTCACACGTGCAACGATTTTGTTCAAAATGCGTTATATTAAATCCTCTGATATATGGATACATACTTATGTACGTTCACATATCTACGAACATATATACATATAGCGATCATACAACCATTCATGCACCGGGGACTTGGAGCTTCCCTGTTTGTATTTTTGGACAACCCCTCTGACACAATGCCGCACTATTGAATAAGCTGGTCTCAATGAGCCTATAGGTCTTGAGTAGCGCCTTAGAAATGTGGAGTGCATACGCTTACGATTGAGATCACACGCATTGTGTATATGCAAATATTATTTTCCAATAGGAAAATTGCGCTGTAACGATCAGTTCCCTGGTGGCTCCTACACAATGGTCGTGTGGGGATATAATCAAGTCCTGCACGACGTCACATATGGCTCGTATGCGGAAGCAATCGCACTTATTGCTCATAAGCTGAAGTTTGCCTAATACATGTTGTAAACCGACAAATGATCGAAGAGTAGTCGTTGCATACCGACATCAGCAATACGATGTAAGTTATTTATATATTCGGAGAAGAAAACAGTGTTATTACTTAGTAAAACTTTTCTTTGCCAACTCTGGCGATTACGAAAATGCTGATGATGTAAAGAATAACTTAGCGTATGTCGGTTAAAAATTCCGAATTCAAAATAGGGTCGAGCTCTGCAATCTGTTATCGACTACTAATAACATTTATAATTATGACAATGATAACGAACACCTCTGTTACGCCAAAGATGCTGAAACAACAACCAACCGATACAAAAATGAAAAAAATACACTGAGCATCAGTTAGAGACAATGGCGGAGTCAATGGCTCCGAAGATTACAACAATTGAACGTCATTTTTTCGAGACATTTGTTCTTGCCCTACTTTATGCAACGAACATATACAGGATGGTCGCTATATTTTCGACTTATTTTGTGCCGAAAATAGTTTCAAAGAGAGGCATGTTAAGATGGACCCATGGTCCGTTGGTCACTCTTAAGCCTCAAACGGTTTAAAGAAGTTTCTATTGCAGTCGCGGTAAGAAGCGTGTCTGAACAGAGAGTAATAATTCGCATTTCTACAGTAGGTGGCCTAATGAATTTCCTTTCGTTTTGAGATTGATGACAGATGTAGGCCTAACCGCAAATGATTACGTGTAATCAAACGTCTATGAAACAACACAGTATTAGAAGATATAGAAGAGATTGTAGTTCGTTTCCATACGCCAGACATATATACATCAAAAAATACAAATAATTTACTGTCTAGAGTCTAGAGTGTCGAATAGCATTTGTTCGACTGTATTCTATTCGTGCGCATCACACAAAAAATTATTGTATTAAATCGCACCCTTTTATGATACAGTTTAAGAGGACGAGGGGAAATTGCACTATAAGATAATAGAGATAGCAATTGTTTTAGCCAAAGGATTGTCGACCACCACTGGAACCGGCTTCCATAGTAAATAGTATCTGTGCCAAACTTTAACATATCCAAAAACAAACTAGACAGTTGGATGGAACGACTTTGGCACTAAAAGCCTATATAACATATCCAGCCCATTACCTAACTGTAACTGTACCGAGATATTTGATATAATATATGTATATATATATATAAATATATATATATTCACTAGTGTTACCAGTGCATCTGTGTGTTACATGGGTAACCCTATACTTAGTGGGCATATAGCCTTTTCGGGTTACCATTTGTCGCCAAACATTACTCACCTCTTTTTCTCGTACATTGATTGTATAATTTGGTTATTTGGATTTTTTGTTACAATCAAATTCTTCATTGATTGATATATATATATATGTAATTATGTATATATACATATCCGTGTTTAATCACAAGCTCGCTGACAGTAATTGACATTGAAACATTGAGACATCACTACAATTATCAAGATCTTATTGAATGCACGTCTTGGCAGCCTGTTAGGCTCCTGCTCATTTGACTGCTGCCCTATAGGGAGTGGAGGGGTGAGACAACCTATCCAATTCAACCATTCTTTTTCCGATGTACACTCACATCATCTGACTTTTAGGCGATTAGTCAATCCGACGGAATAAGTAATTTATTTCGTCTTTTTTGTTGAGTAAGTTAGTTTGTAATGTGGGACCCATATGACAATATGGGTCATATATGGGTTCCATGTGGGTATGCTGGCCAGGCAGATAAACATTACCAAGTAAACGAAAAGTGAAAACGATTTGTCACTGTTGTGGATATCATATGTTGGTTGTACGTTTTCTTTAACTCCAAGATGTTCGCAGTGGTCCTAGTTGCGCTGTTGGCTCTTCCTTTTGTCGTCCGATCTCGATCAGATTCTTTCTTCAAAGAGACGAGATCGTGGGACAGTGATGCAACGGTGTGTTCCGTGGATTCACCAGACGAGACTCAGTTTGTCAGTTCGAAGATTCGATGTGCAGCCGAATGCAACCGACGAACACAGTGTTCTGGATTCGATTACAACGAATATTCTAGAATCTGCGATCTCCATTCTGGACCTAAGAATTGCTGCAGCTACGTGACTTCAAAAGCTTTCTGTAGACATTACCAGGTCATTTGATAAGTACTGAAAAGGCAGCCTCTAATATCCGTTAATAATTGTTAATTCACATATACATGTAGATTGTATAAGTGAAGAGATAGATGGTAAAGATGGAACTTGTTCGCACGTAGGGCCTATCTTTAGAAGTATTCATTCATTTGGACACCATTTCCATGCTGTAGTTATTTACATCTATACTCTTCTTTACTGCCGTAATGGTAAATTGTAATTAGTATCTTCTACTGATCCAGTGTCTAGGCTTCATGCACAAGCCATCAAGCGATGGCACACCAAAACGAAGTCGTAATCAGGCCAATATCGAGAAGATCAGTCCGTGAGAGAGAAAGAGGCAGCCTATGGTGAATTAGCATTTTGAAAGAGGTATGTTTTAAGTTGAGAACAAAAGTACACAATCGACCGAGTAGCGCGCAAAGACACAGGGAGATAAGTGGCACCTGATACGCCGAGTTTAACATGGAAGTAATATGATTGTAACAATCAGAAATGGCATAAAATCATTCGATTCAGGTTAGGTAATAGCGCGTAGTGCAGTCCTGATTAATTACTGTAGGAAATACTAAGGGAAAAGTCAATGATTTCTATTTGAAGCTATACGTAGGGAATGCAATCTTTAGAAGCTCCATATGATCATCGACTGAACTAATAGTCTTAAAAAGCTGTCACATCAACGCTTGTATTTTGCTTTTGCAGAATTTGAAGTCACCAGACTACAATGTCGACAACTATGGTCCTCATTGTGGTAAACGAATTATATTATAGTTTTTCTTAAGTTCAAATAGTAATGAAATAAGAACTATTTTTATGAGAAACTTTCGTGGTCTAGTTTAGGCATACAATTAAAGTAGGCCTACGACTTTCAATTGAAAGTAGCTGTATATAGTGAAGACATATAAAAAATTAATGAGGAAACTATAGTTAAATTTGATTTATTCCTTGCCGATACAGACTAGGGTCCTGTTATGAAAGTTAGTGAGGATGGGGACGGAAATGGGGCTTATGAAAAGTTTCTGGAAATTTATAAAACAGCTTATGATAAAGCATTTCCGTTAATAATTAAAGATAAAAATCTAGGATTTTAACTTGTGAAAACCGTGGATGTCGCCCGGACTAATCAAATCCTCTAAGATGAAAAATTCTCTCTATTTGAAATTTATAAAATCACTAAATGGGGTTAAGAAAATGAGTTTTATTAAGTATAGAAATAAATTTAAGACAATTAGCCTCACGGTGATCTTAAACAGACACGGAAACTCTTTCGTTCCGTAATGCAACTAAGCAAGGAAGATGAACACATTGAGGTGTTAAAATAAATGGGGTTAATGTTAGTGTTCCTTATTATGTGTTTAATGTTTAATTTCTCTTTGCTGCCCTGGTTTGTGTTTTTTCTGGATGTTACTCGATGTATCGTGTCATTGTTACGTTTACTGTTCTGGGTTGCAATAAAATGATTTCATTGATAGGCCTATGAGTAGAAATCATACGAATACCACTTAGAATAGGCCTAACGTGTACCACTGAGCGTCACTAGGATTTCTGAAAAGGGCAAGTACGTTCAGAGGGAACGGAGGCAACGTGACATGTGCAAGGATACTTTTGAATCGTCAGTTTCACAAGGTCGTAAAAAATTGCGCACTGAATAACTGGAAACTTGTTCTTGGCCGGTTAATCGCTACTGAATCATGTCGATTCGTGGCGCAGTCCGAATAGAAAGCATGAAGACTACTTTCCATTTGCTAAAGAATGTCTCTCATGACCTCAGTCGTCAGCAAAATTTGATAATATAATAAATACCTTCTGTCTTTTCGGTTTTCATTATTTCAGTAGATGCTTATCTCTTTCCCAGAGTCACATTGAACCATATTCCAATGAACGATTAAGGTGACAACGATTCTTGGAGTCAAGAGCTCAGAGCGTATAGCCGTATAGCCTCTCTATCAGAGCTGAATGTTAAAACTGGCCTATAATTTGGAATACCTTTGGTCCAAAGGATCAAAAGGCGTGGTCCGATCCACTTCACGCATACCCGACACTGATGTGGGCCCTTAAGACGGAAGTTTCTCAGTCATCTATAAATAGCATCCGCATACATGCACCTTTCCGCCACCCTAGCTTAATTCAAAATGGGAAAGATTGTCTGATTTCGTTCAGTCGACTGGATCCACCCGGAAAACTGTTCTCTTCCGTTCACCTACAACAGTTCCCTCTTCTACGGATGCACAGCCAACGTAACGTCTCCTGGAAAAGAGATCGGATGCTTCAGTGCCAACAGAACATGGAAAACGTGCTGTCCACCAGAAAGTAAGTATAGTCATCGATGTTGTCGTCGTCATTATCATTGTCATCAGTCCCATGACGACAACAATGATACGACTGATAACAGAACCAGCTTCAGAGTTGCACTTAGACATTGAAGTTTCTATTAGGATTACGAAATACTCCAGAAACTATAATAAGACAAAACCACATGAAAGTGTTACTATTCCGCCTCTGAGTTCTCCGCGCTCGGTGGGCGGGCTTGTCAGGGCCTCCTTCGCTTCCTCTCTGGCCCTACTCAACTAAATAGAATCAACATAGGTACTTCCTTGTATACTACTTAGAGAGAACCCAAATGGACTCGGGGAGTTAAGGGACGAAGGGGAACGAGGCGCATAGGCGTGAAGTGAGGGGACACTACAAGCGCACCCACTAAACATGTATGCCTTCAGGGAAGACGCCGCAACGGCAAATAGGCTTCAAAGGACCCCCCTCTCGCTCGTTACACGACCGAGGGCTGTTACCATATAGCGACTCAATGTCCAGCCGAAAGGCTGGACATTGAGCCGCTATCCCACTACGGAAACAATGACGATTTCACCATGCACTATAGTGTTTTGCGACAATAGGGTTATGGAATATTAGTGATGGTTTCTTTCACTTTGCCTTGGGTTACATTCCATCGATTGATAAACAATCAAATTTCACGTCAGTGATAATAATGACGACGATAATGAAGACAATACAAAATGTTATCACCATCGTCACCACTATCTTCGGCAATACTTTGCAGCAGCCAATTTTGACTACATTTTATAATGCTCAGCAGAAGACATTTTAAAGATGCAATTCAAAATGACTCCTGGTTCTTTTTAGCGTTCAACGTTAGCTTCACAAACGAAAGTGTAACAATTTCCGGTGTAAACGTAACCATTCCAGTTCAATCGGTGAATGGATGGATCGTTTTCCAACAGAGATTTAACGGAATGGCAAATTTTTCCCGACCGTGGATCGACTATCAGGAAGGATTCGGTGTCTGGAATGGTGAGTACTGGATGGGACTGGAAAAGATCCACCAGATGACCACCCAGGGATCGTGGAGGTTGAGAATCGAAATACTTGGAAAGGAAAACGCCACCTGGTGGTTAGTGGAATACGACAATTTTGTGGTCGGATCATCTGTTGTGAACTACCGTCTTCATGTATCAAATTACAGTTGGGGTGATATGCCGAACGTGCTCAATTATCCGGGAGTCAATTATCAAAACGGAATGCAGTTTTCAACCTACGACTCCGACAATGATAACTACAGCAGCAGAAACTGCGCGGTCATCTACAGAGGCGGTTTCTGGTACAACAAATGTTTCGCGTTGAACATCAATGGCGACTACAATTCGGTTAAGTTCGGCTACGCATTATTACTACCCGGAAGTCCAGTGTTGACCGTTTCTGCCACTCGAATGATGATGAAGAAAACAGGCTAGACTGTCTTGTGGCGTGTCTTAGGAAGTGGGCTTTAAAAATTAGTTTGACGATAAACCTTTTCTGTAACGCAGAGAGTAATGTTTAATGGACATTGTAAAAGATATATTACTTCAAAACCAAAGTGTGGGTAGAACGCAGAAAGAAATAACTTCTATTTTTCAATTAACTAGTCATATTTCTAAACGTGAACTATGGAGCAAATGCAACTTCTAAATATGAATAGTACTGTTGGAAGAACATGCGTGCGTTGTACTCAAACAGGTAGTCATGTTCAGATACACGCATGGGCGTCCGGGGTCAAGGGTGGCATTTGCCCCCTGGATGTTGAAAATATTTTTTTAAATAAATTATTTTGATTTTTATGATTATTCCAACAGTCCCAACAGGATTTTCAATGCTAAAAACACTTACTTATTGCTATTCTATGGAAAAAAACGTCATTTTGCTTCCCCATAGAAAAAGTTTGCCCTTCTAGAAAATTTTTCTCCCCTAGAAATTTTTGCCCCCCTCCCTGAGAAAATTCCTGCGGACGCCCATGGATACACGATAATCCCGACTTCATGTGCAGTTCAAACGTGATTTTGCCAAATGGACTTCAACCGGGACCTGGATGAATTATTATTATTTTCTTATTCCTTATGTCTTATGATATAATACGATATGATCCGCGAGGACTCAGACACAAAGTAAAGAGAGAGTAAAACATTTGGAGCGGACACTATTCGTCAACCTATCATTATCACTTCTAATATTTTTAAATATTATAATGATTTCAATAATACGAAAACTCAAACTTTGTCGAAAACTCATAAAGATATTTTATGTTGTTTTGATGGCATGCATGAATAAATACTCTTACGTTATCGAAAGGTGTACGACTTTAATGGTTAGTCAATATGGAATCGACAAAATAAATAATTGCCCTGAATGCCAATATAGTAATGGCCAATGAACGTTAAAGTTGCACTGCATTCATAGGTGACGAGGGATATGGATTAAAATAGGAAAGTACTGTCGAAAAGCACCAGGATTTGCCTTGAGTGTTGGCCCTTCAAGCCGTTTCTTTATAGGAAACGAATATATTTTGCCATCTAGTATATGGTCGGTAGTCCCTCAGGAAAAAAGGCCGGATAATATTTTATCGATGACCGTTTTGTATATCGGTCAACTTTTCAAATATCTCCTCTATTTCCTTATTACAGCTTCGCCTTCAATAGCACAGTTTAGTGTTTTCCTGGTGAGTAGTTGCTTTTTGAACAGTTTGAGCAAAAGTAAGGTTGCTAGCATCTCTCAAACTGTCACTTATGTGCAAGGGCGTCTATCCCCCCTAAGTCATAGGAGCAACTTCCCATTTCCCCCTCTTCAAACAGCCAGTTTAGATCTGAATTCTACAGGAAGCCATTGCAGCTGATGGAGCAGAGTTAATGAGTTTGAACGATAAGATGCACGCAGCACCATGTGAGCCAGATAATTTTGGATGCGTTGAAGCCTGTGGACTTGAAGATCTGACATGCCTGTAAACACAGAGTTGGAATAATCGAGGAGATAGCATACAGAGAATAGGCTATGGTCTGTGACATATGTCTTTGGTGAGAGCAGAACTTATGTGATGTATTGCCCTGATGTGATAGAAACAAGATATGCAAAGGTTTGTTGTGGGATTGGAATGTGAGACTACTGTCCAACGTGACCTCAAGTGTTTTGACAGTCTTTGATATTCGAACAACAGTGCCAGCAAGGTCAGCGCTGGAATGAGAAGGGAAAGAGCGTAGGCGCTGGCGTGAGTCAAACATGATTGCCTTAGACTTTTCTGGATTAATAGCAAAAAACCATTGAAGCATAACCTTGCATGCACTGAAGAGAGGCACTCTTCTAGTATTACTCTAACGGACTGATCCGTTGGTGACAGAGCGATCAAAAGCTGAGTATCATCAGCATACTTCTGTAACTGGACTCCAAAATGATTGGCTAGGCGACTGATTGGTGAAGGAAGTGAAGATGGTGAATAATAGGTGACCGAGAACAGAGCCCCGAGGGACACCAACAGTGCAGAGAGAAGGATCCGATCGAACAGTACCAATACCCACTTGCTGAGACCATTTGCAGAGATAAGAAGCTAACCAATTTAAGGCAGTCCCAGAGACACCGAAGCTTTTACTGAGTCTATAGGGAGTAGAAGCTGGTGGTCGACAGCGTCGAAAGCAACACTAAGAACGAGGCAAACTGTGAGGCATGCCTTTCCTTTATCAACAGACGAGAAGGTGTTGTCCAACGTAAAGGCGAGAGCAGTTTCAGTAGAGTAGCCTTCGCGGTAAGCTGATTGGTAAGGACTGAAATTAGAAGATGAAGAAATGTGCCTTTTGATCCGTGTGAGGAGGAGACGTTCGCGAATCTTAGAAATCTTATGAAGGTTGGAAATGGGTCTAATGTTTGACAGGTTTTTCATGTCCAGGTCAGGTTTCTTAAGTAAAAGGCGTGACTAAGACTTGATGGAAAGCAGCCTTCAGTAAACGACAGGTTGGCCAAATGTGCAAAAAGGTGAGAGAAAACATCGGAACAAGAGACAAGGAGTGATATAGGTACGAAGTCCATCGGAGATGATTCAGGGATAATATGATTAAAAAGAGACAAGACTTCCAAGTAAGTCACAGGTGGTACATCGCTAAAGACAGTGCCAGAAAAGTCAGGGTCAAGCAGCAGGTCGTTCCATTTAACATTGGCAGTACATTGGGCAATTTTGCATTTAAGATTGTCAAGTTTGTTAACAAGAAATGAAGAGAAGTCAGAGCATAGTTTTTGCTTCTCTCGTTCCGAGCGTTCGCAGTTGACAGCATCTTTTGAATGCAGAAGCTGCTGGGTCATGCGCCATCGGTCTTGAGGATTCTGAGCACTTTCAAGCTGACAACAGTAGTAAGAGCTCCTGGACTCGTTTGTGAGTGCATCTATACGGCGGCAATGATGACGGTATCGTTGTCTGTCCACATCAAGGCGTGAGCTTTTCCATGTTCGTTCTAGTCTGCCAAGTTCTCTCTTTGCCGCTATTGCCTCATCAGAGAGCCATCGTGTGATGGGCTGAGGAGGTCGCCGAAGACAGGTGTTAAGCGGGGCGACTTTGTTCAGTATGAGTTGTTTGATTTAATGGCTTACCTTCCCGTTACTTCCAAGCAAATAGCAAGGCTCTTTTTTAGCCCAAACGGAAAATACTGTAGACACCATTTGTAATGGGCTGTGGTTTGTCAGCTTGTTTCACAAATAAAAGAATAGGCCTAAATATGCCAAAAGCCACTGAAAAGTAGAAAGCCAGTTGCAACTGTCGCGCACCCCAGGTCCCACGATCGGAAGGCTTACTTCTCCTTCCGCCAAGAACCCAGATGTTTCGCGGTGTTGTGAAACCTCAGGCAGAGAAGGTAGAGGAAGGCCCAAAGGAAAGTCAGACCAAGATATGGCGCTAGAGAAGACAGGGGGCTGGGTTCGATTCTCATTCTCATAATTTATACCAGCTTTCTTTCTTATCCTTTCACTACGACGCAACTGACGAGGTGGAGCCAAAGTTCCTAGTTGAGTCCTTATTTCACTCAACTCCTGAGGCTGGCCGAGGGTTAATTTATGTGGCGCGACTGTAGCATGTAAAATAGCCCCAGCAAAGCTAGAACCAGGATTCTTTCTTTGTTCCACAACACACTTTCTAGTTTTTCCTATTTCTTTAGATGCATCTTCCAAGCAATTTATTCTGTTTTCTTATCTAATTAAGTCATGAGTTTGTCTTTCATTCATTCTTCTCTATTCCACATTCAAAGACTCTATTCTTTCTTTGGTCTCTTCACTCAACGTGACAAGTCGTCCTTTAGTTTCTATATTATTTACCACGTCCAGTCTTTCTTTCATTTCCGTATCCATTCTGTCTATTCTCTCTCGTTTCTGTATTCATTAAGTCAAATCTCTCCAGTAACGTCATAATTCTGTCCAAAGTTATTTCAGTTCCACTAGGAGGATGGACAGGTCTGCCTACAGATTCATCTTCCCTTCCTTCCATTTCCATCTCTTCTAATGATCCATGCAAAGACTGGGCCATTATGGTGATGAGATATAATCAAAATAAAAGCAAAGTCTAGTTTCTCAGACACATAAACAGAAGATACAGTTATTAAACGATTAAAAGCTAGATACATACAAAGTTAGACAATCAGTTCTTATTCTATTAACACACAATCTGTAACACTACTCTACTTAGAAAAAGATGAAACCATTACTCTATTTAGAACGATTAACTTTAACAGGGACAAATAACTGGTTTCTTGCATTTCTCGTGGACGGAACTTCGGGACGGGACTCTGGACCGGGACCTCTAGTTGAGGTTCGACTCCAGAGCAATTCTGACAATAATCGAGTACGACGGGACTTTCTCGCAATTTCACACGTGTACAGATTCTTTACAGATATCCAAAATTCCAGAACGGAATGAAGCAGAAGTCGCAACATTTCGAGGAATCTAAACTACGCTGAATCTTCTATTCCATTCGTAAGACTTCTCAATCCGATACTGGTTTCCTGAACTACAGACTAACTCCTTACAAAAGACTAGACAAAATCAACTTCTTGACAGACTGGCTAACTGCACAGACAAACGACTCTGTCAACGGAAAACGGCCAACTGCAATGCAAATACAGCTCTTCCCTATTTTATAATCTCCGGCACAGACCTGTCTGAGCACGTTTCAAGGGTGAGTCATCCTGTGGAAGATTCCTATCCACACTCTCTTCACGTGTCAGGCCCACTTCTTTCCATCATGCATTGACGTGTTCTGTCCACGTGCCAATCATCTGCTGGTCACGCAGCGAGCCCATACTTCCACGGTCCTCCTGTGAGTCACCTCATTCTTGGAAACTTTCCATAGGCGTCATTGGTCAAAGCGACCGTCTACCTGTCTGCCTGTGCGTATGTCTAAGCTATTTGATATTACTTCAATACTTATCCTTTTGACAAGCAAGGCTGTCCAGGGTTCAGTTTGAGTCCTCTCTCTCTCTCTCTCTCTCTCTCTCTCTCTCTCTCTCTCTCTCTCTCTCTCTCTCTCTCTCTCTCTCTCTCTCTCTCTCTCTCTCTCTCTCTCTCTCTCTCTCTCTCTCTCTCTCTCTCTCTCTCTCTCTCTCTCTCTCTCTCTCTCTCTCTCTCTGTCTCTCTCTCTCTATCTCTCTCTCTCTCTCTCTCTCTCTCTTTCTCTCTTTCTCTCTCTCTCTTTCTCTCTCTCTCTCTCTTAGCCTGAATAACCTAAAGAAGACAGGCTCTACATCAATTTATGTTACTTACACATTAATCAAATAATCCACAATATACAATTTAAAAACCTGGCAATAAGATATAAATTTGGGCCCGAATTCTATGAGTCGGCAAACTTACAACGTTGCCCTCATATTTTCGAATGGCTCTGCGCCAACGACTTTGGTAGGTAACTTATCTCTATAGACATCGCTAGCTTCGGAAAACCTTGCTTTGGTGCGAACCTCAGGCGCCATCCATGTTACTGTTACTTTGAACGACATAACAACCGTATGATGATGATCCTTGATGAAGTCCAAAGTCTGTCATCTTCGATGTCTTTCCTCAAAACTCATTCGGATTGAAATCCTCAGAAATCATAACTGTTCAGAGAACGAATATTTATAACTTGAACGGTGGATATCATGCTACATGTTAGATCTACACAGAAGCCTGTAAGTTGTACAAGAATTGAATACCCTAATTAGGCTAAACATGTTAGAAATTTTTATAGATGCGGAATCTGCTGGATTTATGAAAATCTTGTCCTATAGTAGCACAACAGATTTTACATTTTAATAATTAATTAAATTTTATTCTACTTTGAAATTCAAAAGAAATCCTAGACATTTATCTATTCCTGATTCGGTAACATTCGCAATGACCAGTTAACTCATTGATGACACATCAAAACTTATCCGATTGCATCACATTCCAATTAAAATACACTAAACTTTATGCCGCAATAGTTACCAGCTACAATAGCTAAACCAACTGCATTTTTATCAAATATTAATAGAAAATGTTTTTGCAATAACTGTTGACTGACTTGAAGGCCGTGTGAACAACGGAGTTGCTGTGTAGATATGCCATACCACTGGCGACCTGCTTGGCCAATTCCTTAACTACATCGATAGGCAGCGAAGAAGTAACTTTATTCAAAGCTTCCTCCACTGACCCTCCTCTGGCAAACTCTATTATGATGTATATAGCAGGTGGATTGAAATTAGCGTCACATGCCGTGTCGAAAACGAATATAAAATTCCTGTG
This sequence comes from Allolobophora icterica, assembly GCA_963556255.1. NCBI lineage: Eukaryota > Metazoa > Annelida > Clitellata > Crassiclitellata > Lumbricidae > Allolobophora > Allolobophora icterica. The sequence continues at coordinate 27,105,755 of OY744614.1, forward strand.
ATTCAGAGCTTTCCACTTACTACAGGCTTCGATCTCTTTCTGCATTTGATTATCCGATTTACGTTTATCAAACATGCGTCGCTTGATTGCACGTTCTCTGCCTTTCCAAGCAAATAGACCATACACAGGCCCGGCTCAAGACATTTGGCGGCCCTACACTGTAAGAAGTTGCAGTATTCTGAATGTATTTGGCAGTATTATTTGAATGTTAGTAACCGTAGAATGATGACTGGCAAACCGGCAAACCGGCGGCTCTGAGCAAACCCTAAAAAAATGTAGATTTTCGTCATGGTAATTTCGGCCATGTTTTTTGGAATTTCATCTTGCAAAAAAGTTTATGACCTTTTAAGCAAAAAATAATTAATTAATTTTTGAAAAATCGAAAATTGGCGGCCCCTAAAAATCGGCGGCCCTGGGCGGTTGCCCAGTTTGCCTAGGCCTAACGGACGAACCGGGCCTGACCATACACCTCACCAAAACTTCCTTTACAAAGAAATAGACTGTCGGCAATAATTGTCTTACATGCTTTCTCCGTCTTCACAACCGCGGTACCGAATAAATGAAATAAATAACGTGTAATGTTTGACCTAAAGAAACTACTTCATATTCTAACAGATTCACATCTCACCCATAAGCTTACTGCAGTAATTGTTGTCTCCCTCTAGACATCACTTTAATTTGGAAGACATCGGTCGCAGTGGCGTCACTAGGGCTGGTGTCACCCGGTGCGGTAAAGTCATGGTGTCACCCTCAAAAAAGTGATGACTTTTTTTAGGAATTCGTCTCCCAAAAAAGTGATGACTTTTTTAGGAATTCGTCTCCCCAAAAAAGTGATGACCTTTTTTCAGAAATTCGTCTCCCAAAAAAAGTGATGACCTTTTTTTAGGAATTCCTCATCCAAAAGTTTCATCATTTTCTCATCTTGGGTGTCACCCCCCTCTGGGGGTGTCACCCGGTGCGGTCCGCACCCCCCGCACCCCCCTCGTGACGCCACTGATCGGTCGTTCACCACTGCTTTGGCTTTCGACATTTAGGCCTAACATTTTATGCTGTTCCTTAGAACATAAAGACTCTGTGATAGTTTGAACACCTTTCATATTAATACTGTGAGCGAACGAATTACCGGAAAGACAACGATCACCCTTATTTATTTCACTTAGGCCGAGCTGATTTATGTGATGCACTTAATATCAATCTGAGGCATGAGTTAAGTGTGCGCAAATAAGTTGTCAAGGGTGGTTACAAGGAGACCCGATGAGCAGGCTCGAGCCTCCTCCGTTTTTACCACTATCATCCACGCCTTCATCTGCTCCAGAATTGACTACTGTAATTCTGTTTTGATTGGGCTGCCAAAAGTCCGTCTTTCCCCTCTCCAGACTGTTTTAAATGCTGCAGCCAGATTAATAGCCCGACTTCCTCGCTGGTCTCATATTTCCTCTTTCATGTTCGATCATCTTCATTGGCTTCCCCTTACTGCTCGGATTCAGCTTAAGGTTCTCACTTTAGTCCTTCGGTCCTATACAGGCTTAGCACCCAAGTACCTCTGTGACCTTGTTCGTCTGCCAATTTCAGCTATTTCCCTCCGTCCATTGCGATCGCTTAATCGCCATGATCTTTTCATATATTACTCTGTTGTACTCGCAACTGAGATATAAGCGATTTCGTCAATGTGTTAACAAAAAAGCAAACTTTAATTCAGGTAGGCCTAAAGGTCGACCTCGTTACAATAGTATATTTGTCATAGTCCAACAGTTTATATAACAAAACTATCTGATTTGCGTACCCTACGAAAGACTTAAAAGATTTCTCAAACATCATCTCATGACAGTTTTTGATGCTGCTTTCATTTTCCAAACTATATTTAAGAAGCAAAACAGATGGCCTCAACTGTTTAAAATCATGATGTAAGAGCTCTTACATCATGATTTGCGAATCGAGCACAAAACGACGCCAAGAATACAACTGCGGAGTTGTTTTCTTACGTCGTTTTATGCTCGATTCGCTCGTACTTTAGCAGTGCCAGTCCCAAATCTGGAGAAAGGAGGAGGGCTACGTTAATCATCTTTGTTATGACACAGCACGTGTCGTTAAACAGCAACTTACTAACTAACTACAATCATGTTGCTGGAAATTCTAAGGTTTCTATAATAAAACTGTTCCATTTGACCTTCGTGGAGCTTATAAAAGATGTGTATTCTTTTAAATAATTAGGCCTATACTACGCTACTTAGATAAGTAAAAACGCCCAAGGTTTAGGCCTTCCACTTGCATGTCTCAATTATTGGACATCTACAACTTTTAAGTCTATGTATGCTATGCTATGCTATCTATGCTATGTTGGACCGAGTCATCATGTAAGTATATAGGCAGGTATAACGTAACTAACTGGGCAAGTAAGTAAGCAGTTAAGTAAGTTAAGTAATACGTAGATTCTAAAGGTATGGATCACGTTGCTTTTCCTATTTTGGCCTAATGCTGCAAAGCAAAATGGCCTAACAATAACAGAAACTTGTTCGACAAACCAAATCAAATGTTGGCAGCCACAATGAACTAGTCTACAAAACTAAATGTCAAATTTAATATGACCTTAAAACCAAGCTCTATTCCTCTCCTGACTTTAACAACTTCTTTGTTCTCCTTTGTCGATGCTCGGATGCCCAGAAGTCGAGGCTGCTTTTTCTTCGACACACCTTAGATCAGTTATCTCGTACTTGTTACGTTATCTTCGTTATCTTCGCCGATTTCGCACTATTCCTGTCTATAAAACTGCCTGTACAATAGCCACATCAATCATTCACTCCAAACTTGACTACTGAAGGTTCCTTTTCTGTAAATCAATTCATTCAAAAATAAAATGCCCACACACAACTCAGGATGTTCTTGCCCTTGCAGTCACCAAAAGTCTCAAACAACGCTATATAACTCCTATTCCCAAATCGTTTCTTTGGTATAAGTTCAATCGACGCATCCGATTCAAATTATTTAAGCCCCATCTTATCTATAAAATGCCCATCAAACAGCAGTATAGAAACAGACAGTGAAAGATATGAGAGGAGGAAACGATTGCAAAGTAAGAATACATATTCTGTCTAGCCATTATGAACGGGCCTGGACCTGACCAACCACAACGAATGGCCACGCAACAGCGAAACATTTCTCCAGAACGCATAAAACAGTTCGGTTCTATGGGTATGATCGCTGTGGGTTGTAATAATATTAAACAGAGAATTCCGTGCAGTGCATCTGCGTGCTTATTCGACAATCAGCATGCTGGATAAACATTCTCTGCCATACCTCTTTCTTCCGCTTCCATCTCTCCCTCCCCTTCGCCTAAATGTACAAATGAGCCACTAGGCCTACTAAACAATCGTCCTCTATAACCGGACAAAGGACCACGGCCAAACGTATGTTGCCTTGTATAATATTACCAATAATATTAAATAGTTGAATTTTTTATTGACTGAAGACATTTTCATTCTAAAGGATGATATTTACCTAACCCGGGCAAAAATTAATTAATAATAAATAAGTTACGGCGATGTCGTTATTCTAGCGACCAACACCTTCAAAACGTATTAGAAGACAAACTCAAATTCGACTTAAATGCATTGAAACAATATGAAATATTTATTACTGATATGCGATACAGCACTTCTGTATTTGATAACAATAGTACACAGATACGTATGGTAGACGATAAGTAGTTGGGGATTGAAGAGTACTGATGTTTTACCATTTTCAACTTTAGAAATTAAATTTTTATCAGTCATTCTTAAAATATAAATTTTATTCGTACATTTTAGAGTCATTACAACAATTAGTAATATTTTTCTCTTCAGCATTTAATGCTAAACTACTAAATATATATAAATTTGTTATAATATTAACCAATCTTAAACTATGATCCATAGTTTACATGAAAAAATATAAAATACATTCTGCCTGCTATTCTCGATTTTAATTCTATATAATCTTTAAGCTATCAACTAAGTCTGAAAATTAATACTCGGCTGTCGTTTTCGTCACGATCATTGTCAACCACGTACAGTAAACTTCTTGACTCATCCAAATAAAGACTTGACGGAAATCGCAGATCACTGTTTTCCTGAAAAAGAATTTCTTTCTGAAATTCTAAATTGGAATCGAATAGCAACACCCGACTGTTCTTTCGATCAGCTACCAATACGAACCCTTCTTTGTCGACGACCAAATAGACTGGCTGATGCATTCTCTCGACTTCAAAACCTTTATTTCGACCAAATACTTTCTGAAGTGTTCCAAGTGCGTCAACAATAAACAATCCATGCAGTTCATCTGCTTCAAGGCCACAGCAGACCACGAAATTACCACTGGCTAGCTTAACCGAACGCCACAGATTACTAATAAACATACTTGCGTCAGATGATAGGTTTATCTCACGTATCCATTGTCCATCAAGCGAATATTCAATTAATTTATTTTCCTCTTGAACGGTTAAAATTACATTCGAATCATCTGTGACAGACAAATTACTCCAGTTGTCTGTAACGTGCCATTCAGTTATTAGCTTTCCTTGTTGGTCAACTCTCAGGATTGTCCTTATTCTACCAGATATTTTCCAGCCGACGATGTAAAGGCACTGATTGATCTTGCAGGATTCTATTCCTCCTGGGTCAGCTACTCCTATCTTCCATCGACGCCTAAAAGTGAATTCTTTTGAATGGTAAACCTCGACTACTGAACTCAGCTGACTTACAATAAACAATTCTTCAGCTAAGATCGTCAATCCAGTGATCACGCTACCCTTTCCGTTCGCGGCTGCTATTCTGATCGCTCGAACAAAAGCAGGATAGTATTCATATTTCGCTGAAGGGTTATCTAAAATGTAAATATGCCACTTTAATAATACCCATTGATAAAATGAGGCTATTTGAAATAATTCACGATACAATATTATCATGCGAGGGAAAAAGGAATACTCTGTTGGGCTCGTGCTACTCCAAAAGACTACTTCTCCTGTAAACGGAGAAATAAATTAATTACAGTTCAACAGGCATTTACAAGTTCACAGCTAGTCTATTCGTTATTAGTTAACAGTGATTATGCCAGTCTTATAGAAATCTACCAAAATAGAGTTTTAAAAACTCTTTATTTAACGCCCAAAATGACACTCTGCCTTTAGTAGTCGCCTGTATTAATAAGATAGCGAGTTCCACGCAGTTGGACCTGTCGCTGAAACAGAATGAAACTGAAATCAAAATCTAGAGCTATACAACAAGCTGAGATTCATACGTTAAATCCACGTAAGAGATAATCAAAATTCGCTCATGAAACATGCACGTGGGACGTGGTGGCTCAGTGGTAAGTTCGACGCCTTGTGACCGGAGGGTTGCAGGTTCGAATCCCACTCTAGCCGCTGCGTACGGACCTTGGGCAAGTCCTTCACTCGCAATTGCTCGTGGCGCTTCGGCGTGAAAATTCCGGCACAGTATCAAATGCTGTAGTCGGGAGCGCCTCTGAGTAGTAGTTGACTTCGAGAGGCGCTATAGAAATATCCGGAATAAATGTACAGTTTCTAAACTTCATCGGAAATAAGCGAAAACTTTTACCAGTTTGAGCCTTTGAGCGTATTTCATTGCATGGATTTCCAGGATCAGCGCCTAGACATCGAATACATGAAATAGAACCCCAGTTATGCCTACATCGGGGTAAAAATGCATATTTTCATTGAAAGATAATTCATAAGTCATAAGAAGAGTCGTAGGATATTAACTGTGCTATCCATAATCAGAGGCTCGTTTACAGAAAACGGGGCCCTAGGCGCAAACAATTTTGGGAGCCCTTCTGAACTTGTAGACTGAGAGGCTGAAGTTGAACTTGAAGCCGTTTTTGTGACACCGGTACTGTAGTTATGATTAGTTTGAGAAGCTATTTTCAGGGAATGTGAAGTTATTAATTTTGATTTAATGATTTTAGAAATATACTGACATCGGGTGTTGAATCAACAATCAAAGCGAAATACTTGGCCATTTTTACTTTTTGAATTAATTGAGCTCTTAAATTGCACCCAATATTGTGATAAATTCATCACAAATTGTATTGGGCAATTCAATAATTGGAAATTGTTTCCATCGTTTGGGGGCCTTCCGAGATTTGGGGCCCTAGGCGCGCGCCCAGTGCGCCTACGTGTAAACGCGCCTCTGTCCATAATGATGAAAATTTTTGTGTCATCAAAGGCTGCGCAGTAGTGAAACCATGGTGGTAACTATCATATGCCTAAAATATATATGTCAGTAGTAGAAATGGATGGCCGCCGTAAATCCGTAGCTCTTCAGTGTCTGGCTTGAAATATGATAGAATGATTATTTTTGCCGACATCTCTGTCAATAATATATTTTGGAACGATTAGATTTCAGGAGGTGCCCTACCAAACAACATCCAAACAACATCCATTATATTGTGCCTTTTTAGCTTCTGATGTATACAAGACCACTCTGGCGCACCACAACCAAGTCGTAAATCAAGTCACATATCCAGAAGATCGTTGATCCATTAATAAAGAGAGACAAGCTCTGATGGATAAGCAATTTGAAAAAGGTAATCCTTAAGTCGAGAACGATGTGACATAAACGACTAAGCAGAACGAACTAAGACAGGGACAGAGTTCCAAATTCTAGGTCCAGCTACTGAAAGAGCTCGTTCATCAAGAGCAGTACTGCATAGAAATTCAATCAGGTGACATGGATGAATGATAGGGACTGATTTTAAGGATTAAGCCATCTGGTTTCTTAAAAGCTTTTTTTGCGACATATTTTTAAACCAACATGGGACCAGGGGCGTAACTTTAGCCTAAAAAGTGGGGGGTACCATTACCTTGGTCTAAAAAGTGGGGGTACCAATTTCTTCTCCCCTTTCGTTTTTCGCATGATAACCATCTTGAACATATTCCCTGTCAGTAGTCTCATTAATTTTGGCTCTCGATTTACCTGTGTATCTAAGCACTTTCATACTTTTGGCGGAGATTGCGTTCTCTGGGAAGGCACAATAATAAAATATTGATTGGCATTGTTTAGAAAGTGGGGGGTACAGTACCCCCCAGTCCAAAAAGTGGGGGGTACGGGTACCCCTCGTACCCCCCACAAATTACGCCTATGCATGGGACTATACAACTTCTTCACTGCCGTTCTATTTATCAGTGTCCCTCTTCTCAGTTGACCGTCACACTTGTATACCCATTACCCAAGGACCTTTTACAAAGAACTGGAAACTCCTTATATACCGTCGTGAACCTAGTTTTTGAGCGATAATCTGGGGTCAGGAAAATTCCGCATCTTATTTACATAAAAAATACATTAAGTTAACTATATTTATGAAGGCAGACCGACGAAAATTCATGTTTGCGAAGAAAAAAATTGTCTTTGAAAATTTAAAACACAATATTAACTGTCAAAACACGATTTAAAGTGGGGCGACATCTGTGAGTGAGTTAAAACGGGTGCATACATTATTGTCGTGAGTAACCAATCCTCTAATATAGAATCCTTGCCCATTACCCCTCTACTTTATTTCACAATCCTTCTTACGTTTACTGCTTCTACTGCGTCTACCTTATCCAACCTGACAATATGCCTCGTAAATACCATTCCATGTAATACAAAGTCTTATTCACAATCACCTTTTCAACTCCATGGACAAAGGAGATGTAACTGTTCTTATTTTACTTGATCTTTCTGCCGCTTTTCATACCAGCGATTATAATGTACTCCTTCAGCGCTTTGGCTTCCTTTCTGGTCTTACTCTCAACTGGCTTGCATCTTACTTGGACTCTCTTGCTCAGTCACTTCGTACCAATTCATTCATTCTTATGCCAACTGCCTTGAATTGTGAGGTTCCACAAGGCTCTGTCTGAGCCCGCTCCTAGTTACAGTATGCACCACACTCAAATCGGCACAATTCTCTATGAAGCTCTCTAGACTACCTTTCTGAACGCCAATGATATCTAGATATTTCTTTCATTCGATAGCTGCTCGTCTTATTCAGTGTTCCATTAACTGTTTTCGGTTTTGATGATGTTCAGTTGTGGATGGCCAATAACAAGCTTTTTCTTAATCCTTCTCAGACTGGATTTCTCCTCCTGCTCTTCCTCTTCTTCCTCCTCCTCCTCCTTCTCCTCCTCCTCCTCGCCTAGGCGCAAGTCAACAACTTCACATATTTGATTCGCTGATGTCTGTTTTTAGTTGTAATGATTCCGAAAGTACACGCAGTTTGGAAGTAACTTTGACGACTCTGCTGGTATGTTCGTCATATGTTCTTCAATAAAGAATATACTTACTTACTTACTTACTTACTTACTTACTTACTTACAATAACTATACGCTCATCTGTTGCTTCTGAATGTGAAAGCTACTGTAGGCTTCTGGTTATTGTAAGGATTTTGATGCTTTGTCTCTGCGCCAACAAATAATTTGTATAGGCAGATATGAAATGACTTCTTTTTCTACGGAAAGGCCACGTGATTAGACCGACCACAACTTTGAAAAATCTCAAGGCTGCTGGCGACTTTCAAGGGCAGTAAGTTCCAGGTTATTAAGACTTCATACAATTTTAAAGAACACAGTTATTGTTCCTACCTCCGTCTGTCTCTAGTACTGCTGCAATGTGGCTTTGGTTTGACTGATGAAGACACCTGATTGTCTGCCAGTAGTCGCGTAAACTGCGTCTTCGCAAGATATCTATCAAAGCTTCAATTTTGCTGTCTGAATTTGGTTGTGATGAAATGGTGTTCATCTGTCTCTTGTTGATGATCTTTGAAAAATACAGACGACCGGTCAGATAACTCAAATCCAGTAGCTCAATCAAAATTTCCTGTTTCGTATCTAGCATTGAAATTTCCTTTGCTGTCAGAGGCCACTCTCCTCCAAATTCTGGATTATATTCTGAAAAAAGCACCATTCACCATAATCTATATCATTTAGCCTATGTCTCAAATATTTACTCGTTTAAAAATGTCACTGAATTGTAACTTATTATTTTTTAAAGACATAAAACCGGTCAGATGGAGAACAAAAAGCCTTTTAGATAAACAATCGTGTTAGCGATATAATATCTTTGGATAAAACGAAGAATTGGTTCTAAATAACATTCCACATTCACCTCCATTTGCCATCAAATAATTGACGATGTGAAGTTGTTCAGTGTTTCGAAGAGCCGCAATCAGACGATCGCCTTGACGTTTCTTCAAAATGTAATCGAACAGCTGAGAGTTTCTGTTATAAAAAGGATTCCTTTCCTTAACTCCTTTAATTTCTTCCAGAGAAAGAGTTCTGTTGGCAATTAGAGCATCTAAAAGTCCAGAATCAGGATCCACACGTTTTTCAAGCAATTCTCTGTGTCGTTCAATTGTTTCTTCATTTGCTGCCATGTTTATAACACCTTTCAACTTTATAGCCTTTAATTTAAAAACAACTTTGTATATAATTTCAGTTTAGTGATTATGCCGAAAGCAGACAACATTTTCAAGGTAAGTCATTCGAATCTGATCGACATACGTTATAAAGACAAGATTAGTAATGCATCCCTTCATCAACAACTGGGTGAGATATTAAGCAGGCCCCAGAATGTTACCGAGAGCATCTACTCTGACTCATCTGATCCTCCGCCTTCCAATTATTCTCGCCGTAAACGACACCCGCCTTGACAGCTGCTCTGCCTCTCCTGATCTGGTACCCTGGAAATCGGACTTGGACCTCTTTTGGACTACTCTCTGGAAACCCCCCTGATTTGGTTTGGCCTTCTGGAAATCGGACTTGGACCTCTTTTGGACTACTCCCTGGAAACCCCCTCTGATCTGACGTAGCGCTCGTGAATAGGCTGGTGTCCTGCGCTTGGCCTTCGAGTGGCGCTTTAGAAGTTTGGAGATTACGATTACGATTACGATTATAAAATTTCACCAAACGCTCCCTAGTCCAGGATGCATCGTTATGTTTATACATGGGCAATTACCGCCAGCTGCGTTCACGTCACGGAGTGGATGACACTGGTTTTTATCCTACTGCGTCTCTCATTGACTGTATTTGTAATCGTCATCAGGTACATTCGTGACATACACAGAATTAAATATTATGCCCTCATGTCTTCAAGGATGTCTCTGGCATAGTCATTGGTCTGCAAGCGACTTCATTACTGTAACTTACTTTTTTGGTATCAAAAGTCAAACATGCGGAAACTCTAGAGTTCAGAACTACTTCGTAAGACTCATAACGCATAAATATAAACACATATTCTCTGTGCTATGATGTTACTTATATTTCATCCTTCATTTTATAGGCACCTAAGGCTGTAGTTCTAATACTCTGGGCCGTTTGAGAGTTTGTAGCATAACGCTGCATTTTTTGCAATAATGCAGTAAATAATTTAGAAATTTGTCCTTAGCAAATGTAAAATCTTTACTATTTAGTTATGAGAAGGTCACTTTCAAATACATTATGCAATAATCGTAATCGTAATTGTAAACTCCAAATTTCAAAAGTGCTTCACTGAAGCTAAGCGCACAATCATCAGCTTATTCACGAGCAATTTTCAATAATTGCCAGATATTGTCTGTGGTTGATGTCAATTAAAAGATAGACTAAATTTTGCTCAATTTTGAACAGTAAACTCCAGATGCATTTAAGTGTGCCTATTTCACGCTTTAGTCGTTCCTTAAGCGTCACATAGGCTAAATATCCAGACAGAACGTGCAAATGATCACATGGGGTGCTCATGGTAACCTGATCGGTCTGGCCGTTTTGATATCTGCAATGTAATCGTCTAAGTTCAATGTAAATTTAAACGGCTTAGAAACTATGAACTCAAAGGATGCCGTGAAAAGTCATTTCCAACACCTAACACATGTTGCCGTAGATCAGCGGTTTTCAAACTTTTTGGACCAGGGACCCCTTATTTTTTCTAGGCATAGCTCGCGGACCCAAGCATTTAAAACGTAAAATTTATAACTTAAAATTTAAACAAAATTACAGGCAGACTATTTCCACAATACAAGCTTGCTTATAAGTAGTGTATGAATTTAAAACACAGGCTGTTAATGCGGATCTGAGTGGCGCTATATATTTTTGGTTGCAATTTCGGTTACAATGCTAAAACCATGCAGTGTTAATCATTAGGCCTAATGAATATTTTCAGAACACTTTCGCGGACCCCCGCCAAACTCTTGGCGGACCCCTCTTGGTCCGCGGACCACAGTTTGAAAACCTCTGCCGTAGATGATGCGCTGCGCTGAAGTAGCAGTCTTTGGTGACCACTGTCAGTGATTTCTATGGAGGTATAAATCTGCTACGCTAGTTACACAAAGCAGAGTGTATTCGGTCAAAATTTGGAACGGTATACATCTTACCTTAAAATCTGCTTATGAAACTCGCTGTTAAAAACCTTTCTGCTCTTCTCTTTCAACTTGCTTATCCAATATAGACTCAGATTTCTCTGATCTCTCGAACTTCAACCCGGCTGCCCCAGTGGATTGTAATTTTTCATTGCGATTTCACTTGAAGCGGCCATCTTGGACATTATGATAATGGCGCCATAGAAGTCATTAGATAATTTTAGACTATAGACATTCCGCCTTACTGATGATTTTGAAGAAGTTGCCTTCTCCTCTTCTACCCATTGTTTTAACAGTTGATTGTCCGCTGTTAACAACATCGTATTAATTAACTATTTAACTAGGTAAGCTTATCTATACATGACGAGGAAGTACAAGTAAGTACAGCAAGACATTACTCCACACAAGAAGCACCAGTATTACTTATATAGAATTATATATTATATATATTGTATATAAATATATATATATATATATATATATATAATATATCACATATAAAATTCCAATAGTCTCATTAACAAACTTTAATACTATAGCATTATTAGATCTAAGTTATGAAAATATTGAGCGCGTGGAATAGTTTGAATAACCCAGTACATCACAGCAGCAATGAAACTACTGAACATTTCTTCTTCTTTTTCTCTCTTCCGTCAGGTGTGTGCCAACGATGAGGTTTGTGCAAGATGGCTCCATTTCTTGCTGTCTCTGATAGTAACCATGCAGGACCATTCTCATGTACATGCCTTGTTCTTAAAGATCTTTCATCACATTTTCCAACCATGGCTTTGTCTTCCTGGGGTCCGTGATTCCTCCACATGCCAATGCAATGCCCTTTCTGGTAATCTCTTGTCGTCTATTCTTGTTACATGCCCAAACCATGTCAGTGTTCTTTTTATGATTTTGTCTACCAGTGTCACTCAGATCCATACACCAGTACTGAGATGACAAATGTCTTGTACAGTTTTATTTTTGTTCTTGTTGATATGCTGCTCGTCTTCCTCATCCTACCCAATCTGCCAAACATCGCTGCCCCAGACCAATCCTGCGTTTTATGTCCTTTGTACATTAGCCATCTTCCGTTATTAATCTTCCCAGGTACACAAACTCTGACTTGCTCAACCCCTCTCCACCCAGTCTCCTTTCAGTTTGTTATGTTGTTTTCCGATAGTCATTGTCTTCGTTTTTGCACATTTATTCTGAGTCCAAGCCTTTCACTATACTGTCCTGTATCCTGTCTGTTACTTCCTGCACTTGGTATGGCGACTCTGCAATCAAGTCAATATCATCAGCAAAGCGCAGATTGTTAAGTATCTGTCCATTCAGGACTTCACTGGCTCAATCTAGGTCTTTTGCTTCCATTGGCCCTGCTCTTTGGAACGAGCTTCCTCCGTCCGTTCGTTCTTCTATTCTCTCAGATAACGTCTCTTCCTCTTTTAAGTTTCTTAAAACTTGCTTTTTCTCTCGGGGTCTCTCGCACTGGGAGCGCTTCTGAATGGTTCTCCCGCTAAAAGCGCTTTATAAATATCCGAATACAATACAATACAATTCAGTGTCACTCCAGCTTCAACAGAATTCAGTGCGCAGCTCATCATGGCGTCCAGAAGTAAGTTAATCAGGTCTGGTGACAGGGTGCATCCTTGCCTCACGCCTACTGTGATCTTAAATCACCCGTTAGTTCTCCATCCACTCTGACTGCACTCACTGACTTGCTGTATGCTGTATGTAGATCTTCTAGAGGCATCACCAACTCCTCTTGAATTCCATAGTTCCTTAATACCTGCCAAACTCCGTTGCCATGCACTATCGAATACTTGAACATCGGATACTAGCAAATATTAAACGCCACGGCAATGCTCTTTAAAGTCTTGATGTTTAGCATGTGTCACAGTCTTATACAGGTATATCAGTTGCTAGCTGACTTTCTGTTTATTCGTAAACAATAATAGAGGCCTCTGTCAGGCATAACGCTTCTGAATGGCCCTCCCGCTAGAAGCGCTTTATAAATATCCGAATACAATACAATACAATAACTATTGATTAGATGCCTCTGTACACCAAGCACCGTAATCCAGATAATAACTTTAATAATTTCTTATGCCTATCTCACTTTAAGGCCCTTCATACGTGGACCTTGATCAAAAGGCGCTCCATAATTAAAAATGGTATTTTTTCTTATGAAAATAAACGAAATTTAGTCACTGGAATCCTTACGAAGGTTTTGAAGTACACGTTGAATCTCATCAAAAGATGGTCGCGCGCTCTTGTCGTAACGCAGACATCCTAAAACGGATGAGGGAACCAACTTGATTTGTTTGAGCCATGAGCGAATATATAATTCAGAGGCGTAGCTAGGGGGGGAGCAGAGGGAGCGGCCGCTCCCCCTGAGACTATTTTCCAAGATGTTGGGCCTTTTCACAGATTATTTATTCCAATTGTTCAAAATTTATTTATTCCAATCGTTCGAACGACATAATTTGTTTTCTGGAACTCTAGAAAGTATCTTTACATTTTTTCTGGCAGTTAACCTCGTCTTTCAATATTAACAGAAGAACATTGCAATCTTAATAGTATCTTTCGCGTGGACTCTGAAAAGGCTTGCGATACTAGATGGGCATTCTGGAAATCAGCAGTACATGTACTCTTGCAGAATCTGTCATCATTAACAGTTCCCCTGCATAGAATGGTGGATTGTGAGATTAAAAGTTGCACTGCGAAACAGCTGACTGAGACCAATGCATGGGCGGCGATCATGAGGGGACGGGGGGACATGTCCCCCACCTTTAAGAGTGGGGGGACACGCCATACATTTGTCCTCCCCCACATTTGGAAGAAACACGAAAAAAGGTCAACAAATGTAAATGCGTGTGAGGGTTTTCACAGCCTTTTCTGACAAGATGAAGTAAAACCTGATTTTTTGAGGAGAAGTGTCCCCCGAAAAATCCGAGAAAGTAAGACTGTAAGAAAGAAGGTAAAAAAAGTAAGTTGAGAAGAATTTTCTGAAAAAAGGTCATCAAATTTAGTTGGAGTTGAATTCGTAAAAAAGTCATCAGAATTCGTAAGAAGAAGGTAATGACACATTATAGTAGGGAGGCCCGGAAAAAGTTGTGAAAAAGAGGTGAATGACTGAAAAAAAGTCATCAACTTTTTATGGAGATGAAGTTTTAAAAAAGTCGTGGAAACATTTTTTGGGACATGAATTCCCGAAAAAAGATCAGCGACCAGACGACCATGGGCGACTTTGTCCCCCCCCACCTCTCAGACAAGATCGCCGCCACTGGACCAACGGTATGCTTATAACACGTTCGAATTAATATTCTGGATAAAAGTGCCAGAGAAGGCTTCAGTTTATGATTATCCACATATTCACAGAGAAGTAGCACTGATTTGGTAATTCATTTTGCTTCTCATTTTATTCAACTATTTGAAAACGATATTAAAAACATGCGAAATGAATCTAAATCTGAGTTTGAACGGATTGAGAATGTGGCTCAAAAATATGATATTACTAGGCCTACTGACTGTAAGCCACATAGAGTTCAAAAAAGAAAGAGATTCCACGAGGAAATGTCAGTGGATGATGGAATATCTGATTCATGGCTGAAACCTAAATAGTGTCACTAGATTGTGTCATAAATCTTGACTTGACTACTGTTCCTCACTCTACTAAGGCCTACTTTCTAGTTCTTTGACGTGCCTTAATCGAGTGCAATGTTCTGCGGCACGCCTTATTGGTCGAATACCAAAATTTGGTCAGGTCTCTGGTTATATGCTGGAGGTCCTGCATTGGCTCCAGCCAACTGTCAGCCAGCGTGTAGTATAAGGGTTGTTTCCCTGGTCTAGATGTGCTTGCTGGGATGCGCTTCAGCTTATCTGCGGATCCTTTGCCGCCCCATGCATGCTGGGAGTTCAGGGTAGTCATCGCCTCCGATCTTCAGGCAAAGGGTTCTCATTGTGCCTTTTGCCGGACAGCTACCATGCAGAACCGTCTTTTCAGTGGTGATCCGACGGCAGGGAACGGCTTCCCCCGGATCTGCGCCTGTTCCTCAGAACTCCCTCTGATAGGTTCTATATTCGATTGAAAACTGTCTTGTTTGGCCGTGCTGGAATCGGAAGCACCTCTGAGTAGCCCCCTGGAAGAGGTGCTATATAAATACCCGAATGAATGAATGAATGAATAAATAGCACAACTAAAAGATTTGAACATTTACTATACATATTACTTTTGCTACCTTTTGAGTGTTTCAGTGTCTCTATTTAAAATACAAAAATAAATACGTATAATCATAATGAATGTAATTACTTGAAATTATTAATTTTGGTAGTCGGGGCCTTTTTTATGTGCTCGCTCCCCCTGATGTTAAAACCTGGCTACGCCACTGATATAATTCATTTATTTGTTAAAATAACATCTGTCAACTAAACTGAAGAAAGAATTAAAAATATTAGATCTCATGGACATTTTTTATTTAATGGCGCAACTAGTGAAAACTATTATTGAAAAAACTTAAATCTATGCAGAAGATGAAAATTTTCTGAGTTGATAATGCTCTGGCGAATATGCAAACTTAAATAGTCAGACATATCTAATCTATTTTAGTGACCTTTATCGTGCCATTACAGGCATAACAATAAATGCTCAAGAATCGATGATTGCTTCAACTGAAAGCAGGATCATAATGACTGTAACGTGTACCCAATATTTCTCTAAATGAGAGGAAGTTAGGCGTTGATCACACGCAAGGTTACTTTGAGTTCAGGCTAACCTATTTGCATCCTAAGGAGGGCTAAGCTAATGATATTAATAAAGGACATGAGTCTGGTATGTAAATGTGAACAATATAATTATTAGTTTAGATAAGCATGCATCATTTTCAAGATACAGCAATGTCAAAACATTTAAGCTGACTATACTTTGAAGTGTTCTACCTATCTTACTTAGACCAGCTTCTGTATTAATATGTAACTAAGTATTATCGCCTAGAATAGCCTCCCTCTGGATTAGAGTAGATGATTCTTCTTCCAGTAGATTGTTCTTCTTTTCTTGAATATGCCCCCTGTCAGTAAGTTTTTGATGTTGATCACGTTGCACGTAGACCAAGCTTCGGAAGACGGCGTAGGCGTTTCTTTGTTTTCGTCGAATCTCTTCTTGTAGTTCACACACCAAAAGTCTTTCAAATCGAAAAGTTCTCGTATCGCATTCGAATTTAGCTTCGAAACATTAGTCCGCAAATTTCTTCAGTTGGAGTAACAAGTCACTATGTCCGTTCGCTCACAACGACAAACTTTAACTCAACCGACGATGCGATCTACTCAATTTAAAACGAAGGGCCTAGCCCTTTACATCGATCTCATCAATCGATGCTCAACTCAATCGTTCTAACGCCAAACGTCTTAACATTTTCAACAAGATCACATCTCGAAGACCTTCATTAAACTGATCCGACTGATCGTTTTTACACTCCTTCTCGTAATATTCATGATGATCCATGGCTGTAGTCGAGGGTATACGCGGGTATACAGCGTATACTCACCTCTAGAGACCGTATACTCACCTCACAAAATATTTGTCCTCACCTCTAATGTTTTTCAGGAAACTAACCATTAGCGTATACTCACCTCTAATTTGTTTCGGAAAACTAACCGGTAGCGTATATACTCACCTCTAATTTTACCACTACAGCCCTGTATTCATCCCATCAGGAGTTAGATGCCAACGTTACCCAGGTGAACGACCATCGTCACCAACGTCGAACATTTCAACTGGCGCTCTGTAATTTTAGGAACGTTCACTGCGCATGCGTAGCAGACGAAAGTAAGACGTAGTCCGTTGAAATAATGAATTGCTCCAATCAGCAGCCGACACGTCTCTGTGTTTAGTCTCGAACCGCTGCACATAGCCCCGAATCTATTCTAATTTTATGTTCAGTTGAGCTGGTCACAGATGCTGGTCACTTAAATATTAATATAATCGTTAATTATTCTAATCTAATTAACTTGCAACATTCACAGGCCTTCTATCAATTATAAGACTGTGACGTAACTAATTCATATGTAAAGATAAGGGTATTTGGGTGGGACAGAGACAACGCTACAAAGACCAAAGTGTTCGAGGCACTGAAGGTGTAGGTCTGTATTATAACCAACAGAAGGTCCATCGAAAGTGCCAGATAAATCAAGGAGAATGAGAGCGGCTATTTTTTATCCATGAAGCCAAATATGTGAATGTGAAAACGCATAAGTTGTTTTACTTATAAGAATCTTTTTGATGATTTCTGGACGGGAATCTTCAATTTCCAATTCCAGTTGTCCTTGAAGTACTTTAGCTACCAGTATGAAGGATGCGATGCCCTCGTGAGGAATTTTCCTTGTTAGAATCTCCCACAGAACCACACCGTAGCTATTGTACAAATCATACTGTTATTTAAAGATCACATTACACAGCTTAACAGAGCTTTCTCTTCTGGCTAGACTAGAATGGAAAAGCAACAAACGCTTCATAAAATATATATTCCACAATAATTTTTTAGTGGCATGCATCTGAGCTTTGCGCAACATAAAGATTTTTCGCTAGACTATGTAAAATCATCGAAAGCTCAAACCCAGAAGGCAACCAACTTACCTCACACTAAAAATGCAGATGAAACTAGGACAGATAAAATATCAAAGTTCTGACAATTTAAAATAAATGCAATCAAATCAACATCTATATTACAATCGAGTTCTTGGCCTAAGCAAGCGATTGTAAAACAAAATAACTACTGAGTCTCTTCTAAACAGCCATGCTGACTGAACCTAAATTGAAGCAATTGTAAACTTCCATAATTTCAGCCTTGAAAAACCTTTTCCGCAATAAACGCTACCACGATCCAAGTTATACGACTGGGTAGCCGTAAACAACTAGTGGGTGTTGACCTGCACCTGCTAGCCCGGGTCTTTCCTGAGATGACTTTCTCGCTTACTGTCCGAGACATTGGTGTCATCCTCAACCAGGAACTTAGTCTTTCGCAGCACTTCACCTGGTCGCTCGAAGCTGTTACTAGGCCTATCTGCTTCGTCAGCTTCGAGTTGTGTCTCGTTCACTCTCTCATGACGCTACTCTGGTCCTTATCCAAGCCTTTATCACTAGTCATATTGACCACTGCTGCTCGCTTCTTGCCGGTCTCCCACTTGGAGTCTTATGGCGTCTAGATCGGATTCTACGTTCAGCTGCTCAACTCGGCCGGCGTAGCCCTAAGTATGCCTCTGTCTCTGCTTTTATGCGCGATGCTTTGCACTGGCTCTCTATTGCTCAACGTACAGTGTTTAATCTAGTCCCCTCTTCTGGGGGAGGGGGAACAAGGTTTGTGGGGGGACCAACAAGGGCGACCGTTTTTGGAAATTTCATCCATGTCCGAAGATTCGACGACCTTTGGGGAATTTCATCTTTAAAGCAAACTTCATGACCAAAAGGTGTCTTGATTAAACACTGCTCAACGTATTCCCTATTGGGTTGTCCGATGTTGTAGAGCGTCGGGCACTTCGCTCCTCTGCCGAAGGGGAACTCCTGGACCCACGGGCTCGTTCCTCTACCAGGCAGCGCCGGGGTTTCTCAGTGGTGAGTCCATGGAATGGGTTCCCTCTGGAACTGCGCCTAGTGCATTGGAGAAATCTACCTGCGTTTCATAAATCACTTAAGACTTTCTTCTTTAGACGTGGCTGTGCTGGGAGCGCTCCTGATTAGGCACCTTGGTGGGGCGCTATATAAATTTTCAGAATGAACGAATCAATCAATCAAAACCACGGCGATTATGTCAACAGTCAACTTTAGGCTTTATATTATGTACCCCATCAATGCATTTGGGTCAAGCGATCGTATTTGCTATCTGTAATAACAGATTCTTGTTCTTCTAATTACATGTGGCTACGGTTTAGGAAAAACATTCCAGCCACCAGTTAAAGACATCAACGCGCCCTAGCATAATCTACCAGTATAGCCAGATCACCTCTGCTGACAAATCATAGATATGCTGAGTGGTACAGGTTAACTTATTATACAATTCTGAATATTTTTTCATTTAATAACCAGGCGATTATCAATACGATATACTGGCTGACATAATACTGACGATTCATTCACATTACAGTGCGTGTGACTATAAGGGGCCATCCACATATTACGTACGCAATTGGGGGGGAGGAGGGTCGGATTTAGGCGATTTTGCGTACGGGTGCGAACAGGGGGAGGGAGGACAAAATGTGTACGTACGCAAAATAAATATCTAATTATGACGTCCACATTAACCTATTTATAACTCTGTATTATGCTATAGTCGTCCGATGGCATTTTATTACATTATATAAAAGCCATGTGCAGTTATTCTGTGCTGTGAACGAGACACCTGTAATTAATTTTGTCTATATTGGCCCTCACTCATCCTTCAATCTGGCCTCAAGTGCAGACAGTCGCTGCCGAGACACTTTCTGCAGCTGGTCTTCGGGGGGGGTGCGTCAAGTGTACGTACACAGGGGGTGTGGAAGAAAGTACGGTTGCGAACAGGGGCGGAGGGGGTCCAATTTGCCCAGATTTTTGCGTACGTAATATATGGATGGCCCCTAATGAAATAGCTTCTTTTATGAACTCACCTCCAAACATCGCTCGCCTTGGAAAACGCATTGTCAGTAAGGACTTCTGGAGCCATCCAGGCGCAAGTTCCGACAGTTCCAGACATGAGCGTTGTGTGGTCATATTCGCGAATCTGATCGAAATCGGTTATCTTTAGTGTTGCATTACTAGGACTGGAACCTGCATTTGGTTCCATTAGGACGACTAATAAATAAACATTAATCAGTCAATAAAACTGATTCTAAACGATAAATAGTTACATGTAAAGATAGCTTAATTGTGACTTGAGGTTGTAAGCATTTGGTTACGTTAACCATGGCATTCGATATAAATAAGCAGAGCAGCCCTTTAAGCTAGCCCTGAGGCAGCCATGGATATGAAATGTAAGCGACTTCATTTTCTTAGACTCGGCATATGAGAGCGGTTGGCCAGTCCTCCCCTCGCCGTCTCATCTTACCACCGATAGTGTACGTTCAGTGTACTCAATATAGCTGAGTTTGCTAGGGGTGCATATGGAGCAGACACCTCGATCCAAAATTCTGCCCTTTGCCATCGACCTCTCGTTTGAAGTCCAGCACGCTAACCACTACACTATATAGCACCAGGTTGTCGTCATTTGGTTACGTCATTCATTCATTCATTCGGGAATTTAATATAGCGCACTTTCCAAAAACCTATTCAGACTCGCTTCCAGCCCAGCAACGGCAAAGAAATTAGACTAGAGTTGCTTGTAAAAAGCAGACGTATTACCCCTAGGCAGTAGGCGAATCTGTAATGGAAAACCATTCCACATGGAGGTCCCAGCAATTGAGAAACCCGACGTTGCCTAATTGTGGAGCGAGCCCGGGGGAAGCAAAAAGTTCTCCCCAGCAAAAGATAGAAGGGCTCGTCGGCCAACTGAATCAGAAACCGGACGGCCGAGCTCACAGAGATAGACCGAGGCACAGCCGAGCTGGCAGAGCCAAACCGGTACAGCAAGTCAGCAACCCTAAAGCAGATAGGGGCCTACGCTGCGAGACAGGGATCTAATGTAAGAAATAACCCAGGTATGCAGAGGTAGAAAGGTATATTTGGGGATGCATCCAATGAGGCGGGCCGCTGATCGAAGAACCCGGTCAAGGCGGCGATTTAGTCCTAGTGGTAGACAAATCAAGATCGAAATACAGTGATCCCACCTATTAGTTGCAAAAGCATGGATAAAAATCGCAGCAGCATCATGTGACAAGGAGTGAGAAATGGCCCGTAATTGACGTAGCTGATAATAACAGCTACGGGTAAGCTGATTAATATGTTCGGATAAACTAAGCGTACGATCCAGGATGACTCCTAAGTCCCGGACTACATCCAGGAATGTGATTGTGATATGCTGAAATGATTCTGCCACCAGGGTCCAGTCATCGCCAGCCAGAAGCCAATCACCACCCAGCCAAATAAATTGAGTCTTAACATTCGATAAAAAACTATTTTAAAAGTGTGATATGCAATAAATACTTCACTGTTGATTAGCTGAAACAATATATTATGCAAGGTGTATAACAGTATAATGTTCCATCGATAAGCTGCATTAGCGAAACGAGTTAAATCATTGGTGTCATAGCCTATCAAATCACATCTCACAGTCCAGTTTTGGTTCACAATGTCTGCGAGGTTGAAAACGAGAAATGCATAAAACTTACTATTTAGTGATTTGAGATCTCTATGAACAATATTCATTTGATGAAGATATGCCATGCCTTCAGCGATCTGAGTGCCCCAGTTCTTCAAAGTTTCCAGCTGAAGATCAGATGCACACCGCTCCAAAACGCTTTTCAATGATCCTCCGCCAGCATATTCCATCACAACATATAGAGCAGGCGACCAAGAGCTCACATCGTAAACGGTTATTAGGTTTCTGTGTTGCAGTGACATCCATCTTTTACAAGCCTCAACTGGTTTTTTATCATTTTCAGTTGTTCTAAACAATCGCCTTTTGACAGCACAAGTCTTACCTTTCCAAACCCATGCACCATATACTTCACCAAATGCTCCACTTCCTATGAGTGGACATTCCTTAATAACGTGTCTGAAGCTGTTTTCATCGAATGAAACTTCGTCAATGGCGGAAGCCATTTCATATATCTACAGTTAGAATTCACCACTATATGCCTTGCTGCTATCTGAAATTAACACAAAAACAAAGGCCTACATTATCGAAGCAGTGATCTTTCTTTTGATGTTCTACATTTGGACATCTCAGTTGCTAATAGGCCCAATAATACGTTGCTGGAATGGTCTTGATTCATTATTATCTTGTGTAATATTATTTTGCCTAAAATTCTTTTGCGCATTGTACTTGCGCATTGTACTCTGCGCATTGTACTTGTAGCCCTGCGTAAAGTTGTCAAAACTGGGAGTCGTAGTAGCGTTATGCAGTGGAATTAATTTTATAACTAGCTGCTGTTATTCAGCGTAACAGTAACCTAAAGATAGTTGCCGAAGAAGCGTCCATTTCGCCCTATAATTAGGATAGGTATACTTGTTGTATGCGTATAGGTAAGTAATAACAATTATAGGTAAAATTATGTAATTAATTAAGCAGAGATTTTATTTTGTACTTGTAGCCCTACTTCTCAGTCAGTATAAAGTGATGCAGTTATAGCGTCACTAAACTACTGTAGACTATAGGGGCAAAACGGTTTTTGCTAATTTACAACTTGACCAACAGTAACAGCATTTTAACCATCATATTATTGTAAGATCTAGTACCGAATGTTTCAAGTAAAGTGTAATTGTGTTCGATAAAATAAAAAAATTACATAACAAAATAATTAAATAATTAAATAATTTGAGCGCCTCTGAGTAGTTCCCTTGAAGTGGCGCTATATAAATATACGAATGAATGAATGAATAAATACAATGTGCTTCAAAGGGGCGCATTGCCCCATTTGCATTTTCGGAAAATCTCTGTGACCTTTGAAGCTTAAATGCACTACTTGATACAACACTGACAATAACAAGTAACGTAATAATTAAGCCTACCCTCAGAATGTTATCTACAGCAACATGGAGTACTTCAACTTATAAATAAGGTAGCATAAAGTTGAATAGCTGTCAAAGCAAGTGCTTGTAAGTTAAACTGAGTTAACTGCTGAATAAAACACCTTGAAATTCGGAGTTGAATCTTCAAGCAAATGATAAAATTCCGATAAAGTCTTAGCTACGATTTTCAGAAAAGAAAACTAGAACCATTTCTAATGCAAGTTAGAGCTTAAATCATGTAGGCCTACTGAGCTTGTAATGCATTTTTTGGTACTTGTGCGCTACTGGGACTTGTCACAGCATCTTTAAATTTATAAGTCTTTGCTCAGCGGAAATTTTGGTTGTTGTTGTTATTGTTGCTGTTGTGAGATTTTTTAGCGTGAAGTCGTCTGTTTTACCATCGAAGTTGTTCAACTTTGGAGACATTGCAATTAAGTAGGCTCCATAGAGGATGCACCATTGCCCATGTGCATAGGAGTCACAAAGGTTCCTACTGCATTCATAGCACTGATAGTCATTACTGTCTGTCCCCTTGGACTTGTTATCTTTCCTCCTAAATTCACACCCTTAGTTGCAACTATATTTTACCCGCTTATGGACATTGTTGATACCTGTGTCGTCCATGTTCCAGATTTTAATCCATACGCTTGTGTTGCACCAAGCGCTGTCTTGTAAACCTGGGAAGATTTTTCAACCTGCGGCCGATTAAAGCCTACCACCCAAATTATCAACATCAAAGTACAAGGCAGCAAGATAGAACAAGTGGGAACTTTCGTGTACTTAGGCTCACTCATAACAGAAGACGCGGAGTGTAGCAGGGAGATAAGTATAAGAACTGCAAGAGGACTGGGAATAGGAGCAGATCTGAATAAATTGTGGAGAAACCATAACATAAAAATCCCCACAAAGTTAAAGTTAATGAGGACACTTATATGGCCAGTGATGATGCATGGCTGTGAGAGTTGGACAATCAAAAAGAGGGAGGAGGATAGAATAAAGGCATTTGAAATGAAATGCATACGAAAAATCCTTGGAATATCATGGACGAAGAAGAAAACAAATGAATGGGTAGGCCTACTGGAGACGGCGGGGGTGGAAAGGAACCTATTGGAATCAATCAAAAGAAGAAAGATGTCATACTTTGGGCACATAATGAGGAAACAGGGAGATTGCCTAGAGAAAGAAATTATGCAGGGTACGGTACCGGGAACAAGAACAAGAGGAAGACCAAGGAAGAGGTGGATGGACAACATTGGCGAATGGTTGGGATTATCAACAGAGAGGTTGCTGCGAGTAGCCGAGGACAGGAAAGGATGGAGAAGAATCGTCTACAATGCGACCAACCCTCGTATCGAGGACGGTTAAAAAGAGAGAGAGACAGAGAGAGAGACACAGAGAGAGAGAGAGAGAGAGAGAGAGAGAGAGAGAGAGAGAGAGAGAGAGAGAGAGAGAGAGAGAGAGAGAGAGAGAGAGAAAGAGAGAGAGATAGAGAGAGACCCAAATTATACTGGTTGCTTTTCAGCGCTCAGAGAAAATTTCGTTTTTGAACGCTGAAAATAGATCCAACTAAGCGCATGTGAATAAGCTGGTTCCCTCGATTTCGCTTTTTTGCACGCTTTAGAAATTTCAAGATTACGATTGCGATTACTAACTACACAGTGCAACTTACTAGCACTGCAATGCCAGACAAGCAAATGCTAATTTCAGGCAAACGGGATTTTCCCTGAGCGCTGAAATTTCCAGCATAACTAATATAATTATTATTTTCATACCTCTGCTTGCCTTTCTGCAGGTATTAGCGTTATCT
The DNA here is from genome assembly GCA_963556255.1 of Allolobophora icterica. Taxonomy (NCBI): domain Eukaryota; kingdom Metazoa; phylum Annelida; class Clitellata; order Crassiclitellata; family Lumbricidae; genus Allolobophora; species Allolobophora icterica. The sequence continues at coordinate 27,130,541 of OY744614.1, forward strand.
AATTTCGAATAGGCCGTGTTTAGTTTTTGAGTAGGCCTAAATTCAGACGGTGAATGGCCTGGATTTTTAAAAAGCAAAATCTATTATCAATCATCCGTAGATGAGAAGAAAAGAGTAGGTTATTAATCCGGGATCAAAGAGAAGGAACAAGCTAGCAGCCATAGATAGGATGAAAAGAGTAAGTTAGGCCACTGACAACAGTAATAAAGTAGGGCTTATTGTTCCGGATTCCTACCTGCTATAAGGTCTTATAATGTCAAAGTTTGTCTGGTTAAACCCGAACCTCAATTTGTCTAAGACGACATAGATAATAAGCATGCAGCACTGGAATGTAGGCAAAATATTTCGTGACCTAAATATTGCGAGTTACAGACTAACCTTCTGCAGTTAAACTTCTTGCCTCTACAATGGCAGGCAAGCAAGTGCTAATTTTAGGCAAACGGGATTTTTCCTGAGCGCTGAAAATTTCCAGCAGAACTATTATGAATATGGTATAGATCTAACAGCGGTGCGCAACCTGCGGCCGTGAGAGGGAGAATTGGCGGCCGTGGACAGCTGATCAATAGGCAATGTTTTGGCGGCCGTGTGTGTATTAATTCGTAAATAAGGAAATTGTGAAATTGGTTCTGATTGCAAACAAAGAAATAAATAAATTATAACTAGCATATTCACCTCAAAGGAGCAATTGCTGACGACCATCAAAAGAATATAAGATTGCAGACTATTTTAATTAACCATTTGAACTTTTTTGGAGTTTAGAGGCATCAAAAGAATAGTATTAGGCTACTATATAAGAAAGTAGAAATCAGATTTCTCATTACAGTAGGTTTAGATCGTCGAGAATGCCACTTGAATTCCTTAAACGCAATAATGTCTCACGCAACTGACACTCTGTCTGCCTGGCTTTCTTCCAATCGCCTGAGACTTAATCCTCTTAAGACCCAGTTCATATGGCTGGGTACCCGCCAGCAGCTGGCAAAACTTGATCTGAACTCTTTCGCAGCTGAATTCCCTTTAATATCATTCTCTACCTTCGTACGAGACCTCGGTGTCATCATTGATCAGGAATTAACATTTACAAAGCACCTTTCCTCCTTGTCGCGCTCCTGCTTTTACCATCTCCGTCAGCTTAGGGTCGTTGCTCGCTCTCTCTCTCAACATCTGCTGCTTCTACTCTTATCCACGCCTTCGTTTGTTCTCGTCTAGACTACTGTTCTTCCCTTTATATTGGTCTTCCTCAAGTCCGCTTGTCCTCTCTTGAGAGGGTCTTACGGTCTGCGGCTCGCCTTGTTGGTTCTATTCCTCGCTATGGTAGCGTATCCTCCTACATGTATCATGCTCTACACTGGCTCCCTCTCCGGCAGCGTATCCTGTATCGGCTCTACTCTCTTGTCTGGCAAAGCGTCTTGGGCACAGCTCCTCGCTACTTATGCTCCATCTTTACTCTCTCTTCCTCCTTTACGGGTCGCTCAGCTCTTCGTTCCTCTACTCGGGGTGACTTTCTGGTTCCATTTGCCCGCACTGCTACAATGCAGCGTCGAGCATTTTCTGTTGTTGGTCCAACAGTGTGGAATGACTTGCCATCTTTCCTTCGCCTATCTCCTCGTACACACTCGTCTTCCTTCTACACCCTATTGAAGACTTTTCTCTATGATAAGGCCTGGCTCGGGAGCGCCTCTGAGTAGAACTCTTGAAGAGGCGCTAAATAAATTTTATGATTGATTGATTGATTGATTGATTGAAAAGCATTGGAAATGTACTGATTCTGATAAATTTAAGTGTCGCATTCGTTGTCATACGGAGAGTGAAGATATTGTGACATTGTATACCCAGACGCGCAAAATTTTAGGGGAAGGGGTGTTAAAGGGGCCCATTTGCCAAATCCAATTAGGGTAGAGCTTGGTTATGCTAACTGGCAACAGTCGGGGACCAAATTTAGGGCCTTTTAGGGTTCCAAATTTGGGGCCCTTTGGGCACCCATATGTTTGCCCAAACGGGCCCCAAATTAGGAGCCCTTTCCGGCCCTAAAATGGGTGCCCAAAAGGGTCTCAAACAACAACGCACCGATAAAAAAAATTATAAATACACAGAGCATCAATTAGAGATAATGGCGGAGACAATGACTCCGAAGATGATATAATAATAGGGCCTAATATAATAATAATCTTTTCTTTAATTAAGCCCCTGCTAACCGCACTGCGCTGTACAGTGTACAGTGAACATACATATAGTAGAAACGGCAGCCACGCAGGGCGCCTTCAATTCAATTTTTTTTTCAATTCAATTCAACTTTATTGATCCGAATTCAATACAAAAGTACAGTAACTGCCGTGCTTAGCAAGAGGACCGTATCTGCAAAAAGTCCATTCCGAGATAAACTGAAAAAACGAAATTTGAAAATGCCAAGGGTTATTTAAAAAGCTACAGTTCTAGTTTTTTCAGATATGATACTTCTTGATGATACATTTAAATGTGCATTAGCATTATTTTTATTTTTTTATTTTAAATGCCCAAAAATGCAGATACGGCCTTTTTACTATGGACTGACCGTATATATTGTTTTCGCGATGCTTAGGAAGAAAACCGTAACTGCAAGTAATAAGAAATAAACTTGTTGATGTGTTAGTTCCATAGGCGTAATTTGTGGGGAAGGGTACAAGGGGTACCCGTAACCACACTTTTTGGACTGGGGGCACCGCACCCCCACTTTTTGAACAACGCCAATCAATTTTTTTATTATTGTGCCTTCCCAGAGATCGCAGTCTCCGCCTTTTTCGTGCATGTAAGAAATTAATACTCCCCACTTTTAGACCAAAGTTACGCCCATGCATAGGCGTAATTTGTGGGGAAGGGTACAAGGGGTACCCGTAACCACACTTTTTGGACTGGGGGGCACCGCAGCCCCACTTTTTGAACAACGCCAATCAATTTTTTTTTATTATTGTGCCTTCCCAGAGATCGCAGTCTCCGTCTTTTTCGTGCATGTAAGAAATTAATACTCCCCACTTTTAGACCAAAGTTACGCCCATGCATAGGCGTAATTGTGGAGGTGCGAGGGGTACCCGTACCCCACGTTTTGGACTGAGGTACCGCACCCCCATTTTTTTAACAACGCCAATCAATATTTTATTATTTTGCCTTCCCAGAGATTGCAATCTCCGCCTTGCTTCGTGTGTGTAGGAAATTGGTACCCCCACTTTTTAGACCAAATTTACGCCTCTGCTCCCATGGTTAGTTCCATAGACGCCGACACTGGGAAGGGGGCAGGTTATATGTCCCCAAATGTTTTTACAAATGATGCCCACCAATGGAAACTTTCTTCTTTTTTGTCTCCCTTTTTTAAATTGCCGTTCCCCATAGTTGTCGGACACTGATGCCAGTACTGTCAGTGTACAGTCTCTATAATAAATTATTATTGTTCAAAAAATAGGGGTACGGTCCCTCCAGTCCAAAACTGATGCCAGTACTGTCAGTGTACAATCTCTATAATTGTCATTGTTATCTGTTAGGCTATCCTTATTGCTGATTTTATATTTTCAATCAATCAACACCATTTATTGTGACACAAACAAACTGTATATAAAGCCAGAAACAAGACATTTCAGTTTTTTATTCACAGTTCTTGTCAGTGCTCAACAGGTCACTCAAAAGGACAAGTCCCTGGGTAACCCAAATTACATGTACAATATTTACTATTCAGGCGGCTTTAAGAGTTGTAATAGCTAAAAAGTAAACAGTGGAACGTGTACAGAGCAAATAGAAAATAGTTATTGAGCTGGAACGAACAACATCTGTTCATTTCGAGAACCATTTACCACGAAGGTAGTTTGTCAGTAGGAAATCTACAGATATTAAGTCTAAGAGAGGAAAACCTATCAATACTTCCTTCAAATTCCTTGTGGATGTTGCTGGTGAGCAAGTGTCAGTGTGCAAAGTGCTTTTGTTGACAACCCTAGGCTTTGCCCAAAATAATGATTCAGTATTGAAAAGTGTGCTTAATGGGGCTCTACTGGGTCCATTACACCTACACCAGATGGTCATGGTAAGGCAAAGTCTGCTAAGAAAGTGAACCACGAGTTCTTGAAGAGTCAAACTGAGTCACTCAATCCTACTATTTCACACTACAGACGTGAGCACACACCTAACCAGCATTATCTTCTCTCAGACATAACAATTAAGCTCATGCATAAAGACTTTAAATTTAAACATAGCACAACTGTTTGTTCCAACGAAGTGTATCGTTCTGTTGTTAAGGAGATAAATATTTCATTCAGTAAGTTATAAATAGGACATGAACAGTGTGAAATATGTGAATTCTTTGCATTGCACAACAAAGAGCACAATGTTGAGCAACCTAAAATGACTGTGATGTTTGTATCAAGTGGCATAAACATATTGCATAAGCTACTGAAAGTCGACAGCATCACAGCAATATAAAAATGATTGTGCAAAACAAATTCAATCTGATCATGTATTATATGCGCAACAACTTATGGTGGACTTGCAGAAAGTCATTCTTCTGAGTATGGATATGTTTAAAATCTGCCTTGTTTACAAGATGAATTATTGCATTTAATAAGAGTTTTGTGCCGCTAGGCACCCAGTCATCCGAAATGTTGAAACCGATGGCAGTTCTTTGGCATGAAGCTACATTAATAAGCCAGCATCATGATTGCACAGGCTGAGCAAAGGACTGCGACTGTAGTTTGGAGTCCTCAACCGATGGTGCAGTTTGAACTAAGTAGTAGTCTACAATGAAAAATACATTTCAATTATAGCAACATCTAATTGCTTAAAGGCAAACAAAGTTGAATTCATACACTTCAGAATTATTTAGTATGGTGTTTATTCTTAAGAAATGTCAGTACAAAAATCACCTATTAGGTTATTCTATACTAATATGAATCCAACATGTTTTCGACAAAAAATGCGAAATATATTTTACTATAGAACAGTTATGGTTTTCTGGCATTACCTCCAAAGTATAGTGATGTTTGCCCTTTTATCCTATGGCTGATAGTTGGTGGACCGGCTGAAGTTGCCATAGTGTCCTGAAAACTCAGCACCTGGGTTGCTCTTCTTGATATTGAACTAGTTGGACCATTGCGACAATCCTTGCCGACCTGCTCATGTGCAGTGGGTAATCTGTCATTTCTGCAAAATACACAACCCCTATATGTTATGGTATGCATATTATATTACTTCAATTACCTAACAAATTCATTTAATTGTCAGATCTATGTATAGGCTCATATCAAATTCCACTAAAACCTACCATAATTACATAACAACGCTGAAACGCTGAATTATTTCCCGAGGCAGTCAAAACAATTAACAGGCAAAGGAGCCAATGAGGGGTGAAAATCGGTTTTCCTTGTGGTCAGAGGCGTCAAACTGAAGTCAATACATCATAATTGTAATTATAATTACACGTAGGACAGTATAACAGCATCGTTGGTAGCAAGCTACTTCGTGAATGGTTTACACGCACACACATCGCTAAAATCCAAACGTTAACTGTCGCATTCAAGGTTAGTCCATACTATAGTATACAATTCGCAACCTGGATTAGGTGACACTGTAAATATCTAATTCAACAGATACTTTAGTAATCTTAATCCCAGTGTTAACGAATTATATTATTCTTACACCGCACATGGTAAAGTATTAAATGCTAGGCTACCCTAGATATCCTCAAGTTGAACTCGTTTTCCACCGAATTATCACTAACGGTTTATTACTGTATCATGGGCGTTGTTAACAGCTTATATACTAATATAACTATCAACATTATTTGGGGTATTTACTGACCTCTTTGTAGAGTAACTTAGTGTTGATTTCGGAAAAAAGTCCAGTCGCAAGCACGCCATAATTTTACGTAAACCCGAGAAGGCGGAAGTACTCAATGCGCATGCTCACTGCAGATACGGTAAACAATTCCAGATGTCTGCTTAGCAAGAAGACCGCATCTGCACATACGGCCTTCTTACTAAGCACACTACCCCTTAGTTGCAGTTACGGTGATTTTAATAAGGATGTATCTCAGCCAGCAGCTCAGATATGCCTTTCTTGCTTTGTACCAATGTGTAGGGCTGGTATACAATGCCGACTATGGTAATAACTCAAAATTGAAAAAATGTCAGTTACGGTCTTTTTGCTAAGCACGGCAGAGTAGGCACCAATCGGAATGTAAAAACATTCGGGATACAATAGGGAAAGCCCACGAGGGACATAGGTCCCGCTTAATTAGGGCTGCCTATTTGTTACATAGCACTGTTGTGCACAAGACCAAAAACCTAAGACCAAGACCGAGACCAAGACCGCATGGTCCAAGACCGAGACCACGACCGCATGGTCCAAGACCAAGACCGAGACCAAGACCGCATGGTCCAAGACTAAGACCGAGACCAAGACCGCATCGACCAAAACCGAGACCGAGACCGCATGGTCCAAGACCAAGGAGATAACCAAGACCGAGACGAAAACCGTGTGGCCCAAGACCAAGACTTAAGCCTCAAGACCAACACCGTAAACGCCATTTTCGATTTAAGTGTAACATAATCCCATCATTCAAATCAGATGTTTATTAAATTTTATAAGAACTAATTTAAATCACACAAGGTTTTGTCCCCTATTCTTGCCCTGTGAGGTCTCATGAAGAGTCCACTACAGCTAAACACCCTCGCAACAGTTGCAGATGTTGATGGGATGCAAAAAACTAACGATCGCAAAGACCAGCAAATAGCGACATCAACATTTAACAAATACCAATTAACACTCCACTCTCGATCCCACCCAAGCTGTGCTGGCTTTAGGTATAGGCGATATATAGGTGGCTGCCTAGAGCGGCATTTCTCAAGGGGCGGCAAATTCCGGAAAAATAAAAATAATATAATTAGTTAATAAGAAATTAAATGGAAATATATGTTCTTAGTTTTTTGTCCTTGCTGCTTGCCTATAGCGGCCCACAGCACAAAACTGTCACAGCCGCCTCTGCAACGAAGGTCGAGACCAAAGGCAAATGACCGAGACCAGACGCCCAAGACCAAGACCATGACCAAGACCGCACCTTTAAGACTAAGACCAAGACCAAGACCGGCACATTCAAGACCAAGACCGAGACCAAGACCGCATGTTTTCGGTCTCGAGACGGTCTCGAGACCAAGACCGCGGTCTCGAGACCCCATCACTGGTGCGCTGTACCCAAACAGGTGGTCATGTTCAGATACACGATAACCCCGAGTTCATGTATAGTTCAAACGTGATTTTGCCAAATGGAATTCATCCGGGACCTGGATGAATTATTATTATTTTCTTATTCCTTATGATATAATACGATATGATCCCCGAGGACTTAGGGGGCCATCCACATATTACGTACGCACTGAGGGGTCGGGGGTCGGATTTAGGCGATTTTACGTACGGGTGCGAACGGGGGAGGGGGTCAAAATGTGTGAAGCGGACATTTGGAGCGGACACTATTCGTCAAATTATCATTATCACTTCTAATATTTTTAAATATTATAATGATTTCAATAATACGAAAACTCAAACTTTGTCGAAAACTCAAAAATATATTTTATGTTGTTTTGATGGCATGCATGAATAAATACTCTTAGGTTATCGAAAGGTGTACGACTTTAATGGTTAGTCAATATGGAATCGACAAAATAAATAATCGCCCTGAATGCCAATATAGTAATGGCCAATGAACGTTAAAGTTACACTGCTTTCATAGGTGACGAGGGATATGGATTAAAATAGGAAAGTACTGTCGAAGAGCAGCAGGATTAACCTTGAGTGTTGGGCCTTCAAGCCGGCACTTTATAGGAAACGAATATATTTTGCCATCTAATAAATAATGATATGGTCGGTAGTCCCACAGGAAAAAAGCAGTGTGATTCTCGTTAACGTTAACGATAACGAAAATGTTCGTTAACGAACCAAAAATGATTTCGTTAACGATAACTATAGCCTATAACTGTAACTAAAAATATCATTAACTATAACTATAACTCTAACGAAAATAACACTAACGAAAATTCATCGCTATTTTCGTTAATGAAATAAAAAAAAGTGCAATATCGATAAACATGGCGCATTTAATCAAACGAGATATTTTATTCGTTTTAAACTATCCTGTTTATTGTTCCGAGATAAAATGAGAAAATGTGCTGCATATTCTCCTTCCGAATATCCTGGTTTCTTTCGAAAATCTAATATTTCGAGTTTATTTTTGATGGAAAGATAATTTTCTCTTTTCGATTGTTCATTTTAGAGTGAGAAACTTGTTTTGATTTTAATTTTCTAAGTTAAAAAGGAAACGGAAAGTTATCATGTTCAAATTAGAAATGTTCATAATAAAAATCAAACTGAATACACATTTAAAAGAAAACGTGATTGTATTTTTTAATGGAAAAAAATCCATTAAATTACTGTGACAGACAGTGTGTACTGTGGCCATTAAGTATAAAATTAAAATCTGAATAACAACGATTTTTTGTCAATTTCAGTTTTTTGCATGTTAGAGTCATAGAAATATTCTGAGGGTGGAGTAATTTTCTTTGACATAATTTTGTAAGGGGGTCCTTGAATGTTTGACAGTTGATGACAAGGGAAGGAGATCAAAAACTGCCTAAAATTTGTTGACTTAATTAATGGATGACCCCATATATGGACCAGGAGGAGTGCCATATGATTGGGGTCACTTGTAATTATGTACTTACTAAAATTAACTAAAATAAAAGTCCAGTAACTATAACTATAACTATTACTAAAAAATACTACTAACTACAACTGTAACTATAACTTTAATAAAAAAAACTATTGACTATAACTGTAGCTATAACTAAAATAAAATCTATTAGGAGAATCACACTGGAAAAAAAGCCGGATAATATTTCATCGACGGCCGTCTTGTGTATCGGTCAACTTTTTAAATAATATTATTAGATAGCGTGAATCTCCAGATTTAGCACGCATTATTTTGGTGTCATATTTGATTCCAAAATATCTCTATGAGAATATATTCAAACCGTTTGAACTAATGCCCACGGAAATTATGGCGAGATCAGTACGGTATGCGATAAAATGCATTATATTGATAGGTAATCAGGTATGTCCAATAAGCATATCTGATTATCTGAAAAGTCGATAGCAAGTCGCTAAGTCAGTCGATAATTCTACACGACTCAGTCAGTCGATAAGCATGCGACTCAGTCGACTGAGTCTCTAAGTCAGTTGCTAACCCATCAAGTCAGTCGGTAATACCTTAGCGACTGACCCCGGGTACTAATTAGAACACAACCGCGCAATTCATCTGCCACAGTCTCTTTGGCAAGCACTTGTCTCGTTTGCGCGCGTGCAAAGGAAGACCCAAGGGTCTCCCTGAGACATAGAATTAGTTGCCCGTTGCTTGAAGACAGAGACGCAGTTGGAACGTGATAACTGCCTTACTTCACTGGAGGGAGTTGGAGACCGCTGTTTCGCAAGATCTCTCTGACGCCTCTTAAACAGCCCACTGCCTCTCATGTATAGACCGCGACGCTGCCTACACGGCGAGGGGCAGTGACGCAGTTTAGGGCTATAAGCACGAATCTTACTTCTGGGCGTGAGTGCAGTCCAAGCGGGCGAACAGGCAGACAGACAGAGACCAACACATTCACACATGCCAACATATAGGCAGACACAGCAATCTCCTCGCACATTCCACTCAGAAGCTTAGAGCAGATGGCACAAAGAAGAGTGAATAGAAAACGCGGAGCGATACCGCATCCGGTCTATTTTACGACGCGTATGAATTTCCGGTTTGCGTTCTCCGCCGGGCATAATATAGATCCGACGTCTCTATGATCTCATCTGCAACAGATGATTGGGAAGCGAACGACCAAATCGGCCAGCAATCTTTAACACACCCGTCGTCGACGGTGTAGAGTCGATAAGGGCACGATAATCAGGACCATCGGGGCAGATAAAAAGTCACTGGAGCAGTGCAAAGGCGTCGCTAGCTGTCTATAAAGAGCGCCGCCAGCCACGGAATCTCGTCACGCTTGACAGTCTAGCGGAGCGTTAAGTCGCTAATAAGGTCCGTTGAAGGACTAAGCAGAGTTACCCAGCAACATCAACATCAGATACAGTGCGTTACACAGCAGCAGCAGCAGCTGAAGCCCAAGCCACGAGCATCCTCGCGCCGATACTGACTGACCACCTGTCAACCGCGTTAATCTGATTGCGACTGTTGCCCAGGGAGCCAATACAGGCTTCTGCAGTTGCGGGTTCCGTTGCCAAGAGAACGTACCGGTAATCGACGAGTTTAGCTGTTGAGGTGGAGATCAATTCATCCTCTGAAGGTGGGCCTGAAGCACATCGGTTTTTTTTATATTTACGCCATTCAAAGTTATTTTCGTTACAAAAAACTGAAAACTGATTGATTGAAAAGTGCAATATCGACAAACATGAGAGCGTGAAAGTGCGCTACAACTAATAGCTTAGGCCAGGGTTGGCGAACCTTTTTTAAGGTGCGTGCCAAAATACTGCTAAATCATTTTTAAAACCACCGTCGCGTGCCCTTCGGAATATTGCACAGTATAATAGTTATTTTTCTCATATAGATTTTAGCTAACAAAACGTAAGAAAAATGAATTAAAGACGTTATTTCAAAGATTGTTTTTGAATGGTGTTAAAATAACGTCCTTCAAACAAGTAAATGTGGATTCCTACAAGGATTTTGTATTTCTACGTTTGAAATTTTGGGGGACGCTCTGAATTCCGCGTGCCCAAAAAATTTGAACGCGTGCCACTTTGGGCACGCGTGCCATAGGTTCGCCATGCCTGGCTTAGGCTATGTTCGCCTTGGATGTCGGTGAATATGTAGCGTCGGGTATTCATGAAGCTAAATATGTAGCCTTTCGAAGCTCTAAGCAAATTGTGTAACGCGTCTTAATATTAGTGTGATTGTTGTTAACGATAACTGTATCGAAAATGTTTTCGTTAACGAAAATAAAATGATATCTGTAACTAAAAAAAATGCTAACTATAACTGTAACTAGGGCCTATAGCTAAACTGAAAAACCATTAAATATAACTGTAACTGTAATTAAGATAAAAATTTGTTAGAATAATCACACTGTAATATATCTGTAGTCCATGATCTAAAAACACTACTAAGGCCCTATATTATAAATAATATCACCTTATTGATTTTCCTACATATGATTTACTAGGGTTATTGTAGCTAGCTGTTTGATCGTAATTACTACACTATTTCATTAGTTAATCACTTAAGGCTCTTAAGATAGAAAATACCTAAACCTTGAACATGTCTACACTCAGTGGATGGTTAACTGATGGCTGGTTGGCCAATGCTTGTATTAATTTTTGGTTTAAATTTCGGCTTCATTGGTAGTTAAGTCTCATAAATTTTCATCAAGATATTTACTTCATATATGTCCGTTTCAGCCTGTGAACTCCCAGGATGTCCCATTCAGGGGGACGTGTCCCTTAGGGACATCCTTTTATTACACTCAACCGGTTAAACAATTTGTTTTTCTGTCACTATTTGTCTGTAGTTTGTGTGTTCTAATAAAAACGAATTTGATTTGATTTGATTTAAAATAAGGTGTTTTCTGAAATAAGAGTATATACTGTTGACTGTTGACATGGTCGCGTATTCAGTTGAGTTGCCTGAATTATGTAGTAACTGTGGTCTAGTGTGCAATATGAATTTTTGAGAGATTAGCTCGTCAACTACAATTCTACAAACGATTACATTCTAATGCCTGGAATTTAACTTACCAGTTCTATTAGTTTGACAGATTGAGGAAGAGTGCAATTGGCATTTCCGAATATTTAAGGCAATTTCTAGGCCTATATATATATATATATATATATACATATATATATATATATATATATATACATATATATATATAATATTATAGCCTACACCTTAACGTATCTCACGTTAAACCAATAAAGTGGAACATATAACGAACTGCTATGGCAGACCAGTATGTGAGAGGCGCTTTATAAATTCCCAGATACCCTACAACGTGGGTCAATAATGTGTTAAAACTAAATTAGTGTAGTAAATATGTGGCGATCGGGGTGTGTCTGTAACTTCGTAGAGTTTGGATGACTCCGGCCAGTTTTGCACTTAGCGCCACCCATGTCACTGTGGGACACGGTAGCCGATTGGTTAAAGCGCTCGTCTTTATAACAACACGGAGAGAACGGGTTCGAGCCTCCTCCTTTGAGACGGTTACTGTGTATACGGACCTTGAACAAGTCCTTCCCTCAAAAATGCTCAGCGCCATCGATTGATGTTTGGTCGTTATAGTGGGAGGCATACTAGCCCCCTATTACCTGCCCGCAACCTCCACTCGGGCGGGAGAGGCGGCGGAACTGGCTGAGTCTACGAAAAACCCTAAGAACACTCAACTGATGCAATTCTACCATTTTGTCCCATTGGCTTTTGAAACCTTTTGGACAGCTTAACGCCATGGGACTTGCATGGCTTGCATTGCAGATTTCTCGCTGACCTAGGACGTCTCCTAAACCAAATCTCGAGACACCCAAGAGAATCCAGCTCTTTGTTCCAGCGTAATTAAGCGTTTCAACGCAGTCGTCTTCCACAGCACATATGTTCTTTCAGATCTTGACAAGGACGGCCACTCATCAGTTAACTTTATTAATGAGTATCTTACACCTGATGGATCATGATATATACCTCGGATAAAAAATAATAATAATAATGACGAGGTCTAGCATGCAGTCTAAGAATTTCTTTTATTCTCCAGATAATCTTTCAATTCCTGAGGGATCACATGTATCCTACCTCGAGGCAAACAAAAATAATCACTTCCCCTTCTAATTTCTATTTAGGGCGCGGTTGGCTATATTCCACCATCTCTGCACTATATGTATCTTACAGTGTAACTTGGCAAACGAGTTTTGTCTTCCAACCAGTACTGGATAAGCTAAACCAGCTTAGGGTCTCACAATCCGCAGAACCTACCTAAAAAATTTTTAGATTGGCGGGGCCTTTTTCAATGATACATAATATGTAATCGGTAAATGCATTCATTTAAAAATAATTTAAATATATTCACTTTAAATGCATTGCTATTAAACAATTAAAAGACAAAAATGTTTCCGTCTTCTGAGACCTTCTGGTATAATTTTTAAACAAGGGTCTTCAAGCTTTATTTAGCTTATGGGTTCACCAAGTCTAAACCCGGCACTGCTTCCGACTTGAGTAATTGTCAATGCGCAAAAAAACTGATCTCTCAGTATGTTTCGCACGCGAGGAGTCCCATTCACGTCAGCTCAGATAAATTACACAGGCGTCTTAAACTTTATCTATTTGACCGAAGGTGTGTGTCGGCGGCGTTCAAACAATCGTCGGCAATTAATCATTGGCCGAAGCGGGGCTATAAAGAATTATGGACTTCTTTATTAAATTGAATAAAAACAAAGCAGTCTTTACATTTTTAGTTATAAACTAAACTGAACCGATCGACTGAAATACGAAACTATTGTAGACTTCCTGTTACAATTGAATACATTCATTTATTATTATGGATAAATCCTATAAGGCCGTCGTTAGTGCGGTATGAACGCATTATTCAGCAAATATGCATACACATCTTCACGCATGCCTACGTGCATAAGTACGTACGTAGGCCTACGTACATACATGCATTTATATACATATATATATATATACATACATGCATGTCTACATGAGGAGCTTCCTCTCATAGGTTCGGACCATTAATTCGAGTAGAAGAAGATGCTTTTGCAAATACTGCCGTTCTGGTCGTGCCACAAGGTTTATCCCCACTTTATGGATGTACTTTCCCGGAACTGCAGAGACTCACAAGCCTAAAAGATGCAAGTAATTCCAGGAAGGTTTCTCATATCACAATCTGCGGCCGATTGCTAACAGCTTTGGAAACGCATTGATGCGCTTTATGGTTAAGTGGATTCAGTTGACCAGGGGTAGGGCGCTTACGTGGACACACTGATATTGTACAATAAGACACTATAGGCCTATGCTTTTTAATTATTTTATAATAAGATTAAACATAGAAATTTTTTAGCCAAAGGATTGTGGACTACTGTGGCCGGCTTTCACAGGAAATAGTATAAACTACCAAGCTTAACACTCTCAAAAAGAAATTAGACAGTTAAATGGATCGATACATATCACCTTGTCACCTTGTGCCGTCAGTTCGTGGAACTCTAGCGACCGTCATGACCAGCCTCCTCCATTCCTCCCTGTTCCGTACCGCGTCCCTTAGTTGTGCAAGGTTCATCGCTGTCCTCCTCTTCCAGTGTCGATACATATACTAATAGCTTATATAGTTCGCCTAGCCTATTACCTAACTGTAACTGTAACTGAGATATATCTTTGATATGGATCGCCCAGTACTCATTACACCGGCTTGCCAAGACTATGTTATTATCAGTAGTGTTTAGTACTCGCCCGATCATAATATAGCATAATAATATTGTTCAGCCATCCAAGGCGACAAGATGAGTTGAAATCCAGACTGTGACTTTGATAGAACGACAAAATAATGTAAAACTGCCGATCATTTACGTTTCCGTACAGCAATGATTGAAAATCCTGTTCGGTCATTCTTCTGACTCTTAGGCAATAAGTCAATCAGGCAGAAAAAATAATATATTTCGCCTCCTTTACAGTACTTTACAAAGTAGGACCCATATGCGATATGGGTCATATATAATGGGCTCCATGTGGGTATGCTGGCCGGTCAGATTAACATTGTCAAGGAAACGAAACGAGGCAACAATTTGTAACTGTTGTGGATCTATGTTTGTTGATATTCAGATACGCAGACGTTTTCTTTAACTCCACGATGTTCGCAGTGGTCGTAGTTGCGCTGCTGGCTCTTCCTTCTGTCGCCCAATCTCGATCAGATTCTTTCTTCAAAGAGACGAGATCGTGGGACAGTGATGCAAGGGTGTGTTCCGTGGATTCACCAGACGAGACTCGTATCGTCAGTTCGAAGAGTCAATGTGCCACCGAATGCAACCAACGATCACAGTGTTCTGGATTCGATTACAACGAGGATTCTCGAATATGTGAACTCTACTCGGGACCTAAGAACTGCTGCAGCTACGTTACTTCAAAATCTTTCTGTAGACACTACCAGGTTACCGTATTTGATAAGTACAGAAAAGGCAGGTCTCTTATCCGTTAATTATTGCTAAGTCTCATATACATATACGCAGTGATGGGCAATAGTTAACTAAAAAGTTGCTAACTTTTAGTTTAACTAAAATTTTTTAGTTAAGGATGAAGTTTAACTTTAAAAAATAGTTTAGTTAAAGCCATAGTTTAACTAAAAAAATTTAGTTGCTAACTAAAAAGTGTTTTAGTTTTACTAAAAAAATAGTTTAGTGCCCATCACTGCATATACGTTATATAAGTGAAGAGATTAAAGGTAAAGATGGAACTTGTTCACACGTTGGGCCTATCTTCAGAAGTAATTATTCATTTTGACACCATTTCCCTGCTGTAGTTATTTACATATGCAATCGTTTTTGATTGCTGTAATGGTAAATGGTAATTGTTATTAGTAAATTCTATTACACCAGTGTCTGATGCACAAGACATCAACCGATGGCACACCAAAACCAAGCCGTAATCCAATATCCACAAGATCAGTCCGTAAGACAGAGAGGCAGCCTATGGTGGATAAGCAATTTGAAAGAGGTAAGTTTTTAAGTTGAGAACGAAATGACAAAAGCGACTGACACAGGGAATGTTTGTTAGAGGCACCTGACATGCCGATTTTAACATGGAGGTTATATTCTGGATATTCTGGATATTTCTATAGCGCCTCTCGAAGTCAACTACTACTCAGAGGCGCTCCCGACTACAGCATTTGATACTGTGTCGGAATTTTCACGCCGATGCGCCACGAGCAATTGCGAGTGAAGGACTTGCCCAAGGTCCGTACGCAGCGGCTAGAGTGGGATTCGAACCTGCAGTTACAAGGCGCCGAACTTACCACTGAGCCACCACGTCCCACATATATGATTGTAACAATCATGAAAGGACATAAATTCATTCGATTTAGAGTAGGTATTAGCGCACAGAGCATTACTGATTATCTCAGACAATAAAGGAAAAGTCAAGAATTTCTATTTGAAGCTGTAAGTAGGTTATGCATTCTTTAACACTTCAAAGACCAACTGCATTGGTTTCCCAGTCGATTTCAGTAGACGCTTGTCATCAAATTGTTCAAAGCTCCGTATGACCATCGACTGAACGAATAGTTTTCGAAAGCTGTCACAGCAACACTTTTTTGTTTATTTAGGATTTGAAGTCACCAGACTACAATGTCGACAACTATGGTCCTCATTGTGGTAAGCGATTTTTTATGTTTTTTAAAGTTTAAATAGTAATCGAAGAATCTTTCTTGGTCTAGTTTAAGCATACAAGTAAAGTAGGCCTACGACTTTCAATTGAAAGTAGCTGTATAGTGAAGACATATGAAAAATTACAGAGGAAACTATAGTTAAATTTGATTTATTCCTTGCCGATACAGACTAGGGTCCTGTAATGAAAGTTAGTGAGGATGGGGACGCAACTGAGGCTTATGAAAAGTTTTTGAAAATTTATAAAACAGCTTATGATAATGCATTCCCATTAATAATTGAAGATAATAAATCGAGGAAATTTAATGATTTTTTCACTAATATTGTTCAAACACTTGCTGAGAAACTACCCTACAGGCCCCGTTCACTTCAGTAGTTATCTTCAGGTTCTCCAATACAATTCAATGGATGTTCTGGTACCACCCGCGAGGAAATTCTGGAAATAGGTCGGAACTTAAAAAAACCGCAGTTAAAGGGTTGATGATAGAAACCCTTCTCTTGCTGAGCCTCATCTAGGTAGAATTGCTTTATACCTTTGGTGGAAATTATAAATTGTTCTGTAAACATTGGAATTGCTCTTGCCGCCAAAAAATTGCTTTAAGTAGTACCTATATTAAAGAAAGGTGATAAAACGTATCTCTAATTATAGGCCTTTTCTGTCTTACCTTATGTTTCCAAATTCTATGAAAAGCTTATGCACAATAGGCTATCTTATTGTGTTGAAAACTTGATATTATTTGCCAATTAGGCCTACAACATGGATTCCAACAGGGACAGACATTCCACTTATTTGGCATTAATGAATATGCATGATATGATCACCAAGGCTATAGAAAATAATAAATACTCGGTGCGGTTTTTCGATCTAGCAAAGGCGTTGCATACGGTTGATCACAAAATCCTATTAAACAAATAGAATACTGTGGAATTAGAGGTACTCAGTTAAACTGGTTTGCCAGTAATTTAGATAAACGCGCTCTGAGGGTTTTCTGTAATAGTGTATGTTCAGAACTTAACTGGATAAAATACGGTGTCCCGCAGTGGTCCAATCTTGGAACCTTATTATTCCTTCTCTATATTAATGGTCTAAGCTAAGACTTCCCCAGCCTCTTACTTTATACTGTTCGCAGATGGAACCAATGCTTTTTATTCTCACCCGTCTTCGAGGGAGTTTATTAGGGTAGTTAATATGGAATAAGAAACAATAAATGCTTGGTTCTCTGCGAATAAACTTTCTTTGAATGTAGATAAAACTAATTACATTCTTTTAAAATCCTATAGAAAATAAACACCTCACGAGAATTTAGATATAACTAAAAACGATGCTCCTCTTACAAGGGTTGAGTAAATTATACGTTCCTTGGTGTACCCTACATGTAGATCAACATCTAACATGGAAATCACATAATAATGAAATCTCTAGTAAAATTGCTAAGAATGTTGAAATTCTGAGCCTTATTGCTCGCCTGTTACCTCAGTCTGTTAAATTAAGTTTATATTATGCACTTATCTTTCGTACCTTAATTACGGTATATGATTTGGGCAATAACTTATCCCTCCAGGCTAAGGGATTGATAAATCTACAAAAAGGGTTGTACCCTTGATTGCAGGTGCCCGAAAATGGAAGTATACTGCCCTATTATTGTTCAGAGAATCTACATTATTTAGAGTGGATTAAATAATTAACGATCTTTAAGTTAATTAATAGAATTATGGGAATTCTTTTCGGAGGAAGATTTTTCAGTCATATATAAATAGAATCCGTATATTTTATCCAAACCTTCTATACCTTATCGTCACCCTAACTGAATTGAAAATGGGAAAGATTGTCTGATTTCGTTCAGTCGACTGGATCCACCCGGAAAACTGTTCTCTTCCGTTCACCTACAACGGTTCCCTCTTCTACGGATGTACAGCCAACGTAACGTCTCCTGGAAAAGAGTTCGGATGCTTCAGTGTCAACAGAACATGGAAAGCGTGTTGTCCACCAGAAAGTAAGTATACTCACCGATGTTATCGTCGTCATCATCGCTTTCATCAGTCCCATGACGACAACAATGATACGAATGACAAGCTAGACATAAACTTCAAAAGAAATTTTAAAAAACGTACGATCCAACTGACACTCAAAAGTGTTAGTTCCAACTTCTAAACCAAATTCAGTTCCATGCCGAAGATTGATTGATATTCCAGACATGTCTTAAAGATAACACGTCTTCTCTTGAGACTTTGAAACTGTCCTTGCACAGCAACATGAAGTCTTGACACCTCAACCCAAACAAAAAACAATCAAACTAGAGGGCTTCTTTAGAGCTAGAATGAAGGCTAAAAAAGCTCACTTTCTATAACATGAATGACGGATAGAAAGTTAATTCCGCAGAATATGAATGACGGCCACACAGCTTACTCGGCTGAAATAATCTATCATTCTCATTCCTCTACCAATACCACTACTCAAACACCGTCATCTGCCATAGGCTTCTGTATTTATCACCCCACAGGCTTTATATTCCAAATTGAAGTCTCACCCCTTCAAGAATTCATATCCTAATCCATCCGATCGCCCACTTTCCAAACTTTCTGTCCTCGGTGATACCGGACTCGGACCACCACTGGAAATCGATCTCTGGACAACCACACTGAATATGCTGGTGCCTTACGTTTAGATTTGGAGTAGAGCATTAAAAATTTGGAGTTTTCTGTTACGATTTCGAACAACTCCCGAAACTGCAATAAGACAAAACAACATGATAGACAGTCGAGGATTGTTACCATGGCGACCCATTGTTCAGTCGAATGGGAAAAGAACATATCGCGCTGAAAAAACAACAATGACGAAATGACCATGTCCCGCATTTCTCAAACGCACTTGATTGAACTCTATACAGAAGTCCACAACAGAAAAAGGATAATAAACTAGGGGAGAGTTGCCATAAATGGACCACCTAAGGGAAACTGAGGTTTACTGAATGAATGCTACCGAATTTCTAAAGGGAAATTATGCCATATGATGGGCTGATTGGTCAAGTATGTTGTTCATAATCAAGGGACAGATAGTATTTATGCATTCATGCAAAATAACTAAAACAACTTGGCCTCTAATAGGTCCAATCAAGGCAACCTGTTTCCTTAAATGGACCACATGGTGTCCTTGATTGGACCAGTTGCCCTGAATGGGACATATTATATTAAAGACGTTTTTTAAAGATAATTTGAAAGAAAAAAACACTTTAAACGTTTTAAAACACTAATTGTCTAAAACATGCAATAAAGGCGTCTGTATCTAACTGTCAAAATACTATAAAAGTAGTTGAAAATAAACTTAATATATGACTAACATAACCACTGCCAGTAAACTAGTTAGGTGTACATTGTCAGAATCACTAGTTAAATATAGACTATACATAGTTAACTAAAGACTAATTAATTACGACTAAATGATTAGTTAAGTCTTTTATTAATGTTTAGTAACAACCATTTGAGTCTAACATGTCATGTCATGTCATGTCGCCGTCGTCGCTTTGCGATGATAGGCTACATGAATGGGTCAACATTGTCCAGCATTTCCTATCGCGTACTGCAGCCATTAGTCTGGTTCCAATCCATTTTATAATGTTGTCAATCCAGGATATTCTTGGTCTGCCGCGGTTGCGAATCCCTTCTACAAGGCCTGTCATCAGGCTGCCTTCGATGTTGTCCTTCGGCTGCCGCATGATATGTCCAAAGTATCTTAGCTTGCGGGTTCGGACGTGGTTCAGCAGTTCTAACACGTAACAATTAATAGGGGCCTACTTAGAGGAATTACACACAGTTTGCACAGAGGAACACATCATCATCAAGCAGTCCCCGCATTTTCTTTTACTCGTAGACATCTACATATACAACTGAAAGAAAATGTTGTTCGACATAATACAAGCCAATGGAACTTATTATTATATAAATAAGCACCACAAGCACAGTATAACATTGCAAGTGCCGGTGTCCTTAAATGGACCACCCCAAATTATCGGTCCAATTCAGGAAACTAAGTGTGGTCCATTCCAGGCAACACGGACTACTTCTGCTTACACTGCGATAGTTCAACCCACGTCAGTCTCAGCCTAAAATCACTTATTGTCGCTCAAACATGAAACCTGGCTGTAACTAAAACAAATTTGATTGCATTTTTTAAATCTGATCTTAAATGTATATCCTCGTTGTCAGGTACGGCTAAAAATAGATCAGAACTACATGAAACAGAGTTGTAACCACAATTTAATAAATGTTTAGTATTCCGTAAAACTGCCTACATCGATACGATCAATATTCAACTGCGTAAGAATACAACAGTTGAAAACGAGGTTAAATGGGTATCTAGGGTGTAAATCGGCTGTGGTCCAATTAAGGCAACGGTCCATTTGGGGCAACTCTCCCCTACTGTATCCGAGATTTGAAACACAAAGGCTCATTCTCGGTTCGTAAATCAACATCACTTCTACGGTTCAGTCTGTCAACCCTCAGTTAAAATTCACTAGTCGACAACTGTCTCGACCACCGTCCATAGAATCAACAAAAAGTGTCTTCCTCCAACAATGCGACCTCCAGCTTCGCCATCACCTGAAAGTAGTTCCTCAAACGTCATTCTCAATTTCGCTCCTTGTGCGCTGTAGTTTTTGTGACAAGAGAGTTATTGAATAGTAATGACGACTAATTTCAGTCTGCATTAAATTACATTCCATCGATTAGAAAACAATCAAATTTGACTTTAGTGATGACAATGATGACGATAATGATGACGATAAAAATGTTTTTTTCATTCGTCACTATATTCTTCGGCAAGTGCGACGATCCTGTCAGAAATACTTTGCAGCAGCCAATTTTGCCTACATTGTAAAATGTTCAGTATAAACGTTTTTAAAGATGCAATTCAAAGTGACTCGTGGTTCGTTTCAGCGTTCGAAGTTAGCTACACAAACGAAAGTGTAACAGTTCCAGGTTTAAGCGTAACCATTCCAGTTCAGTCGGTGAATGGATGGATCGTTTTCCAACATAGGTTTAACGGAATGACGAATTTCTCCCGACCATGGATCGCCTATCAGACAGGTTTCGGTGTCTGGAATGGCGAGTACTGGATGGGACTGGAAAAGATCCACCAGATGACCACCCAGGGATCGTGGAGGTTGAGGATTGAACTCCTTGGAAAGGAAAACGCCACCTGGTGGTCAGTGGAATACGACGATTTCGTTGTCGGATCATCTGTTGGGAAATACCGTCTTCAGGTGTCGAATTACAGTTGGGGTGATATGCCGAACGTGCTGAATAATCCGGGAGTCAATTATCAAAACGGAATGCAGTTTTCAACCTCCGACTCCGACAACGATAAGTACATCAGCGGAAAATGCGCGGTCGTCTACGGAGGTGGTTTCTGGTACAACAAATGTTTCGGGTTGAACATCAACGGCGATTACAAATCGGATAAGTTCGGCTACGCATTGTTTCTACCCGACAATCCAATGGTGACCGCTTCAGTCACTCGAATGATGATGAAGAAAACAGCCTAGACTGTCTTGTGACGTTCCTTCGCAAGTGGGCTTTAACGATAAACCTTTTCAGTAATGGAGATAGTAATGTTTAGTAGAAATTGTTGAAGATATATTATTTCATAATGATAATAGTAATAATAATAATAATAATAATGATAATAATAATAATAATAATAATAATAATAATAATAATAATAATAATAATAATAATAATAATAATAATAATAATAATAATAATAAGGGAGACAGCTTACCTCTTCCAACGAATATCAGTCTGCACTCAGCGCTTTAACGCCGTAGCTTTCAGAGGCACTTTCACACCACACACCGGGGATGACGACCATGAGCTCCAAGCTTAACTAGTCTATTAGTAGACAGTCTCTTAGGGCCTGAGGGATCTTAAATACCTCGGGCAAAAAAAAAAAAAAAATAATAATAATAATAATAATAATAATAATAATAATAATAATAATAAAGCATAAACACCCGCTCGCACCAGTGGACAGGAGAACACCTTGTGATCCAGACAGCTCAGAGCGCTTCATCGCGTTGCAGGTTTCGAAAGAAGAAGTCACTAGGGCAATCTCCTCTTTCCCATCGGGTTCTGCAGGCGGCCCCGACGGCATCACCCCACAGCATCTTAAGGATCTCGTGGCCTTTGGAGTGGATGACAACATCTGCCAACATCTATCCGACCTTGTCAATATGCTTTTAAAAGGAGGTTTACCCGAAGAGGCGAATGAGGTCATTTACGGAGCAAACCTTTAGCCCTAAGCAAGAAGGACGGAGGCATCAGACCAATCGCGGTGGGCTACACCTGGCGCCGCCTGGCGGCAAAGTGCGCCAATTCATACGCGGTGACAAGACTGTCTCAGCTGCTCGCCCCCATTCAGCTCGGGGTAGGCATTCCAGGAGGTGCTGAAGCAGCTGTTCATGCAACACGTCGTTGGGTTACCACGATGCCTGAAGACAGCGTCCTGGTGAAGCTTGACTTCACTAACGCTTTTAACACTCTGCGCAGAGATTCGCTTCTAGAGGCAGTGGCTAGAGACATCCCAGAGCTCTACCGATTTGCTCACGCCGCCTACTCCAACCGCCCACTGTTGCGCTATGGCTCGAATATCATAAGATCTGAAGAAGGGACTCAGCAAGGCGATCCACTGGGCCCTCTGGAGTTCTGCCTTGTCTTACAACCGGTTCTGATAAAGCTGAGTTCGGATCTGCGCATTGGATACTTGGACGACCTGACATTGGGGGGTAGCAAGGAGTCAGTGGCCGCCGATGTTCACCTTATTGCGCAAGAATCAAAGAAGCTGGGTTTGCTATTAAACCGCAGCAAATGTGAGATCGCCTGCCAGAACATCCAAACACGGATCGTTGACCCGGCGTTTCAAGACTTTACAAACATGGCCTTCGAACAGATGACCTTGTTGGGTGCGTCTCTGATACAAGGTCCAGCTGTGGATAAGGTCTTAGAAACGAAAGCTAACGATCTTGAGAGAGCAATCGCAAGACTATCCTTACTTCATACACATGATGCTCTGGTTCTGCTGAGAAACAGCTTAAGTGTACCGAAGCTGTTATACAGTATGCGCACAGCCGTCTGTGCTAATTGCCCGGGCTTGGCTCGGTTCGACAAATTATTGAGAGAAGGTTTATCGACCATCCTAAATGTAAACCTTGACGATGACCGGTGGCTCCAGGCTTCTTTGCCGGTGAGAGACGGTGGTCTGGGAGTTCGTTGTGCATCTACGCTGGCACTTTCCGCCTTTCTGGCTTCTGCTGCTAGCACAACCGAACTGCAGACATGCATCTTACCAACCGAGGCGGCTGAGATACCATACGAACTGGTCAATTCAGCACTCACCGCGTGGAAGACCCTGACAGATGCAGAACCACCAACAGGAACAGCAACTCGTCGCCAAAAGGAGTGGGATATAACATAACATAACATAACATAAGTCTTTATTGTATCTCATCAAGCAAAGAGTACAAAAGATGGAACAAAAAAACAAAAAATTAGTCATCATACAGTCGATATCAGCTACATTCACATTGTTTCGATTGACATGTATAAGTTGGATGGGATACAACAGGGAGATCCAAAAGGGATGGTATCCCGCTAGGTAGGGCCCCCGGTGGCATCATTATAGATAGAACAAGACGAACATGACATATAATCATTCATTTAGCTAACTAAACTATTTAGTCTTAACTAGATAAGATAGCATAATCAGCAGGAAACGAAACTATGATGGAAACAAAGAAGGAAGAAAAAAGAAAGAAAAAAGAAGAGAGGAGGGGGTGACCTGGGCGATCCAAATATTTGTATTGGTTAAATCATCAGATGTGTTCGTAGAGACCTTTTAAAAGATGCTAGAGATGGAAGACTGCGCAGATTGCAGGGTAATTTGTTCCAGATAACAGATAACAGGGCCCTCCTGGGATATCCGATACACAGACAAGGCACGGACAGGCCTGCTCGAGTCCACCAGCTGTCCTCGCGATCGTGCTCGCCTGCTAGCTTCACGAGCACCTCATTCTGGTGACTGGATGCTAGCTCCTCCGGTGACTGCTTTGGGCCTTCGCCTTTCAGACGAGGAGATACGGATCGCTGTCGGGGTGAGGCTAGGCACGACACTCTGCGAGCCGCACTTGTGCCACCACTGCCGAGAAAATGTCGACGCAAGAGGGCTTCATGGTCTGGTTTGTAGAGGAGGAGGAGGAGGGAAACAACAGCGGCACGCTATGCTCAACGATGTGATCTGGAGAGCGCTGAGCAGAGCGAAAATCCCTGCTCAGAAAGAGCCTCTCGGCCTCTCAAGAGGAAATGGAAAGCGACCAGACGGTGTCACGCTGATTCCTTGGTCACGCGGACGATGCCTGACATGGGACGTGACAGTGCCCGATACCTACGCCACCTCCCACCTTGCCCACACATCCATCGGAGCTGGCGAAGCCGCGGAACGTGCAGTTCTGATCAAGAGGGCGAAATACGCAGCCATCACTAACACCCATACCTTTGTGGCGATCGCCTTGGAGACGGGCGGATCTTGGAGTGGCGAAGGTCTACAGTTCGTTGTGGAGCTGGGAAGCCGAATATCAGACTCAACGCACGATCCACTGGAGACATCGTATTTGTTCCAACGGATTTCAGTGGCCCTGCAACGTGGAAACGCCATCTGCCTTTCCAGGACCCTGCCACCTCTGTCTGAGTGACGCTGAGATGGCGCTTCGGATAATTTAATCATTACTGTTAAATATAATAATAATAATAATAATAATAATAATAATAATAATAATAATAATAATAATAATAATAATAATAATAATAATAATAATAATCTGTCATTTATATCGCGCCTAAACAAAAATTAATGACAATCTTGCACGAAAGCGTGTAACAGAAAGTAGACTAATCATAATACATCCTAAACAGATAAGTTTTAAGGTTAGATTTGAAGATCAATGGTGATGAGGAGTTACGAATAGAATCAGGAAGTTTGTTCCAGTCGGTCGGTCCGGCTAACGCAAAAGCCTGATTTCCAAGTTTTCTGCGTGAAAGTTGTTACAGGTTGGGCTATTTCGAAACGATAGTGTGGGTTGAAGGCAAAAAATAACTTACATTTTTTCATTTATTTAGTTATGTCTCTAAACGTGAACTGTGAAGCGTTGGAGCACATGTAACTTCTAAATATGAACGGGAGGCGGTTTCTGGTACAACTCTTGTTTCGCGTTGAACATCAACGGCGATTACAAATCGAATATGTTCGGCTACGCATCGTTAGGCCTACTACCCTACATCCAATGGTGCCTGTCTTGACCGCTCGAATGATGATGAAAAGAATAGCCCAACCTGTTTTGTGCCGTTCCTCAGCAACTAGGCTCTGTAACAAATTGAACGTCAAAGCAATTGATGAAATGCAGATACTAGCCTATGTTTAGTAACAATTCGTGACTATAGAATTAAGCAGGTCTATGTCCACATTTTTAAAAACCGAGAAAAACAATTTCTTAGATTTACTGACGAATATGTTTCGCGCTCTTTCACTGATGGTAATTAAATTAAAATTTGTGGAGAACAATGTTTTTCCCTAGTACGATTATGTGTGTATTTTGATTATATTGTACACTGAGTTTGAGCAAGTTTGATATAATCATGACAAAGATGACTAATTTTGGACATAGTTGAATAAATATCAGTTAAACACAATGCAGTGTTAAAATTATATGGCACTAGCCTATGTCCACAAGCAACTTTGTTATGAAACAGTTGCAAGTGACGTCGAATTAGCTTAGTACATTATGCTAATGTACCAAGCTGAATGTACCTGAATCGATGCATTAGAATTGATTTATGTTGATGTACTAAGCTGGATGTACTTGAATCGATGCATTGCATTGGAATTGATTCATGTTAATGTACTAAGCTGGATGTACCTAATCACAAACACTGTGCCTAAGGGTAGTATTTGAGGCTGTTGAATCCACGCTTAACGTACAGTCAAACTGACCTATATCGATGCATTGAATGGTGTCTTAAATTATCCCAGTCTATGTTTTGTAATCAAAGTTATTCTAGCCCACATTCATGGTGCATTGGAATTGTCTTATATTGGTGCTTGAGTTCAGTGGCGGCGATCTTGTTTGACAGGTGGGGGGACATTTTGGAACTGATCTGGTCAAAAAGAGTTTTGAACTGTCTGGTCAAAAAAAGGTCAAACAAATTTCTTAGCCTCAGCGCTATAAAACTTGATGACCTTTTTTGGTGTTTCTTCAAGATTTGGGGGGTCCGATGTATGGCGTGTCCCCCCACTCTTAAAGGTGGGGGTCTTGTCCCCCTCGACCACCTCCGGATCGCCGCCCATGCTTAAGTTAGATGTACTTGATTTCAAACTGTGTAATGCTCCAATCACCACTGGTTTCCAAAACAATGACCTTTTCCCCAACATCCCATTAAACATTTGATGGGACACATATGGGCCATTTCAGGGTCCAATATGAAAATATAAGGGTTCCAAATGGGCTCCACCTGAGCATGCTGGTGGGGAAGGACTAGTCAGTGGCGTCTCCTATTGTCGACTTTGTCTCCGCACTGGTGGCATTAATGCGGTTCGCGGTATGTTGTGTCCAGGCTCACCCAGTCGGCACCGTACAACGCACTCATGCGTTTGCATTACTTAGTTACAGGTATCAACATGTTAGGCATACATAAGTTCTGAAAATTAATAGTACAGTGACCAGAACATTAAAATCATTAACTATTCGTGCATTGTAGTTAAACAAGTAGCGTTGCCAACTCACATTAGATACATTTCTAAGCCCTGTCGCAATTCCTCTTTGGATCCTGTCAAAGGATTTGAACGGGCATTGGCTGAACACCATCATTCATTCTAAGAACAGAGCAATAAGCCCACTAATCGATTTAAATTTTATATGGGTGGCCAGAGGGTTGTGTGAGCTTGGGCAGCCCCCGTAGAACCCATTTTGGACCTGGGTCAGAACTCAGAAGCTCATTAACCCACTCTCGCGATGTCCGACTTTTGAGTGCTGGGAGAAGTGGATTTATGGATGTGAACTGCTTAAATCCTAACCCACTGCAGCTTGAGGTCAGATGTTCCTCATATGTGGACAAGGGGGATGGCTTTATGCCCAATGCAGACGTCCGAATCTAAATGCGCGGTAAACAAGTAGCTTCCGTTTTCAAACTTTGATAATCACCTATATTCTATTTTTTCAAAGGGCTATATATTTAATATGCTGATACATGTATCCATACACGCATAAGTAGGCCTACATATATACATACATACATCCATCTATCCATGCATACACACATGCATAGATATATACATATATACAAGCACAGAAGTGCTGGCCCAGTCTTCCTGCACCTATATAGTCAGGAGGCCAAAAGCCTTCATGTTTGAAAACCAGTTAAAATGTACTTACTGTGTTGCTCTAAGCATTTGCGCTATCAGCTGACAGAGTAAAGCATCCTAGAAGTGGCTTGCTACACTTGTCTGGCTCACATAGTCATCGGCCTACGTGCAGCGTTTTGTTTTAAACGCGGCATATTTAAATTTTCTTATGCAAACATACAGAGGCGTAAGTGTGTTCTAAAAGTGGGGGAACCAGTTACTTCTGCACTTTCGCTTTTCGCTTGGAGACCATTCGGGATATTACCATGCCAGTAACTGATTATTGAAACGTTGATGAGCTATCCTCCAAAACAGCAATTTTATCGCCTACAAAGTCATCTACTAGTTTTCGTTTTACAACAGAAGTTTATCCATTTTCCCTATCAGCAATATCGGAACATGACGTGTATAATTCAAAATCAACGGCGTCTTAAATGCTTGTATTATGAAACGGAGGGAGCTTTCTTCAGTTAGCCGGCTCGGAAATGTTTAACCAAGGACAGTTATTGATTCTGAGATTGTGAGAGGACTGAGGGTGAGGAGACATATCAAGGCTGACAATATTATCCATATACGGATAATAACTTATGAAGGATATAGAAACGCACTTTGACCTACATCTCCACATCCCGATATCACTAAGATGACAACCATAAGGCGTAGAGTAAGGGTGATGTCAGATCTTTCCAAGTAGAGTGTTGCCGTGGCCCAGATCTGTGACGCCTGCGGTCTGCGGGCCGGTCACGGCGTTTAGTCTGTCGAGCGACCTGTGTGAATGAAAGTCTGCCTGTCTGATGTCTTGTGACTCATTTGGTCTGGGTCTCGGTTTACCTGTGTATATAATTATCTTCGTACTTTTGTGGTACATTCTCCTCACTCTGTCTGCACACACGAAGCAAGGCGAAGACTGCGATCTAAGGGAAGACATAATAGTAAAATATTGATTGGCAAAGTGGGACCATAAGTGTTTGTGTACGTACTTATATACGTACCTATGTACGTTCTTATGTGCGTACTTATGTACGTACTTGTGTACGTAAATATATGCGTACATAGGCCTACATGCATACATTTAATTACATATATACATACATACTTACAAATATACAAGCATACATACATGCATACACAAGCATACATACATGCAGAAATACCTACATGGATACACACATGCATGCACACAAATATACAAACAGACGCACGTACACAGACACATATAAATACAATACATAGCCTACATGCATAAAAACAAACAATCCACACGTACGTACGCAAAACACAAAGCCATGGCAGTAACGATGTCCTTGACAACGGAAATTGGTCTATTCACCGCCACGCAGCACGAGTTAAAAGGCAACGTGATAATGGATTAGGCAGAGTCCCCGATAGGTGTCGCTATGAAGCGATTTCTCGTATCATATAATGGTGTACAATTTTTCGCCTGTGTTAAAATCATGAACCTGTGTTTGAATTATACGGTAACCGGGCATTTCGGCGCCGGACAATTCAGCACGGACAATTCAGCACGGACAATTCGGTACGGACAATTCGGCGCGAACATTAGTCGCACCAAACAATCGTTCTCCAGTTCTGTTCTCCTGCTCCGGGAAGCAAGGCGGAGACTGCGATCTCCATGTCCTACTGCTACACGGTCCACACCTATCTGTTGGTTGGTTGGTTGGTTGGCAACCATCTAGTGTACTGATGTTGCTTTTTGACAGCTTGCATTAGTAATAAACGAAAATTGATTGATTTTCAACACAATTGTAAATAGAATACAAGTCGCCCAGCCAACTCTGCCGCGATTCGTAGTCAGTCAAACTGCAACAGGAACAGAATATCAACCGAATGAACATCGAGGGTCTAATTGCAGGCGAAGATTTATTTTATTTTATTTATTTATTCCGGATATTTCTATAGCGCCTCTTGTAGTCTACTCCAACTCAGAGGCGCTCCCGACTACAGCAGTTGATACTGTGCCGGAATTTTCACGCCGAAGCGCCACGAGCAATTGCGAGTGAAGGACTTGCCCGAGGTCCGTACGCAGCGGCTAGAGTGGGATTCGAACCTGCAACCCTCCGGTCACAAGGCGCCGAACTTACCACTGAGCCACCACGCCCCCACAAGATCATCCTCTGAGGAAGAAGAAATATAGGGATCTGGATCGTCGGTTGCGGAGGGTGGTCTAAGATTACGGAAACCGCGCATGCATTGCTTACTTGCGCGGATGCAGTCACAATATTAAATTTAGTTTAAATTAATCACATATAATTACGTTTTTCAGAAAACGCCTGGACAACTTTTTAAACTTTCTTTCGTGACTTTTTTTTTATTATGCGCAGTAGTGTGGTCTTAGATTACCTGTTACATATTTACGTAGCCTACATGCATACATGTATACATAGGCATACATACATAGTGATACGAACATCTGTTTCTTTATTATTCTATCTCACTCTCCATCTCTTACTGTAGGTTTAAATTTATGTTCCTCCGATTCTCCGTCTGTGTGGGTACATCTTCCTATGTGCATCAGTGTCTTTGTATCTGTCTATGTATCTTTCTGAATCCTTGCGTATGTCTTTACCTGTTTATGTCTTTCCACCGCTCTCATTGTCTCCATTACTGTCTGTCTCGCTGTCCATGTCTATGTCTGTCTTTGTCTTAGAATGAGACCAAGCCGCTGATGTTGAAGTTGGACCCTACTGCTACATCACAATCATCATCATCATCGTCATCGTCACGGTCACGGCCATCATCACTATCGCAATCATACCTTCGCATGGGCGGCGATCTAGGGGGGTCGAGGGGGACAAGACCCCCCACCTTTAAGAGTGGGGGGTCACGCCATACATCGGACCCCCCAAATTTTGAAGATACACCAAAAAAGGTCAAGAAATGCAATTGTGTGTGAGGGCGAATATGAGTTTTGAGTGCCTTTTTGACCAGAAATGTTGTTTTGAGCAGAATTGTCCCCCAAAATTGAAGAAAAAAGTAATGGAATTGTGTAAGAGAAGGAAAAAAGGAAGAGAAGGGGAAAAAGGCCTGTGGAGACCCAACGTGAAAAAAAGTCGTGAGTTAAAAAAAAAGGTAAGTGGCAGAAAATTTTTTGGGGGACAAGATTTTAAAAAACGGTCGTCGACGAGATCGTGGCCGACTTTGTCTCCCCACCTCTGAGACAAGATCGCCGCCACTGTACCTTCGCCTCCTTCTCTCTCTGGTCTTCCAGCACCGGTCTTGGAACTTTCCTTTTTTGTACTTTTGTACCGACACGACGCAGCGCTCGTTAATAAACTGGAGAAACTGCGTCTAGCATAAGAGTAGCGCTTCAGAAATTTAGAGTAAATACCCGTTCGATTGTGATCACACACATTGCGCATACGCAAAATATTATTCTCCATTTGGAAATGGCGTTGAAATGATGTGTAATTCCAGTTTAACGACACCGTGTGATAACTTTGATCATTAGCGTAGCCATCCCTGCCAGGAACTGAGGCACGGATGCGCAGTGGCTGAGTTCGATCAATTCCCTGGTGGCTCCTACACAATGGTCGTGTGGGAGGTATAAGCAGATCCCTCGTGACGTCACATATGGCTCGTATGAGGAAGCACTCGCATTTACTGCTCATAAGCTGAAGTTCGCCTAATGCATGCTGTAAAACGACAAATGATCGAAGAGTAGACGTTACATACCGACATCAGCTACGATGTAAGTTACCTATGTAATTGGAGAAGAAAACCTCAGTTAATGAATATTTATAAACGTTTCTTTGCCAAAATAGTGATTATGATAATGCTGTTGATGTAAAAAAACAACTTATATATTTGGGTTAAAATTCGGAATTTTAAAATACGGTCGAGTTCTAAATTCTATGACTATCAACTATCCCTGCTTTCTTGATGACGTTTATAATTAAGATAATGATAATGATCCCCTTTGTTACGCTAAAGAGACAGATTGGTCATTCCTGCAATTGGGTGCAAATCAGACTGTGAAAAAAAATATTTTTTAAAGTACTTTTTCAGAAAATTTGACGTGGTATATGGATAGATATGATACTGTTAGGGGTTGATGCAAAATATGCAGGCTTAAATACTACTCATAGAGATGTGATCCGTGTCAAAGTTAGTAGGCCCTATATCTGTCGTTAACTTGTCAACCCTGTTACCGACAAACATGGTAGTATGTGGGTAGGTAGAGGTTATCACATATTTAAGAGGATGGTGTTTCTAGTAAAAATAAGTGTCCCCATGTTAAAATAGCATCAAAAATGAAACTGAAAAATAGCCAATAATTATATTTATTAAACAATAATCATTACAAATGTTGTGTACTATGCATAGCAAGCATGACATAGATTCAGCTGCAGACAAATAACCAGAACTCACATAGTAATTAAACGTGCAGGAGTACATAAATGTGATGCACACTATTTGAGTGTATGACATTTATCGTCTTCGCATAATATTTAGAAACTGTTTAAAAGTGTCAAAGGCTCGTAACAGAGTTGACGCTGGGGTAACAGAGTTGACAAGCATACTAAATACAGGTAGTCACACTCAAGAGTAAGCTGTGATAGTAACACAGTAATAAAACTGTTAATTTAGCCATACTGGGGCGTAACTTGGCCTATAAAGTGAAGGGGGAGTACCAATTTCTTCTCCACTTTCGCTTTTAGCATGGAGACCATTTTGGACATATTACCCGCCAGTAACTTATTATGAAACGCTGATGAGCTTACTCCATAACGGCAATTTTATCGTCTATAATGTCGTCCACTCGTTTTCGCTTTAGAACAAATTTATCCATTTTCCTTAGCAGCAAAATCGGAACACGACGTGTATACCTGTAAGTCAAAATCAACGACGTCTTATATGCTTATATTATGTAACGAATAGAGCTTTCTTCAGCTACACAGTTCGGATATGTTTAACCAAGAACAGTTATTGATTCTGAGATTGGGAGGGGACTGAGGGGTGAGGAGTCATATCAAGGCCGACAAAATGAGTGTGGGTCCATATACGGATTTGTAACTGATGAAGGATATAGAAGCTTGCGCTTTGGCCTACATCTCCACATCCCGATATTACTAAGATGACAACTATAAGGCGGAGAGTGAGGGTGACGTCAGATCTTTCCAAGAAGACTGTAGCCGTCGCCCAGATCTGTGGCGCCGGCTGTCTGCGGGCTGCTCACGCCGGTCAGTCTGTCGGGTGACCTGTGCGACTAAAGTCTGCCTGTGACTCAGTTCGTCTGGCTCTCGGTTTACCTGTGTATGTAAGTACTTTCGTACTTTTGTGGTACATAGTCTACATCCTCGAAGCAAGGCGGAGATTGCGATCTCTGGGAAGGCACAATAATAAACTATTGATTGGTATTGTTTAAAAAGTGCGGGGTGCTGTACTCCAGTCCAAAAAGTGGGGGCGCGGGTACCCCTCGTACGGCCCACAAATTTCGCAATGTAGCATACCTCATAACCTGTTGATAAGAAATATAAATTACGAATGTGGAATGTGCTTAGATATAACCAGAAACTACAGTAGAACTATGCTTGGGGAACTCTGTTACAGACGTGTCAACTCTGTTATCTCAGCACGGTAACAGGGTAATACGGTAACAGAGTATGACATTTGGCGCGAAAACCATGCTTTTAGCACGATGCTTCCTTTTAATATCACTGACTTTCATCATCAGACTTTAGATTACTGTTATAGCATGATAGAAAAATCGTAAACATAAGTACCATCAAGGTCATACTGCGGTAATAGAGTTGACTTACTCCTAATGTCGATGTAAACAACTAAACATGCATAAAAACAGAAATTTTAGAATAATAAAACATGCGTCAAATCAACCATCTGATTAATTAAATAATTCTAAACATATCAAGATGCCATTCAAAATGTTAATAACAGTTGAAACAGTTGATGATAACAGTTGAGACAAAATTTCTAGGGACTTCCATTATCAGAGAAATATTACTGTTGTGAGCTCTTATACAAAAAGTAAAATTAACTTACATTAAGGCCAGCACATGATGTTGTGTGAATATTATACAAACACACAGAAATTACACACTGTTTGAGTAAAATGATCCAGTTTATTACCGCCAAATGTAGAAGGGACGCGCTACTTACTGTACCCCACTGATTACAAAACTATTTCACTGTGCCTTGTGTTACAAAATTGATGATTGTTTTAAAACATTTTAAGTCAAATAACATTTTTTATTTATGTAATAAAGTATTTTTATCTAATCTGATCAATGATCATATTATTACGTGTCCGCATTCAAATATGTTTGGGACATAATATTGAACCGAATTGAAAGAATGACCCAGATAACAACCAACCGATATAAAAACGAAAAACACGGAGCATCAACTAGAGATAATGGCGGAAACAATGGCTCCGAACGTGTCCGAAGATGATAACAGTTGAACGTCATTTGTTCGAGACATGAGTCAGCTCTTGCCCTACATTATACCAGGAACACATGCACGGTGGTCGTTATATTTTCAACTCATTTTCTGCCGAATATAGTTTTAAATGGAGCTCTGTAACGATGGATCCATGGTCACCCTTAAGCGTCGAGCGGCTTGAAGAAGTTTCTTCTCCATTCGTGCCAGGAAGTGTGTGTGAACTAAGAGTAATAATTCGCATTTCTACAGCAGGGGCCTAAAGAGTTTTCTTAAGTTTTGAGATCGATGACAGATCTAAACGTACGGGAACGTATTGGGAAACACATTTATTTTCGACCAACAAAATAGTTGCCCCTAGTTAAGCGTCGATGAAACAATACGGTATTGGAAGAGTTAGAAGAGATTGCAATTCGTTTTCATACAACAGAGAGATATGTAGGCCCGATACATCATGAACAAACCAGTTTACCTGTGTGATTCTTGTTAACGTTAACGTTAACGAAAGTGTTCGTTAGCGAACAAAAATGATTTCGTTAACGATAACTGTAACTGCAACTAAAAATATCATTAACTATAACTATAACGAAAATAAGACTAACAAAAATTCATCGCATTTTTGTTATTGAAATAAAAATGCAATACCGATAAACACGAGAACGTGAAAATGCGGTACAACAGCCTATGTTCACCCCGAATTTTGGATTTGTTAATTAACCAAGTAGCAGAAGCTCAGTCATCAATATTTATAGTCTAAATATGGATATCGGTGGGCTCATTTTATTAAATGTAACTATTGTGAAAACGTTTCTATACCGAGTGCGACCCAATTTGACAGCGCAAATTCGCAACATTAGTAGTGTGAAGAACTCCGGTTTGCACCCTGACCTGGGTTACCGGGTCCTACCCCGTCCTGGGTAGAATGCAGGCACGGGCCTTCCTGCCAAGAGGCCGATGGGATCCGCGTCTCTAGGTCAAGTGGGGACTCATGGCTAGTGAGCCCAGGTTCAAACCGAAGGAGTCCCTGACCCTGCCCTACAAATCTCTCCCGTGGCCCATTTGGGGAAGCATCCCGGCTGGAGTGAGGGAACATCTGGTTACTCTATGCCTATGCTTACAAGAGAGAATTAACAAGGCAATATGTAATATTATAAAATTGTATTATTATTAATGTACACTTCTAATAAGGTTTTACACACTAATACCTATCATAAAATGTCATAAACAAGCAGTATAAATAAAGAGTTTTCCGGAGGGCACAAGAGGCTTTCCCGCCACTTCAAACAAATCTGAGGCAATAGTTCTTTGTCTCAGATCAAACAAAATGGCCGTTCCTCTGCATGCCCTCTTGCCCTGTAAAACCAATACCTTATTAGAATTACTGAACTCTCCTAAACGAATCTGTCTCACCCTTAATGCAGGCACCGGTCGGATTCTTCTCTTTTCTTCCTCTCTCCCACGACCGTCTTGAAAACTCTCCTCTTCTCTGTCTCAACCTTTCTCTTCCACAGTCAGCCACACAAAGAGATCGATCTCACCTGTCTTCCGCCTACCTGTCCTCTCCTTCATCTCTGCCTGACCCTTGGCTTGCCCCTCTGGCCAATCAGATCTTCCCTCATACCCACTGGTCATGGTCAACCACCGGCCGGCCTAAGACCGGCTTCCTCAGCCAGCCGGTGCCAGCTGCTCAGCCTTGAATCTACCCAGAAACCGGTTTAAACTAGTCCAAGGCTGTCTGCTCCCTAGAGAGTACAGGGTCCAACCAACAATGTCCAGCTACATGCAAATGAGGAACCTACTTCCTCACAGTAGTCATATAAATTTTGTTGTCAAAATGACTCTAAAGATCTTGAGCGGCCGCAGGCGTGGGGATGCTGTTATTATTATTTTTTAACCCCCGAGGTAGGAAAATCCCTCAGGCTCTAAGAAACTATAAAACAGAAGTGTATTTAATCTTTGAGAACGCCGTCCTCGTCTCCAGGGTGTTGTGTGATGGTGCCTCTAAAAGCAATGGCGTTAAAACGTTGGAGGCAAATTGATAGTCTCTGGAACAGATAAACTGTCTCCCTTGGATCACTTGAGACTGCGGTTACACGGCGGCCCAACTATTTTATTATTATTATTATTTTTATTTATATATTATCATTATTATTTTTTTAAATTTTTATTATTAATATTGTTATTATTATTATTATTATTATTATTATTATTATTATTATTATTATTATTATTATTATTATTATTATTATTATTATTACTATTATTATTATTATTATTATTATTATTATTATTATTATCATTATTATTATTATTAAGGAAAATTTATATAGACAGTATACTCAGGAGCGCTTCCACGGTAAAAAAACCAGTCTTTAAATTAGCATTAAAAGTAAAAGGGTGACCCATGGAGTCGTCCATTAGTTATATCAACAAAATGGGGCGAGGGATTTCAAAAAGTTTGACAATTCTGTGACAGGTGGTGGGGTGTTGAAGACAAATTCACGTCAACAATAATTTAGTCAAAAAGCAACCATAGATTCGGAAGATCTTTATGAGTGATTTATTTCATTTTTGTTTGTAATTTAATCAAATGCGATAATTTCTTCGCTTCAAATTATCCTTTGCGCAGTGGGACCTGTGACGCTCCTCTACAGTATATAGAGGTTTAGTGCTGATCTGCACTCACGTTCACTTTGAGATCAATCCAAAATAAGCCCCCAACATTATATGTAATTATAATGAACTGCTTTAATGTCTAGTTATCAACATGCATATATATTTCTATAATATTCATACCTAGCCAGCACCTGACTACAAGTTTATACAAAAATATTATGGCCTAACTAACCACCCCATGTAGATCTACAAGAAGGAAAGTTTCTCACGCAACCGTCCTGTATCTTCTAAAGGAATTGATTCTACAATTCCTCCGTTGTAGATTTCTTTAGTGATGCGACTTCTCTTTTCATCGTCCGTTTTTCTTGGTCTTCGAATAAATATACGTGCAGGCTTTATACTCCCAAACGTCTCACTATCAAAGAAGACAGTTCTCGTCTTAAACGCACTACCATTTACAAAGTGCTCCACAGTTCGTACAGTCACCTCTCCGACTTTAGTTCGTTCAACTAATTCGAAGTATCTTCGCTTTCGCAACTGAGTTGGTTACGACGCAACTATCAGTTCGATATCCGATTCGAAACGATTGTCAACGATCAACCGCTCGCTGAAGTTTCATCAAAGTTCCACCACTTAACTTCACTATACAACCGTAGAGGTTTCAACGTTCAACCTCTCCAAACAATTATTCGTTCCCAAAACGAATCACGAGTTTGCGACGGATTATTTCATGGATGCAACCATCTCTTCACCGTCTACCGCATAACTCTTTTTAGTTCAATGGATCTTTTGTATACGTCAGCAGTTTTGCACACGGCACTCCAGGTAAGCAGTTGATATTTGATTCAACCAATGAGGCGTGTCTACGTTTCTCTCTTCTTAGCCTCAAAGTCGTAATATAACCCAAGATACCTAAGCTAAATATGATAACCCTTATAGTGCTGGCTATCAGGTGCTGATTCTAATTAATTAACATTAATAAGCTAATTATACATATCAAGCTGGTATTTAAATTACACCTTGACTAGTACAATGCAGTTTAACAATATTTACATAGATGAAAGGACTTGTGTAGCATGGGAAATCGTGACAGGACCCATATGGGAATATGGGTCATATAATTATGTTCTCCATGTGGGTTCGCTGGCCGGGCTGATTAAGATTGCCAAGAAAACGAAACGGGGAAATAAATTTGTCACTGTTGTGGATCTATGTTTGTCGATATTCAGAAAGAGAGACTCCACGATGTTCGCAGTGATCGTAGTTGCGCTGCTGGCTCTTCCTTCTGTCGCGAGAACTCAATCAGATTCTTTCTTCGAAGAGACGAGATCGTGGGACAGTGATGCAACGGTGTGTTTCGTGGATTCACCAGACGAGACTCGTGTCGTCAGTTCGAAGAGTCGATGTGCCACCGAATGCAACCAACGATCACAGTGTTCTGGATTCGATTACAACGAGGATTCTCGAATATGTGAACTCTACTCGGGACCTAAGAATTGCTGCAGCTACGTGACTTCAAAATCTTTCTGTAGACACTACCAGGTTACCGTATTTGATAAGTTCAGAAAAGGCAGCATCTTGTCCGTTAATTATTGTTAAGTCTCATATACATATACGCTGTATAAGTGAAGAGATTAAAGGTAAAGATGGACCTCGTTCACTCGTGGGACGTCGTAGGCCTGTCTTTAGCAGTAGGCCTAATCATTCATTTGGACACCATTTCTTTACTGTAGTTATTTACATATGCAATCTTTTTTGATTGCCGTAATGGTAAATTGTAACTAGTAGCTTCTATTGCGTCGATGTCTATTGCCAAAAGGGATCAACCGATGGCATACCAAAAAGAAACCGTAATCAGAGCTATATCCAGAAGGTCAGTCCGTAAGACAGAGAGGCAGCTTGCGTTGGATGAGCAATTTGAAAGGTAAGTTTTAAGTTGAGAACGAAATGGCAGAAGCGGCTAGATAGATATGTGTATAATGTATTAGTGAAAAGATAGAAAGTAAGGATGCCACCTGTTCACACGTAGGACCTGACTTCAGAAGTTACCATTTATTTGGACACCATTTCCATGGCGTAGAAATTTACATCTGTAGGCCTAATCGTTTTTAGTGTCGTTCTGGTGTTGACACGTGGCACCTGATACGCCGATTTTAACATCGAAGTAATGTGATTGTAACAAACCTGAAAAGGCATCAAATGATTCGACTCGGATCAGGTATTACGGCAGTGACAATAAAGCAAAAGTGAAGGATTTCTAATTGAAGCTGTAAGTATGTAATGAATTCATTAAAAGCTGCGTATGTCCATCGACTGAACGAATAGTCTTAGAAAGCTGTCACAGCAACGCTTGTCTTTTGCTTTGGCAGGATTTGAATTCACCAGACTACAGTGTCGACAACTACGGTCCTCATTGTGGTAAGCTATTTATAGTTCTTTCCGGTGCCAGTGGTAATCAAATAAAAACCATTTTGTGAGAAACATTCGTGGTCTATTTTAACAACACAAGTAAAGTAGGCCTTCGTATAGTAAAGATGTTAATTAAGATTTTGTTTTCTTAGTTTTTGTTTCTCTAACTAATTAGAGAAGGAACCTACTGGTGTAGATTCCTTTTTCAGAGAAAAGAGTTATTGCCACCCAGTTGTGCCCTTAGGATATGTCTTAGACAGGCCACTACAATTTTAGGTTGAATACAAAGGTCGGGGTGCCCTAATCTGGCGGATTCCTTCTGGCTTTCCTTTTCCTGCCCTGGTTTATGCTTAGTCGTCAGCAAAATTTGATAATAGCTTATATTAAATATCTTTCGCCTTTTCGGTTTTCATCATTTCAGTAAATGCTTATCTTTTTCCCACAGTCACACTGAGCCATATTCCAATGAATGAAAAGGTGACCTATCGACTCTTGGGCCCAAGAGCTCAGAGCGTATAGCCGTTTAGCCTGTTTATTAGAACTGAATGTTAAAACTGGCCTTATTTGGGATACCTTGGGGCACAGGGCTCAAAAGGTGTGCTCCGATCCACTTCACGTATAACCGCCACTGATGTGGGCCCTGAAGGCGGAAATTTTTTTCAGTCATCTATAAGTAACATCCGCATCCTTTATCGAAACCTCCTATACAATATATTATGAGAAAGATTGTCTGATTCCGTTCAGTTGACTGGATCCACCCGGAAAACTGTTCTCTTCCGTGCACCTACAACGGTTCCCTCTTCTACGGATGCACAGCCAACGTAACGTCTCCTGGAAAAGAGATCGGATGCTTCACTGCCAACGGAACATGGAAAACGTGTTGTCCACCAGAAAGTAAGTATAGTCATCGATGTCGTCATTATCGCTTTCATCAGAACCATGACGACAACAATGATACGACTGACAACAGAACCAGTTAATCATCTAGACATAAACTTCAAAACAAATAAAAACACGTACGATTTAACTGACACTCAGAAATGTTAGTTCCACATAAGTACAACTCGTAAACCAAATTCAGTTCCATGTCGAAGACTGATTGATATTCCAGACATGTCTTAAAGATAACACGTCTTCTCTTGAGACTTTGAAACTGTTCTTACACAGCAATATAAAGCCTTGACACCTCAACCCAAACAAAACAATCAAACTAGAAGGCATGTTCTTTTGAGCTAGAATGAAGGCTATATGAAGCTCACTTTCTCCAACATGAATGACGGATGGAAAGTTCATTCTCCAGAGCATGAATGACGGCTAGAAAGCTTACTCGGTTGAAATAATCTATTATTCTCATTTCCTCTACCAATACCACTACTCAAACACCGTCATCTGCCATAGGCTTCTCTATTTATCACCCCACAGGCTTTCTATTCCAAACTGAAGTCTCACCCCTTCAAGAATTCTTATCCTAATCCATCCGATCGCCCACCTTTCAAACTTTTGTACTCAGGGAAACCCACCGGAGCAGATATCCTGTCTCGTCTCGTCTGCTTGGTGTCTCTGGTAACCGGACTCGGACCACCACTGGAAATCGATCTCTGGACAACCACACTGATAAATGAAGCGCATTTGAATCAGCTGGTGCCTTACTTTAGATTTAGAGTAGAGCTTCATAAATTTGTAGTTTTCTATTGCAATTTCGAACAACTCCCGAAACTGCAAGAATACAAAACAACATGATAGACGGTCGAGGGTTGTTACCATGGTGACCCATTGTCCAATGATTGGGAAAAGAGCATATCCCGCTGCAAAAACACAACAATGACGAAATGATCATGTCCCGTATTTCTCAAACGCACTTGATTGAACTCTATACAGAAGTCCACAACCGAAAAAGAATAATAAACTACTGTATCCGAGATTTGAAACACAAAGGCTCATTCTCGGTTCGTAAATCAACATCATTTCTACGGTTCAGTCTGTCCACCTTCAGTCAAAATTCACTAGTCGACAACTGTCTCTACCACCGTCCACAGAATTAACAAAAGTGTCTTCCCACAACAATGTGACCTCCAGCTTCGCCATCACCTGAAAGTAGTTGCTCAAACGTCATTCTCTATTTCGCTCCCTGTGCGCTGTAGTTGTTTGTGACAAGAGATCTCATTGAATAGTACTGACGACTAATTTCAGTCTGCATTAAATTACATTCCATCGATTAGAAAACAATCGACTTTGACGGTAGTGATAGTATTGATGACGATAATGCTGATGATAAAATGTTAGTCACCATCGTCACTAAATGTTCGGCAAGTGCGACAACCCTGTCAGAAATACTCAGGAGCAGCCAATTTTTGCCTACATTATAAAATGTTCAGTAGAAACGTTTTTTAAGATGCAATTCAAAATGACTCCTGGTTCTTTACAGCGTTCGAAGTTAGCTACACAGACGAAAGTCTAACAGTTCCCGGTTTAAACGTAACCATTCCAGTTCAATCGGTGAATGGATGGATCGTTTTCCAACAGAGGTTTAATGGAATGACGAATTTCGCCCGACCATGGATCGACTATCAGCAAGGTTTCGGTGTCTGGAATGACGAGTACTGGATGGGACTGGAAAAGATCCACCAGATGACCACCCAGGGATCGTGGAGGTTGAGAATCGAAGTCCTTGGCAGGGAAAAAGCCACCTGGTTGTCAGTGGAATACAACGATTTCGTTGTCGGGTCATCTCTTGGGAACTATCGTCTTCAGATATCAACTTACAGCTGGGGTGATATGCCGAACGTGCTCAACAATCCTTTTGGAGGCAATTATCAAAACGGAATGCAGTTTACAACCTACGACTCTGACAATGATAACTGCGGCAGCAGCAGAAACTGCGCGGTAGATTTCGGAGGCGGTTTCTGGTACAACTGTTGTTTCGGGTTGAACATCAACGGCGATTATAATTCAGGTTATTTCGGCTACCCATTGTTTCAACCCGACAATCCAATAGTGACCGCTTCGTTCGGTCGAATGATGATGAAGAAAACAGCCTAGACTGTTTTGTGACGTTCCTTCGCAAGGGGCTTTAGTAATGCAGATAGCAATGTTTAGTAGA
Source organism: Allolobophora icterica (assembly GCA_963556255.1). Classification (NCBI taxonomy): domain Eukaryota; kingdom Metazoa; phylum Annelida; class Clitellata; order Crassiclitellata; family Lumbricidae; genus Allolobophora; species Allolobophora icterica. The sequence goes on from OY744614.1 coordinate 27,172,942, forward strand.
AATTGTTAGAGATATATTATTTCGAAACAATAGTGTGGGATGAAGGCAAAAAAGAACTTACATTTTCTCATTTATTTAGTTAGGCCTATATCTCTAAACGTGAACTACGGAGCACATGTAGCTTCTAAATATGAACAGGGGGCGGTTTCTGGTACAACTCTTGTTTCGCGTTGAACATCAAAGGCGATTTCAAATCGAACAAGTTCGGCTACGCATTGTTAGGCTTACTACCCTACAATCCAATGGTGACTGTCTCGACCACTCGAATGATGATGAAAAGAGTGGCCTAACCTGTTTTGTGCCGCTCCTCATCAACTAGGTTCTGTAACAACTTGAACGCCAAGGGAATTGATGAAATGCAGAAACTATGTTTAATAACAGTTCATGCCTATAGAATTATACAGGTCTATGTCCACATTTTTCAAAACCGAGAAAAACGATTTCTTAGATTTACTGACGAATATGTTTCGCGCTCTTTCATTAATTGTAATTAAATTAAACTTTATGGACAACAATGTTTTTCTCTAGTACGATCGTGTGTGTATTTTGATTATATTGTATACACTTGAGTTTGAGTAATTTTGTTATAATTATGACAGGGATGACTAATTTTGGACATAGTTGAATAAATATCAGTTAAACACAATGCAGTGTTAAAATTACATGGCACTATGTCCACAAGCAACTTTGTTATGAAACAGTTGCAAGTGACGTCGAATGTACCTGAATCGATGCACTGCATTGGAGTTGATTATGCTAATGTACTAAGCTGAATGTACCTGAATCGATGCACTGCATTGGAGTTGATTATGCTAATGTACTAAGCTGAATGTTCCTGAATCGATGCACTGCATTGGAGTTGATTATGCTAATGTACTAAGCTGAATGTACCTGAATCGATGCACTGCATTGGAGTTGATTATAAATGCTAATGTACTAAGCTGAATGTACCTGAATCGATGCACTGCATTGGAGTTGATTATGCTAATGTACTAAGCTGAATGTACCTGAATCGATGCACTGCATTGGAGTTGATTATGCTAATGTACTAAGCTGAATGTACCTGAATCGATGCACTGCATTGGAGTTGATTATGCTAATGTACTAAGCTGAATGTACCTGAATCGATGCACTGCATTGGAATTGATTTATGTTAATGTACTAAGCTGAATGTACCTGAATCGATGCACTGCATTGGAGTTGATTATGCTAATGTACTAAGCTGAATGTACCTGAATCGATGCACTGCATTGGAGTTGATTATGCTAATGTACTAAGCTGAATGTACCTGAATCGATGCACTGCATTGGAGTTGATTATGCTAATGTACTAAGCTGAATGTACCTGAATCGATGCACTGCATTGGAGTTGATTATGCTAATGTACTAAGCTGAATGTACCTGAATCGATGCACTGCATTGGAGTTGATTATGCTAATGTACTAAGCTGAATGTACCTGAATCGATGCACTGCATTGGAGTTGATTATGCTAATGTACTAAGCTGAATGTACCTGAATCGATGCACTGCATTGGAGTTGATTATGCTAATGTACTAAGCTGAATGTACCTGAATCGATGCACTGCATTGGAGTTGATTATGCTAATGTACTAAGCTGAATGTACCTGAATCGATGCACTGCATTGGAGTTGATTATGCTAATGTACTAAGCTGAATGTACCTGAATCGATGCACTGCATTGGAGTTGATTATGCTAATGTACTCAGCTGAATGTACCTGAATCGATGCACTACACTGGAGTTGATTATGCTAATGTACTAAGCTGAATGTACCTGAATCGATGCACTGCACTGGAGTTGATTATGCTAATGTACTAAGCTGAATGTACCTGAATCGATGCACTGCATTGGAGTTGATTATGCTAATGTACTAAGCTGAATGTACCTGAATCGATGCACTGCATTGGAGTTGATTATGCTAATGTACTAAGCTGAATGTACCTGAATCGATGCACTGCATTGGAGTTGATTATGCTAATGTACTAAGCTGAATGTACCTGAATCGATGTATTGCATTGGAATTGATTTATGTTAATGTACTAAGCTGGATGTACTTGAATCGATGCATTGCATTGGAATTGATTTATGTTAATGTACTAAGCTGGATGTACCTAATCACAAACACTGTGCCTAAGGGTAGTATTTGAGGCTGTTGAATCCACGCTTAACGTACAGTCAAACTGACCTATATCGATGCATTGCATTGAATGGTGTCTTAAATTATCCCAGTCTATGTTTTGCAATCAAAGTTATTCTAGCCCACATTCATGGTGCATTGGAATTGTCTTATATTGGTGCTTAAGTTAGATGTACTTGATTTCAAACTGTGTAATGCTAAAAAATTTAGGGCCGTTCTAGCCTATGTCTACTGTTCATCGAACTGGCCGGATCTGGTGTATCTTGCATATTGCACTAGTCTTCCAATGCTGTCCTTAGCTAATGTCTTGAGCTATTCCAGCCTTGATTAGTGCCATTCTGGCCTGTGCACAGTTCTCATCGAACTGACCGTTACTGGTGCATTGTGCATGGTTCACTAGACTTCTAATGCTGTGCTTAACAGGTGTTTATAGCTATTCCAGCCTTGTATGGCTTGCATTGGAGTTGACTTGTTAGTGCATTAAGTAGGAAGTACTTGACTATTAAGATGTCCCTAAAGCTAATGCTTACAGCCACCCCAATCTGTACTGAACACATGTTAACGTCCTAGGCTAACACATTGTGCTGGAGATTCTTGTTTACTAGCAAAGTATCTCGAAACCATCACAGTCAGAGTTCAAACCAGATCCAAAGTAATGCATTAAACAACTGGAAGTGTTTGAGTATTGGCAGTTTACTCCAAGCAGGTGCCTAACGCAATCCTAAATTTTGCTTGATGTTTATTTACTGTCTGTTTACAGATTGAGTATCTTGGCCTAGTGTACATGACTGTCTCAACCCAGGTCTGACACATGTTAGAGTTGACCCTCACCAATGCATTGAGCAGGATGTACTCAATCACTCAATCACTAGTACAGGACATGCTTAACCCAAATTGGAGATGATTTTGATGACACATTGAGCTTGATGTACCAACGATCATTATTGCTATGGTATGAACTGAGATACTATCATATCACATATCATTATTTGTTGTGATTGGTAATACCTTGTCTCACATTACTCAAGTAATATGACCTCGGCCCACTACAAAAGTTCACAATCAAATTTACCTAACTGACCTAATCAGTGCATTCTCCAATTGAGAATTTGATGTATCTAGATTGTCTTTCTGTATGCGCTGTGTGTAGTTCTGAAGGTCTGGCTACGACATAATTGAACAGTCTTGGATGTTACACTAGCTATTGTTTTCTTAACGCCACACGCTATGTTTTCATTGTTCCGATTTAATTTTAATGATTGGCGTTGTAGTCCCAGTTGCAGCTCTGCCTAATAAACACTATGAACATTATTTGAGCTCAAGTTCCTTTGCTGCCAATAGTCTTGGTCTGCTGTCTCGTGGGATAACCCCACGCTTTTATTTGAGACTTATATGTCTCTATTAGTTAAGAATTTGATAGTTTATAATCTTTCAATTAACAGTATTTTATGTTTAATATGTGGGTCGCAGCGCTGCCTCTTGGACAGTGGGATGTCACCAGTGGTTAAATTCAGCCGGATCCAGCCGGATCTGAGATCCGGTGTAGGAGGCTGAATAGACTCCCCTGAAATAAACACTCCCGGAGTGTATATATCCTAGGACAGAATGACTCGGGAGTTAATTGATACTAGGACAAAAACACTCCACCCTGCGAATAAACACTCCCCTAGTGTCTTCGTTTGAGATCGCAACAAATGACTGGTGGAGTTAATTCATCCTAGGACAAATTGAAAGGGGAGTTGATTCTTCCTAGGACCAAATGACTCGGGGAGTTTATTCCTCCTAGGATAAACTGAATGGGGAGTTCATTCTTCCTAGGACCAAATGACTCGTGGAGTTCATTCTTCCTAGGATAAAGTGAAAGGGGAGTTCATTCTTCCTAGGACCAAATGACTCGTGGAGTTCATTCTTCCTAGGATAAAGTGAAAGGGGAGTTGATTCTTCCTAGGACCAAATGACTCGGGGAGTTCATTCTTCCTAGGGTATGGTGAAAGGGGAGTTCATTCTTCCTAGGACCAAATGACTCGGGGAGTTTATTCTTCCTAGGATAAACTGAATGGGGAGTTCATTCTTCCTAGGACCAAATGACTCGGGGAGTTTATTCCTCCTAGGATAAACTGAATGGGGAGTTCATTCTTCCTAGGACCAAATGACTCGTGGAGTTAATTCTTCCTAAGGTATACTGAAAGGGGAGTTGATTCTTCCTAGGACCAAATGACTCGGGGAGTTTATTCTTCCTAGGATAAACTGAAAGGGGAGTTCATTCTTCCTAGGACCAAATGACTCGTGGAGTTCATTACTCCTAGGACAAATAGAAAAAGTTGGAAGCATTGGACCTCATCAGATAGAACCAGTTGACCTCCATGAGACTATAAGACTAGTGTCACAGAAGGAAAAGTAGGCAAAAAGGAAGGTTGGTGAGAGCAAATGGAGAATGAAGATTTAAAAACGAACCACAGACGAGGAAGAGATGACAGTGTTTGAAGTGGACCATAGAAAGAGTTTGAAGAGTAACAGGATATCATGGAAGAATCAGTGAATGACTATTGTAGTGATGAAGACAAAAAGCACTTACTTCCTGAAGGTAAGTCTTCTGCTGATTCTGTGAAAACTATGAAGAGGGCAAAACACAATTCTGCAGACATAATCAACATAGCCCTGGCCAGTCTAAGACACCACACTGGGCTTAAGGAGACAGCGGAGATTGCTACTGCTGCCTGGATTGATGTTACTCAGTTCGACACTACTTTAGTGATTGATCACAATAAGGTGAGGAGAGCTCAGAAGAGAGTCGTGAAAGTTTGAAAACGAACGTCAGCAGAATGGCATCAGTTGTATTTTCTTTGATGGAGCGTCGTGATGAAACCAAGGTCATGTTGAAAGCAAAAGGGAATGGCGAAATGTATTCAGGTTTGGTGAAAGAAGAACACTATACAGTTTGCATGGGACCAGAAACCAGATATCTGTGGCATTTTGTTCCTGCTCAAGCAACTGAAAAGGAAAAACGTAGAAATAATTGCTGATAGACATGTTGAGTGATTGAATGAAAAAAGAGCAGACAAGGCTCTTGAAGCTATTGAAGGTGTTTCCTGTAATGTAACCACTGGTTGGGTAGGCGAGTAATGCATCATGTCGGGGAGAAGCTGCAAAGGCAGCTCGTGTGGATTGTTCGTGATCTGCACACAGGAGAGCTGCCACTGAGGCACCTAGTGACTGCTTTAAATGGCAAGATTCTAAGCAGCAGCAAATGGTCAGGTCCCTTAGGGAAATGTTAGATTCTGTAACTGAGCTAGACATCAATCCTGATTTTGCAAAAGTCTGTGTTGGCCCTGCTCTCCCTCAGCTCGGCGATGAAGTGATGAAAGACTTGAGCACAGATCAAAGCTATTGCTACAGGATTGTCACTGAAATTAGTAATGAAGTTCTGCCAAAGGATCTGGCTCTGTTGGAGTTAGGAGTTAGGACCCGTGTGACTGTGTTCCACAGAGGGTGGCTCACAACAGCTCTGAGTTTCAAGAGAATTTGGATCTCAAAGCATAATCGAAAAGGATAGAATGTGAACAATTTGAGGATGATTGTGGAGTTCTGTGTTGGGGTGTAGGCCTATTTTGTGAACTGGTTCAATATATATACCAATCTTTTATTCACCAAATATGGTAGCACAAAACAAACGATACAGCATTCACTGGACAGCAGTCCTGCCCGTACTATACTAATTCAACTACATAGTCCACATTTCCGTAATGCAAATTATACTATGTGCATAGGAGATCACACATAAAATTTACCACAGTGTTCCCTATATTTGGGCCTCTTCGAAAGAGTCTTGTTCATCGTAACATCCAGCAGTCCTTAATGTTAGATTCCTGCATGAAGTGCAGTATGTCCTCGACACTGCAGTGGCTGACCTTGAAGATCTTACAGATGGCATTGCTGTAGGTGTAGTTTACTGTGTTAAGTTCACTGTTACTGAGGCTCACAGCTTCCATTCCGTAAAGCAAGAATGGCTTGCAATAAGCACTAACAAGATGCAGTAATACTGGCTCAGTGAATTTGCAACATTTACTATACACAGAGTTTAAAGATTTATAGAACTTGACTCTCATTTCATGCAAACTGACTTTTAATGACTTGGCAGAAACAAGAGAACAACCCAAGTATTTAAGATTGTCAACATAGTTAATTTGCACACTATTTACACTAATCATTTTACATGCAGTATGAAAACAAGGGCCAATTCTCATCACCTGAGATTTTTTTACATTTAATTTCATGTCAGTACTCTCTAATTCTTCCACACAAATGTCGACCATTGCTTGTATGTCACAGAGAGATGCGGACATCAAGATAAGGTCGTCAGAATACATAATGCATCCCAAAATAGTTCCCCAGTCCGACTTCGATGATTGGACCTACTCAGTTTCTCTATAATATCATTCGCATACACAGCGAAAAGTATTGTTGAGAGGACACCACCCTGCCTAACTCCACAAACTAGATTGATCATATCAGACAACATGTTGTGCCATCATGACACATGCTGCACTCATGCTATACCAAATTATGAGGATGCAAAAAACTCACGAGGGACTGATCGATCCATTAACTTGCTAAATAATGCATAGTGATTGACTTTATCAAAAGCTTTACACATGTCTAATGCACACAGGTTTACTTTAGAGCCATGATTAGAAAAGTAATCAACTACTGATCCTACAGCAAGCAATGCATGAGAACTGTCCAACCCCTTTTTGAATCCAAACTGCAAGTCTGAAGTCAGCAAGTAGGTACCATACAGCTCCAGCAAACACATTTCAAAGAGGTTAGACAGATTGGAACTCAGTGTGATTCCTTGATAGTTGTCAAGCTCACTATTGCCTAGGGTGATAAAGATAAATAGCAAATGGACAAAAGGACCCAAGCATCTCCTTTTCCAGCTACAAGTGCTTAAAGAACAGAGTGAAGAGATGAAGATGATGGTCATGCCTACAGTGAAGAGATCTGCATGGTATGGTTTTAGCGAGTCTGTGCTGCAAGGAATGTTGTGCAGTGAGGAGGAACAGTAGAGAAGAGATGCATTTGAGAAGATACTGAAGATCAGAGGTGAACGAGATGATATGACACAGCTTGGAGACAGCAGTGTGAGATCCAGGAAAACACCAACCATCAACTCTGAGGCGACTACGCTCTTGCAACTGATTGACTGGAGCTCTGGAGTCTCTGAGCCCATTTCAACCTGCTCCCTAGCAACAGCAGAGATCAAGGCTTCTTGTAGCAACCCAATGGTGGTTCCCGACTGGCCATCACACACCCAGTCTGTGGAAAGGTGGGTGTAAATGACAACTGAGGCGGCTGCTCATGTGTACAGTCATGAGAGAAGGAACCACTACATCAAAGGTCAAATGGTAAGCCGAGAGCTCATGTGGGCCGAAAGAGAAGCTAGCAGGACAGAGTGAAGTGGTGCAGATGATTTGGTTGATTTTGTACAATTCCATTAATTTGACCTCGTAAATGACATTTCTATGACACTGTGTGGCAACAGATTTTGTTAAGTTCAATTGTACGTTCAAATCAATAGTATGTAATTATAACTAATTTGAGCTGTAAATTGAAGTAGCTAGGGCTCCTTATAAGCTGCTTCTGTAGCTAGATTTGTATGAAACATCCTAGAAGTAGTTTACTACTAACGATGCTATATAAATTGTCGTAATTACAAATACAATTATAATTTTATGACTAGTAGTTTGTGAAGTTTGAACAAACATCATTTACCCGTCACATTAATACACCCTACTCCACAAGTCATTTGGTCCTAGGAAGAATGAACTCTCCGAGTCATTTGGTCCTAGGAAGAATGAACTCCCCTTTCAGTTTATCCTAGGAAGAATAAACTCCCCGAGTCATTTGGTCCTAGGAAGAATGAACTCCCCATTCAGTTTACCCTAGGAAGAATAAACTCCCGAATCATTTGGTCCTAGGAAGAATCAACTCCCCTTTCAGTATACCCTAGGAAGAATGAACTCCCCGAGTCATTTGGTCCTAGGAAGAATGAACTCCCCTTTCAGTATACCCTAGGAAGAATGAACTTCACGAGTCATTTGGTCCTAGGAAGAATGAACTTCCCTTTCACTTTATCCTAGGAAGAATGAACTCCCCGAGTCATTTGGTCCTAGGAAGAATGAACTCCCCTTTCAGTTTATCCTAGGAAGAATAAACTCCCCGAGTCATTTGGTCCTAGGAAGAATGAACTCCCCTTTCAGTATACCCTAGGAAGAATGAACTTCACGAGTCATTTGGTCCTAGGAAGAATGAACTCCCCGTTCAGTTTATCCTAGGAGGAATAAACTACCCGAGTCATTTGGTCCTAGGAAGAATGAACTCCCCTTTCAGTTTATCCTAGGAAAAATGAACTCCCCGAGTCATTTGGTCCTAGGAAGAATGAACTTCCCTTTCAGTTTACCCTAGGAAGAATAAACTCCCGAATCATTTGGTCCTAGGAAGAATCAACTCCCCTTTCAGTTTATCCTAGGAGGAATAAACTCCCCGAGTCATTTGGTCCTAGGAAGAATCAACTCCCCTTTCAGTTTATCCTAGGAAGAATTAACTCCCCGAGTCATTTGGTCCTAGGAAGAATGAACTCCCCTTTCAGTTTATCCTAGGAAGAATGAACTCCCCGAGTCATTTGGTCCTAGGAAGAATGAACTCCCCTTTCAGTTTATCCTAGGAAAAATGAACTCCCCGAGTCATTTGGTCCTAGGAAGAATGAACTCCCCTTTCAGTTTATCCTAGGAGGAATAAACTCCCCGAGTCATTTGGTCCTAGGAATAATTAACTCCCCTTTCAGTTTATCCTAGTAAGAATTAACTCCACTGGAGTGTTTATTCACCAGCAGGAGTGCTTTTGTCCTAGTAACAATACACTCCACTGTTCAATTGGTCCTAGTAAGAATTAACTCCCGAGTCAATATATCCTAGGATAAATAGACCCGGGAGTGTTTAAAAGGGGGAGTCTATTCAGCCTACTACACCGGCACCTCTGATTTGAGATCCACCACCCAAATTATGAGACCCGCCACCTAAGAAGGGAGACCCATCACCTCAATAGGGAGATCCACCACCGAAGATCAGATTACCACTCGTCAGCTTCACAGTGCGGTTCGATTTTCACTAGGATTGATAGAAACCTACTTGGGCCTATGTGTTTACTTAAATCGCCTGCTGTTTTATAATCGCTGCGGAAGGGTAGTAACCCAAGGCTGTGGCAGCAGAAGCAGATTTGGGCCTACATCCGAGCGATAACACAGTAGTTTGCTTCATTAATAACTCGTTTGCGGAGTTTCGGAAGGCTGAGCTGGAATCGTTTGAAAATCTGGAATAGCATGTCATCTGATTAGTTATAATTATCGCGCATGCAGTCTGCAGATAATGTCGAAAAGAAAGTTGGCCAGCGTGCAAAGAAAGCTATCGTACATGGATGGATTGCTAAGGGTCGTCATGCTGCAACAGATTTTCTTGCAGTCCCATAAAATTAAGCTATTACTCTAGCCCTGATCAGACAGCCACGGGTATGAAGTGTTAGCGACTTTATTTTCTTAGCCTTGGCATATAAGGGCGAGTGGCCAGTCCTCTCCCTCGCCGTCTTGTCTTCCCACCGACAGTGGACTGTCAGTGTACTCATTATAGCTGCGTTAGCTAGGGTGCACAAGTGGAGCAGAAACCTCAAACCAAATTTTTGCCCTGGCGGGATAGGTAGTGTAGTGGTTAGCGTGCAACAGATTTATGCAAGTGCAAAGCACCGAAAACATTCACAGCCACAGAAGCATGCAGGGCAGTATGGAAATGTTTCCAAGTCAGCATAATATTATAATTGTGGCACTGATCATGACCGTATTGAAACTCCTGCTTAATTTTCAGCTTTTCACTGGGCTTACATTTGTTATGATCTAAGGCTATTATTTTAGTCAGACTGCTTTACTTACTGGGCTCTTCAATTTGAAAGTAGTCTGCATATTAATTTTTGGTATTTGTTCATTATGTTCTTAGTAAGTTATTGCATTGACATGTCGATAAAAGCCTATAGTCTTCTGTAACATGTTATGTAAAGTAATATTATGTTTCAATCTTAATTATTAATGTTTTTACTTTCAGTTATCGGTGATGTGTCGTGTTTCACACATGTTGTAATTTAGGGACGTCCTTTGGGGGGGACAGGGGTATTCCCCCGATTTTTTGGAAAAAATATGTAAAAAAGGAAAGGAGGAAGAAGAAAGGGGTAAAAAAAAGAAAAAAGAGACTCATTTGCAGCATTGGCTTACAGTTTTGGACATGTAGACTAAATACAAAGTATTTTAAAAGAAACACCAAAAAGGCGAAAAAATATTTTCGCGCATGAGCACGGAAAATTTTTTTAACCTATTTTTTGCCTCCCCTGGAAAAAGCTGAAATGATGCCCCTGTTGTAATTTAGGATTAGCCGTAGGTTTTTGCATTTGCAAATATTTAGAGATCCACCACCTCTGGATGAGCAATTTAACCACTGGATGTCACCTCCCTCCCAAATGCAGACAGACACTTGGATGTGTAATAAATGTTACTTATCCCAGTTTCCATTTGCCAATCTGGATGACTCTGCCTGTTTCTCTATTCCTTATGCAGAGGATCCCCAGTGCCGTTTTCTTAGCAAGGACCAGGTCTTCCTGGATGACCTGCCTAGGTTCGAGGTATTTTCCGAAACCCAGTCTAATAGACCCCTGTTAAATAATTATGATCTAGATCCTGATGACAATTACTTCACAGTCAGGCCAATGGACCACGGTTATAGAACCCCTTCTCAAGTTAGACCCATATTACATACCCACTGTACCACTTACAGTTTCTCATTATTACATGTCAATTGCAGGAGCCTACTCAATACATTAGATGACTTAAGTTAAGACTTGTAGTTGATGAAATGCAACCCTCAGTTCTTGCCTTAACAGAAACATGGCTTTCTGATGAACTAGCGGAGGCAATTGTTATTCCTGGTTACACTTTCACTCACAAGTCCAGATCCACTGGTCCTGGTGGTGGTATAGGTCTTTTTTTTATAAAAAACGGTATCCAGTATAACCTTCTACCTCATTTCTTAGAATTTCCCTCAAATCACACCTCATATGAAGGCCTATTCATTAATTTACTAAATGACAGAGGAAAACAATTACTCATAGGTGTGATTTACAGACCACCAGGCCAATCCCTCCCAAATTTTAATTCAGAATTTGACCAGATTCTAACCAAGATAACTCAGTCCAAAAAAGATGTGGTAATAGCTGGTGATTTTAATATTGACCTACTGAAATACTCTAATCATGCTGCAACTGGTAATTATGTTGACATATTGTCTTCACATCACATCCTACCCATCATTAGCAGACCTACTGGAATAACTTCCACTAATTCCTCTTTAATTTATAACATCCTAACTAAGATTTGGCCTAAAACCATCCATTCTTTGATACTAGTGCTTGACAGTTCTGATCACCTCCCTATTTTGGCATGGTTTGACCTAAATTCTCCACTAATTCATGAGAACTTTCCTATATGAAACGAATTATCAATGATAATTCTATTAAGCAGTTTCACCAAAATCTCCGAGCATTGGATTTCACTACTACACTTCAACAATGTAATGCGCCTGACTCTAATATGAATCTTTTCTCACTAACATATAACTCAGCATTTCCTATGCGTTATGTCACAACTAGTAAGTACAATTCTCCTAGCAATCCCTGGATGACCGATGGTTTATTAATCTCCTGTAAAAAGAAAAAGAAACTTTATAAGAAATATATAAAAACTCCTAATGCAATCAACAAATCCAAATTTGTCTTGTACAGGAACTCTTTCAAGAAGATCAAGACTAAAGCCAAACAGGACTACTATGCTACCCAATTTGCTAGATATAACCATGATCTGAAAAAACCTGGCAAATTATTAAATCCCTTATTAGTGGTGGAACTCAAGATACCCACATCGATGAGATTATTATTGATAACCAATCTATAACGGATAAGACCATAATAGCTGATAAATTCAACTACTTCTCCTCTATTGCTAAAAATCCCTCGAGTAAAATATCTCCCTCTATTAAACAATTCCCTGACTACTTGGACCCTTCGTGCTATACCCCACCTCTCCCGAGGAAATTATACACCTAAGTCAGGGTATCAAACTCTCACATAGCACGGGAACCGATTGCTTGGATCCAATGATTGTGGGACCCTCCATTCACCTCATAGCCGAGCCGCTTGCTACTATAATCAACTGCTCCTTGAGAACTGGTACTGTTCCCTTAAGTATGAAATCGTCTATTATATCTCCTATCTTTAAACAAGACAATAGAAGTGACATAACGAACTATAGACCAATCGCAATACTACCCTATTTCTCGAAATTACTAGAAAAAATTGTCTATTTAAGGTTATATAACTTTGTAGAAAAAATGAATATCTTATATCCTCTACAGCATGGTTTCAGAAGTGGTCATTCTACCATTATGTCTCTTATTGACATACACGACCAAATTACAAAAGCAATTGACACCAATAAAATTTCTATTGGAGTATTTCTCGATCTAAGTAAAGCTTTCGATACTGTGGACCACGGAATCTTACTTAAAAAATTAGAAAACTACGGAATCCGGGGAACACCTCTCTCTTGGCTTAGAAGCTATTTGTCCACCCGTCAACAACAAGTTAAATGCAATCATGTGATATCTAGTGCTAAACCTATATTTTTTGGTGTCCCTCAGGGATCTATCCTAGGCCCTCTTCTGTTTCTTATTTACATCATAGTGCGACCGTACGTTACCTCCCGGAATAACGAACGCGTACTGTACGTACGTTATCGAAAATAATAACGTACGCGTACCGTACGCGTACGTTAAAAATGCCACAAATTTATCTGATCATTCACAAAGAACCTCATTATAACTATAGTCGTAGCCTATACGGTACGCGTACCGTACGCGTATGTCAAAAATGATCAGTAGTACGCAGACCTAGTTATTTGCGAACGGTACCGAAATTTAGTATTACCAATAAAATGACCACTGGCACTGACCATCCATATATAAAGTGTGCCGTAAAATCTTAATATTCATCACACTAGAGGCCTATACATTTAGACAGATATTGGCAATTTGGAATTTAAAAGTTAGAAAGTAGAGATCATTGAACAGCCACAGATGATTGATGTAATGGTTAAAATTGTTTACTACCGTCAATCACCAACTACTATTTACTCTTCTTGGGCATAATGTTATGTATTTTATTTTCATCATGAACTGATGTGAACGTACGGTAACGTACGGCATAATAACGTACGCGTACCGTACGTACGTTATAGAAAATAATAACGTACGTACCGTACGTACGGTCGCACCTTGATTTACATCAATGACCTTCGTAAAGCATCATCACTCCTTCACCTTGTACTGTTTGCAGACGATACTAATGTATTCCTTTCTGGCTCTTCTCCCCATCAAATTGCAACGACCATTAACATTGAATTAAACCTTATTTCTGAGTGGTTTAAAGCTAATAAATTATCTCTTAACATAAACAAGTCCAACTATATCCTATTCTCTTCAAGCTGTAAATTAATTCCCCAGCTCAATGAACCGATTGTAATTGACAGCTTGCCAATACCCCAAGTTTCCTCTGTTAAATTTCTGGGTATTCACATCGACCAACACGTCAACTGGTCTGCTCATATTGCCCACATTGCAAATAAAATTTCTAAAACCGCTGGGATCATCACGCGTATTTCCTCAATTTTACCAAAAAAATCTTTTAAATCTTTACTACTCACTTGTATACCCTTATCTCAGTTATGGTAATCTAGTCTGGGCAGCGAACTATAAGTCAAACTTGCAACGCCTCGTAGTCCTACAGAAGCGCATTATTCGAGTTATCACTAGGTCCCCACGAAACTCCCATACCTTCCATATATTCAAGTCCATGGGCCTATTGACTCATGCCAGTATAACATCTTATCAAATTTGTGATTTCATGCACCGCTATACTTTCAATTTACTACCCAATGCATTTGTTAACCTTTTCACAAGTACCTCTGACCTACATCCCTACTCTACCAGGAATAAACTTAACACCTACCTGATTGAATTTCCACGCACCAACATACGAAAATTCTCAATAACCAAACTTGGACCTAAATTATGGAATAGTCTTCCCTCTGAATTACGTCTTATCCCCAGCTATTATGTTTTTTAAAAAAGTCTGCGTTCATACCTACTGACTGTGGAAATGTGAATTCACGCGGATGAAACTGTTAGAAGCGGAGACAGTTACTGCTAAAGTATACAGTGAAGTATTTTAACGTAAAATACTGACGTAAAGTTAGAATGATAAGGTACGCGCTGTAACTTCTTTCTGACCAACGGTTGAGGCTTGGTGAAGATATACAGTGAAGTATTTTAACGTAATGTAATCTCACGTAAAGTTAGATAAGGTACGGACTTCTTTTTGACCAAAGTTTCTGACTTTTCTGCTAAAATAATAAATCTATTGAATACCCATATCTACCTTCAGCCACGATACCAGTGCCGCATGATAACAGTTTGCCAGACCCTAGCCACTACAGACATGGAGCCTAGATGAAGCAGACTCTACAAGGCACGTGTCAGACGTGGTAAAAGACATTAAATTTGAACCTTCTCGATTACGAAAAACAAGCTTACATTAATTAACGTTGGCGCGGAGCACAGAGGGTCTACTAGGCTAATTGACGTGGTCAATGGACAGATGCTAAGCCTGATGAAAAATCAGGGTGAATAGAACAAAGCAAACGGCTGACGAATTGTAAACCAGTTGATCGCGTATACACAAATAATAATCCGTTCATCGATTCATTTATTCACTCATTCATACACGCATTCATTGTGACTGATATTTCATATCTCATTGTGTCTGTGATATCTTTCCAACCGCGTTATATTTATCTTTCCATCTATTCAAATGTCTATCGTGTGCTTCTTGGTAGTCGAGTAGGAAATTTTATAGTTAGCAATTGGATTTAAGGCCGGCATGGATTGTGCCTTGCCACTAGTGGTAAGCATGGCCAATAGCTATAGTTGGCCAATGAACGTGTTATGAGAAACGGTGGATGATCGTAAATCATTCAGTTGATACAATGTCAAATTGAAATATGAAGTTAGGCCTTGTCTCCCTTGGGGCGTGGCTTCAGCCGGTCATCATCCTTTGTAAGTGATCGTTCCTTCGAGTAGCCAGTCGTCTCCGATGAGGGGAAGATCGTTTCTCTTAAGAACCTCGTTTGCAAAACGTTCTGCTTCCGGCGTCACAGGAGGATCTTTATGCTTTGACAGCAGCTTCCGTGAAACGCTCGAATTGCGCTGTGAATCGAATTCTAGACCCAGGAGAAAATCCTGTTCAAGTGATATCGGGAGACCACAGAATTTCAAGACTGCTTTGGCGGCGAAGCGCTTGTTTCTCATGATGTCTTCGTAGCGTACCGCGCTGACTTCGATACCCTTGCGTCGAAACTCCAAATACAACTTGCAGTTAACTGTCGCTATCATGACGCCCATCGAGAGATCATCCTGAAACTTGTATCTGAATTCCTTTGCCGAGTGGCCGAAGTAAACGAAGCACTGCTCGACAAGCCCTGCCGAAAGTTTTCCTAGCGTGTTTATCATGAACAGATATGGTGCTCTTCTTGAAAACCGATAAAAGGATTGGGCCACTTTCATTACGTGGCGATACATGAAGATACATTTACTATTTGGGTAGACTTCTCTAAAGATTGGAAGAGCTTTAGTGTAAACTGGCGCGAATTTTAACATATAGGCCAATGGAGTGATGTTCTTGTATGGCCTACAAGTCCAGCGAACCACATCGTGAGTGAGCTGGCGCAGCTGAGGTGAGTCCCCTTTGCTCCTGTACCAACGAAACAGAGCATTGGTGCTTTCTGGTTCCGAGATGGAGATGCACTTTCCCGTTGTTTGCATCATCTGTGACAACAACGTCGACCCACATCTGCCAGTGCTAAAAAGGAAAATCAACTGTCCCTTCGGATCTCCAAGTTCTTCCGCCATACGATGAAAATGATTCAAAGGAACGAGTATTAGTTGATTGCAGTACAACCTCTGAGCTATCCACATGAAGGGATAGTACTCGAATTTCCACAAGTGCATTCCTTTCTGTTTAGCTACCCCGAAAATGGCATTTTCTTTGTTTATCATTATCAGCGACACGTGATCGTTATCGAAGATGTATTGCGGATTCTCGAATCTGTTGTGCGACAGGATGTAGTCCTTCGTGGAACTCCTTTGTCCATGATTAAATTGACTTAACAGAGCAATATCAAGAACGTGTGCGCATCTGTTGTAGTTTTCTGGTCGTCTTGATTCTCTGATTCTGGCTGCGGTTCCGTTGATTTGCCAGTAGACTTTCTGTATCATCGTAAAGATGAAGCGCAACAGCATAAAGCCGAGCAAAGTAACGAGGCGCTGAAAGACCAGCGGCCAACCGGACAGGCGACACATCTGGAACAGTTTAACATAGATATAAGGTTCAAAATCTAGACCATAGTTACGCCTTTGCGTGGGACCTATATGGGCTCTACGCAGTGATGGGCAATAGTTAACTAAAAAGTTGCTAACTTTAACTAAAAAATTTTAGTCAAGGAAGAAGTTTAACTAAAAAAATAGTTTAGTTAAAACCATAGTTTAACTAAAAAAATTTAGTTGCAAACTAAAAAGTTTAACTAAAAATATCAGTAATATGCAACTATTTTTCCACAGTGAACAATGAACACTGTCAGCAAAAAACAATTTAACACTGCATGGTTTTCAAATTCATACACTACTTACAGTACACATGTAACTGTATGCCAGAACAGTACACATTGCATAGTTTGAAGGTGAAATTGTCATTGACGCTTTGCATTATTACAGTTCACTTAAAGTCTTTTATTGTGAAAATGTTTGTCGTAAAAAGTTGGAAAAAAGTTGGAAAAAGTTTAACTACTTTTTTTTAGTTTAGTTAACTAATTTCAAAAATCAGTTGCCAACTTTAGTTAAACTATTTTTTTTAGTTGGAAAATAGTTTTAGTTTCACTAAAAAAATAGTTTAGTGCCCATCACTGGCTCTACGCTGGTTTCATACGAAAATGTGGGTCCTATTTGGGTTCAATGTGGGCGTGTTGGCAGGGCTAATGCAGATAGACAGCTTATGGTGGATAAGCAATTCGATCATGGTTAATCTGCTCCCTCGCTTCGTCCTCTGCTGCTTCGCTTTGTCCTCACCATTCTCCTGATTGATTTAACCCTTCTGGTTCCCCGTGGTCAGAACTTTAATGTCTCAGTCTAGATCCTTTGCTTCCATAGGGTCCCTCCCTTTGGAACGGTCTTCCTTCCTCTGACCGCTCCTCCGTTGTCTTGGGTAATGTTTCTTCCTTCTTCTCCCACCTCAAACCTTCTTCTGTCGGGGTCTCTCGCACTGGGAGCGCTTCTGAATGATCTATGCCCCAAGAAACGCTTTAGAAATTATCAAATATAATCATGGGGCGTGGTGGCTCAGTGGTAAGTTCGGCGCCTTGTGACCGGAGGGTTGCAGGTTCGAATCCCACTCTGGCCGCTGCGTACGGACCTTGGGCAAGTCCTTCACTCGCAATTGCTCGTGGCGCTTCGGCGTGAAATTCCGGCACAGTATCAAATGCTGTAGTCGGGAGCGCCTCTGAGTAGTAGTAGACTTCAAGAGGCGCTATGGAAATATCCGTAATAAATAAATGGGAGGAGGCATGGAGGCATTTGCTACCTGAATTTTGAAAATATTTACAAAAATGAAACCTTTTGATTATTATGATTATTCCAACAATCCCAAAACGATTTCCAATGCTAAAAAAGCATTATTTATTTAGGTAAGTCAGCTATTCTATGCAGAAAACGTCATTTTGCTCTCCCTATAAAAATGTTGCCTGCCTGGAAAATTGTGCCCCTTAGAAACTTTAGTCCCCTATGAAAATTCCTGCGGACTCCTATAAATACAAATATAATACAATCATCAGTTGAAAACGAAAATGGTCGTTAGGCAAATATTGTCCATCACAGGTGACTGAGCAAAACGAGCAATTTTCCAGCCTGCAGGGAAGGAACTAAGATCTGGGTCCAACAATCAAAATAGGTTGTTGACCAAAACATTTCAAGAACAGTCCTGGTTTTAGGTTTGAAAAGAGAAAGGCAATACAAAATATATTTTAGAATTGAATAATGTAAATATTATTATTAATTTCTTCGCCTCAGGTTCGTATTTCTGTGTCACTGCTTGCGTTACAAATTTTCATAATAATAATGCAATAATACTATTGCTAGTAGCCTAGTATTAGCCTATAGTGCCGGTAGGCTAAACAATACATTTTATTGTCGTATTACAACAAAACCTTCGTTGTTTAATAATGAGTAGGCCTAATAAGTTCTTGAAGTCTGTTCTGCTTAATCGTGGGTTTTCTCTGCTCAGTCAGGAGCGCAGCTGGTGAGTTTTTTCTTGCAGTTGCACTTTACAAGTTTTCACAGTGAAAAAACTACATGATTCTGCCTCCTTGCTAAAATTTTTGCAGGCGCCCATGCTATCAGGTTATGTATGCCATGTCATTAAAGGCGATAAATTTGAATTAATACACGTGCAGACATTAAAAAGCCACTACTTTCAAACCTTATTGCTGTTCACCTGCAGTTGTAGTCGTAATCTCCAATCAGACATAACAAAGTTATGAAAATATTGACTTTTTGTTGACATATACATCCGCAATTTCAACTCCAATTCGCCATAAGCTGTGAAGTTTTGCCATTAAGGCGTATATATATGTGCGTGCGTGCGTGCGTGTGTGTGTGTGTACGTGTAGGTATGTAGTTGCACTATGTGTTTTGTCCAGTTTTTTTCTAGAAAGAAAGGTTCCGGAACTGAACAATAGATTCTGGAACTGAACAATTATGGAAGGACTAAAATCCCGAAAAACAACGGCATTGAGGGTTGGGAGGGGTCTCATAAACACTGAAAACAGTTCACAACACTGAAATTAAATTAAAATAACTAAATTATTGTTTTTACTATTAAAATAAATAAATTATTTTTTAGTTACTGAAAAAAGGTGCCGGCGCGTTCCGGCTGACAAAGTACTGGTTTTGTCAGTCTAGATGTCATCCACTTTTAGACAGGATAACTCCTGTTACCGGGAATCCGGGATTCATAAATAATAATAAGTGTGCAGGATATAGGCACGAACTCCTAAGGGCCGGACCTCGACTAGGTCGCTGCGTTACTCCGAGACTTGGCAGGCAATGGCAGCCATCAGCATCATGGCAAAGTAGTCCTCTTCTGCACTTTACCAGTGAAGAGAAGGAACTCGGCAAGTCAGTTTTAAAGAAAAATTGTAGTTCGTTACAATATGTATATATGCATGTTTATGATATGCATCTATGCAACGAGACATTATATATCGCTCTTGTTCTCAAAAGGCGTACATGATTAAATAAAATTTTGTATTCATACGAATATGCATTAGTAATTAGACTGGCAAAGACTGTTGCTTGTTCGACCGCTGTCATGCTATGGCGTAAAGTGGAAACACTGAGTTACCCTCCTTCGTAGGAACTCCCCAGAAGGTAGAAAGATATTTCCGCTGAGACATGAAACGACAACAGGAATCCACCGATAGAACACCATTCACCCTATCATTTCCCTTATGAAAGGCTGACTGGGTGCCAGAGAACGTGGCGTTCGTTGAACGGTTATCCAGCCTTGCTACTTACCGGCTGAATGGCGTGTACCTTCACCCGCTGTTCCAATTGTCGAATGAAGAAGACTTTGATGCCTCGCTTAACCACACGACGTCGTTGCATCAACTGTTAGGTGCTTACTGCGCCTTTGAGAAGTGCTTACAGGGCGCTTTTCCCACTGTCTTCATGCATACACATGTCACATAGGGCCTACACGCATTTATAAATGATTATATGCATTCATGTATATATAAATATATACATTACCTACCCAGCATAGAATATAGGCTTTTAGGTGCTTACAATATTTGCTATATCCGTGCGTGCGAGCGTGCGGAATCGTGTGTGTGTGTGTGCGTGCGCGTGCGTGTGTGTGTGTGTGTGTATGTGTGTGTGTGTGTGTGTGTGTGTGTGTGTGTGTGTGTGTGTGTGTGTGTGTGTGTGTGTGTGTGTGTGTGTAGGTGTGTGTGTGTAGGTGTGTGTAGGTGTGTGGATGGGAGTGTTGGTGGGAGTCTTGCCATGATGCTGATGGCTGCCTCGTCTCAGTGTGGGTATGTGTGTAGGTGTGTTTGTGTTTGCGTGTGTGTGTGTCACTGCGTCACATCAGAGGGGTCATCCAGAGAGGTGTGTGTGTGTGTGCGTGCGTGCGTGCGTGCGTGAGTGCGTGCGTGCGTGCGTGCGTGCGTGCGTGCGTGCGTGCGTGCGTGCGTGCGTGCGTGCGTGCGTGCGTGCGTGCGTGCGTGCGTGCGTGCGTGCGTGCGTGCGTGCGTGCGTGCGTGCGTGCGTGCGTGCGTGCGTGCGTGCGTGCGTGCGTGCGTGCGTGCGTGCGTGCGTGCGTGCGTGCGTGCGTGCGTGCGTGCGTGCGTGCGTGCGTGCGTGCGTGCGTGCGTGCGTGCGTGCGTGCGTGCGTGCGTGCGTGCGTGCGTGCGTGCGTGCGTGCGTGCGTGCGTGCGTGCGTGTGTGTGTGTGTGTGTGTGTGTGTGTGTGTGTGTGTGTGTGTGTGTGTGTGTGTGTGTGATACTGTACTTTTGGCCTTATACTGGCTCCAGTATAAATCATTAAAACTGCAGTCAACACCTGCCATTTTATGTTTGGCTTGAATTTATATCTTAATGTAATTTCAACGTCGAAGAGTTTCAATAAATTTTACATTTTGCTCTAGGCGATTGGTAATTTGGAGCCTTTTTATTGAACAACAAATAACAACAAACATTATTGTCTTCCCGGGCAATATATCTATTATTTCTTAGTATCTGGTTTTTCACCTTTAGGTCAAAAGCGCCTCTGATGAGTTTTCTTGAAGAGGCGCTATATAATGTGTGATTACATTACATTACTTTGAAATGTACATACTCTGTATATATTTGGGTCTGTTGCTGCCAAATGAAGAATGCCTCTCGCTATTTGCTTGATCGTAATAGTAATTTCCAAACTTTAAAAATCGCCACTCGAAGACCAAGCGCAGGGCATCAGTCTATTCACGAGGGCTGCGTCAAAATCAGAGGGGTTCTTCCAAAGAGTAGTCCAAAGGAAGTCCAAGTCTGGTTACCATGGGGGAGGGCAGATCAAGTGAGGAGGCAGAGCAGCTGTTAAGGCGGGTGACGTTTAGAGCGAGAAGATTTGGAGGGCGGAGGATCAGATGAGTCAGGGTAGGAGTTCGTGAAAAGGTGAGACTTCAGTTTTGAGTGAAAAATCCGGGGTGATAGATAGATGAACATGAGGAGGAGGATGGAGGGAAGTTGCAATGATTCATTTATTTATTCATTTATTCAAGCATTTGCATAGCACCTCTTTAATTGGGACTACTCAGAGGTGCTCCCCCAACTCCAGCACGGCGAAACAGGACTGTTTTTAAGTTAACGCAGAAAGTATCAGAGAGGGTTCTGGGAAGCAGACGCAACTTCCGACCGTTGGTCCAACCACTGAGAAGGCACGGTTCTGCATGGTAGCAGTGCGGGCAAATGGCACCCCTCTCCCGGAGAAACGGAGGGGAGGCTACCCTGGGCTCCCAGGGCAGGGCGTCATAAGACACGTAGATAAGTTGGGGCAAGGCCCACCTGGCATCACCACACAAGGGAGCCGATCCTATATAATACGTTGATGTCAAGGATTGACCTGAGATGATGAGTCATGCCCTGATATGTATGGACCAAGGTGTTTAGAAGCACTGCCGGGCCATTGAAAACACACTAGTAATTATTCAAAAATATAATAGTCTTTTCCCGACTAAGCCTAATAATATTTATTTCTGTTAATTGCTTGTAGTTTGAATTTGTATGTATAGGCATTCTTGTAGTTGTTTAATAGAGAAATAACTTTAAGCAATGTCTCAGCGTTCCACTCCTTGTTTAGAGCTAGGACCAGAAGTAGAGTTGGAGACAGAAGGTGAGGAAAGGTCTGCCAGCCTTAATGTACAGACAGCATCTCTAATTAATAGAATTATGAACCAGTTAGAAGTTCTAGGAGCAGGACAAGGTAGCCTAACTGTAGGATTTACTGACATGGGGCAGAAGATAAATGAGCAATTCTCTGACTTCGTACAAGTGCTGCTTGACTCTTGCGTAATTGTCTAGATCATCGAACGACAATCTGTTTATAACGGTTCGAGCTTTAGGAGTCATCAGTGGTAGTAACAATTTAACCGTAAATGGCCTTTCCACAGCAAAACTGCGAAACGCGATCTCTACTGTTTAAAAATAGAATGGCACTTTCATCATGAACATCAGTTGGCATTTTAAGTAACGCGTGCTTCACTGCATCATCTGTTTTCTTAATTTTCGATACCAAGGTTTCACTTTCTTGATGTTTCCTTCTCTCTGCTTCCCGTTCTTCTCTAATTTGAGTTTCTTTAAATGCCAAATTTGATTGTTACAGTTTTATACGTTCTGTTTCTGCCTTTTCCAACTTCTCCTTGAAGTTTGAGTTCTTCTTGTCTAATATGTTCTGCACGTTCCAACTCTAACGTTCGCTCCTTTTCTTTTTCTTCTTCACGTATTCTCTTCGCTTCAATCTGTTGCTTCATCACTTTTCCTTGCCCTTTCAATTCAATCATCTGCTCCAGTCTTCTTCTTTCAGCATCTTCCCTCTCTCTTCTCAACTGTTCTAACTGAATCGCGAACTGCTGCCTTTGCAACTCAAGTTCTGCCCCACGAACTTGTTCTTCTCTCTCTCTCTCTCTCTCTCTCTCTCTCTCTCTCTCTCTCTCTCTCTCTCTCTCTCTCTCTCTCTCTCTCTCTCTCTCTCTCTCTCTCTCTCTCTCTCTCTCTCTCTCTCTCTCTCTCTCTCTCTCTCTGAACACGTAATTCTTCCTGTCTCACAAGTTCTGCTTTCTCTTCTTTCTGTCTCTCTCAAAACGTAATTCTTCCTGTCTTATACGTTCTGCTTCTTGTCTCATCTTTTTCTCTTTTTGTCTTCGTTTCCCCTCTCTTTCTTCTTTCATCATCATCCACTGCATCATCATCTCCATAGCCTTTTCTACAGCGCCTCCAACGGCACCTTCTTCTTCCACTTCTTCCTTCACCCACACTTCGGCGAGCGCTTGAAGCATATCTCCACGTGACATAACTTCCAATTGTTTCTCTTTAAAACCAGCCTCTAACACCGGAGCAAGCAACTAATTATATCGGCCCCGCCGGCTGACGGCCTGGCGTCAGCACAGCGCCTAGCCAAGCAAACACGTTTAAGCGTTACAGATTCATACATATATTATGTATACACAGGACACAATTGCAAAGCCAATTAATCAATAATGGAGTCTCCCACAATAAGTTCTTATTGTTGTTCTCCAAAATGCGCTGACAGTTCAGATACTATACAGTGTAACAAAACAGTACAATGTGCACATAAAACACAACGTAAGTCACGTTGGTCATTGTTCGAGACGTTCCACGAATTAAAGATCAATGGTATCATGATAATGGATTTGCCAGAGTCGACGATAGGTGTCGCTATGGAGCGATTGCTTGTATTGTTGTTGCTTGAGCAAATAAACAATATTCGCCTCTGTTACAAAGTCACTGAACTGTGTAATGAATCAGCCGAACATGTTGGTGACCTGGTTGCACATGTTTTGGTGTCGTTACGACAGATATGAGCAACGATTTTGTTCAAAAAGCGTTATACTAAATCTCCTGACACATGTATACAAACTTATATACATAGGCCAACTGACATAGGTATGAACATACATACATACATATGGCGATACAGACATACATTCAAGAATACAAATATATACATACATCCATGCATACATGATAACTTATATACGTATATTCATTAGGGTGGTTCTGACTTTCATGGAAAAAAATTAAAATTGTTTTTTCTTGACTTTCCGCGTTTAGTTGTGTTCCAATGAATATAAAAGAAATTTGTGCAAAGTTATAGAACATTATCTTGTCATTTAGGGGTAGCTCAATAACATTTAAATTTGACATAAAGGTATTTTAAAAGAAAGTTTTCCATTATCCATCATTTTTAATATTTTCTTTACCTAATGAAACAACAATGTTTAATTGTTGTTATTATTAAGTGAACAAACTGTTAAAGTAGTAGTTCTAAATAATTTCAATTAATTAGTAGGACTTTATGTTATTATGTAATAATAATATATGGCTCACAAATCATTTGCTGAAGTTTATTTTGACTTAAGTATTTCTTTCTTGCATTCTGGAAAGTTGCTTCTGTGATCATGTACTACTTACTTGAAACAGATATTATTTCTGGTTTTCTTTGTAATTATGGAATTGTACTATTCAATCAAAGCAACTCCTCTTTCAGCATTGCAATTTACAACTTGTAGATGATGAATAATTTCTGAGACAACTTTATAATCATCTTGAAGTTCCCATGTTTCAGGATCGCTTTTCAGGAAATCACTAGAGATTCTTAGCCAGTCAAAAAATAGCATGGAGTTCATTGTATGTTCATGACCACAGATTTCTGAACATTTACCTACATTCTCTTAGGAGGATCATCTTGGCCTTGTCGCTCGTGTAAAGCATTCACCATTGCTCGTTTGGACTTGGCTGTCAATGCCAAATCAAAAAATGCCAAAGCCACGAGCTCCTCACTAAGGTACCACAGATGACCTGCAAATTTATTGCTGGCTACTTTGGAGAGAGCAGGGTTTTCTTGTTGATAGCTAACCAGAGTTTTCAGTAAGCATAAATCATTCCAGCAACAATTTAGCAACAGCGGCTGCCTGTGCTTCTCCTGTGCCAGAATGTAGCTTGGTAACTTCAAGCAGTTGGCTTTCCCCAACATCAGATAAAATGACAGGTAGACGGTCAACCAAATGTTTGCCTGTCAGATCCGGAAGGAATTATCATCCAAGTGCACAACCAGTGTAGATGATGTAGTTGTTTTAAATATATCTTTTAATTTCTTAGCAGCTTCTTCTCGATATTGTTCTCGTTCTCTATGTATTGAAGAACGGCTGATTTCAACTCGTCTACATTGTGGACTAGACTCTGAGCTGCAGCTGCTAACACGTATGTTGTCTTCCTGACACTTAACTTTGTCCTGTCCAAAGCTGCTGCCAGTCTTGGTGTCACAATATGTGTTGTTATAGTGGCTTTTTTAAAGGAGTTTTCCTTTTAACTAAATTTACATTTTGACTGCCACCATCTCTGCATTCTTCAATTGAATCATCACTACTAGAGGTTTCAAGAATAATACTCTCATTCATGGCTTCCAAATGCTGATCTTCTTTCTGCTTTCTCTCCATGCTTGATCTTTGCCTTTTAGTTGCCCTCATATCTTTTGAAGTAAGTACCATATCAACTGGTCCCATACAACAACGGCGACCTCTTTCTCTTTAAGCAGACACTCTTTATCCTCTTAGATTTCGATTATGTTTAAGGCATCCAAGTGAGCAATGTCAAATAAATTATCTAAGGCATCAACAAATTCTGTTTAATTTTGTTGTTGCTGAGGCTCAGTTTTCCTATTAACATTTTCTTTAATTTTATCCAATAATAATTACTAATCGTAACTGTAATCGTAAAACTTAAACTCTATGTTTTGGATGCACCGTAATTAAGCTATGTTAGACAAGCTCTGACAACTTCAACCTCATTGAGCTACCTCTAAATATTGCTCAAAACAGCTCATATTTGGCCAGATTTATTTTAGTATGTACTAGAACAAGATAATAAGCGGAAATAATCACATTTCAAAATTTCAGATTTCAGAACCACCCTAATATTCATACATACCCTTGAAACTTATATACATGCATGCATCCCTACATACATTCATGCATACGTACATGCAATCAAATATGCATAAATATATACAAACAAACATGCAAACACGATTAGATATTTAATTACCTGCATACATACATGCATACATATAGCGATACATACTTACATTCATGCAAAAAATATATATACAAAAAATGCAGGCTTATGCAGGTATCATTATTTATAAGTTTAAAGTATAGCCATACATACCTATCAAATTTACATACATGCATATATACATACGTGCCTGCCACCGGACTTCGAACTGCCCTTCTATTGTACTTTAGGACTCTGACACTACGCAGCGCTCGTGAATAAGCGAATATTACATACGCAGATGGCGCTGCAGCGATCAATTCCCTGGTGGCTCCTACACAGTGGTCGTGTGGGGGCATAATCAGGTCCCCGCATGACGTCACAAATGGCTCGTTTGCGGAAGCAATCGCATTCGTTGCTCATAAGCTGAAGTTCGCCCATTGCGTGTTGTAAAGCGACAAATGATCGAAGAGTAGACGTTACATACCGACATCAGCTACGATGTAAGTTATTTGTTTAATTCGACAAGAAACCAGAGTTAATGAGTACTTATGAACTTCTCTTTGCCAGCGCTAGTGATTAGACTGTGATGATGCTGATGATTTAAAAACAACTTAGCGTATGTGCGTTCAAAATTTGGAATCTATACATATAGTTTCCTTATATGCAAATTTGTCCTGGTATAACGCTACGTCACAAAGCCTTTCTGTTCTATTGTGAAACCGTTTGTGACGTCACTATACTGTCGTCTTGACGACGGCGATCAGAGCATTTTAACCAACGATACATATAGGCCTATAATGATACACTGTCGTCACGTCATAATTATGACGGGCAAATACACTAGTTTTAAAATATTGTCGCGCTCTGCAACCTGCTATCGACTAACAATTACGTTATTAATTATGACAATGATAGGCCTAATGAACACATTTGTTGCGCTAAAGAGGCAGAAACCAAACCAACCGATAAAAAATTAAAAACCCGGAGCATCAATTATAGATAATGACGGAGACAATTGAACGTCATTTGTTGGCGATAAGTCAGCTCTTGCCCTACATTATTCCACAAACATAATTATACACGATCGTCGTTATATTTTTAATTTATTTTCTGCCGAATATAGTTTTAAATGGAGCATTGTAAAGATGGGTCCATTGTCACTCTTAAGCGTCGAGCGGCTTGAGGAAGTTTCTTTTCCAGTCGTGCCAAGAACATTGAACTAAGAGTAATAATTCGCATTTCTACAGTAGGGGGCCTAATGAATATTCTTTTGGTTTGAGATTGATGACAGACTTAGGGGAACGTAGGCCCCTATTGGGAAACATATTTCTTTTCGACCAACAAAATAGTTGCCCCTAGTTAAGCGTCGATGAAACAATACGGTATTGGAAGAGTTAGAAGAGATTGCAATTCGTTTTCATACAACAGAGAGACATGTACGCCCGATACATCATGAACAAACCAGTTTACTGTATAGACCCTGTGTGACTCTTGTTAACGTTAACGATAACGAAAATGCTCGTTAGCGAACAAAAATGATTTCGTTAACGATAACTATAACTGTAACTAAAAAACATTATTGACTATAACTATAACGAAAATAACACTGTGGGGCGTGGTGGCTCAGTGGTAAGTTCGGCGCCTTGTGAACGGATTGTTGCAGGTTCGAATCCCACTCTAGCCGCTGCGTACAAGTCCTTCACTCGCAATTGCTCGTGGCGCTTCGGCGTGAGAATTCCGGCACAGTATCAAATGCTGTAGTCGGGAGCGCCTCTGAGTAGTAGTTGACTTCGAGAGGTGCTATAGAAATATCCGGAATAAATAAATAAATAAAGAAATAACGAAAATTCATCGCATTTTGTTATTGAAATAAAAGTGCAATATCGATAAACATGAGAACGTTAAAATGCGATACAACAGGCTATGTTCACCCCGAATTTTTTGATTTGTTAATTAACCAAGTAGTATATAGAAGCTCAATCATCAATATTTATAGTCTAAATATAGATATCGATGGGCTCATTTTTATTAAATGCAACTATTGTGAAAACGTGTCTATACCCGTGGCCGGACAAAATGTCCCCGGATAAAATGTCCCGGACAAAATGTCCCGGACGAAATGTCCCTGGACAAAATGTCCACAGACAAAATGTCCCCAGACAAAATGTCCCCGGACAAAATGTCCTCGGACAAAATGTCCCCGGACAAAATGTCTCTGGACAAAATGTCTCCGAAAAAAATGTCCCCCGGACAAAATGTCCCCGGACAAAATGTCCCCAGACAAAAGTATCAGATACAGCAGCAGTTCATCATATTTTCATGTTAATCTTCCGACGGCAAATGGTTTTGGGTCAGCCGGTGTCACAAAATAGAGCATCAGATACAGTTATATCCCCTTAGCAGAATGCAGTATCCGGCCGGATGAATGTGAACGGGAGGGACTACCCACCCTCGTGCAAAAGTATCCCCATGAGTCGTATGAAATTATCGTTCGTCAAAAAGGTTTCCCTGCAACATAATTACAAACTGTGCGATTTAACTCAATTTAGAACTATGTCAGTCGTGATCATGGGCAAAGCCATAACGCTACTTAGTGTTGGCATACGTGGACAAATAATATTAATAGGCCTAATAATGAAAACATGGACAATTTCTAAAGCGCCGTAACGCGACCATGCAGCTACAAGAGCGAAGAAATTGTATACATGGACATCACCAGATGGGAGATCAAAAAATCAGATTGATTACATCAGCATACAGCGGAAGTGGAGGACATGTATTAATAACTACAGGACTTATCCGGGGGCAGATTGTGACACAGACCACAATTTGCTGGTGGCAACGTTAAAGATAAGACTGGGAAGGCAAAAGAAGGTAGAGGTACTAAAAAGGCTGAATGTAGAAGATCTTCAAGGTTTCAAAAGATATGCCTATGAAATAGCAGTAACAAACAGATTCGAAGCTCTGAACGCTGTATCAGAGGAAAGATCACCGAACGAATTATGGAAGGAAACAAAGGAGGTTTTAATCACGGTAGCGGAGGAAATAGTGGGATACAAGAAGAGAGACAAAGGGAAACCTTGGATTTCTGAAGAAACACACAGCCTCATTATCAAGAAACGGGAAGCTAAGCAGAGAGATAGAGTGGAATATAAGGAACGGAAAGTGGAGGTACAGAGACTTCTCAGGAGGGACAAACAAAAACAAATAGAGGATATTTGTGAAAAGGCTGAAGCAGAGAACAAGAAGGGTAACAGTAGATATCTATACAGAACAGTCAAATCCCTAACAAACAAATTTCAACCTAAACTACAATCTATACAAGCTGAAAATGGAGAATTCATAACTGAAAAGGAAGCCATAGCTGAAAGATGGAAGCAATATTGTGAAGAGCTATACAACGATAAAGAAGGGAAAGATCACATAATGGGATATGAAAGGGAAACGCCACCCTTAATATCAGAGGTGGCAAGAGCGATAAGGCTAGCGGCAAAACGGCGGGTCCTGACGGAGTTCCGGCAGAGCTGTTCAAATACGGAGGGGAGAAAACAATAGAAAAAATGCATTCAATCTGCACAGCGGTATGGGAGGATGGGGAATGGCCCGAGGACTGGACAGAATCAATTTTTGTTCCTATACCAAAAAAAGGGGATATCAGACTATGCTCGAATTACAGAACAGTGGCTTTGGTGGCACACGCCAGTAAAATTATACTAAGGATCATTTTGGGAAGAATAAGGAACCAGACAGAATCAGAGGTGGCAGAGGAACAGGCTGGTTTCAGGAGAGCTAGAGGAAGTAGAGACCAGATAACAAATTTGCGAATTATTATGCAAAAAGAAAATGAACACCAACAACCCCTTTTTATGTGTTTCGTTGATTTCAAAAAAGCTTTTGACTCAATAGCTCATGAAACACTTTGGACAACAATGATCGAAATGGGGTTCCCAGGGCATATCATAAATTTGCTTGCACAACTGTATAAGAAACAAAAAGCAAGAGTCAAAGTGGCAGAAATGCTATCGAAAGAATTCGGAGTCAGACGGGGAGTGAGACAGGGTTGCGTCTTGTCCCCAAGTTTGTTCAACGTCTTGGCGGAGAGAGTGATGAGGGAAACTTTAGAGGGATTTGAGGGAGGAATACAGATAGGGGGAGACGGTTGACAAACTTACAGTACGCCGATGACATTGTATTACTGACAAACTCGGAGAGTGAATTACAGCTGTTGATAGAGAAACTAGACAGGACAGGAAAGAAATTTGGGATGCAGATTAATATAGGAAAGACGAAAGTTATGACAACAACAGAAACCAAATGTACAATTAGGATTAACCAGGATGAACTAGAACAGGTGGACAGATTTACGTATTTGGGTTCAACGATTGATGAAAACAGCGGTTGTGGTACAGAGATCAGAACACGTTTGGCAAAGGGTTATGCAGTAGCTACGGACCTCAAAAGGATATGGAGGAGTCATGATCTAACAAATAAAACGAAGCTAAAGTTGTGGAGGACACTGGTTTGGCCTGTGGCCATATATGGATGCGAGAGCTGGACATTGAGGAAGGAGGAGGCAAGAAGAATAGAGGCATTCGAGATGAAGTGTCTGAGATTGATTATGAATATATCTTGGACGGAAATGCGATCAAATGAATGGGTATTGGAAGCAGCAGGAGTAGAGAGGAATTTACTGAAGACGGTGAAGGAAAGAAAAATTATATATTTTGGACACATCATGAGAAGAGAAGGAGCATGCATGGAGAAAGACATCATACAGGGCACACTACCGGGAGCTCGGAAAAGAGGAAGACCGAGAACAAACTGGCTGGGCAACATAAAAGAATGGACGGGATTGGCAATGGGAGAATTGTTAAGACTGACGGAGGACAGGAGGCGTTGGAGGAACATTGTGCATGATGCGGCCGAACCTCGAACCGAGGATGGCTGAGAGCAGAGAGAGAGCAGAGCTGCTGTATCTGATACTTTTGCCTGGGAACATTTTGTCCGGGGACATTTTGTCCGGGGGACATTTTTTTCGGAGACATTTTGTCCAGAGACATTTTGTCCGGGGACATTTTGTTCGAGGACATTTTGTCCGGGGACATTTTGTCTGGGGACATTTTGTCTGTGGACATTTTGTCCAGGGACATTTTGTCCGGGACATTATGTCCTGGACATTTTGTCCGGGGACATTTAGTCCTAGTACCGTCTATACCGAGTGCGACCCAAGTTGAGAAGCGCAAATTCGCAACATTAGTAGTCATATAAATTGTGTTGTCAAAATGGCTCTAAAGATCTTGAGCGGTCGCAGGCGTGGGAATGCTGTAATTATTATTTTTTTAAACGCCCGAGGTAGGAAAATCCCTCAGGCTCTAAGAAACTATAAAACAGAAGTGTATTTAAGGTTGGAGAAACGCCGTCCTCGTTTCCGGGGTGTGGTGTGAAGGTGCTTCTAAAAGCAATGGCGTTAAAACGTTTGAGGCAAATTGATAGCCTCTGGAACAGATCAACTGTCTCCCTTGGATCACCTGAGACTGCGGTTACACGGCGGCCCAACTATTTTATTATTATTATTATTATTATTTTTTTTTTTTTTTTAGCCCCGGGGTATCAAGGATCCCCCAGGTAGGTAAAAAATTGTCCGGAGACATATATTATTATTATTATTATTATTATTATTATTATTATTATTATTATTATTATTATTATTATTATTATTATTATTATTAAGGAACATTTATATAGACAGTGTACTCAGGTTCGCTTCCAGTCCATCCACGGTAAAAAAAGACGAGTCTTTAAATTAGCATAAAAAGTAGAAGGGTGACCCATGGAGTCGTCCATTAATTATATCAACAAAATGGGGCGAGTGAATTCAAAAAGTTTAACAATTCTTGACAAGTGGTGGGGTGTTCAAGACAAATTTACGTCAACAATAATTTAGTGAAAAAGCAACCATAGATTCTGAAGATCTTCTTGAGTGATCCATTTCATTTTTGTTTGTAATTTAATCAAATGCGATATTTTCTTCGCTTTAAATTATCCTTTGCGCAGTGGGACCAATATGGAAATATGGTTCATATAATTATGTGTTCCATGTGGGTATACTGGCCGGGCAGATTAACATTGCCAAGAAAACGAAACGGGGAAACAAATTTGTCACTGTTGTGGATCTATTTTGTCGACATTAAGATACGCAGACCTTTTCTTTAACTCCACGATGTTCGCAGTGGTCGTAGTTGCGCTGCTGGCTCTTCCTTCTGTCGCGAGAACTCAATCAGATTCTTTCTTCGAAGAGACGAGATCGTGGGACAGTGATGCAACGGTGTGTTCCGTGGATTCACCAGACGAGACTCGTGTCGTCAGTTCGAAGAGTCAATGTGCCACCGAATGCAACCAACGATCACAGTGTTCTGGATTCGATTACAACGAATATTCTGGAATCTGCGACCTCCATTCTGAACCTGAGAATTGCTGCAGCTACGTGACTTCAAAATCTTTCTGTAGACACTACCAGGTTATTCCATAAGTACAGAAAAAGCAGCCTCTTTACCCGTTAATTATTGTTAAGTCTCATATACATGCACACTGTATAAATGAAGAGATACAAAGTTAAGATAGAACTTGTTCACACATGGGGGCCTATCTTTAGCAGTAATCATTCATTTGGACGCCATTTTCTTGCTGGAGTTATTTACATATGCAATATTTTTTGATTGCCGTAATGGTAAATTATAATTGTAATTAGTAACTTCTATTGCGCCGGTGTCTGTTGCACAAGGTATCAACCGATGGCATACCAAAAAGAAGCCGTAATCAGGTCAATATCCAGAAGATCAGTCCGTAAGACATAGAGGCAGCATATGTTGGATGAGCAATTTGAAAGGTAAGTTTTAAGTTGAGAACGAAATGGCAGAAGCATCTAAGATAGATATGTGTATAATGTATTAGTGAAAAGATAAAAAGTAAAGATGAAACCTCTTCACATGTAGGGCCTGTCCTCAGAAGTAACCATTCATTTGGACACCATTTCCATGCTGTAGTAATTTACATGTGTAATCGTTTTTTAGTGTCGTACTAGTGTTGATATACTGATACGCCGATTTTAACATGGAAGTAATGTGATTGTAACAATCATGAAAGGGCATCAAATGATTCGACTCAGATCAGGTATTAGAGCGGTGACAATAAAGCGAAAGTGAAGGATTTTCATTTGAAGCTGTAAGTATGTAATCCATTCCTTAAAAGCTCCATATGTCCATCGACTGAACGAATAGTCTTAGAAAGCTGTCACAGCAACGCTTGTCTTTTGCTTTGGCAGGATTTGAATTCACCAGACTACAGTGTCGCCAACTACGGTCCTCATTGTGGTAAGCGATTTATAGTTCTTTCCGGTGCAAGTGGTAATCAAATAAAAACCATTTTGTGAGAAACTTTCGTGGTCTATTTTAAGTATACAAGTAAAGTAGGCCTGCGACTTTCAATTGAAGGGCTTGCAGCAATAACCAGGTATGTCGGATTTTTTGAGTTTTTCAATTATTGAAAAAGCCGTATAGTGAAGACCTATGAAATCTTAATGAGGAAAATATAGTTAAATTTGATTCATTCCTTGCCGATACGGACTAGGGTCGTGTTATAAAAGTTAGTGAGGATGGGGACGCAAATGGGGCTTATGAGAGGTTTTTGGAAATGTATAAAACAGTTTATGGCAATGCATAATTCCCGTTAAAAATTAAAGATAATAATTCTAGGAAATTAACTTATAAAAACCATGGATGTCACCTGGCCTTCTCAAATCCGGTAAGATGAAAAATTCTCTCTACCTGATATTTATAAAATCACCAGGTGAAGTTAATAAAATGAGATTTATTAAGTATATAAAGAAATTTAGGAGAATTAGACCCATTGCTGAAAACCCTATTACGAAGCTGAATTCTCTAAAATTGATAGTGAACTTAAACAGACATGGAAACTCGTTCGCTCCATAATGCAACTAAGTAATTAGGATGAACACATTGAGGTGTTAAAAATAAACGGGGTCAATGTTAGTGATCCTCAGATGAGTTTAATGATTTTTTCACTCATATTGCTCAATCACTTGCTGAGAAACTACCATCCACAATCCCGCTCACTTCCACAGTTATCTTCAGGTTGCCCAACATAATTCAACGGGTGCTCTGCTTACCACCTGTGAGGAAATTCTGGAAATAGGTCTGAACTTTACAAAATCGCAGTAAAGAGGTTGATGATATACAGACCCTTCTCTTGCTTATCTACAGGGTGGGCCAAAAAAAGTAACCCCCTAGTGGTTTTGCTAATATTTCGGCCAAAAGTAAGAATTGTTATATCAAACTTTACCTGCTGAAAAGTAATTCATATTTACGTATGACAGCCACATTTCACCAAAATATTTCAAACTGAACCAAAGTTAAATCACTTTTACTGAGTCCACCCTCTGTTTTTTGATGTTCCAAAAACATGTAAAGCAAAAGAGTAACAACAGTCACATTAAGTCACATCTCAAATAATTGGCAATATTTCGGCCAAAAGTAAGAATTTTTAAATCATTAAATGTAATTAGTATTATTATTATTTAGAAAAGAAGCGGAGCGCCAGCGTAGCTGCACGTCAATGTGACGTCATTTAGCAAAAAGATGATCAATTTGGCAAATAAACTATTTTTCAGATTAATTATTTATTAAAAATCAAAATGGGCAAGGTGTCAATTACAGACAAAATTCAGTTTGTTGATGAAAAGGCGAAGGTGAATGCTGCATATTACGTTTCTCGCCTGCTTCCAGACTTAATTTCAGATTGCAAGCGTCTGCTGCCAGCTGGATTCATCTTTCAGCAATACAGCGCTTCAGCGCATACTGCTCTTGCGCAAGATTGGCTCAATGTCAGTTGCCCTGGTTTCATTGAGAAGGACCAATGCCCCCAAACTCTCCGGATTTGAACCCGATGGATTATCACGTGGGGAGTTATGCTGGAGAAATACCACAATCTGCAACCATAGCCAAAAACGGTAAAAGAATTGAAGGTCGCATTGGAGTTGATATGGGAAGATTTACCTCTGGAACCTATCAATAAGGCCATCAAAAACTTTACCAAGAGGCTCAGAACATGTGTGGGTACTGGTGATGAACACATTGAACACAAGTTGTGAAGCAATATCAAGTCTGTTTAATACCAATTATTTGAGATGTAACTTATTAAAATCGTTTTTTGTTACTTTTTGTTGCGTTACATGTTTTTGGAACATTAAAAAAACAGAGGTTGACTCAGTAAAATTGATATAACTTTGGTTCTGTCTGAAATATTTTGGTGAAATTTGGGTGTCATACGTAAATATGAATTACTTTTCATTCAGTAAAAATTTGATATAAAAATTCTTACTTTTGGCCGAAATGTTAGCAAAAAATATCTAAATGTTACTTTTTTGGCCCACCCTGTAGATAGAATTGCTATACCTTTGATGGAAATTATAAATTGTTCTCTAGACACTGGAATTGACCCCTGATGCCAAAAAGTTGCTAAAGTATAGTACCTATATTAAAAAAGGTGATAAGTATTATTTCTCTAATTACGGGCCTATTTCTGTCTTACCTTATATTTCCAAATTCTATGAAAATCTTATGCACAACGGGTTATCTTACTATGTAAAAAAGTTGATATTATTTGCCAATTAAGCCTACAACATGGATTCCAACAGAGACAGACATTCCAGTTATTAGGCATTAATGAATATGCATGATATGATCACCAAGGCCCTATATCAGTGGTTTTCAACCGGGGTTCCGCGGAACCCCAGGGTTCCGCGAGCGTCGGCCAGGGGTTCCGCCGGAGTTCAAAATAAAATAAAAAAACACCAACTGAATTCACAAAAGAATGAGCAATGAACAGAATTTTTTACAACTTTCAGTCATTCTTTCTGGGCACGATATATTCAAAGTTTAAAATTCTAAAATATTAATATTATCCCAGCATTAATATTGTAGTCGTAATCTCGAGATTTCTACAGCGCCCAAGTAGTGGAGTCGCATGAGCCAGCTTATTCAGACGCGCTCAGTAAAATAATCGATAGGCAGGTAGAATCAAAATCGGTTCCAGGTCAAGATATAGAGGGGTCAGGCAGGCAGACGGTTAGACGGCTAATGTGAATGGTGTTTAGAATTGTAGCGGCGAGGGAAGTAAGGGGAATAGTAGGAATCGGGATAAGATTTATGAAAGAGCAGTGTTCAAGCTTTGAGTGAAAGACCGGCGTGGAGATATAAAGATCTCGAGGTGAGGTTTTGGTGAGTTCTTGTTATGGGTCACATAATAGTCGTAGGCCTAATTCTGGCGGGAGTTTATTCCAAAGAGGAGGAACAGCGATGTCTATGTAGCGATTTGCAAATTTTAAAAGTTACAAGTAAACATTACAGGCTACAATAATATTTATTTCTTGAAAATTTTGAAATGTGAAAGGCGCTGGGTTCCGCGAGCAAATGAGTGCTTTGTATAGGGTTCCGTCAGTACGAAAAGGTTGAAAACCACTGCCCTATAGATTACAACATTATTCGGTGGGGTTTCTCGATATAGCCAAGGAGTCGTATACGGCTGATCATAAAATCCTATTAAACAAATTAGAATATTATGGAATTAGAGGTACTCAGCTAAACTGGTTTGCCAGTTAGCCTATTTAGATAAACGCGTTCAGAGGGTTTTCGGTAATGTGTATGGTCAGGCCTTAGATGTAACTGGATTAATACGGTGTCCCGAACTGCTTCTTCCTTTAACCTCTCAGTGTTCACAATCCTAGTTTTTTACTTCTTTGTAAGTTTTTTAGCTTGATTTTCATTTTTGCCATCAGTAGGTGATGATCTGATGCCACATCTCACCTCTCTATACCCTGGTTCCTGGTGTCTCTCACGGACGACATCCAGCGACTAGAAACGCGCATGTGATCTATCTGATTTTGCGTATTTCCATCCGGGGCCGTCCATGTAAGCGTGTGTATTCTCCTATGTTGAAAGAAGCTCCCTCCGATCTTTAGATTGTTACTACTGCAAAGGCTCAGTAGTCTTTCTCCATTGTCTGTTTCTTTCTCCTTCCGCCATCCCTCCCATGACCCCTTCCCATCAAGTTCTGTCCGAACCAACCGATCTGTGCATTGAAATCCCCCATCATAATTTTCATATCGTGACTTGGTATCTCCTCAAGTACGCCCTGCAGGTGTTCGTAGAATTCATCCTTTTCCTCCTCTCTAGCCATATTCGTCGGGGCATATAACTGTATTATGGTTGTCTTACAGAATCTTGTATGTAGTCTCGCCGTTATAATTCTTATCAGTCCCCAGCCAATGAGTGTCTTCGAAGCCTCCTTGCTAAGCACAATCCCCACTCCTCCCTCATTTCGCAGTCCTCCTGAATGTAATATCATTGTGCTCTGTGACTCCATCCTTCCACTTCAAGTCCATCGCATTTCCCCTATCCCCAAGATCTGCAGTTTGTATTCCCTCATCTCTCTCTGCCCTTTGCCAGTAATGTTCAATGATCTCACATTCCAGGTGCTGATGTTAGTTATATATTTTGCCGAAAGAGTCTGGAGCTTCTGTTAAATTACTTTATGTTATGCACTTATCTTTCCTTATCTTAATTACTGTAATATGATTTAGTTAATAGCTTATCCCTACAGGCTAAAAGCATTAATACATCTGCATAAAAGGGTTGGGAATTTTTTTTCGGCGGAAGATATTTCAGTCATATATAAATAACATTCGCATACTATTTCCAAACCTTCTATACTTTACAGTCACCCTGACTTAATTAAACTACGGATGGAAAAATTGTCTGATTTCGTTCAGTTGACTGGATCCACCCGGAAAACTGTTCTCTTCCGTTCACCTACAACGGTTCCCTCTTCTACGGATGCACAGCCAACGTAACGTCTCCTGGAAAAGAGGTGGGATGCTTCAGCGCCAACAGAACATGGAAAACGTGTTGTCCACCAGAAAGTAAGTATAGTCATCGATGTTGTCGTCGTCACCATCGCTTTCATCAGAACCATAACGACAACAATGATACGACCGATAACAGAACCACTTAATCATCTAGACACAAACTTCAAAACAAATAAAAACACGCACGATTTAACTGACACTCAGAAGTGTTAGTTCCACATAGGGCAACTCATAAACCAAATTCAGTTCCATGTCGAAGACTGATTGATATTCCAGACATGCCTTCCAGATAACACGTCTTCTCTTGAGACTTTGAAACTGTCCTTGCACAGCAATATAAAGCCTTGACACCACAACCCAAACAAAACACAATCAAACTAGAAGGCATGTTCTTTTGAGCTAGAATGAAGGCTATAGGAAGCTCACTTTCTTGAACATTAATGACGCATAGAAAGTTCATTCTCCAGGGCGTGAATGACGGCTAGAAAGCTAACTCGGTTGAAATGACCTATTATTCTTATTTCCTCTACCAATACCACTACTCAAACAACGTTATCTGCCATTGGCTTCTCTATTTATCACCCCACAGGCTTTCTATTCCAAAGTCTCACCCCTTCAAGAATTCTTATCCTAATCCATCCGATCGGCCACCTTTCAAACTTTTGTTCTCAGTGAAACCCGCCGTAGCAGATACCCTGTCTCGTCTCGTCTCTTTGGTCTCTCTTGCAACCGGACTAGGACCACCACTGGAAATCGATCTCTGGACAACCACACTGATACAATGCAGCGCATTTGAATAAGCTGGTGCCTTACGTTTAGGTTTAGAGTAGAGCTTTATAAATTTGAAGTTTTCTATTACGATATCGAAAACTCCCGAAACTGCAATAATACAAAACAACACGATAGACAGTCAAGGATTGTTACCATGGTGACCCATTGTCCAACCCTATGGGAAAACAGCAAAAAAAACAACAGTGACGAATTGACTATTTCTCGTATAATTTCTCAAGCGCACTTGATTGAACTCTATACAGAAGTCCACAACCGAAAAAGAACAATAATAGCAATAAACTACTGCAAACGAGATTTGAAACAGAAAGGCTCATTCTCGGTTCGTAAGTAAACATCGTTTCTCCGGTTCAGTCTGTCAACCTACAGTCGACATTCACTAGTCGACAACTGTCTCGACCACCGTCCATAGAATCAACAAAAGTGTCTTCCTCCAAGAAGGCGACCCCAGCTTCGCCATCACCTGGCAAAAGTTGCTCAAACGCCATTCTCTGTTTCTTTCCTTGTGCCCCATAGTGTTTTGTGACAATACAGTTATGGAATAGTAATGACGACTAATTTCAGTCTGCATTAAGTTACATTCCATCGATTAGAAAACAAATAATACGACGGTAGTGATAGTATTGATGACGATAATGCTGATGATAAAATGTTAGTCACCATCGTCACTAAATGTTCGGCAAGTGCGACGACCCTGTCAGAAATACTTCTTCTTCTTCTTCTTCATGATCCATGGGCTGATAGCCCGTAGGTGTCCACTTCGCATTTGATTACTGTCTTCCAAGACTCCCTATCTTGTGCCCGATGTGTCAGTTCCTGTATATTCTTCCCACACCATTCCTCTATGTCCTGTAGCCATTCCCTGCATGGTCTTCCCTTTCTCCCCGATCCCTCCATTATTCCTGTCATTATACTCTTTATCTTTCTGTCATCGCCCATTCTACATATATGTCCGAATAGTTTCAGTTTCCTTTTCATTATAGTTTCTACCATATCTGAACTGCTGTTAAGTCTTCTTCGCACTTCTACATTAGTTATTTTCTGTATCCATTTTATTTGTAATATTCTTCTGTAACAGTACATTTCGAACGCTAGTATCCTCTTCTTGTCTTCCTTTTTCAGCGTCCAGGTTTGACATGCATATAATGTCGTGCTGAATACGCATGTTTCCAATATTCTTTTCTTTGTTGTATGCGGCATTACTTTGCTCTTCCATATGTTATTGAATCCTGCCATTATCCCTTTTGCTTTATTAATTCTTCTTCTGATCTCTCTTGTGCAGTTGTTATCTGAGGTTAGCAGGCTCCCTAAGTATACAAATTCGTTGACATTTTCGATGATTTCTTCTCCAACTTTGATGTTGCTTTCTATTTCTTCATTTCCAAATGCCATTGTTTTTGTTTTATCGATGTTTATTTTCAAGTTTGCCTTTTTGCCTGCTCTGTCCAGCAGTTCTACATTCTGTTGGAGTGCTTCAAAATTTTCCTCTAAGAGATCTATGTCAGATCTATGTCAGCAAATCTTAGATTGTTAATTGTTTCGCCTTGCACAGATATTCCCGTCCCGTTGTCTTGTATATCATCCATTACTCTTTCCAGGTATCCAATTAATTCTATCGGTGAAACTGGGTCTCCCTGTTTAGTGCCTATACTGATTTTAAACCATTCGCCTAGTTCCCTGTCTATCCTTACTGCTGCTTGTGACTGTTCGCTAGCATTTTGCAGAATTTGCACCAATTGTTTTCCAACTCCATATGATCGAAGTGTTGTCCATATGACATTCTGTTTGACCGAATCAAATGCTGTTTGAAAATCTATGAAGCAATTGTATATCATTCTGTTGTTTCTTTTTGCTTTTTCTGCTATTAGTCTTAGTATCAGTATTTGCTGTATAGTACTTCGATCTCTTCTAAATCCTGCTTGTTCGTCTGCAATATGATCTTCCAATTGATCCCTTAATCTGTATGTTAGTACCTTCATCATTACTTTTCCCACATGGCTCATTAGTGCAATTGTTCTGTAATTTTTGCATTCCATCAGGTCTCCTTTTTTTGGTATTACTGTCAAGATAGATTTGGTCCATGCCTCCGGGATCTTGCCTTCCTTCCATATTTGGTTGCATAATTTATGTATTTCTTTATGTAGATCATCTCCTCCAGCCGCTATCATTTCTCCCGTTATCCCATCATCTCCAGGACTTTTCCTTTTCTTTAGGTTTTTGATTGCGTTTTGTACTTCCTCATATAGTATGTCATCTTTTGTATCATCTACTAACGGTGGACTAATCATTTCTAACTCCTGTTGTGTTTTGTTTTCTCCTTCCTGGTCTTTGTATTATTCGCTACAGTATTGTGTCCACCTCTCTCTACATTTTCCTTTGTCCATTATTATATTTCCTTCCTTGTCTTTTATTGCTGTTTGTTTTGGTTGCCATTTCTTACATACCTCCTTCACAAACTTGTATGCCTCCCGGGTTTTCTCTTCCATTGTACACTTCTCGATTTAACTGCATTTTTTCTCTATCCATTTCTGTTTATCTTTCCTTGCTGCCGTCTTTACCTCATTACACAGTTTTCTATATTGTGCTGTTATTTCCTGTGAATCTTTCATTCTGGTTTTTGTTTCTCTTTTTCTCCTAGCTAATTCTAAAGTCTCCGCTGAAATCCATTTCTTATTAGCCTTTTCCGTTTCCGGTATTGTTTGCTCTGCTGCCGTCAATATGATTTTGTTTATTGTCTCTGTCCTTTGTTCTATCCCAAGGTCTTGTTTCATGGCAGTATTTATTCCATTTTTTACCTCTTCTTCAAAGCTTCTTCTTATTACCGAGTCCTCTAACATTTCCATATTCCGTATCTTTACATGTTGTTTTTTGGGTATGCGTTTTAGTCTTAGCTGCATATTTCATAGTACCAAGCTGTGGTCAGAGGCTATGTCTGCTCCTTGGAAAGTTCTACATAACCTCACTGCTGATTTCCATCTGTTGTCTACCAAAATTAGGTCAATCATATTTGTGTGCTGTCCATCTGGTGATCTCCAT
Organism: Allolobophora icterica; assembly: GCA_963556255.1. Classification (NCBI taxonomy): domain Eukaryota; kingdom Metazoa; phylum Annelida; class Clitellata; order Crassiclitellata; family Lumbricidae; genus Allolobophora; species Allolobophora icterica. The sequence goes on from OY744614.1 coordinate 27,214,943, forward strand.
GTCCATTTCCGGCACTCCTTTTGTTTGAACATTGTGTTGCAGATCATGAGTTCTAGTTTTGCCGCAAAGTCTAGTAGTTTTTCTCCTCTTTCATTTCTTTTCCCATATCCATACTTCCTCATTACTTGCTCCCAGCCTGTGTTATCTAACCCAATTTTTCCGTTACAGTCTCCCATAATTATTTTGACATCTTTCTTAGGTATACTTAGGAGCAGTCAATTTTTACCTGCATTAAAATGTTCAGTAGAAACGTTATTAAAGATACAATTCAAAATGACTCCTGGTTCATTTCAGCGTTCGAAGTTAGCTACAAGAACGAAACTGTCACAATTCCTGGTTTAAACGTAACCATTCCAGTTCAGTCGGTGAATGGCTGGATCGTTTTCCAACAAAGATTTAACGGAAAGACGAATTTCACCCGACCGTGGATCGCCTACCAGAAAGGTTTCGGTGTGTGGAATGGCGAGTACTGGATGGGACTGGAAAAGATCCACCAGATGACCACACAGGGATCGTGGAGCTTGAGAATAGAACTCCTGGGCAAGGAAAAAGCCACCTGGAGGTCAGTGGAATACGACCAATTTGTGGTCGGATCATCTGTTGAGAAATACCGTATTCGGGTATCAAATTACAGTTGGGGTGATATGCCGAACGTGCTCAATAATCCTTTAGGAGGCAATTATCAAAACGGAATGATGTTTTCAACCTACGACTCCGACAATGATAACTGCAGCAGCAGCAGCAGCAGCAGTAGCAGCAGTAGCAGCAGCAGCAGTAGCAGCAGCAGCAGCAGCAGCAGCAGTAGCAGCAGCAGCAGCAGCAGTAGCAGCAGCAGCAGCAACAGCAGCAGCAGCAGCAGTAGCAGCAGCAGCAACAGCAGCAGCAGCAGCAGCAGAAACTGCGCGGTCGATTACGGAGGCGGTTTCTGGTACAACTGTTGTTTCGGGTTGAACATCAACGGCAAATATAATTCGATTTATTTCGGCTACCCATTGTTTCTACCAAACAGTCCAATGGTGATCGTCTCGGCCACTCGAATGATGATGAAAAGAGTGGCCTAACCTGTTTTGTGCCGCTCCTCATCAACTAGTCTCTGTAACAACTTGAACGCCAAGGCAGTTGATGAAATGCAGAAACTATGTTTATTAACAATTCATGCCTATAGAATTATACAGGTCTATGTCCACATTTTTCAAAACCGAGAAAAACAATTTCTTAGATTTACTGACGAATATGTTTCGCGCTCTTTCACTGATGGTAATTAAATTAAACTTTTTGGACAACAATGTTTTTCCCTAGTACGATCGTGTGTGTATTTTGATTATATTGTACACTTGAGTTTGAGTAATTTTGTTATAATTATGACACGGATGACTAATTTTGGATATAGTTGAATAAATATCAGTTAGACACAATGCAGTGTTAAAATTATATGGCACTATGTCCACAAGCAACTTTGTTATGAAACAGTTTGAAGTGACGTCGAATTGTCACAGTGCAGCTTAGCTATAAAACGATCAAAGAAATGGTAAGTATGCCGTTAAAAACTTACCTTTTACTCTTAAATTCGCACTGCCAGATAAAAGAAACGTTTCTTTGCTAGTCGCCTAAGACTACGGCGAATCGTTGCCATGACTGCAGACAACGTGAGTCCTTCAGGGATATAAGTCCAGGAATACCAGTTGGCTCCCGCATGGCGTCACATATTCATTCATTCATTCGAATATTTATATAGCGCCCCTTCAAGGGAACTACTCAGAGGCGCTCCCGACACCAGCACGTTCATATAAGACAGTTTTAAGTTTTGAAAGAAATATGCCAGAGGTTACCCCAGGGCACATGCGGAGCTCTACGGGAAGTCTATTCCAGACTACCGGGCCCACCACTGAAAACGCTCGACTTTGCATAGTCGTGGAACGAGCAAATGGAACTAGAAGTACCCCTTCGTAAGCGGAAGTTCGCCTACTACATGGTGTAAAACGACAAGTGATCGAAAAGCAGACGTTACATACTGACATCAGCAACGATGTAAATTATTTATGTACCGGTAATTGGAGAAGAAATCAGAGTTAATGAATATTTATAAAGTTTTCTTTGCTAGCTTTGGTGATTAAGACAATGCTGATTTTGACAACGTTGTATTGTAATGCATTTGGGCATAGCGTAATTTTCGGAGGTTACGAGTACCTCATGTACCACCAATTTTTGAATTTTTGAACTGGACGGTACCGTACCCCCAATTTTTATACCCAGAAGAAGCAACGCTAATTAGTATTTTCTCGGAGGAAGGCCTTCATTTGAGCCCTCGAGACTAAAAACAATTACTGTGCGCCATCATATCGTCATCACCCCATCTGCATCTTCATTGGTACAACTAAGAAGCTCTATTAAGCTCTTCTGTGTAAATATTGAAAAGTAGCGGTGATAACGGGAATCCTTGCCTCACTCCCCTGCCCAGTTTCCATGGTTACGAATACTCTCCATCTATTCTTATTTGCACTCTTCGTCCCATATACAGGTTTCCTATCAATTGTCTATCTCTCAATGGCAATCCACGCCCATCCTTCTCAGTGCCTGTATTAGCCTTCTCCAGTCGACTCTATAGAATGCTTTTTCGTAGTCCACAAAACAGATATACACTTCTTGTCCATTTTGACAACTACTCTCTGTTAGTAGTCTTAAGTGTTCCGACCGCATCTCTTGTTCCCATGCCCTTTCTAAATCCGAATTGGTCGTCTCCTATCCCATCGAATGTCTCCGTCTTTGCCTGCACTCTTTTGGTTAGTATTCTTATGATTTTGACGCATGGGTGAGGAGACTGGTGGTGCGATGATTTTCGCAAGCCGTTGCATTTGGTTTCTTGGTATTATGATGGATTGCAGGAAGTCCTCTGATCGTACCCCTGTTGTATATAATTATATATCTTGGCATAGCCTTGTTAGTTCTTGCATGGCTCCTTCTCCCAGGCTTTTCAGCAGCTCTTCTGTTATATTGTCTATCCCTTCGGGTTTGTTGCTCTTCAGTTCAATTATGGCCGCTCTCACCTCCTCTCCCAACATCTGCGGTCCTATATCCTCGGATCCGCTTCGTGTTTCCTCTTCTGTCATGTGATGATTATCATCTAATCCTCCATTTCTATTTTCGCTCATGTACAGTTCCTCTATATATTCTTTGCATCGTCTTTTGACTTCACTAATTTCTTTCAGGATCCTGCCCTGTTTGTCTTTTACCTCCATTCCCACTCCTTTCCCTGGTTTTCTTGGTATCTGTGTCACTCTTTCATAAAACAAGTCGTATCTTCCTCGTTGTTGCAAGTCTTCTAGATCTTTGCAATGCTCATCCCACCATAGCCTCCCGTTTTTTCTTCGCGGTTTGTTGCTTGGTCTTCTAATTTCCTGCCATGCTTTATCTGCACTTTGTTGTTTCCACTCTCTCCACGCCTAAATCCCCTCTAACAACTCTCTTGTTATCCACGGTTTTCGAGCTGTTATCATCTCTCCTACTCCCAGTCCCACAATATCGTTGGCACTCTCTATGGGGAGAGGGGATAGAGTAATGGTAACACTCATGGCCACGAGAGCAACAGATCGCGGTTCGATACCCGTGACCCCCTCCCTCTAGGGCGGCGCCTTTCATGGCTGCCAAACCGTGTATTTAATTAAGATCTTGATTGTACTGTCATGTTTCAATGTAATCTTACTGCGTACTTGTCAGTTTGAATTAATATACGAAAATTATTATTATTAGTATCTTACTGAAATTAGTGTTTAAGGCACAGGCTGTAATGGGATTACTATACGTGCCATATTCAGTATATAATGCAGTATAGACTATCTGCTGTCTTACTGAAGTAAGTATTTTAGGCACAGGTTGTAATGAAATAACTGTATGTATGTGCCATGTTTAGATGTAAGTATCCACAATGGGCATAATCCCTCCAGCCCTTGCCTTTTCATCGTCATCATCAGCATTATCAGTTCTTGATACCAGCCATTTTGACAGCGATGAGTGCAAATAAAATTAATGATTTCCATTTCTTTTGGACATATGTCAGGTCCATTGCTCCTCCCATGTTAAACCCAAGTCTTATAATGTCTTTGTATGCATTGCATAGGCCCTATCCATCGTTTTCTTCGCCTTCCTTTTTTCCCCTTTCTTTCAATCTTGTGCATAGTGGCTTGCGTGGGATTCGGTTAACTGACATTTTCCCACTTCAATCAATCAATCAATCAATCATAAAATTTATATAGCGCCTCTTCAAGAGTTCTACTCAGAGGCGCTCCCGAGCCAGGCCTGATCATAGAGAAAAGTCTTCAATAGGGTGTAGAAGGAAGACGAGTGTGTACGAGGAGATAGGCGAAGGAAAGATGGCAAGTCATTCCACACTGTTGGACCAACAACAGAAAATGCTCGACGCTGCATTGTAGCAGTGCGGGCAAATGGAACCAGAAAGTCACCCCGAGTAGAGGAACGAAGAGCTGAGCGACCCGTAAAGGAGGAAGAGAGAGTAAAGATGGAGCATAAGTAGCGAGGAGCTGTGCCCAAGACGCTTTGCCAGACAAGAGAGCAGAGCCGATACAGGATACGCTGCCGGAGAGGGAGCCAGTGTAGAGTATGATACATGTAGGAGGATACGCTACCATAGCGAGGAATGGAACCAACAAGGCGAGCCGCAGACCGTAAGACCCTCTCAAGAGTGGACAACCGGACTTGAGGAAGACCAATGTAAAGGGAAGAACAGTAGTCTAGACGAGAACAAACGAAGGCGTGAATAAGAGTAGAAGCAGCAGATGTTGAGAGAGAGCGAGCAACGACCCTAAGCTGACGGAGATGGTAAAAGCAGGAGCGAGACAAGGAGGAAAGGTGCTTAGTAAATGTTAATTCCTGATCAATGATGACACCGAGGTAGAGAATGACATTAGAGGGAATTCAGCTGCGAAAGAGTTCAGATCAAGTTTTGCCAGCTGCTGGCGGGTACCCAGCCATATGAACTTATACTACATATTGGCTTAAGGACAAGCAATAATAATCATGGGACCTTTCTTAACGGTTGATGGGGTATGTATTAGAATCTTCAAGTCAACGTTTAGAAACAAACCAGATATAAATTTTGAATAATATTTCATATCTCATTGTGTCAATATATCTTTCCAACCGCTTTACCTTTATCTTTCCATCTATTCAAATGTCTATCGTGTGCTTCTTCGTAGTCGAGTTGGAAATGTTATTAGTTAGTAATTGGGTTTAAGGCCGGTGTCGCGTGACAGACTATCCGTCCTAAAACTATCCGGGGGGATGAATAAATTTATCCCCCGGATAGAATATACTGGTATAGAGTATCCGGGGGATAAACCATTTCTATCCCCCATCGTGCGAAATCATCCCCGGGGGATAAAATTCAGAGGTATTATTGGTATTATTGAAAAATACGTATAATTGATAAAACTATGCTATAATCAAAATACAAAAGTGTTAAGTGTTCTAAGCAATGTTCAGAGCAAATCAAACCCGTTAGGGCCTACAGTAGGAAGGATAACCACACGTGGAAGTGGCCTTCTTCCCCTTCTCATAAGAGGGATTTTGCGGAAAGGCAGCATTATGTTGTCGCTGAAACATTTCTCAAGGTGTTTTCGCATTTCTGAAGGATCACCGAAGTCAGCACCCAGCGTGGCAGACCCGGAAGCAATCTCAAAGGCAAATAGGCATTAGGCAGCTGCGTACAGCCCACAGGAAGAAAAGTCCATTTGCTGCTGGCAGAGGACTTTAACAAGTAGGGGCCTAGGTTCCCCGATATGGTTAGGTGCTTTGTGTAGACCTGACGCAATTGTTGGCCGAGATTTGCCGAGATACGAATCGACCGATATCAAGCGCGAGCTATACCAAATCACCTAATTAGCACCTTAGTCCGTTTTCATGACACTGTCGTTTGTGATTGCTAATATTTGTCATTCTTGTTTCAGAAACATCCGTTGCACCAAGCCCTTCACGCAACTAATAATACGAATAGACATTGTTTAATTTGCGCGAGATTACAATTAACACCACAAAGAACACATGAGTCATTGAAGTTGGCTCATTGCCTCAAATGGCTTCATTGGCTTTCCTGGTGTACCTGAGTCATTTTCCGGTATTTGGCTAAATTGGAAATACGGCTGTCCCCGGTCATTTCTCAGAAAACAATACCTAGTCTGATCGTGCTAAGTGATTAGATTTAAACGTTATTGATCAGTCAACAATTTAAGACCTTTGAAAGTAATTCAGAGCAATAAAAATAATTTATCAACATTTATTTTGAATTTAAAATGTTCCACTCCGTTACCGTCCCTAGGCTATAGTTCTTACTGCTTTCGTCTACAATTTCAAAATGATTTGCATTAAACCAAAAAATTGTATGTTTCTTTTATATTAAACATAATTGTATATTTCCAAATACAACTTGGTGAACCGGATCTTCAGTATAATTTAGAAAAATATATTTTAACTTGTCCCCGGAAAATTATGTCCGCTCCGTTAACATGTAAAAATTATCTCCTATGTCACAACCCTTTCAGTTCTGTGGTCTCGCAACTTGACACATCTCTTCTGTGAGGATCTATATAAGTAAGTATGTCTTAATACAGAATCTGAATGCTAAGACAAATTTCTTAAAAGTTTTCATTTATTTCGTATCTGATGTGTTTTTTCTATTATACATCCACTCCGTTACCGCATTTTTGCCATGATTATGAATAAATTTAATTAAAATAATATTTTTAATATAACGTTTATAAGCTATATAATGAGTGTACCGACGATTGATGTGGACGCATGAGAGATGATATGATATTTACCGTGCTGATACACAATTTGTCCACTCCGTTAACTGTCCACTTCGTGATTATAAATGTTACCCTTGAGGTACTAAAATTAATTCCACTGTCAGGATAAGTCGCTTACTTAAATTATCATTTATAATACAATTTATTTGACAATATATGACATTTTTAATAAATTTTTGTTTCTGCAGATTTTTTTTTAGAGTTCACTTGTCAAATTCTGTGCTCAATTCTCGACAGGTAGTAACGGAGCGGACTTAATGTATGGTAATTTTTTATGTAATTTTAATGTTTTGAGCAGATTTTTAAGACAACATCATAAATATTTTAATGTCCTTTGTTCATTTGATCACTGGGAATGATTGGCTCAAGTGATTTTTATTTTGTTATTTGGCCAAAAAAATTCGTTCAACTTTACATTGACTATATCCCCTATTTCTATTTCCATAACGGAGTGGAATTTCTTCATAAAATTTAAAATGTGATGGAATTAAATAATCATTTGTATGGTAATTTCTTTTACTTTTATTCTATAAACATTAATACTAAAAACATATTGGCATGTCAAACTACGCAATAGGAAGCTGTCTACTACATATCATACTCTTCATTGGCTTCCCATCCGGCAGCGTATCCTGTATCGGCTTTGCTCTCTCGCCTGGCAATGTGTTTTGGGCATGGCTCCTTCCTACCTATGCTCTGTTTTCACTCTCTCTTCTTCTCTTACGGGTCGCTCAGCCCTCCGTTCCTCTTCTCGGGCGACTTTATAGTCCCGTATGCCCGCACTGCTACTATGCAGCGCCGAGCATTCTCTGTCGCTGGTCCAACTGCGTGGAATGACTTACCACCTCTCCTTCGCCTATCTCCTCGTACTCACCCGTCTTCTTTTTACGCTCTATTGAAGACTTTTCTCTTTGATCAGGCCTGGCTTGGGAGTGTCTCTGAGTAGAGCCCTTGAAGAGGCGCTATATAAATTCCATGATTGATTGATTGATCTATAGCTCATGTGTGTTTTGATAACGGAGTGGACAAACATTTTAGTAGGGCTATTTTTTTCTGCTAAAAACTTCATAATTTTACATATTAGTGCAAAACCAAATATATATTTGTGAAATAAAAATATTAAAGATTTGCTCCCAACAAAAATCAATGTAGTTTGCAAAAAATGTTTTGCTTCAATTTGTGAATGTGAAATGTTACCGGAAAATGACTCACCTATTGATACGAAACGACCGATATCAAGCGCGAGATACCAATTCACCTAATTAGCGCCTTAGTCCCATTTCATGACACGGTCGTTTGTGACTGCTGATATTTTGTCTTCCTCGTTTTGCTGGTCTACCGATTGACACGAATCGACAGATATCAATGTCACAACTGGCCTAAGAGTAAATAGAGTAGAGAGTAGAGAAAGAGAGCAATGCGAGGATCATTGACTTCACTGGATTCTTTGCCCACGCATGCCAACAGTAAGTAACATATAGCTTTGTCCATGACCACGACTGATGTAGTTCTAAACTGACTTAAATCGTACAATTTGTAATTATGTTGAAGGGGAAAACTTTTTGACGGGGGGGGGGATAATTTCGTACGACTCATGGGAGATACTTCTGTACGAGGGGGGATAGTCCCTCCCGTTCACTTTCATCCGGCCGGATACTCCATTCTTCTAAGGGGATATAGTTGTATGGGGGATACTCTATTTCGTGGTACTAGGACTAAATGTCCCCGGACAAAATGTCCAGGACATAATGTCCCGGACAAAATGTCCCTGGACAAAATGTCCACAGACAAAATGTCCCCAGACAAAATGTCCCCGGACAAAATGTCCTCGGACAAAATGTCCCCGGACAAAATGTCTCTGGACAAAATGTCTCCGAAAAAAATGTTCCCCGGACAAAATGTCCCCGGACAAAATGTTCCCAGGCAAAAGTATCAGATACAGCAGCTCTGCTCTCTCTCTGCTCTCAGCCATCCTCGGTTCGAGGTTCGGCCGCATCATGCACAATGTTCCTCCAACGCCTCCTGTCCTCCGTCAGTCTTAACAATTCTCCCATTGCCAATCCCGTCCATTCTTTTATGTTGCCCAGCCAGTTTGTTCTCGGTCTTCCTCTTTTCCGAGCTCCCGGTAGTGTGCCCTGTATGATGTCTTTCTCCATGCATGCTCCTTCTCTTCTCATGATGTGTCCAAAATATATAATTTTTCTTTCCTTCACCGTCTTCAGTAAATTCCTCTCTACTCCTGCTGCTTCCAATACCCATTCATTTGATCGCATTTCCGTCAAAGATATATTCATAATCAATCTCAGACACTTCATCTCGAATGCCTCTATTCTTCTTGCCTCCTCCTTCCTCAATGTCCAGCTCTCGCATCCATATATGGCCACAGGCCAAACCAGTGTCCTCCACAACTTTAGCTTCGTTTTATTTGTTAGATCATGACTCCTCCATATCCTTTTGAGGTCCGTAGCTACTGCATAACCCTTTGCCAAACGTGTTCTGATCTCTGTACCACAACCGCTGTTTTCATCAATCGTTGAACCCAAATACGTAAATCTGTCCACCTGTTCTAGTTCATCCTGGTTAATCCTAATTGTACATTTGGTTTCTGTTGTTGTCATAACTTTCGTCTTTCCTATATTAATCTGCATCCCAAATTTCTTTCCTGTCCTGTCTAGTTTCTCTATCAACAGCTGTAATTCACTCTCCGAGTTTGTCAGTAATACAATGTCATCGGCGTACTGTAAGTTTGTCAACCGTCTCCCCCTATCTGTATTCCTCCCTCAAATCCCTCTAAAGTTTCCCTCATCACTCTCTCCGCCAAGACGTTGAACAAACTTGGGGACAAGACGCAACCCTGTCTCACTCCCCGTCTGACTCCGAATTCTTTCGATAGCATTTCTGCCACTTTGACTCTTGCTTTTTGTTTCTTATACAGTTGTGCAAGCAAATTTATGATATGCCCTGGGAACCCCATTTCGATCATTGTTGTCCAAAGTGTTTCATGAGCTATTGAGTCAAAAGCTTTTTTGAAATCAACGAAACACATAAAAAGGGGTTGTTGGTGTTCATTTTCTTTTTGCATAATAATTCGCAAATTTGTTATCTGGTCTCTACTTCCTCTAGCTCTCCTGAAACCAGCCTGTTCCTCTGCCACCTCTGATTCTGTCTGGTTCCTTATTCTTCCCAAAATGATCCTTAGTATAATTTTACTGGCGTGTGCCACCAAAGCCACTGTTCTGTAATTCGAGCATAGTCTGATATCCCCTTTTTTTGGTATAGGAACAAAAATTGATTCTGTCCAGTCCTCGGGCCATTCCCCATCCTCCCATACCGCTGTGCAGATTGAATGCATTTTTTCTATTGTTTTCTCCCCTCCGTATTTGAACAGCTCTGCCGGAACTCCGTCAGGACCCGCCGTTTTGCCGCTAGCAACCTGCCTTATCGCTCTTGCCACCTCTGATATTAAGGGTGGCGTTTCCCTTTCATATCCCATTATGTGATCTTTCCCTTCTTTATCGTTGTATAGCTCTTCACAATATTGCTTCCATCTTTCAGCTATGGCTTCCTTTTCAGTTATGAATTCTCCATTTTCAGCTTGTATAGATTGTAGTTTAGGTTGAAATTTGTTTGTTAGGGATTTGACTGTTCTGTATAGATATCTACTGTTACCCTTCTTGTTCTCTGCTTCAGCCTTTTCACAAATATCCTCTATTTGTTTTTGTTTGTCCCTCCTGAGAAGTCTCTGTACCTCCACTTTCCGTTCCTTATATTCCACTCTATCTCTCTGCTTAGCTTCCCGTTTCTTGATAATGAGGCTGTGTGTTTCTTCAGAAATCCAAGGTTTCCCTTTGTCTCTCTTCTTGTATCCCACTATTTCCTCCGCTACCGTGATTAAAACCTCCTTTGTTTCCTTCCATAATTCGTTCGGTGATCTTTCCTCTGATACAGCGTTCAGAGCTTCGAATCTGTTTGTTACTTCTATTTCATAGGCATATCTTTTGAAACCTTGAAGATCTTCTACATTCAGCCTTTTTAGTACCTCTACCTTCTTTTGCCTTCCCAGTCTTATCTTTAACGTTGCCACCAGCAAATTGTGGTCTGTGTCACAATCTGCCCCCGGATAAGTCCTGTAGTTACTAATACATGTCCTCCACTTCCGCTGTATGCTGATGTAATCAATCTGATTTTTTGATCTCCCATCTGGTGATGTCCATGTATACAATTTCTTCGCTCTTGTAGCTGCATGGTCGCGTTACGGCGCTTTAGAAATTGTCCATGTTTTCATTATTAGGCCTATTAATATTATTTGTCCACGTATGCCAACACTAAGTAGCGTTATGGCTTTGCCCATGATCACGACTGACATAGTTCTAAATTGAGTTAAATCGCACAGTTTGTAATTATGTTGCAGGGAAACCTTTTTGACGAACGATAATTTCATACGACTCATGGGGATACTTTTGCACGAGGGTGGGTAGTCCCTCCCGTTCACATTCATCCGGCCGGATACTGCATTCTGCTAAGGGGATATAACTGTATCTGATGCTCTATTTTGTGACACCGGCTGACCCAAAACCATTTGCCGTCGGAAGATTAACATGAAAATATGATGAACTGCTGCTGTATCTGATACTTTTGTCTGGGGACATTTTGTCCGGGGACATTTTGTCCGGGGGACATTTTTTTCGGAGACATTTTGTCCAGAGACATTTTGTCCGGGGACATTTTGTCCGAGGACATTTTGTCCGGGGACATTTTGTCTGGGGACATTTTGTCTGTGGACATTTTGTCCAGGGACATTTCGTCCGGGACATTTTGTCCGGGACATTTTATCCGGGGACATTTTGTCCGGCCACGCTATTTCGTGACACCGGCATGATTTGTGCCTTGCCCCTGGTGGGAAATAGTGGCCAATAGCTATAGTTGGCCAATTGAAGTATTACGCGAAACTGTGAATGACCGTAAATCATTCAGTTGATACAATGTCATATTGAAATATGAAATTAAGCCTTGTCTCCCTTAAGGGCGTGGCTTCAGCCGTCGATTATTCTTTGTAAGTGATCGTTCCTTCGAGTAGCCAGTCGTCTCCGATGATGGGAAGATCATTTCTCTTAAGAACCTCGTTTGCAAAACGTTCTGCTTCCGGCGTCACAGGAGGATCTTTATACTTTGCCAGCAGCTTCCGTGAAACGCTCGAATTGCGTTGTGAATCGAATTCTAGACCCAGGAGAAAATCCTGTTCAAGTGATATCGGGAGACCACAGAATTCCAAGACTGCTCTGGCGGAAAAGTGTTTGTCTCTCATGATGTCTTCGTAGCGTACCGCGTTGACTTCGATCCCCTTGCGACGAAACTCCAAGTACAATTTGCAGTTAACTGTCGCTATCATGACGCCCATCGATAGATCATCCTGAAACTTGTATCCGAATTCCTTTGCCGAATGGCCGAAATAAACGAAGCACTGCTCGACAAGCCCTGTCGAAAGTTTTCCGAGCATGTTTATCATGAACAGATATGGTGCTCTTCTTGAAAACCGGTAAAAGGATTGAGCCACTTTCATTACGTGGCGATACATGAAGAGACATTTACTATTTGGGTAGACTTCTCTAAAGATTGGAAGAGCGTAAGTGTAAACTGGCGCGAATTTTAACATATAGGCCAATGGAGTGATGTTCTTGTATGGCCTACAAGTCCAGCGAACAACATCTTGAGTGAGCTGGCGCAGCATAGGTGAGTCGCCTTTGCTCTTGTACCAAAGGGCCAGGGCCTTGGTACTTTCTGGTTCAGAGATGGAGATACACTTTCCCGTTGTTTGCATCATCTGTGACAACAACGTCGACCCACATCTGCCAGTATTAAAAAGGAAAATCAACTGTCCTTTCGGATCTCCAAGTTCTTCCGCCATATGATGAAAATGATTCAAAGGAACGAGTATCAGTTGATTGCAGTGCAACCTCTGAGCTATCCACATGAAGGAATAGTACTCGAATTTCCACAAGTGCATTCCTTTCTGTTTCGCTACCCCGAAAATGGCATTTTCTTCGTTTATCATTATCAGCGATACGTGATCGTTGTCGAAGATGTATTGCGGATTCTCGAATCTGTTGTGCGACAGGATGTAATCCTTCATGGAACTCCTTTGTCCATGATTAAATTGACTTAAAAGAGCAATATCAAGAACGTGTGCACACCTGTCGTAGTTTTCTGGTCTTCTTGATTCTCTGATTCTGGCTGCGGTTCCATTGATTTGCCAGTAGACTTTCTGTATCGTCGTAAAGATGAAGCGCAACAGCATAAAACAGAGCAAAGTAACGAGGCGCTGAAAGACCAGCGGCCAACCGGACAGAAGACCCATCTGGAACAGTTTAACATAGATATAAGGTTCAAAATCTAGACCATAGTTACGCCTTTGCGTGGGACCTGTATGGGCTCTACGCTGGTTTCATACGAAAATGTGGGTCCTATTTGGGCTCAGTGTGGGCGTGGTGGCAGGGCTAATGCAGATAGGCAGCTTATGGTGGATAAGCAATTCGATCATGGTTAATCTGCTCCCTCGCTTCGTCCTCTGCTGTCTCGCTTTGTCCTCTCCGTTCTTCTGACCTATTTAACCTTCTGGTTCCCCGTGGTCAGAACTTCAATGGCTCAGTCTAGATTCTTTGCTTCCATAGGGTCCCTCCCTTTGGGACGGTCTTCCTTCCTCTGACCGCTACTCCATTGTCTTGGGTAATGTTTCTTCCTTCTTCTCCCACCTCAAAACCTTCTTCTGTCGGGGTCTCTCGCACTGGGAGCGCTTCTGAATGATCTATGCCCCGAGAAACGCTTTAGAAATTATCGAATATAATCATGGGCGCCCGGAGGGGGCATGGAGGCATTTGCCCCCTGAATTTTGAATTTAAAAAAATGAAACCTTTTGATTATTATGATTATTCCAGCAGTCCCAAAACGATTTTCAATGCTAAAAAAGCATTATTTATTTAGGTAAGTCAGCTATTCTATGCAGAAAACGTCGTTTTGCTCCCCATATGAAAATGTTGCCTCCCTGGAAAATTTTGCCCCTTAGAAACTTTAGTCCCCTATAAAAATTCCTGCAGGACTCCTATAAATACAAATATAATGCAATTATAAGTTGAAAACGAAAATGGTCATTAGGCAAATTTTGTCCATCACAGGTGACTGAGCAAAACGAGCAATTTTCCAGCCTGCAGGGAAGGAACTAAGATCTGGGTCCAACAATCAAAATAGGTTGTTGACCAAAACATTTCAAGAACAGTCCTAGTTTTAGGTTTGAAAAGAGAAAGTCAATATAAAATATATTTTAGCGTTGAATAATGTGCCTAATACTAATTATGAAAATATTATTATTAATTTCTTCGCCTCAGGTTCGTATTTCTGTGTCACTACTTGCGTTACAAATTTTCATAATGATAATGCAATAATACTATTGCTAGTAGCCTAGTATTGCCGGTAGGCTAAACAATATATTTTATTGTCGTATTACAACAAAACCTTCGTTGTTTAATAATGAGTAATAAGTTCTTGAAGTCTGTTCTGCTTGATCGTGGGTTTTCTCTGCTCAGTCAGGAGCGCAGCTGGTGAGTTTTTTCTTGCAGTTGCACTTTACAAGTTTTCACAGTGAAAAAACTACATGATTCTGCCTCCTTGCTAAAATTTTTGCAGGCGCCCATGCTATCACGTTATGTATGCCATGTCATTAAAGGCGATAAATTTGAATTAATACACGTGCAGACATTAAAAAGCCACTACTTTCAAACCTTATTGCTGCTCACCTGCAGATGTAGTCGTAATCTCCAATCAGATATAACAAAGTTATGAAAATATTGACTTTTTGTTGAAATTTACATCCGCAATTTCAACTCCAATTCTCCATAAGCTGTGAAGTTTTGCCATTAAGGCGTATATATATATGTGTGTGTGTGTGTGTGTGCGTGCGTGCGTGCGTGCGTGCGTGTGTGTGTGTGTGTGTGTGTGTGTGTGTGTGTGTGTAGGTGTGCGTAGTTGCACTATGTGCTTTGTCCAGTGTTTTTTTCTAGAAAGAAAGGTTCCGGAACTGAACAATGGATTCTGGAACTGAACAATTATGGAAGGACTAAAATCCCGAAAAAACGGCATTGAGGTTTGGGAGGGGTCTCATAAACACTGAAAACAGTTCACAACACTGAAATTAAATTAAAATAACTAAATTATTGTTTTTACTATTAAACTAAATAAATTATTTTTTAGTTACTGAAAAAATGTGCCGGCGCGTTCCGGCTGACAAAGTACTGGTTTTGTCAGTCTAGATGTCATCCACTTTTAGACAGGATAACTCCTGTTACCGGGATTCATAAATTATAATAAGTGTGCAGGATATAGGCACGAACTCCTAAGGGCCAGACCTCGACTAGGTCGCTGCGTTACTCCGATACTTGGCAGGCAATGGCAGCCATCAGCATCATGGCAAGGTAGACCTCTTCTGCACTTTACCAGTGAGGAGAAGGAACTCGGCAAGTTAGTTTTAAAGAAAAGTTGTAGTTCGTTACAATATAGGGGCCTACATGTATGTTTATGATATGCATCTATGCAACGAGACATTATATAGCGCTCTTGTCCTCAAAAGGCGTACGTGATGAAAAAAATTTTTGTATTCATACGAATATGCATTCGTAATTAGACTGGCAAAGACTGTTGCTCGTTCGACCGCTGTCCAGAGGCGCGTTTACAGAAAACGGGGCCCTAGGCGCAAACATTTTTGGGGGCCCTAAGTGTCTGAGACTCTGCATGGTGGTGTTCAGCCTATCATGTGGAAACTGGAAAAACCAGCGAAGTTTAACTTAAAGCCGTTTTAGTGAGTGTAAATTTGATCATAGAAGCTATTTTCAAGGAATGTGAAGTTATGTGTTTCGGCCAAATGATTTTAGTTAACAAAACGCAACAATATTTATAAGTGTACAGTACCGGTACTCGTTTGTTGCAATGCAATGCAGAAAAGCTACAATATATAATATAGAAATGCTTGAAAAAATTAATTCTTTGAAATTGAACCGGTGTTACAGCGACATAGGCCTATCTGCGACTTACAAATGCATCGTTAGTTTTTGTCTACTTAGCTCACTTATCGCATATCACGCTTCTTTCGTTTTGCAACTCCAGATTCATAGCAAGGTTTCATTGCGTCAGATTTTAATCAATATTTATCATTATAAAAATTTAAATTATTATTACGGGTTAACAATACTAATTAAAGTTTTAATTACTCTTAAAGACTAAAAATTAAGCAATCACCAGACTTAAAACTTTCAACAAGTAAACTGCAGAAGACGGCCGTTGCGGCTTCTTGCTGACAAGTTTCATGTTATTTTGCACAAAGTCAAAATGAATTATTAGCCAAGGTGAACAAAACAATTATAAATTACAATAATATACTTTTATGTGAATGCTAAACTGCAAAAATAGAAAATAGGCTATATTTAAAATAATTCAAAAATATCATTTTTCATAATTAAAAAATAATTATTTTCATCCGTTTGGGGGCCCCTGAGATTTGGGGGCCCTAGGCGCGCGCCTAGTGCGCCTACAGGTAAACGCGCCTCTGCCGCTGTCATGCTATGGCGTAAAGTGGAAACATTGATTTACCCTCCTTCGTAGGAACTCCCCAGAAGGTAGAAAGATATTTCCGCTGAGGCATGAAACGACAACAGGAATCCACCGATAGGGCACCATTCACCCTACCTTGCCCCAAAACTTTGAAAGGCTGACTGAGAAGGTGGCGTTGTTGAACGGTTTTCCAGCCATATTATTACTAACCGCCAGAATGTCGTTTAACTTCACCGCTGTTCCAGTTGTCGTATGAAGAAGACTTTGATGCCTCGCTTAACCACACGATGTCGTCACATCAACCGTCAGGAGCTTATACTGCGCCTTTGTTAGACGTAGGCCTACTATAGGACGCTCTTTCCAATGTCTTCATGCAAACACATATCATATAGGGCCTACACGCATTTATAAATGATACATGCATTCATGTCTATACAAATATATACATTACCTACCCAGCATAGAATATAGGCTTTTAAGTGCTTACAATATTTGCTATATCCGTGCGTGCGTGCGTGCGTGCGTGCGTGCGTGCGTGCGTGCGTGCGTGCGTGCGTGCGTGCGTGCGTGCGTGCGTGCGTGCGTGCGTGCGTGCGTGCGTGTGTGTGTGTGTGTGTGTGGCCTTATACTGGCTCCAGTATAAATCATTAAAACTGTAGTCAACACCTGCCATTTTATATTTGGCTTGAATTTATATCTTAATTTATAATTTATATTTATATCTTAATATATGTAATTTCAGCGTCGAAGAGTTTCAATAAATTTTACGTTTTGCCCTAGGCGATTGGTAATTTGGAGCGTTTTTGTTGAACACCAAATAACAACAAACATTATTGTCTTCCCGAGCAAAGTATCCATTATTTCTTAGTATCTGGTTTTTCATCGTTAGGTCAAAAGCGCCTCTGATGAGTTTTCTTGAAGAGGCGCTATATAATCTGTGATTACATTATATTACTTTGAAATGTACATGCTGTGTATGTATTTGGGTCTGTTGCTGCCAAATGAAGAATGCCTCTGGCTATTTACTTATTCGTAATCGTAATCTCCAAACTTCAAAAGCGCCACTCGAAGTCCAAGCGCAGGGCACCAGTCTATTCACGAGCGCTGCGTCAAATCAGAGGGGTTCTTCCAAAGAGTAGTCCAAAGGAGGTCCAAGTCTGGTTACCATGGGAGAGGGCAGATCAAGAGAGGAGGCAGAGCAGCGTTAACCCGGATGGCGTTTATAGCGAGAAGCATTGGACAGCGGAGGATCAGATGAGTCAGGGTAGGAGTTCTTGAAAATGTGAGACCAGTTTTGAGTGGAAAACGCGGGGGTGATAGACAGATGAACATGAGCAGGAGGAGGATGGAGAACGGGTTGCAATGATTCATTTATTTATTTATTCATTCATTCATTCATTCATTCATTCAAGCATTTGCATAGCACCTCCTTAATTCAGAGGTGCCCCGACTCCAGCAAGGCGAAACAGGACTCTTTTAAGCTATCATAGAAAGCAGCAGAGAGGGTTCTGGGAAGCAGACGCATGGTAGCAGTGCGGGCAAATGGCACTGGCGAGAACCCCTCTCCCGGAGAAACGGACGGGGAGGCTACCCTGGGCTCCCAGGGCAGGGCGTCATGTGACACGTAGATAAGTTGGGGCAAGGCCCACCTGGCATCACCACACAAGGGAGCCGATCCTATATACAATACGTTGATGTCAAGGATTGACCTGAGATGATGAGTTTATGCCCTGATATGGACCAGGGTGTTTAGAAGCGCTGCCTGGCCATTGAAAACACACTAGTAATTTATTATTCAAAATATAATAGTCTTTTCCAGACTAAGCCTAATAATATATGTACAGACTTACGAAAAAATAGTCTATATGCAGTATTACCATGTTCAAAGAAATCACATAGCTTTCTGTATAGCCTTAAAGTGTTGCAAGAGATAACTCTTCTATACGTCTGGCCTAAAGCGTTCAGTCGTAAAATATATCTCTATCTTTTAGCATATAACGTTCAAGCTTCTAACATGTCTTAAAATCTATCGTTATAGCACCAAAGCGATGGCCGCTCCGCTCCCACCCCAACCCCCCCCCCAAAAAAAACTCTGCAAATGACTCACAACAACCAACATGTCGAAGTGATGGCAGTTTCCGGCTTCTTCGAGACCTGCGACGGTGCAAAAACAATTCCCTTCCGCGACCGGTTGAGTTGAATTCGTAGCTCTATCCAACGCTCCTTCGTCGTTCCACGTCCGTTCGTTATCGGTTGACGCCCGAGACTCCGTTCCGTAACCAAAACGTCGGAGAAAACAAGACTTACCTGGCGGAAGTCCAACAGCATCCGTTGGCGCGGTCAGTGTCGACCTCAGTTCCACCTCGACCACGCGTCCGTCCGTAGAAAACGCCTGAGACCCCGATTTGTATAGCGCCGTAGCACAGCCGAGGCCGAAGGAAAGGGCGCTGTACATGAGTTCAATGGCAGTCATATGATTGTTTGAAGAGATAGGTTTGAGCTGTGATTTGAATGTCTCCAGAGATGACGCATTCTTCACATGGCCAGGAAGACTGTTCCATGCAGTGGGTACAGCGACAGAGAAGGAACAGTCACCAAACCTCGTAGAAGTCCGCGGAACTCGTAGCAGGTTTTTTGAAGAGGATCGTAGCCGACATCTGTTCCGGTTGTCTGCTACCCGAATGCAGAAGTCAGAGATGTACTGTATTGTGGCATGAGGTCATTCAGTGCTTTGTATGTGATCAAGCACAATGTGTACGTAATTCGCTGAGGAACACGCAGCCAGTGTAGGTTGTCGCGCAGCAGATCGGTGACATGATCGGATGGTGTCCGGCCATAGATTAGACGGAAGCACAGTTAAGCACCGAATGTATCCGCTCTAGCAGACAGGTCGACAGACCCGCCACCAGGCTGTTGCAGTAGTCAACCCTGGAGACAATGAAGCGGTTTACCAAGATGACGGCGGTTGAGGTTGGAATGAATCAGCGTATGGTTTTTATAAGCTTCATTCATTCATTCATTCGTTCATCTGACCGTTTGGACCTCCTCGTTCCCCGTGTCAGGACTTCACTGGCTCAATCTAGGTCGTTTGCTTCCATTGGCCCTGCTCTTTGGAATGGGCTTCCTCCGTTTGTTCGTTCTTCTATTCTCTCAGGTAGCGTCTCTTCCTCTTTTACCTTTCTTAAAACTTGCTTTTTCTCTCGGGGTCTATCGCACTGGGAGCGCTTCTGAATGGCCCTCCCGCTAGAAGCGCTTTATAAATATCCGAATACAATACAATACAATAAGCCGCGGTTGATAAAAACAGCCTCGAACGAGTTGAATCACATAAGCTGACATGGTCAAAGAGATGATGTCGACAAAGAAGGTGATTCTATTTTGATACAATACTAATAATAATAATAATAATAATAATAATAATAATAATAATAATAATAATAATAATAATAATAATAATAATAATAATAATAATAATAATAATAATAATAATAATAATAATAATAATAATAATAATAATAATAATAATAATAATAATAATAATAATAATAATAATAATAATAATGAGATCGTTTGGAAGAGCAAATATCCCTTCTCAGAAGGAACCGTTGGGCCTCACCAGAGAGGACGGCAAGCGACCTGACGGCGTGACGCTTATCCCGTGGTCATGCGGAAGGTGCCTCACTTGGGATGTGACCGTTTCGAACACATATGCAGCGTCACATCTGGCTGCAACATCAACCGGAGCAGGTGAGGCCGCAAACCGGGCAGCCGCCGCCAAGAGATCCAAATACGACACAATCACCCGAACGCATGCTTTTATAGCGGTTGCAGTGGAGACGAGTGGTGCATGGAGTTCCGAAGGATTGGATTTTGTGTTGGAACTAGGACATAGGCTGACGGATTCAACTCAGGACACGCTTGAGACAAGCTACCTGTTTCAGAGACTGTCGATAGCTGTCCAACGCGGGAATGCCATCTGCTTCTCATCGACATTTTCACGATAAATTGTTCACTGAGTGACGCTGAGATGGCGCTTCAGATTATTTAATCATTATTGTTATAATAATAATAAAAATAATAATAATAATAATAATAATAATAATAATAATAATCTTTTTTCTTGATTAATTCAAACCGACAAACGCAGTAAGATTACATTGAGACATGACAGTAGGCCTACAATTATCAATATCTTAACTAAACACACGTTATGGCAGCCATACATATTATTCTTATTAAAAAAATAGTGAACGTTGTTATTTCCACCTCATCGTCATCATCATCAGCATCATCAGTTCTTGATATCAGCCATTTTGACCCCGTAGATGCCCACCATGCAGTTGACAAAAATGGCACAATACATACTTTTCTATGGGCATTAGAAGGAACTCATATGGAATGTATACGGATTCCATATGGAATATGGTCCACATATATATGGGATTCATGTCGGCATGCTGGTAGAACCAACTACGGCTTAAAATCAAAGTCGACTCAAACACAGAGGAAGCCATTTAATGCATGCATAGTTAAGTAATGTGACAAGTATCTAATTTAGCAGAGAGAAGTAAACAGAGTCTATCTTAGACTGTTCTATTGCCGTGCTTCAATTATAATACAACCTTAACTATAACTAAAAAAATAAACCAAAATTATAAAATTTAGATCAATATGGAGTCGTGTGGAGTCATCGCGGAGGGAAGGAGAGGCATCCAAATATAAACAAGGGGAGGGTACGTGTTAAACCTAGTGCGTACGTTCGCATGTTAATTTGGTACGTGCAGTCATTTCAGTACAATCTGCGCCCGTTAAACACCAACTTAGAAAGCAGTCTGACCTGATGGGTTTTGTCCAGGCTTCTTCAAGAGGTTATGATTTTTGACTGTGGTTTCACTTCAAACGACCGTCGATGCCTCAGGTTCTAGGACTTTTCGCCCCCGGAAGATTCGCCCCCGGAAGATTCGCCCCCGGAAGATTCGCCCCGACATTTCGCCCCCCGGAAGTTTCGCCCCCGTCGATCCAGCTTCTAGTCTTAGTTACATTTTCATCATAGATCCCGCTTCTAGTCTTCTAGTTACATTTTCATCGCTAATCCAGCTTCTATTCTTAGTTACATTTTCATCATAGATCCCGGAGGCGAAACTTCCGGGGGGATCTTCCCGGGGGCGAAATGTCGGGGGCGAATCTTACGGGGGCGAATCTTCCGGGGGCGAAATTTCCGTAGCCCGTTGCCTCATGGCGCCATAGAGGTCAATGGCGTGGTCTAATGCGTTCAATCTAAATAGTACCCGCGAGACGACGAACTAGCAATAACCCAACGCCGTAGAATAAACAGTGTGGCTTAGGTTGGCTGACGCTGCATGGAGCCGATGGGTCGGCGAGCGGTCTGCGCATTATTGCGAAAGCTTTTGGACTGTGTCTAAGACAACGTTCAGAAACAAAACATATTATATTAAATTGTGAATTATATTTCATTTCTCGTTGTGTCAACGTCCTATCTTTCCAACCGCTTTACCTTTATCTTTCCATCTAATCCCTTCAGACTGTCTCACTGTCGTAGTATGCCTACAATTAAATAAGTAAGTAAGTGAAACCTTTAATATCTTAATGCTGACCCGCGGCCCCTCATTTAAGACAGTGTTCTGGGCTAAAACCTTGAAATCAAGCTTAAGTACAGTGTAACTAGAACATTCGCTTGCAGAGGTGAGTAAGTCGAAACGAAATCGAAGATATGGCAGAACATCACAGGTTAACCAAGTCTACAGTAACATAAGTGACGCCAGGGCTCAAAACCCGTCGCTTGTCGCTTCCTAGATACTGAGCTAGAAGCCGAAATAGGCGAGAGGGGTCACAAATATTGAACATTCTTCAATTCACCAGTTGCCTATGAATTTGCCATAATTTGCAATGTAGCAATCCGATTTTGATGCCGTTTGTTTTATTTGATACAGGACATAGCCCTTTATTGCCCAGCAATCAAGTAATTGTTGATGACACGAATATTCAGAATTTTGTTTTCGATTTTCTCACCATATAGGCCTATTAATGAAAGAATCAAACGAACATAACTTCAGTTAGCAAAAAGATATTTTCATTCTGTAAAAAGAATTTTGAAGCAGATTAATTGTAAAATATGACTAAATAAAAAGGTCAAAAACCGACATGTGACGGGTTTTGACCCCTGGCGTCACATAAATGAGCCAACCAAATAGAAGCTAGTTCTGTACGGGTAACCTAGTCATTAAGAAACCAGTTCGTTCTGAGTCTATAATTACTTTAAATGACTCTCTTTAAATAACTTTCTTTGTTGCATGTCGGCGTATATATGGCGATACCACGTATGGTGAATAGGATGGGCGACAAGTCTGATGGGGACCTTTGCGGGAGTGCCGCATGGGCATAAATACGGATTCGCCGCGTAACTAAAAGAGACTGGATTTTAGGTTGGTTCTGCGTTAAGTGCCAGTCTCGTCGAGATGTTATTTCCTACTATGGATGAAGCGACGGGAAACCATCTGTTATGTAAGCCAAATGAACTCCCACTCCATAGTTTGATACACTTGTCTGGATAACAAAAAGGATGATGAAAATCAGGTGCAATCAAAACCTGACAAACCTACTTCATGTTTGCTTCATAATTTGACGCATGTTTCGAAGTAGGAAAGGAATCGATTGGCAAATGTCTATCGTGTGCTCTTTTGGTAGTTGAGTAGGGGACTTAATTATTTAGTAATTGGGTTAATGGGTTTAAGGCTGGCACGCATTATGCCACCGGTGGGAACTGGGAAGTAGCCTAGCCAATAAACGTATTACGAGAAACTGTGGATGACCTTAGGTAAGTGAAACATATTGAAATATGAAGTTAGGCTTTGTCTCCGTTGACTACGGCCGTCGATCATCCTTTATAAGTGATCGTTCCTTCGAGTAGCCAGTCATCTCCAATGATAGGAACATCATATTTCTTAAGAACCTCGTTAGCCAGACGTATTGATTCCAGAGTCAGAGGAGGATCTTTAGGCCTATGCTTTGTCAGCAGACTTCGTGAAATGCCAGAATTGCGTTGTGAATCGAATTCTAGTCCACGGAGAAAATCCTGTTCAAGTGAATATATCGGGAGACCACAGAATTTCAAGATTGCTCTGGCGGAAAAGTGTTTGTCTTTCATGATGTCTTCGTAGCGTACCGCCCTGACTTCGAGCTCCTTGCGTCGACACTCCAAGTACAACTTGCAGTTAACTGTCGCCATCATGACGCCCATCGAGAGATCATCCTGGAACTTGAATCTCAATTCCTTTCCTGAGTAGCCCAAGTAAACGAAACACTGCTCGGCAACCACTGCCGAATGTTTTCCTAGCGTGTTTATCATCGACAGAGATGGTTCTATTCTTGAAATCCGGTAAAAGGATTGGGCCACTTTCATTACGTGGCGATACATGAAGAGACATTTACTATTTGGGTAGACTTCTCTAAAGATTGGAAGAGCGTAAGTGAAAGTTGGCGTAATTTTTAACATATAAGCCAAAGGAGTGATGTTCTTGTATGGCCTACAAGTCCAGCGAACCACATCTTGAGTGAGCTGGCGCAGCTGAGGTGAGTCGCCTTTGCTCCTGTACCAAAGGGCCAGAGCATTGGTGGAGTCTGGTTCCGAGATGGAGATGCACTTTCCCGTTGTTTGCATCATCTGTGACAACAACGTCGACCCACATCTTCCAGTGCTAAATAGGAAAATCAACATTACTGTCCTTTCGGATCTCCAAGTTCGTCCGCCATACGATGAAAATGATTCAAAGGAACTAGTATCAGTTGATTGCAGTGCAACATCTGAGCAAACCGCATAAAGGAACAGCACTCGAATTTCCACAGGTGCATGCCGTTCTGTTTTGCCACCCCGAAAATGGCATTTTCTTCGTTTATCGTAATCAGCGATACGTGATCGTTATCGAAGATGTATTGCGGACTTTCAAATCTGTTGTGCGACAGGATGTAGTCCTTGATGGAAATGTTTGTCCCATGATTGAATTGACTTAAAAGAGCAATATCAAGAACATGTGCGCATATGTTGTAGTTTTCTGGTCTTCTTGATTCTCTGATTCTGGCTGCGGTTCCGTTGATTTGCCAGTAGACTTTCTGAATCGTCATAAAGATGAGGCGCAACAGCCTAAAGACGAACATAGTAACCAGGCTGCGCAAGAGCAGCGGCCAACCGGTCAGGCGACACATCTGGAACAGTTTAACATAAATTTAAATGGTGTAATATGTTTCCGTAATGATGCTTAATGGAGCAATGTTGATTAATGATCAATCAATCAATCAATATTCGTTTACTGCAAAAATTCCAGTCGATACAAACGCGATAGGATTACACAGACTTGAAAAAAGAGATACATTAATTGCAAATGAAAATAAATCAGATTACAGTCAGTTAAAACATATGGGGTTTTAAATAAGGTATGGGGCCTACATATACATGTAAAAGAAAACAGCATATTGCTATAATAGTTAAGCTTAATTGTCAATAAGTGTTTTTATACAGCATACGGGATATAATGTTTTTGTCATTTTTATCAGGTAATGTGAAATTATGAGCCCGTTGCCGTAGATTATAAGGGATATTACGATCAGGTGGAAAATATGGGCGCAGAACATGATCTATGGCTGTCTTAAAGAGGCATTCATCTGCCTGTTTTGCCAATTCAGAGGCGCTTTGAATGGATGGGGCAAGTAGATTAGAACGTCGCATTTTCTTCAGCAGTTTTTAACCCTCTCTGTGTCTCCTACTTGGGTGTAACCTCACCAGGCTGGGGAAACATGCATCAAAGAAGCTATGGTGGTGGCCCTTGCTATTTCCTGTAAGACATGAGGTGGAAAGCCATGGGATCGGAGGACTCTGAGTGCATGGAGTGATGATGAAGAGGTAGACCAGGGGTGGGCAAACTGCACATAAACTCCTCCAAGACCCGGGAGATTGCAATAGTCCACCAAAACAAGACCTCCCTAGCCTCACAACCCTCAATCACTGGAGTGCAAAGAGTCACTACAATCAAAATTCTCGGAGTGACTTTCTACGAAAAACTCACAGTGAAACCGCATGTCGATAAAATTCTTAGTTCGTGCTCTTCCTCGCTATTCGCTCTAAAGACTATCCGCCGGAGGGGAATGCCCGATCAGGCCCTCTTTCAGGTGACGCGAGGCACGGTCATTGCACGACTCATGTATGCCTCTTCGGCCTGGTGGGACTTCCTCGGGGGTGGCCGAAATAGAGCGGATACAACGACTCATCCGAAGAATAAAGAGAGCCCGTTATCTCCATCCTGAAACGCCCACAGCTACCAAACTAGCCGATCAGGCCCTCTTTCAGGTGACGCGAGGCACGGTCATTGCACGACTCATGTATGCCTCTCCGGCCTGGTGGGACTTCCTCGGGGGGGGGGGGGCGAAATAGAGCGGATACAACGACTCACCCGAAGAATAAAGAGAGCCCGTTATCTCCATCCTGAGACGCCCACAGCCACCAAACTAGCCGCCCAGGCAGACGAAAGGCTATTTCACGCCATACTTGGAAACCAAGAACACGCGCTACGATGGATGTGCTCTGAGCGACCAAATACCGGATATAACCTCCGTAACCGGCCACACCCCTTCGCTCTCCCAGTCAAGGACAAGCGAAACTTTATTCCAAGAATGCTGTACAAAGACATTTACTAACTTCAATTTGAACTCTAGTAGACACTTGAAGACACTTAGGAGCTCCCGTAGGCCCATCCAAGACACTTAGCATCTTCCCTATCCCTATCTGTAATTTGCTGCGTTATTGCCAGCAAAGCTTGATTTCAAGAATTAAACGAATATACGTACATACCGGATGAATGTCGTTTAACTTCACCGCTGTTCTAGTTGTGGTATGAAGAAGACTTTGATGCCTCGCTTAACCGACGACGTCGTCACACCAACTGTTAGTTGCTTACTGCGCCTTTGAGAAGTGCTTACAGGGCGCTTTTTCCAATGTCTTCATACATACACAACAAACAGCATACACGCACATGCATGCTATATACATGCATGCATGCATGCTTATACAAATATATATGATTACCTGAAGAGCTCAGAATATTGGCTTTGTAAGCGCTTACAACATTTGCTATCAGAGAGTGTGTGTGCGTGTGTGCGCGCGCGCGCGTGTGTGTGGGAGTGTTGGTGGGTGTGTACTGTGTAGGTATGTTTGTAGGTGTGTGTGTGTGTGCGTGCGTGTGTGTGCGTGTATGTATGAGTGTGCGTGTGTGCGTGCGTGTGTGTGTGTGTGTGTGTGTGTGTGTGTGTGTGAGTGTGTGTGTGTGTGTGTGTGTGTGTGTGTGTGTGTGTGTGTGTGTGTGTGTGTGTGTGTGTGTGTGTGTGTGTGTGTGTTTGTGTGCGTGTGCGTGTGCGTGTGCGTGTGTGTGTGTGTGTGTGTGTTTGTGTTTGTGTTTGTGTTTGTGTGTGTAATACTTTATGCCTCATATTGTTCCAGTCCAAATCATTAAAACTGCAGTCAACACCTGCCATTTTATATCTGGCTTGAATTTATATCTTAATAAAATTTCATCGTCTAAGAGTTTCAATAAATTTTTCGTCTTGCCCAAGACGAAGGGTAATTTGGAGCCTTTTTTTTATTGAACATTAAAGTACAGCTAACATTAATGTGACATTCAGAGCAAAATATCGATTATTTCTTAGTAGGCCTATCCTGGTTTTTCACCGTTAGGTCGAGCGCGCCTCTGATGAGTTTTCTTGAAGAGGCGCTATATAATCTGTGATTATATTACATTACATTGAAATGTACATATTAAGTGTATATTATCTTTGGGTTTGTAGATGCCAATTGGGGAATGCCTCTGGCTATTTACGTGTTCGTAATCGTAATTTTCAAACTTCGAAAGCGCCACTCGAAGACCGAGCGCAGGGCACCAGTCTATTCACGAGAGCTGCGTCAGATCAGAGTGGTTCTTCCAGAGAGTAATCCAAAGGAGGTCTAAGTCCGGTTACCATGGGGGAGGGCAGATCAAGAGAGGAGGCAGAGCAGCTGTTAAGGCGAGTGGCGTTTAGAGCCACACAGATTTAGTCTTTGTCGGGTTTAGGCGCAGGCGTTTGGAGGAAATCCACGTCTTGGGAGCAACAAGACCTGACCCATACATAGTCCGCACGGCAGAGGGAGCATTGGACGACAGACAGTGAACGTATGCCTGTATGTCGTCCGCGTAAAGCTAGCCCAGAGCCGCGTGCTCCGCGAGGAGCGAGGCAAGGCCAATTGTGTCAATAATATACAGGATGGGACTGAGAACGGAGCCCTGGGGCGGACCAAACATGGCAAGGAATCACCCAGACCTAGTCATCCCGTGAGTCACAATAATCGAGCGCTACCTGTCCTTAGCTTAGAGGTCTACCTGTCCTTGGCTGGGGTCTGCCTATCTTTTAGCTTAGTGTGATCTACCTGTGACATAAAAATTTACCTTTACCGACTGATGGGAAGTTAGCTTGATGACGTCATCGACGTAACAAAATGACCTTGACCATGACCTTTCAAGGTGAAGATGACTCCGTATGGCGAAAAAATATCAGAAATGAATTCTACATACCGAAATCAATAACATTAGAAGTATTACATGTGCACATACTGTAAAAAAAACAAAAAAGGGGAATTTTCTAATATGGTGGACGGCGGCCATATTGGATTTAGCCGACAAGCACCTCGGTGATTTTTCATGTCTAGGCACCCATGCACTAAGTGGAAGTGAGATATTCCCCCAACACCAAACGGGTACACAGGTAAAGTACAGGATTAAAGTGTAAATAAGTTTTATTGGTATTTCTTTATGAAGCAGCCAATCCGCCATTTTGAAATTCATTTTGGGGATGTTTCCGTGGTCCGATTTTGTCGAATTTTGGATATGTTATTCAGCAATGATTTCCGAACAGGAAACCGTTTAGAAATCTTCTGAAGCAATTTTGCCTAGGTCTAACTGCAAATTATTCGTATTATTATTCTGATTTCTTAGAAACCCTAATCCGCCATTTCGAAATTAATTTGGGGGGGGTGTTCCCCTATTCCGATTTTGTCGAATTTTGGATATGTTATTCAGCAATTTTTTCTGGACAGGAAACCGTTTAAAAAGCTTCTGAAGCAATTTTGCCCAGGTTCAATGGATATTTGAGCTAGATTGCCTGGACTATATACATTCTAGAAAAGTACCGGAAAGCCCAAAAGCGACATGCAACCGATTAAGAAGAATTTTGTGGTCTACATTGCTAAAAGCGGCGCTAAAGTCGAATAGGACCGGCAGGGTGCGCTGAGATCTGTTAGTGGCCCCATAGATGTCAGACAGGAGCTGAAGTAGGAGGGTCTCAGTTGAATGAAACTTCCGAAATCCAGACTCACAGGATGGTAGAAGGCTGTTACACTCGAGATAGGCGATGAGTTGTCCTGCGACTGTCTTTTCAATATGCGGAACTCAAGGAGGAGATCGTTCCAGAGGCGTGGTGCTGTGTCGAATATGGTTCGGTTGGAGAACATGAGATGAGTAGTGAAAGAGGGTCGAGAATGTAATGTAATGTAATAAAACATTTATACAGCGCCCCTTCAGCGCCTCTCAGAAAGACTGAGATAGGAGAAGGATCGGGTGGAGCAGGTGCCTGGATGGAGATGAGGTCACGGAGATACTTGGGCTGGGAATATTGTAGTCGTGTAGGTTAGTGATAGGACTTTGAATTGGGTGGGCTGTGTTGCCCCATTTCAGGGTTGAATGGTCGCATAAATCTTCTGTCCACTGTTCAGGGTGAAGTATAATTATTCTTTTTGCAAACGTACAGAGGCGCATGGGACGACGGACTCTAATCCAGGTAGCTCCCATGTATGGGGTCGTCCATTAATTATGTCAACAAATTTTAGGCAGTTTTTGACCCCCTATCTCCCCCTTGTCAACAACTGTCAAACATTAAAGGACCCCCTACAAAAATTATGTCAAAAATTTCTCTCCCCCCGACAAAACAAATAATCTTTCCATCGAAAAACAAACTCGAAATATTAGATTTTCCAAAAGAACCCAGGATATTCGCATTCAAGAGATTATGCAGCGTATTTCCTTATTAGGCCTAATCTTCGAACAATGAACAAAATAATTTAAAATGAAGAAAATATCGCGTTTGATTAATATTACAGAAAAAAGTTAAAAATCACTCATAAAGACTTTCCGAAGCTATGGTTGCTTTTGATTAAATTATTGTTGACGTCAATTCGTCTTGAACACCCCCCCCCCCCGTGTCAAGAATTGTCAAACTTTTTCAAACCCCCTCCCTCCCCATTTTCTTGACATAATTAATGGACGACCCCTATCCAGACACTTTGATGGACCAGGTATTTAAGCATAGACTCCGATAGTTCGTCCAGTTAGAGAAAGTGCCAGTTGATCGAATCCCACACAGGGATACATACAAGATACATACAAGAATCGAAGGAAAGTGAAACTGAAACTGCGCTGGATAGCCATAACAATACTTGACTGAACATTAGAGGAGCACTGGACTTGACGCATGACCGCGAAAAATCGATATCATTTCTTCGCATCCATTGTCTGGCGCCAGGAACAGGTGATGATGACGACGACAATGATGACGGTGATGTTGTTGTTGGTGATGATTAAGATTATGAACATATCATTATTAGGGTTGCAAATGGGTTAGGAGACAAATGATACTATGTGTTAGATCCACATGCAAATTTGAAAAAAAAACAAAGCAAATCGGACTTAAGATTATATCAATTCAGATTACAACCGAATGATCAGGTCATAAGATTAGATTAGACGGGATAAGATTAGAATGGATACGATGAGATTGGACTAAATTGAGATCAGATATGATTTTATTAGCGTATATTACACTATGATCGAAACGAGCGCAATGAGACATAAAATAACAGGCATGTTGTGGGGCGTGGTGGCTCAGCGGTAAGTTCGGCGCCTCGTGACCGGAGGGTTGCAGGTTCGAATCCCACTCTACGGACCTTGGGCAAGTCCTTCACTCGCGATTGCTCGTGGCGCTTCGGCGTGAAAACTCTGACACAGTATACCAATGCTGTAGTCGGGAGCGCCTCTGAGTTGTAGTAGACTTGAGGAGGCGCTATAGAAATATCCGAAATAAATAAATAAATGTTGTCTTAAAATTGTATGTTGAAAGTCTTAGACAAAACATCATTGTTCATCGATTTCCGATTGTAAGCTGCGATCTTTTACGACTCTCGAGAACAACCTGGCAGTTCTACCCAGAAGACAACGACCTTCAGAGGTCAAACCAATTTTTTTCGCAAGAAATCAACGATCACATTTCCTGCATTTCCGATCTTGACAGTTCATGTTAACTTCGACAGAGGTGTAGGCCTATGCGTATTGTCTAAGACCAACAGGTTCTGCAATTGCGAAGCTCCATAGGCTAGCTATGTCAAATTCTGAGAAGGGGAGGCACATGAGAGCCTGTTACATTTAGGGCTAGACCTAAGGTAGGCTAGCCTACATTTGAGTAATCCTGAGGGTGTCGACGGAAACGTGCATTTGGTTCACAGAAGAGATAGCCAAGTTAGTCAAATAGTTTCTTGATTGTATGTAGGCCTACGCATGTATCTGAATATTTGTCGAGCGCATTTTCGGAATCGTAAACGGCGCTACATAAATAAGCGATTTTGTCTAAAATATCGGAAATTTTGTGGAGATTATTTTGCTGATTAATGTAGCAAGATTTCATCCCACAACGCTGCCTTCAATAACGACTGACTACAGGCAACAACGCGCAGCCGTCAGAACGGATAACATCACCTCTGACTGGTTCCGCGTTAAGAAAGGCGTTCGGCAGGGTTGTAACATCTCTCCTTGCCTATTTAACATCCTGGCGGAACAAGTGATGCGCAAGGCGCTTGACGGGTTTATGGGTGGCTTCAGAATTGGCGGTAGGATCATCAGTAATCTTAGATATGCGGATGACATCCTCTTGATTGCTACATCACCAGAGGAACTTCATGAGCTCGTCAGTAGAGTCGAAGTCGCTGCCGATGAGTACGGTTTAAAGATAAAATTTATCTTTAAACCGTACTCATCGGCAGCTTCAAAGACGAAAGTTATGACCAACATCGATGAGGTCCTTGAGGTTTTCGTTGCAGGCGTTGGGCTCAAACAAGTTGATAACTTTACATATTTGGGTAGCAAAATTTCAAGCGACGCAAAGTGTTCAGGCGATATTAAGTCCAGGCTGGCCATGGGTATGGCAGTCATGGTGAAGCTCACGAAGGTCTGGAAAAACAAATCCATCAGCACCCAAACCAAGCTCCGCTTGATGAAATCCCTGGTGTGGTCAGTCGCAACTTATGGTTGCGAATCATGGACGCTAAAAAAAGCTGAGGAAGAGCAACTTCAAATTTTTGAGAATAAATGCATTCGAAAGCTTTTGCACATCTCCTGGACGCTCAAGCTTACTACAGAGCAAGTTTATCGGCTTGCTAGAACTTCCCCCGAACTCTTGGGTTCCGTCAAGGCTCGCAAACTCTCCTATTTCGGTCATATCATCAGGCTCCCTCAGGATTCCTTAGAAAATGCCATCATGCTGGGTCACGTTGACGCCGTGGAAGACCACGAATTAACTGGATAGACAACATTCTTTCCTGGTCCCATCTTTCTGGATCTTATCTTCTCGCTGCTGCACGCAACAGGCGCCACTGGAGAACCCTAGTCCATACATGTGACCAACCGTCGCGCAGCGACGTCGGTGTTTGACATGAAATAGGCCAGTGGCTTCGATCCTCATCATTTTTGAATGAATTTATTCAGTGAAATTATTAAATACCACCGATGCGCGTTTTAATGGGTGCCACATCATTTTTGGTGTCCGTGTTGAGACCGAGATTAACATTACATGTCTTGAGTGCGAAAACGATCAACTGCGATTGATGCCATGGACGCCTGAATAATTTCGTATAAGACAGGCGTCTATGTTGAGGCGTTTGAATTTAAACCGTTCCGAGCATGCGCGTAAAATCACAATGAGTTCCCATGGTAACCATGATGACGCCATTTAATGTTTCCTTGAATTTTAAACTTGCGTCTAAATGCCAGCCTGTTTATATGAGCTATTTTTAGCTAATCTTTGCATTATTTAATTTTGTATAAGTAATACTTTTCTATTTATTATCACCTCCTCTCGAAACGGTAAGGTCAGAAATTAGCACATTATTGACTAAAATAATCAACAAAACCCTAAGTATCAGCATATTGCGTCCATATCGCATTCATTGCACTGGCTATCCGCTGAGCAAAGGATCTATTTCAAAATCTGCGATGCAATTCACAAAGTATTGGCCTAGGCCCTACTACGTTTTAGGGGCCTAATCCAACCGACCTGTCTCTGTTCCACATGTTCACCTCTCTTACTAATGTCTAATTATTGTGCTCATTTTTATGGTGATCTATCGCCAATGTTGATCGCTCATGTTGTCAATATAATTTTTAAACCAGGAGGTGACTGAATTTAGATTAATCCTGTACGGTGGAAAGGTAAAACAGGTATCGCTAGAGGAACTTATATAGCGCTATCTTACATGGATTCACATCGAAGCACGCCCTTATCACCCATCTCCAGACCAGGTTCGGCTGTTGTCTGTTGACATGATCCTTAGTCAGAGGAGTCTCATGCAAAGGGCTCTATACAAACTGAAACCCGTGAAGCGTTAAGTGAGGTAGTGTCAAGGTTAAATAAACTAGAAACATCGCCAAATCCCGAAGTTGTTGTGGAGACGAGTTCGAACCCTGATCTAGAGATGTACCGATTAATCGGCTATACTCATAATCGGGCCAATTATTAGAGCAATCGGCATAATCGGTAACGACAAAAATAATCGGTTCCGATGTAAAAAAATTACAACCGACGTTTTTGCACTATAATCGTTACAAAAATAAAAATGAGCACAGATATCTGTTTCGTTTCTTAATATGGATTTATATTTAGCATTGCACCGTAGAAACCAAGGACCTATTAGTACACAGGACTGGAAACTCCTTATACAACGTAGTGTAGGCCTACCTAGTTTTTTGGCGATAATCGGGGATCAGGAAAATGTCGCATCTTGTCTACACAACAAATGCATATAATGAAATAATCGGTCTCATAATCGGTATCGGCTATTTTAATAATCGGTTGTAATCGCAGTATCGCCATAATGGGCAAAAAGTGATAATCGGTAGGCCTACAGCTCCACCCTGATCTCGGAGTTCCTGGGGTTGTCACTAGTACAGCGAACTTGATATTTGGCCGTCAAGACGAGACTCGTAATCGTCAAACTTCTAAAGCGTCACTCGAAGGCATGGCAGAAACCTATTCACGAGCGCTACGTCAAATCAGAGGGGTTCCAGATAGTAGTCAAGAAGAGGTCCAAGTCTAGTTCCCAGAAGGCCAAATCAAATCAGAGGGGGTTTCCAAAGAGTAGTCAAAAGGGGTCCGAGTCCCGTTTCCAGAAGGCCAATCAGAGGGGGTTCCAGAGAGTAGTGCAAGAGGTCCGAGTCCGGTTTCCAGAGGCCAGATCAGTAGAGGAGGCAGAGCAGCTGTTAAGGCGGGTGTCGTTTAAATGGCGAATAGAATTAGAAGGCGGAGGATCAGAGGAGTCAGGGTAGGAGTGCTTGAAAAGGTGAGACTTCATTTTTTAGTGGAAAGCATGGGGGTGATAGATAGAGGAACACGAGGATGATGGACAGGTTGCAATGATGATGGCGGAACGGAGAATCTGCGGAATTTAGGCGGGGATGTCATTCCAGAGTTAATTAATACACATTCTGTGTAAGGGGTCGTCCATAAAGGACGTCCGCAAAATATCCTACCTTGGACCCTCCCTACCCCTTGTCCGCATTTGACCTTACCTCCCTCCATCCCTTTGCGGACGTCCGCACGCCTAAGCCAGTTTTTAATGTCATCATCATTTTGCAATTATTCCACAGTTCCTGTGCACGTTTAAGTGACAGTTCGGGTTTCGTATCGCAGTATGTGCAGTAATAAAAGCCTCTTTTAAGTCGCAGTAAATGCTATACCATGCTTGTGGTTTTAGGCAATCATTTCACTGGCCTTTCACGGAAGGTTGAAACAATATGGTGTTTAGAAAACTATCAAATTTAAAAGTTTAGATGCGGACGTCCGCACTGGTCATTACCCTCCCTCCCCTTGTTCGCAATTGTCCGCATTTCGATTACCCCTCCCTCCCCCTCATTGCGGACGTCCTTTATGGATGACCCCTAAGAGCGCATGCGGATCGCAGTTCGCTTCCCAAAGGTGAACTCTTTCACAGATTTAAATCTCTGGCTATCCCGGTCCATACACGGGGACCTTAAATTGCGTGGCGCCTATTCAAACGGACAGCGGTTTTGAAGGATCTCACCCGAAAAATTCATTGAAAACGAGCAGGGTCGAGGCCATATATACAGTTGCTATAGAACATCGTGTACCTTTCCATTTATTTTACACTAGCTGGTTTACCCGGCGTTGCCCGGGGTTATAAGTTTCAATCCCTGTAGCGAATTCGCAGTGTTGTATACGCCTTGTCGCGTCTTGCGACCTCTTCCGTGGACAGACTGCTTCGCAGTCGCCCTCTGGCGACGACTGCTTCGCAGTCTCCCGTGGACTGACTGCTTCGCAGTCGAAGAGGGTGAACGCAGCGTTGGCGGATTAAAGAAAACGCCAGAAATGTAGCCGTCACTGCCCTTAGTAAAGCAGAGTCTTTGAACATACAATTTTGCTGTAAAACGATGAATATAGTTCGAATCGATCGTAATTAAATTTTGTGCGAAAGTAAACAACGTCGTTATGCGCATTATTAATGACGTTGGGGAATACCCGCGCCATAAATAGAACCGCTTGGCAGTGGAAGAGCGTTATGCGCATTATTAATGCCGTTGGGGAATACCGGCGCCATAAATAGAACCGCTTTGCAGTGGAAGCGTGAGGGACGGTCGGTTGGGTAGATTTTTGGGGATTTTCACCATGTTAGCGGTGAAAAGGGGGTAAGCGAACCCCTCCACTGGGTGTCCGATGCCGAGGCCAACACAGTAGTGAAGGTTTCGAGTGAAAAGGTGCAAAATTGTAGAAGTTAAGCCCGGTCAAACAGACAGACAGACACACACACACACAGAATTCTCGCTTTATTTATATAGATGCGAGTTCTATATGGGTTTCATGTTGGAACAGGGGTATGGGCTCTATATGGCATGCATGCATGCAGATTTTAATCCACAATAATTAGGTTACAAGCCAAGCATGCTACTGACAGATAAAAAAGTTAAGCTGTTGACAAAAACAGTACGAGGTGAACATGAACGAATACTTTGATTATTTACAAAGCACTGAACAGTGTTTAATCTACACTTTTTGGGGGGAATTCCCCCCCCCCCCATTTATGTTCCCCATATGCCAGCAATATTTTAATGTAGACACGTTTTTGGGGAAAACTCCCCCAGGATACATGTTGCACTCCCCAGAGACGAGTAAATGAGTAATATAAGATAGAGGAATTCCTAAAAAAGTCGTCAAAGTTTAGAAAGTCATGAAAATGGGATGAATTACTAAAAAAATTCAACTTCTTTTTATGATGAAATTCCGAAAAACTGTCGTTGGACGGAACACGGATGAAATTTCCCCCAAAAAGTCACCCCTGTTGGTCTCCCCCGACAAACCTTGTTTCCCCCTCAGAAGAGGGGGGGGACTAGATTAAACACGGAGCACTGAATGACCTTATCCTAGACTATATCTCTTGACTTCTGCATTGAAGTAGCAGACAATTAACCGGAACAGATGTTGGCTACGAACTTCATCGAGTAATCAACTATAAGTCAATAGTCTTCCCTGACGTTTGGCACCTGTTCCTTCTCTGTCGTTGGACTCGCAGTGTGCAACAGTCTTCCCGACCACGTGAAGAATGTGCCCATTCTGGAGACATTCAATCACAGCTCAAAATTTATATTTCTAAATCATCATATGACTGGCATTGATTTTTTTAACTCAGGTA
Source organism: Allolobophora icterica (assembly GCA_963556255.1). NCBI lineage: Eukaryota > Metazoa > Annelida > Clitellata > Crassiclitellata > Lumbricidae > Allolobophora > Allolobophora icterica. The sequence goes on from OY744614.1 coordinate 27,251,411, forward strand.
CATGTACAGTGCCTTTTTCCTCTACCTTGGCTGCGCTACGACGCTATAATATTATTATTATTATTATTATTAATAGCAGAATAGTTTGTTTGGATCAGGAGCTGCCCAATTTAATATCTTTTAATTTCCTAATGAGTTGTTCAGTGTTGTCATCTGCCGTGACCGACGGTAAACCAGGCTTCATTGGATTATCAGCTGACCAGCAGAAGAGTTCGTCATAACCATTTTGGAGTCCAGTAAACACCGCCTGGCGAGTTCTACATTACAGACAAAACAAAAACAAACCGCCATTCATCGTCATGTTTGAGACACAGTAGCCGATTGGTCGAGCGCACGTCTTGCAACGCGGAGAGTACGAGATCAAGCCTCTCCCGAGACGGTTAATGAGTAGGGACCTTAAGCAAGTCCTTCACTCAAAATTGCTCAGCACCACTTATTGGTCATTAGATAGTGGGACTTAATAAATGCATAATAATAATAATAATTATGCGAGCCACACAAATGCCAGTGCGGAGCCATGGTTACAGCGAGGGGCACACATGGCCTTTCCTGTCCATCTGGATTTGGCCGAATCGCTAGACATGGCTACATTAACGATCTAATATGCCGAAACTTGACGAAAGCCGGCTTTCCATCAATGAAAGAACCGCCTGGCCTATCTAGAACCGATGGGAAGAGACCCGACGGCCAGACACTCATTCCATGGCGCGCAGGTAAAAGCCTTGTCTGGGACGCCACTGTGGCCGACACTCTGGCGGCTTCATACATCCAAGATACGGCGAGCGTGGCCGGAGCAGCGGCTGAGACAGCGGCGACAAGGAAAGTTTCAAAATACAGCAACCTTCAGCCCACACATATTTTCATTCCTGTGGCAATTGAAACTCTGGGTCCAATGAACCATGATGGCCTGTCGTTGATAGCGGATATAGGCCGGCATCTGACCAACATTTCCGGAGACAACAGGGAAGCAAGCTTCCTGTTTCAAAGCTTATCAGTTATTATCCAACGCTTTAATGCAGTCGCTCACCTAGGTTCCTTAACAATATCGCAGCAAAAACTCGCTCGGCCGTTCCAGGAATAATTTTTTATTTTATCATATGTCTCCGGACAATTTTTTTATCTACCTGGGGGATCCTTGATACCCCGGGGCTAAAAAAAAAAAAAAAAAAATAATAATAATAATAATAATAATAATAATAATAATAATAATAATAATAATAATAATAATACAACACCCGGAGATGAGGATGGAGGTCTCCAAGCTTAAACACACTTCTGTTACATAGTTTCTTAGAGCCTGAGGGATTTTTTGTACTTCGGTTGTTACAAAAAAAATAATAATAATGTTTGTTACACAGTTGAAGGTTGGCCTTATAGCTTAAAGATCTGTGGCTGCTTGAATGAAGTCAACTCATAGGAACACTGTGACAGTTCTTAATCCAGAATATCTTTTTTCAAGACCTTACAGAATCAATTTGTGTCGAACAGTAGTAGTCCATTTCTAATCCAACGATTGCAGCTTCAAGCCTGCGGAGTAGATTCCTTGTGACAACCCTGGTCAAACTGTTCCTCTCAGTTAATACCAGCATCAGAGTCAGACTTATTAACCTTGCACACGTAATCTAGGGTAGTAAGCAAATAAAATCATGAGTGTCTGAATCAAGCTGTTTGACAAACCTCAAGGTAATTTCCACTGTATCTACATCGACTTTGAACTCCTCGTGCATCAGCTGTGCAGCCTGGTAGAAGTTGTGCTCTTGCGAGGTCACTGGTTGGAGTAAATCTCCTATAAAAGGTTCCAAATTAAATCTTGAAAACAAAGTATGTGGTGTACAGACTAACGGACATTAAAATTGGGGTCATCCATCAAGGACATATGGAAGAGATGACCCACTTTGGGCCAATCCCTCTGCTTGTCTGCGTTTGGCATTACCCTCCACCCTCATCTTTTGTACTTTTGACTCCCATAAGTACCATTGTCTAGATCAGTGCTTCCCAAAGTAGTGGTCCACAGACCGATGCAAGTTTGCGAGCCTTTAGTTGCCAGTCCACAAAGCGAGTCAAGAAACTGAAGAAAAAAGACGATAGACGTTTTCTCGATTGGGTCTCGCTTCGAACTATCTTAAAAAAACACAACTGTCTCACAATCAAAACCATATTTTTCATATAAATTAAAAAGATTTGTTCTGGGAGTAAATGTATTTCAGCTATCGTAAACGAAAACTGCCAAAGAAATAGTTATTCGACGAATTGCTGCCAGGTCAAATAGAAGTTGTTGTTCGCCTCACTAGAAATTTTGATCGTAACATTTGTGGTTTTTGAATGGCAATTAGAAGCCGGATTGGGCACTAGTCCTGCTGCAATGGAAAAATTCCTGCCGGTCCGTCACACTGAAAAGTAAATTCCTGCCGGTCAGTCATACAAAGAAGTTTGGGAAGCGCTCGTCTAGATTACGAGTATTCAACACTGGACCTGGTGTTATGGAAGTTACTTAATTATTAGGTTACTGCACGTTGATATTGCATGGCCACCTATAATACGAGTTGGGGAGCTTTGATATTGCAACATCTAGCAAAGGGACACTAATTAGATCATTAATTAGATCACACCATCTTTGTCTGCTTGAAGTTGGCATTTAAGGTGCAAGCAGTACTGAATAACTTCTTCTCAGTCTTCTGCTGTTGAGCAGGTTTGTGACATGGACGCCCTCGTGTTCCCCTCCGACCTCCTCCATTCTGTTCTGTCCTGCGCCCTCCTCTTGGTGTGTCCGTAACTATAGGTACCAAATTTAGATGAAGACGGAGAGGGAGAGGTCACCCACTCTCTGTCTGCATTTTGGTGACCATCACTCCCCTCTTTGCCATATCTGTCCTGGACAACCCCTTGATCTCTCCACCACCACGACCACCACACTTCTGTTGTTACATAATATGGCAAACAGCATACAAACAGGTAAAAGTTTAGAAGATCCAAACCTGACAAGTCTCCAGTTGCATTGTTGAACGTGAGGTAATGACCGCTGTCACGGCTTGATTTCTGCAAACAGAACACGTTTTTGAAGCAATGCCTTGAAATCAATTCCAGAACATATCAAGACTGTGAGACCCATTGGCACTTTAGTTTGAGATATCGCCTTTCCATGTTCTGGCTACAGTAACGTCTGTTATCTCTAGACATTATCTGAAGTGTGAAGTGCCTATATATAATTATGGACTGCCTGGCATATATGTGCATAGCTATCGTCATTTTGGCTTAGACAGCAGTTAAGCTCCTGCTTGTGTTAACTAGGCCAGGCTGGCTCATTAGGCAAAGGCACAAGAACCATAATAATCTGGGTTACCTTACCATTGATCCTTGGTGTGGTCCCTGTATGGTATTACAGGAGTGGTGACATCTAGAGTATATATAGGAGGTGAATCGAGTGATATTGCCTTGTTCTCACCATGGTCTGCACATTGGTGATTCGATATCCACACCCGTACAGCATGTGCATTACATGAGATTCGTGCATAAATGCCTCGCCTGTAACTGGAACGGACTGTACCTGGTATCTAAATACATGTAAACTAAATTACAGATTAACACTGTACTCGAGTATTAGAAATAAACTATAAGAGGATAGAAACCTGGAACTCACCGACTCAACATCATTTGCTGAGCTACAGGCCGTTCCACGAATCATTCCTTCAACTTCGGAAATGCATAGCAGAACATGCTTCCACTAAAACAGAAAGTCATTTCAAGTAATACTTTCAGCCTCAGACGAGAATTCTTGTCGGTGAGAAATCATGGTTCATGTGTACAGTCTTCTGAATAGGCCAGAGCTCTATCATAATTGTAATCCGACGTTTATAAAGCGCAACTTCAAGAAAAAACTCATCTGTGGCGCTTCCGACCCGACCCAGTGAATTACCGTAGAATAATACAGACTTCAGGCACTTGCCACAGCTAACACATCTCACAGTTAACACATCTCAAACAACAAGTAACAAGTCCCAGAATTAATCAAATATACAATGCAAATAACCTTTAGCGATTCAGTTGATTTCATATTCTCCAGACATTTCTTTACTTCCTTTAACAGAGATAACATACACCCTGCCATATGCTATACCTTGCACCAGAACAGTGCTGGGCTCTGGGCACAGTCGGTCTGGTCCAAAGCTTTGGAATTCCTTGCACAGTTTTGTGCAATCTTTCAGTTCTATAATTTCATTCAGAGCTAAACTTAAACCTCATCTGTTCCAGCTTCCGTACCTTCTATAGTTTAACTACTGGTTTCCCCGACTTGAAAGACGAGGTTCCATACCCACAAGCCCCCTCTAGGTCGACCCAGCCTTCCACTCCCCATGAGGGCAGCAGTAAAATGAGCGAGTGCCTAACAGGCTGCCGAGACATGTGTTCAACAAGGTCTTGATAATAATATTGTACAGTCATGTTTCAATGTAACTTACTGCGGTTTGTCAGTGAGCTTGTCAATAAATACAAATATGATCAGATTCCGACCTGGCTTATCCACCAGATCATGACTTCGATAAGTCTCATTTGCAGCGACCATCAATTGATGCCTAGTGCATTATGATGACGGCGCCATAGAAGTCATTAGATTAGATTAGATAAAATTAAAACAAATGTACTTACTACTGTCTTTAAAATATGTTCATCGGACAATGCTCCGCTTTCCATCAGCAGGATGAAAACGGAGTCCGATGTTCCTTGAACAAACATTTCCAGCTCCACCAGCTGCTCGGACGCTGGTCCCTTTTCTCCGTTAACTAACTGCGCTCCATCCATCGACCTACTACCACCTGTCGCAGCCACTTCTGAAGCAATACCTTCGCCGCTGTCACAATCTGTCGCGTGGTCAGTTTTTCGATGTTCTTCGTGATTTACATGAAATCTTGAGTTTGTCGATGTTGGCTCATTGTGGCTAAAATGAGTGGCTGATGTACGATCATCGTTTGATGCAGGTGCAGCGGAACTGCGTTTTTTCGGGCAGAACGATGAATCAACTGCTAGAACGGAGGGAAACTGTCGCACATTGCCTAGCGAGAGAAATTCATCTTGCGTAAGATAGACTTTGAAAAGTCGCACGCCTTGAAGTTCAAGGTCTGAAAGAAACAATTTTTTTAGATTTGAACAGCAACTGCTAAGCAGTTTGGTTAACCCGACCTATCACGTTGCCACCAGGATTACAAATTTTGAATACAGTTTTACTTTAAAAAGAGGAAGAAAAGCAGCCCCATAACTGAACCCCAAGAGGCAGACATGGGTGTTAAGTTTTAGTGACTTTGCTTTCTTGTCTTGGTATGGAACGACAAGTGGCCAGTCCCCTCCCTCACCATCAGATCTTCGCAACCACAGTGTTCAGCACACATACACATTTTATAGCCAAGTTTGCTACAGGTTCACGTGGATCGAAAGCTTCAGCAAGAAACTGAAGACTTGCTAGTTCACATCATCTGACTAAGCCGAGCTGCTACTAGCACATATGCGATGTATTTAGTTATATTAACGTGCGCTTTATAAATCTTCACATAATAAAATAAAAATAATACTTTATGTTACCAAAGTACTTGAGATTCTATGTCTATTCTGTGACGCTTAACAATCCATTATATCGTGCCTTACAGTCACTCAAAAACAGTTTGTTCTTTAGAAAATAATTTTACCTGTTGGCAGCAGCTGGCAGGGAAGCTGTAAAATAAAAGACAGATCAACTTACAAGCATGCAGACTGAATACGTATATAAGGAAAAAATGCAACGACCACACATACCGTGAACAGCAATGCAGAAATCTCAGAATGGTTTTCTTTTTCAATACAAAACGCAAATACCAGCCTGCCTCAAAAAGGTGATCTTGAATGTGACATGAGTTGCGGGCTGGGCTTAGTTTGGCATTCAGTCAACACCCTTTCCACATCTGATACCAGCACTAGGGAATTCATTAGCTCAGACTAAATCATACACAGACCGATCCTTAGAATGGTACACTTTGTAGGCATGTAGGCATAAAATAGCAAAAACCATCTAGATTTCTAAACCACTTAGTTTCAATTTTCAGTCTCCACTCTGTTTAAGAAAGCATGTATATTTGCAAGATTTTTATGCATGAGTGCCTCCGAGTATGTATTTTGGAGTACATATCTTGGATTGGATATCTTGTGTAGGTGCTATATAAATGCTCTGAATGAATGAAAGAATGAATGAATGAATGAATGTAGTAATGAATGCACAAACTTTATCTGAACGTACATTATGCTGTTTGGGCCGTACAATGGCAAACTTCGATGTCAAGTTAGGAGTCAGCTGGGAGTAACAAACTCTGAAACATGAAAACACTCGTGACCACCAACAAAATGAAGACTAGTCTTTTCAAGCAATGAAACACTGAAACACGGCTGCATCACTGTAAGCCAGCCAGTCGCATTTACATTTATACATACATACACTGAGCACTGACATAATTTACATACATTGACCACTGACATTACACACATTGTCCACTGGCATTACATACACTGACCACTGACATTACAAATATTGACCACTGACACTACATATAGTGAACACTGACATTACATACATTGACCACCAACAGATGCCAAGGATATTCTTGTACCTATCGTACAAAAAATCACACCTAACATGTTAGAATTAATCACCTTCACCATCACCACCATATGCACCACCAATACTACCACCATCACCTACTGATTGTCGTAGAGGAGACATCCGGACTTGGCTCCAGGTACCATACGACAGACCTCCTCCAGTAGATGAGCGCTCTGAATAAAGACTTCGAGCTCGATTTCCTAAGCAACAACATGAAATAGATATTAAAGAGAACTTAACAAAACCACTGATGTACACCATTGTCTGAAGACTTCTTTTGTTTTGAGAAACCTTGAGAATGGGCAAACTCAGGTGAGGTTAAGTAGCTGCAGATACAGCATAGGCCGGAAGCTGGGAAGGAAGTTCAAGCCAGAGGGACAACCAGGTCACCTTACACATCTAAGGGAACTCTGGTCAGAAATGGACAAAAACAAGATACACAGATCCCTACGATAAGATGATGCAAAGCCTGCAAGAAAATTATACGCGAACTTTTCCAAGGTGAGTGAAATTCCCCCGGCCTGTGCTGTCATCTCATGGCAAATAGCCACCATAAATCCATGAATGAGAAAAATTCTTACCTTGGAAACCTTGAGAATGGGCAAACTCTGGAAATACGAAGAAACGGTGTCTCCATATCGCTTGATAAATGCCGTGAAGCAATCCCAAGACATCTGTAATTCCACTGAGAAATCTTTTCCAGTCTCAATACACACCTAAATTTTGATCAAACAGGCAAACAGAAACTTCTTCTGAACTGTAACTACTTTGAATCCAACTCACAGATGAAACAAAACCAAAATTACTACAACACTGCTTTGCTCATGTGCCAACTACACTAACAGTTACCAGTGGCAGTGTAGACAAGACTAATCAAGCAGTTGAAAATAAAGGCCTATTCTTGTGGACATATCGCTTTCTCCAGAAACTCCTGCAATACATTTAACAATGGGAATGGTCTTCTAGAACAATCTTCTCCAGAACATATATACATTTCAACAACCTTCCCCTAAGATATACATGTTTCCCACAGAGACAGCTCAAAAATATTTTCAACTCATATTGAATTGCACCTCTTTATAACTGAGAGTCATCTTTTAGTACATCGAGGTTCTGAAAAGGCCCTACATACATACATACATGCATACATACATACATATATATATACATAATGCATTGTTATGAAATGCACTACAACTGGTGTACATTGGCACTAGAGATAATTATGTATCTATAATGTATGTACGACATATGGATGACATATTTATATGACATATTTATAGCCAGTTTGATGACACGTGTACACTGTACAGTGAACAGATCTGTTGTTGACTCTTGTTAACACTCTGAACTTTTTAATTTTTGTATTGGTTTTGGTTGTTGGTTCTGCCTCTTTGGTGTAATACAGGTGTTCATATTTAACCAACATATATTACAGATATCTGACTTCAAGGTACATGTACATATCAAGGTACAGGCCAAGGTGCATAGCTTGATATGCATATAAAAGAACTTTTTAACAGCCACTCTATAATCAATGATTGACTGTAGCAATGTAATGTAATGTTACACATAATTTATATAGCTCCCTCTCAACATGCCCAATCTTGCCTTTTCTAGAATGTGAAAACCTCCCCGGTAGAATCGGAACATTTCAACCAATCGGTTCAGTAGGTCGAGCAGATGGCTACTTGAGCAGTACACTTTTCCCGACAATCCCTGAAACACAGAATTGGTCATTGTTAAAACTAAATGTTCTTATCAAATACATCGATGATCAACAGGACACAGTAATGCAGGGGCGTCTACACCATAGAAACCTTGGAGCAAATGCTCCATCCAAGAAATAGGGGGGAGATCTGTCAGTGTGTGTGCCACCATTTTAGAGGGGAAGGAACAGTGAGGGGGGAAGAAGAGGGGAAAAGGGACGTTGCTCCAATGACTTAGGGGGGATAGACGCCCCTGCAGTAATGTAATGTAAAGTAAATCTCCAAAATTTCTAAGCCATCCTTGTATATATAATGTAATGTAAATCTCTTAAATTTCTCATCGCCACACAAAAGTCGGCGCTATATAAAATCAAGCCTGCTATAACCAGGTTGTTTGGTCCATTTCGGTGCCAGGTCAGAATCTGGGGACGTCAGCCAAGGATACAGCATGGCGCTATGGTCGAAACTGTTGGTGGCGCAGGAGTAGAATCAGGCTAGGATAGCTTGAAGAGTTCGGTTTCAGTCATGAGTGGAAAGTTGTAAGAGAGAGGGCAAGCGAAGGAGAGGTGACTTAACAGGCGAGACATGAGGATGAGCAAACTGGCAGAGATCCATTTGGGAGTTCTTCCAAAGAACTGTCGCAGCATAGAATAAGGAGCGGTTGCAGAATTTAAGAGAGAAAGAAGACTGGTGGCTAACAAAACAAAAGGTGTGATGAGGAACAAATAGATCTCGGTTGTTGGATGGTGAATAGCTGGCCATCAGGGGACTGAAGTCCCTTACATGCAGGCAACCCCACAGAAAGGAAGATCTATCAACTGAAACAAAGACTTCAAAGCAAAAAGCGTTTTATTTCAGACTGTATGGATAAACTGTGAAATACGCTTTCACAAGAAGCACGAGGACTTTAACTGTAAATGCAGTGATGAAATGCAACAATGCCATCAAACAAAACTACTAATTCATTCTTTCAGTAAACTTGAACTGTAAACATCAACAAAATTCATTCACTTAAACACCTCATTGGATAAACATGCATCCCAAATTTTTCTATAAATGTACACATTTTTATATAGCGACTGTATGGTCTCGACTCTGCTCATTTTCCAATGACCTGGTCTGGATCCCATGAGCCACAGCCAGATATGCCACAGAGGATAGTCATTTAACAAATCACTAATATATTTAATCTATTTAAATACAGCCAACCAACCAAAGTGTAATGCTCAATATGTCTGAAGGCGACTTTGGCATCCTGCAAGCAGTAGACAGATGCAGGTGAACCAAACGTCATCTGAAGAAATCGGCTTATGCCAATCAGCTGCGATACCAGACCATACTTCTCAGACTTCTCCATCTAAAACACAGATTACTAATTTGTTATACTGCCTGATATTGATGTTTCACAGATACATGTTTGTCTGTTTCTGGACTTTAAAAAGCATAATTTATTTTAGAAGCCCCTCAAAAACGCTATGAACATAGCTGTCTAAGGAATCTACAAAGGTGAGTCTTAACATAGCTGGAAAGAGTAACTTGGAAAGAGTTTTAAGGGACGGCTCGAATGTCAACGGGAAGATTGTTCCAAAGGGATGGACTATTGCATGCGAGTGCACTCTGTACTCGTGTTCAAATATTTCCATCATCTACTCTCTGAACTGATTTTACAGGGCCCTTGGGTGCATAAAACCTTAGGGTACAAATTTTATTATTTATTCCCATAAAATATTACAATCAGCAAAGGAGCAATAGCAATGAATAATTTTTATTTAATTTCTTATATAAGAAGACCTCATTTTTTATAAAACAATTGCTTCATCCGACTCAGCATTTATCTTCACCATCGGCACACTCCAGATATGAGATTCTGAACACATGTCGAACATGAACGGGAATCTGTTCATTCTCTTTGTGTCCGTGTGAGACTCCCAGAAGACACCTTCTCCAGCCACACAAGAATTATTCACATACAGATGAACTTCTTCTTTTACAACATCCATTTGGTCAGTGATATTCTCATTTGAACGTTTTTAAAAGGTGCTATAGAAATCTGCTTTAAATTTCATATACTTTCTTTATTCACTAATTCGTTTATAATTTAGCAATAAAATACAAATACTCACACCAAATGGTGAAAAATAGAGGATGCCATCCTCAACGAAGTCATTCTCATCCTTCAGTCGGTCATTATCAAACACGAAAAATATGGCATCTTCTGTTCTGTGAAAAAATGGCATATTAATCTGTGTTAATGTCATCTGCCTATAACAACGAAAAATTTCGTATTCTGCGAGAAATGAACTCCCATAAATTAACTTATGTTTAGCCCATTAAATTAAACAACAACCAAAGGCCAAAGGTTCATCTCCCCAAATGGGACCAGCTCCATGTAAATAATATCATCATCCACGCGCATCTTAGCAATGGGTGTTACTACTCTTCATGGCTTCCTTCACCTTGAATAATAAGCATTGGACGCAAATTTTCGACATTCGAGATTTCTGTTACAACTGTACTGCTACCAAGAACTGTTTAAAACTCGCTAACCTAAATGCCATGACATAATTTTACATATTTATCCTAGCAGCATGTTCAATCCGGACCACAACCGCGACCATATGATACATAGAATAACTAACAATAGATAACGAAACTAAACAGAGGTAACATAATGAATCGAAAGCAAGTACTCGTGGATTACGCAACGCAACCACAGTATAAATAATAACTGTGATGCAACCCTGCTTATAAAATGCTTTCTTTAAAGCAGCTGTATTTGATAGTGCCCTCCCAAAGAGCTACGAAAATGATTTGGGGCTACAAGGATCTGAGCTATGAAGAAAGGTTGAAAAGGTGTGGACTAACAACATTGGAGAAAAGGAGGAGCAGAGGAGATCTGATTGAAGCTTATAAGATAATCACTGGAAAGGAAGCACTGCAGTGGGAGAGGTTCTTTGAATTAGCACCGAACAAGGCAACTCGGGGACACAGGTATAAATTATTTAAGAGGCAGAAGGGAACATTAGGGCAGAAATTCTTTAGTGCAAGAGTTGTAGACCTGTGGAATGGTTTGGACGATAGTACTGTCTCAGTGGACACTATAACAGCTTTTAAGAAGAAGCTAGGAAAATTGGGCTATTAAGAGTTCGAGGTAAATTTGCAGTGGTTCTAACACAGACTACACGTCTTCTGAACCACTTAAAACCCTTGTTATGTTATGTTATGTTAATTAGAGAAATCCACACACACGACCATGCGACAGAACCGTCTCAAGGTATGCTCGAACCCATACTTTCAACGTTACAACTTACAAGTCGAGTGCTCTAACCAATCGGCTACCGTGCTAGTTGGAACTTGGTACCTCACTCGTTCGACTCGTTCGCTATATCCTTTTTCGTATTATTGTTAGTTTGTAGACTCCATCGCAATAGAGCTTACAGGCGTCACGCATCTCTTCATTTAAATTACAAAATTTCTTCTGTGCTGTCACTCACACGTCGTAGCAATGCTTCAAATTTCAGTGTTTGAAGGATTTATAAATGGATCAATTTGGAAGTCTACTATATGAGGCTCCAAGACAGTCCCAGCTTTTGCTATCTTTTGGAATCTTGTGCCCTCGTTCCTTACGCAAGAGTTGGCCTTATGTATTGTAGCACAGTATAGATAATTACAATTGTAATTATCTATACTGTGATTGTAGTAATTTGCACTTTGATGACTCACTACCATGTGATACGTAAAATAGCTAAGAAAAGAAACAACTGAAAGTAAATAATAAAACAAGAACAAAGAGCAAGAGTTTCGGGAAGCGGTCACATGCAAACGAATAATACTACTCGGCAATCGGCTTCGTTCGACTCAGATGTACAGATATTAGGCAGTGTGTGCTATGACTCTATGAGTTAGGTCTGAAATTCCGCTTCCGAAATAACATGGCGACGAATGAGAACTGCCGAGGATTGGCACTGAAAATTGTGACGGGATTCTTTGAATATGACACGCCTAAGTTTGTTCACATCACCAGCAAGCGAGTGGGCGTGATCAACAGACTCTGCCAACTGGCGATTATTGGATACATCATAGGGTTGGCATACTTAGTTTTGTTTATGATTTAAATGATTGTGTTGGTTGTGGTCCTTACCGGACATTAGGTGACCCTCTAACCACTCCCTCATCGCTGAGCCGTCTGTCGTCCTCCAGTCTTCGACTTGCCAACTTACTCTGGTCTGCTTTAAACTGATTTCGGACAAGCCAGGGTTGCTGTGCGTACAATCTCGTCAAATGGGAACAATCCACTGATTCTCTGTGAATAGTATAGCAAATACAACAGTTACTGTCTGTAAAACATCCGTTTCAGTGGCGGAATAGTGGCTGTTTATCTCGCTGATAATGTTTGGGGCGTGGTGGCTCAGTGGTAAGTTCGGCGCCTTGTGACCGGGGTTGCAGGTTCGAATCCCACTCTAGCCGCTGCGTACGGACCTTGGGCAAGTCCTTCACTCGCAATTGCTCGTGGTTGGGCATGAACCTCACATACGCTAAAAGAATTACTTAAGTGCCCGGTTACATTGATTCTGGACTTGCGATGTTCTGGTGATGTTAGCAGTGAGGATTGAAAGGGCTGAATGGACATATGGCCACCCACCAACCACCAAAAGTAGACTGACATTTTACCATAATGTTTTATCATTACTTAACCGAGTCCCATATTTCTTCAACCCGCTAACTTAAAATCCTGGTCTAAATGCAAGCTTCAGTGATGAGAGACTGATATTGTAACTGTCAGCCAGTACGCATGACATGTATGGTATGTTTTGTGAAACGTAGCACTTATAAGTCGAGGGAGTGAGGGATAATTATGAGGTTTTTTATGTAATGTTATTGAATCTTTTTTTGTAGCTACGTTATCGTTTTCAACAAGGGTTACCAAGAATTTGATGATGTCGTAAGCGGGACAACAACTAAATTAAAAGGAGTGGCACAGACGAACTATACCGCTTTGAATATATCTGGACCTGGAGGAATAGATTACCGAATATGGGACGTTGCAGATTATGTTGTACCTCCGCAGGCAAGCGTAATTATCCAACGTTTCACTTTCTGCATGTTAAAAAGTGTTTATTAGTTATTAAATTAATAATTTTAATGTCATCAGGCTGTTTTAATAAATGAAGTGCTGACAATTTAAGAGGTGTTTGTAGTTATTAATTATTTGGATGTTGTCAGATCTTTTTGATAAGCCTCAATAATTTAAGAGGCATTTTTTTTATTATTATTAAATTAATTTTCATGTTTTCAGACGTTTTTAATATAAACCAATATAGTCTGACCCTCACACTTTTAAAAATTCAGAAGAGAACAGCAAATTTTATTTTAGTTACGATTTTTGTGTAGCTGCTAAGGTCATGGTTTTTAAATCCACTGTGTCGTGTTGGTAGAGCACATGCCTTCTCGTGACCAAAATGTGTTGGGCTTCAGCACACCTCAGGGCGATAATTGGAATGTTATTCAATCTTTACTAAGCACTGTTAGCGAGAAACAGCATGTGAAGCATTTTTAAACCTACCCTGGTTTGGCCAATTGGCATTTTTGGTCTGATTTTTTGCCGATTCCGGATTCAGTTCGATTAATCAGTAATTTTTATTTGGTTCTAAAGTACTAATTTACATTTGAAACCTCGTGACTTGAGAAAAAAAGACAGATAATCTGCCATTTTTTTGCATCAACTCATATTTTTATTATTTTACACGGATTTTCAGTGATGAAGATTACCGCAGGAGGTCGCCGAAACAGGCTACTGTTATTGTATTAGCAAAAAAAGAAATTGTTTTTGGTCAATATGAAACAACTTTTCATCTTGAAAAACTTGTTTTGGTATTTCTTTTGGTATTTGTATCGGTAGGTAGTCCAGGGATGCGCCGATTCCGATTAATCGGTCTAGGGCAAAATCTGGCAAAAGCTGATTTCTGGATCAAGATTTGGCCAAACCCTACATACGACACACAACTTGATAGATTTGTTAGATGGTCATGTTTCTACATATTTCAGAGGTGCACTGGATCAGTACCCAAAAACAAGTCTATCTAAGAGCAAGTCCTTAATTCATGATTACTAAGCTAATTAGGTAATTAAGTGATTAATGCCTTATCATTAGATGTTAACGATATTAATATAAGAAATAGTGAATCTAATTTTATTTGTTTTAGGAGAATGATGCTTTCTTTGTGATGACAAACGCCATCTTTACACCGAACCAGACACAACGAAAATGCCCTGAGGTAAACACTGGCATAAGATGAGCAACTCAGGGAAAAGCATTTATTGTAAATGTGCTGTTAGGTTATTATTATCTTATTATCCCTCATTGATAAGAGGATGTAAGTATTTAATTGATGCAGGACACTTTCAAATGCTCGGTAACAACTGGTTTCGGTTTGTCTTGTACTGTACATCTGGAGAAATGTAGACCATTATCCCTTTGAACCTGCATCCTATTTTGCATGCTGTATCATAATAATCTTCGTTTAATATCTTCAAACTGACAATAACGCAGTATGATTACAAATCAGTATGAACGGATGATCACAAGTTATTACAGGAGTCGAATTTAACTGTACACGGCAGCCTTGCAAGGCGCTCATCACGTCCTACATCTCATATTAACAATGCGCCATCTCGCGAATGAAAGGTTGAGTGGACCTAAATTTGGGGAGGTTGCGGGAAGCGATCCTGCTACCTCTTGCTCTTCACGCCAGTGATGTTACCACTACTCTATGGACCCTAGATGACAGACAAAACCCAAGATGACAGACAAAAATTTTGTCAGCACTATTCAGTTTTGGTTACATTTTTACTTACTTCAAGTAAAAATGAACAAATGTCTGATTTTTAACAAATATTTATTTCACTTTAAGTATTTTATTGTGTTTAAGCCACATACTTTATTGTTTCTGAACAATTATAATTTATACTTCAGGAAAAAATATTTTTGTTCATTGCATGATGAGTTAACTTGCTGATTCCAGTAGGTTTCCCAATCTCAATGGATTGCCCTAGATCAGCGTTTCCCAAACTCTTTTGGCCACGGAACCCTTCTCATCCTTTCATATTATGGCGGAACCCCAGCCTGAACTAAACGTATTGAGGCACACGTAGCGCCTGGGAAGCATACTAACATAGGCCTAACGAAATACACAGTACACACCCATATAAGCAGTTTTTTAAAACAATTTATTTTAACTTATATGAAATGTTAAAGTGTACAGTTTTTAAGACCAAGACTTATAGAGCACAATACTGGGAGTACATGAAGTTTTAATATGTATACGGTGATTTTGTGTTTTCTCGTAACATTTTTTTATATATGGTTTGATGCTAGAAAGCTCGATTCTCATGTCAGGTGGCAAATTCCAGATGTACGCCAACTGCACAGTTCACGACAGTGGGGTTTCATTAATTAGCTCGATCCAGAATTTGATTCATGAAAGTTCAGTGAAAGTCTGCTTCACTTGGGAGTCCGACGTTATCTCAATAAGAAGTTCAAAGTCTTTTACAAAAGTTTTGCTGGTTTTCGGCTACTTTGAATGGGTTTCGAATCCAATTAATATCACCCTTCATGGAAGGAAAGTATTTAACGTAGTTCGCATCCAGGTCGTGAATATGATCTGCAATTTGAACGAATGTTTTGGTCGAGAACACAATCCATTTCAACTAAATTTGACCTAAAAACTCAAAACAGTCCACTTTATTAGTTTGAACATAAGCCTAGAACCCATAAATTTCCCTCCTTGAGCCAACGCTCCATGTCAGACTTTTATAACAGCAAATTAAAAAAATTGCTAATACTGCTGTACCGTTGTACGATTATCAGCCTAAGCTGTACTTTTAAAAAAATTTGCGTTAAATCATGTTCGGATTCGTTCGTCGAGGTAACGATAACAAAGATGGCTACGTCACTATTCAGACTTACAGCTCTGACCTACATAGCCTATATGTCCCTGGAGTGACCTTTGTAATCTATAATTCTATATAATTACCGGATAGCTAAAGGGCATTGAAAGTCCGGATTTTCGCTGAATGGGCAACATGCAAAAGAGACGACTGACGGCAGTTTTAAACTTTATAAAACTTTAGAGTATTTTTAAAAATTGATTGGAATGTTTGATTCCAATGAAATTTCTCAATGAAAATTCTTTTAAATTTAAAACTTTTCGCGGAACCCTTGTGTTCCAAGGGTTCCGCGGAACCCACTTTGGGAAACGCTGCCCTAGATAGGTAGACAAACCCTTGATTATTAACCTACATATTGTATTTATATATTAGCGATTATGTGTTATGCATTACAGTGACGCTGGTTTTGTAGGATCCTGCATATTCAAATTGTTCGCATGACTCTGACTGCAAGGCTGGAGAGCCAATTCCCAACGGCAATGGTGAGAATTCCATTTCTTGATGCACCATTTATTTAGCATCTGGAAGCTAGACCTGATTTCTACAAACAGTGCTTGGCTATTTTCACTTTCGTAATCGTAACCTCCGCAGTCTGCACTTCTAAAGTGTTACTCAAAGGTCAAGTGCAGGGCACCAGCTTATTCATGAGCGCTACGTCAAATCAGAGGAGGTTTTCCAGAGAATAGTCCAAAGGAGGTCCGAGTCCGTTTTTAGGGGGCCCAGATCAAGAGAGGAGGCAGAGCAGCTGTTTAAGGCATGTGGTTTGGTGTGTTTTTCTCAGTCCAATATTTATTATTTATGGTTTAATATCATTTACCAATCAGTTGCATGTATTTTTGTGGCCCACTCGAAATTCTGTAAGGTAAGAGAAGGTTGTTCATTTATTTGCTGTAGTTTATTTGTGGGAATTGTACACATGCACTTTTAGGTAAGGTACGGTATTCGCTTATCAATATGCTTTACTTTCAATGAAAAATATGGTGCATAGCTTTTTTGGCCCACCCTGTGTGCTAAGTAGGTTAAGGGAAGGTAGTCATTCATTTATTTGCTTTAGTTTCATTTGGGTCAGTGGTACTGCGGTGTCCGTCCCTTATGTTGGATATTGTAAGATAAGATGCAACATCTTTTATTTGCTGTACTTTCAGTTTCAGTCAACACATGTTCTTTTGTGGCCCGGTCTGTAAGTTATGTATCATAAGGTAATCAAACAGTTGGTTGCTTTAAAGAGTTTCAGCGATCAATGAAGTGCATAAACCTTTTTGACCCACCCTGTAAGTTAGGTTTAGTTTCATTTACATATTGACCCACCCTGTTGGTTGGGTATGGAAAGGTCAGGTAAGGTATTTATTTATTTATTACATGCCTGCCCTGTATCAAGATTAGTGCTGAAATGGGAGGCTGTTTAGTCTTTAATGGTGCTAGGTCATCAACCCAAGAGGTCAATCCAAAGTGGTGTTGGAGTTATGCAGTCACCCATAACAAACAAAATGGCCTCTTAGGGTATGCATGGTTTGATAATATGATCTTTGTTGATTTCATGTGAAGGGCACGAGTTCAAACCCGGATCATTGAGGTGAAAACCCAAAATGTTAAGCACCCTCATTCGGAGACAAATGTTTCTGAAGTCACTATTTTAGTGGCTGTATGCTTGTTGTCCTACTTAACTTTGACTAGGGTGTGATATGATGATCTCTTCAATTACACGTTTGTCTGTAATGCAGCGGATGTGGGTTTGCTCTTGCTGAGCAGACTCTACGTAACAACCTTGGGTGCGCTTTACGCAAATGTGCACTATCACCAGGCAGTGGAATTTGGTAGCGATGTAAGCTGGGAAGCAAACAGCAAGTCCTGCAATGGACTGGCCTCCTATCGAGCACCCTGAGGTTAATCCATTGCGTGGTCAAGAGTCTATGAAATGGAAATGTCTTGATGATTATGGTGTTTTGTTTTTATTTCTTTAGGGATTCGGACGGGAAATTGTGTTCCGTCGGTTCATAACGTCACCGTCAGAGTTTGTGAAATCCATGCCTGGTGCCCCATTGAGATTGACGAGTTACCAGTGTATGTATCCATAATCAATACTCGATACATACACTCATTCATGCATTCATCCAAGGCACTTAATAATATTTAGCCTCCTTTTAAATATCTGCTTATGGGTGCTCGTATATGTTCATGTAATAGTTGTTTTCGAGCAGTTCATGAATGGGATACATTGTGAAAGCTTATAAAGAATTAATGATGTTTGAAATGTGATTGTGGTGAAATGCTAGCGACATCATGTTTATCACCAGATGTGCTCTTTGTTAAGAAATAATAGTTCTGTAACAGAAATTTCCTTCAAATACCCTCATCTAGCGATCAGATTTGTTTAACATCCCAGCTCCACAATGAAAGAGAACCGTTCTCTTGGAATTGTTGCTGAAAGGTATGTGCTCTTTGTTAAGAAATAATAGTTCTGTAACAGAAATTTCCTTCAAATACCCTCATCTAGCGATCAGATTTGTTTAACATCCCAGCTCCACAATGAAAGAGAACCGTTCTCTTGGAATTGTTGCTGAAAGGTACATGTAGAGTTAGGAAGGAGGTTACCTGTTTCTTTGGAGTTCCTTTGAATTTGGATGGTTTTCTGTAAGCTTCTAAAGCGCCTGTTTCAGATTTAGACACAGGTGCATTTCAATGATAATTATTTTTGACCAATTTTAACATCGTCTGAGGTAATTTTAAATTGATTTTTAGATCATTTTGTTTTGCAACATTACTAGTAATTAGAATTTGTTTTGTCAGTCCTAATCAGCCGCTGTTGCAAGGAACAGAGGACTTCACGGTGCTAATCAAGAACAACGTTGAATTTTCAAAATTCAACGTCAAGAGGTCAGTTGTGATTGTAATTTGTGCTAACAGATTTACATAGCGCATCTTCAAGGGAGAGATTCGTCAGAGACTAGTCTGGTCTGAGCAGTTTTTTCTGCGTGCTTTTATTACCTTTTTCTCTTTGTATTAAAGGACAATCATGTCCGTCTGAACGTCTTAGTGCCTGACCTTTAACTCTTGACCTGGACCTGAAACCTGACCTTACCTGCCTACTGAATTTGCATTGAGTGTTAAGTGCCTGCATATTGATAAGCTGGTTCCCGTAACTTTCTTGGGCTCCGGAGAATTCTGGAGATTATGATTAGAGTATGAGCGATATATTACATGCATGCTGAAACGCTAGATTACAATTAGATTTTTTATTTATTGGCCAGTATTATGATGGAAGTTGTTCGGTTTGAATGAATCAAACTTCAACTCATGGAGAATTGTTCAGAATGATTTGACCAATTTTAAAAGTTTCTTCTTACTTAAGTTACCAGTAAACTTATGATTCATTTAAAATTTTTTGTTTTTGGTAGCAACGCTTCTGATTTTGTAAATCAATGGGGATATTTTAAGACTTCTTTTTGTGGCAATTTCAGTCGAAATATTCTTGAAACGCAGAATCAGAGCTACCTACAGTCTTGTCACTACGACGCTGGACACCCAAAGGACAAATTCTGTCCAGTTTTCCAGCTTGGCACCATAATCAATGCCACAAGCACACCTTACAACAAGATCGCTCTCCTGGTTCGTTTTGCAACCTAATGGCTTATCTGATCTTATCTAATGATTGATCTAATCTTATCTATTGATTGATTTAATCTTAGCTAATGATTGATCTAATCTTATCTAATGACTGATCTAATCTTATCTAATGATTGATCTAATCTTATCTAATGATTGATCTAATCTTATCTAATGATTGATCTAATCTTATCTAATGACTGATCTAATCTTATCTAATGATTGATCTAATCTTATCTAATGATTGATCTAATCATATCTAATGACTCATCTAATCGTATCTTATGACTAATCTAATCTTATCTAATGACTCATCTAATCTTATCTAATGACTCATCTAATCTTATCTAATAACTCATCTAATCTTATCTAATGACTAATCTTATCTAATAACTTGTATGTCATTTTCATCATGCCCTAGACATCAATTGATGGTTGTGTCAAGGATAATGAAAATCAAAAATCATAATCCGTTTGAGTAGCCAAGCTGAAAATCAATAGATGAGAGAAACAAGATAATCTTTTCACAAACAAGATGATTATGATTATGCAAATGTAACTAAAACAGATATAAAGAAATTTAATCCATTCCTCCGTCCATCCCATGATTACGCAAATGTAACTGTAACAAAAATAATGTAATGTAAACGACTGAAATTTCTCAGAGCCATACAAAGCTGAATCAGGGAGATCAGCTTAGATCAGATAAGGGTCGCTGGCTGGGGTCAGTCAGATAAGAGTTGTTGGGCCAGTTTCAACAGGAAAAAACATTTGGAACTGTCTAGAAAGAATCAACATACTTCTATCATTTCGTCCATCTATCCTTCCATCCATTCATTCATCCATCCATCCATCCATATATTCAATCCATCCATTTTTTCATTTCCATCCATCTGTTCCTCCTTCCATCCAATCCATCCATCCACTTTTCCTTCCATCGCTTCCTCATTCCATCAACCCCATCCAGCCATTCATCCATCTGTTCTAATCTGGAAACTTCTACTACTCCATTACATAATTGCTTTAGCTCCTTTTTGGTCTTCCTTAAATCAGTGCTTGGTTTTGTAAGTTTGTTTACTGTGGTGTTCTTGATATTTAATGTTTTTGCTTAGGGTGGTGTTATTGGCATCAACATCTACTGGAATTGCGATCTAGATCATAGCATTCAGAACTGTGTTCCAGAATATTCCTTCAGTCGTCTTGATTCTGAAGAAGCCAAGATTGCCCAGGGCACCAATTTCAGGTGCAAAAGTTTCCTACTGAGCTGTAGATTCTCGTTGTTTTGTTGGTTACCTCTGCTAAAGTGCATTGAGTTTTTAACATCTTGATGCTCAAGCATAATTTCTCTTCCATCCCGGGTTGAAGATTTCTCTGCTATGCAAGGCAACTAGGTTGTTCCACCAGCCCGGACTTCCATGGTCCAGGATAGAAGATTTGCTGTGGTCGGCCCATGCTCCTGAAATAAATTGCCTAACAACGTGTGACATGAACTCCTCAACCTCTCTTTGCCTCTTTTCTGCAAGTGCTTTTTTCCAGTAAATGATTGAATAATATTCAAAGATTAGTAGCAGAGTTTGTCTCGCCTTATATCGATGATTTCTTTGTGGACATGTTTAGGTATGCCAACTATTACGACCGACATGGAGAATCCTATCGGGATCTGATCAAGGCCTATGGAATTCTCTTTATCATTCGCGTAACGGGGCGCGCTGGGAAATTCAGCGTCGTTCCTCTACTGCTCAACATTGGTAGCGGCATTGGCCTGTTGGCTATTGTAAGTTCAAATGGTTTTGAGCCTGCTTTTCTGGCAATTTCAGTGGAAACATTTTGTAACCTGGACCGAGTACTAATCGCTAGGTAGAATCAGTTTAGTCGATGTTAGTTATTGAGATGCTTAGTATTGTTAATTAGTTAATGAATATTAATATTGTGCCATTTAATTGACTGCACTCTGTGTTATTAATTATAAAAAACCCTGATGTTTTGTTTTACAACTCGGCTAATCCTTACAGGCAGACAATGAAGCAATATAAATATATAGCATATACCACAACCTCATTAAAACACACTTTATTATAGCACAGATTTGGATATGACACGGTTGAGACTTGGATCCCAATTTTAATTCTGCTTTAGGAAATGATCTCAGTATGATGCGGTCTGATTAAAAGGCAGTTCTTGATTTAGATGCTAAAGACAGGTGTTATAGCAAGTTTCTGTTGTATTTAATATTGCTGATCTATTATAATATATAATAAAGAATGTGTAATGCAACAGTAATTATGTACTAATGGTAAAGTAAAGTAATTACTGCTCTTAGTAATTTGTTTATGTGTACAGTTTTTCAATTACTTTTGATTTTTTACGTTTTAAGTAGTTACGCTAGTTTATATCAGTTACGAAACTCTCATCTGAAGTACAGAATCTGAGTATTCCAAATGAACATGGAAATCTTTTGTTGATTTAGGCAACTGTTATTTGTGATATCATAACGCTCTATCTGCTCGACAAAGGAAACTATTACAAGGACAACAAGTACCAGTATTTAATTGATGTACCTGGAGAAGAAAGTGTAAGTATCTCTTGGATTGTTACTACTTGTACTAGTATTACTGTGGTACTATTTCTGTCATGATGTAAGGTAATGTTCCCAGTGCATGCTGGGAAATAAACATTGTGTTCTGCAATTAGTGAGAACTTGTGCCCTGTTATCTGGTAAATCCTGCTTTGTAGGCCACAAACTGAGTATGGCATAATGATGACGATTATAATATGCAAAAATGTACACTTAGTATACTGCCATTTAAGGACAGGTTCTTATACCCTGTTTCCAACTCTTCACTTCTGCATACATATATATATTCACATGTATACATATACACAGACATGCTTACATACATGCAATGTCATACATACATACATAAATACTTGCACACATACATATGCATACATACATGCACACTTGCATACATACACATGCATACATACATGCATACATGTATATACATATACACATGCATACATACATGCATATATACATACATGCATACATACTTGCATACATATAGACTAGTTTGCATACATAGAATACATGTGAGTGTATTGGGTGGTAAATTTAATTAGCTTTGAACACTGTTCACAGTCGCTGTTTCTAACGTCTGTTCTTGGTTATTTCAATTTCAGAATCTGTTGGTTCGCAGTGACTCATCTGTTGACGATGACCCTTTGCTGAACCCAGGTATCGCACCCACTTGATCGCTGAGCGACTTGAATCATTGACCTCCGTGCTGGCGGTTGACTTTGCAACTGATTGTTGACCTTTTGTGCAGATGGTTTACCTTGGCAATGCTGGTTGACCTTGGCATGGACGGTTTTAACTATTGTCTGTTTCTTTTAAATGTTTGCCTACTGTGTTTTTTTTATTTACCTGTTCAGGCATTGGGTTGGCTTACCTATGCAGGTATTGCATTGACTAATGATATGCATACCTGTATAGGTATGATGTGGACTCAATTATGCACTTCCGATTTGCACGTCATTCTGATTAACTTGACGTGGTGTTATGTTCCCCGTAGCTATTAACTTCGGCCGTATTGGTTAATTAAGAAGACGTAAAAGAGCTGCCTTGTAGCAATAGATATTGACTCTGTCATCATTATACCTTTTAACCTGCAGCCTGGCTTGCGTGCTGTGTCGTAAGACAGGTCCCTCGATGACTTTGCATTAACGAGTCTACGCTATTCGGTTTTTCCATTGTGGTATATATATATATTGACTTGATTATGAATCTTAGTTGTTGGTTTACATTTTTATCAATGGGGATATTTGCCTATCTGTTCCATTTTTATCTTTCTAATTGTCATGACCTTCTGTGCATATATTTGCTAACTGGTGCAGGTATATTGGATTAGCTTCGTAAATAAGGTGCCTGCGTGCATATACGTAGCCGTAGCGTGATAGTTGTTTGTGCACATAATGTCTGATAGTAATAGAAACAGTCGTATGTTGTTATATTTTATTTTTTTATTGGGTAATACGTGAAAAAGAGCAGATTAGATGTCACAATTTAAGATTCCGTTGGCACGATGATGATGTCAGTAGTAGCAGCAGTGATGATGATTACCATTGTATCGTAATTATATGTGTTACATGATGACGATTGTTGAAGATGGTGATAGATAATTATTGTTATGTCGACAAAATGAATGTGGGTGATGATTTTTGTGATCATGTAATGATGATGATGATGATGATGATGATGATGATGATGATGATGATGATGATGATGATGATGATGATGATGATGATGATGATGATGATGATGATGATGATGATGATGATGATGATGATGATGATGATGATGATGATGATGATGATGATGATGATGATGATGATGATGATGACGGTGACAATGTCCGAGTTCACGTATTATCTGTAGAGGGATGGTTTTTAGTGTGACCAGTACTTCTTTCTCTTTACAGTAATGTCTGGCAATCAGTGTAACATTTTCTATTAATTGTTTTGGCCCATCCTTATGCAATGATCTTCCACCAATTTAATAAATACAGTAATCATTACTCAAGTGAAGATTAAAATAAAAATATCTGACTAGTATGTTATTACTAATGCATTGTAATTGTTGCTCGGTCTGCTTCGAAAACAAATGCCTGTATTAGCAAGGTTTTTTATTTTGCTGTGCTTTTCTGGTGTATATATATATATGATTTTCATAATGCTTTAACATGTAAAATTAGGTGTAAAATTTAATGAATTCTTATAGTCGCAACTTATGAATATTGTAAATGGGCCAGTCGATAACTGTCCGCTCATTCAGTTGACTTGTTGACCTCTACATCAATGTCTGCGCATTTGATTCTCGT
The DNA here is from genome assembly GCA_963556255.1 of Allolobophora icterica. Classification (NCBI taxonomy): domain Eukaryota; kingdom Metazoa; phylum Annelida; class Clitellata; order Crassiclitellata; family Lumbricidae; genus Allolobophora; species Allolobophora icterica. The sequence continues at coordinate 27,276,166 of OY744614.1, forward strand.
AAAACTGTATTCATTCATTCATTCATTCATTCAGAGCATTTATATAGCTCCTCTCTAAGATAACTGCTGAGTAGTTTTAATCAACGTGGAATGAGTACAGAACTGTACTTATTTAGCGCTGATGTCATCAAGAAATGGCTTTCAATTGTCACATTAAAATGCTTGCAGACACAAATTGTCTGGTGTCTAACTACATGCATTGTTGCCTGCCTTTAGACAATTTTGTGTAAGTACATTTACTTCTAAGAGCAATGATAATGTCTGGATGTGGGCCACAGTGACTGAGCTTTATTGTTAGACAGTCGATATCTGTGACCGTTTTGGCTACATTAGTGTCTGTAATCTCCAGACATTACTTTCATTAGTATGCTTGCGTTTGATCTGCCTATTGCATCCTTGTTGTATTGGACTGATCTCCGGATGTTGATCTGTTTACGGCCTGGGTTTGGTGCGCCATCTGTGGATGCCTTGTGATTTAGGCACGGGTACGATAGAAGTTACTAATTAAGTAATTGATTAATGTGCTGACCCTACTTTTAAATTTCTTTTTCTGTGGAAGAAATAGGTGTAGACCTGGCCAGAGTTTTTTTATATGTGAGTTATTGGACCGGTTAATTGAATGAAAAACTTGAGTCTTGTGCTGGTGTGTTGCTAGACTTTCGTTATTCAGTTTTGCCAATAGTCTGTTGTTTTCATTGATATTGGCTTTCAGTAGGGGTGCTTGTAGTCTTGTGTGTTATTATTTTTCTAGACTGTCATTTTTAATAACTTCGTTGGTCATGTGCATATCTTATTGGGAAAGATGAGTTCGTTTGGATTTCTAATGTGACCTAGTATGTGAGTTATTTCTTTCTTTTGCCATTGTTTCCAAGTGTTTTTATTGAGATGTCTTGGACCAGTGGTGGATTTGTCCATGTTAAGGGTTTCAGATTACTAGCTGGACAATTTTAAACTCAATTTGGAAAGATGAAGAGAGTCTCCTATGATTTTCTTCGTCTTTAGTCTTGGTACTGACTGTTCTCTATGGCGAAGCTCTGTGACCATTAATGGCTGTGAAGAAGTCGTCCTCTACAGTCTCGGGGGCAGAGGGATCCTCAAATGTCTTGTACCATCTGCCAGGGATTGCTTGGTGCTTGGGGTTGTCACTGGCCCAGTTAGCTACATCGGTAAGAGTTGGCTGCATCCCATACTCCTCCGTGTAAGAGAGCATGCGGATCGAGGTTCGCTTCCCGAAGGTGGCTTATTTCAGAGATTTAAATCTCTGGCTAGCACGGTCCGTACATGGGGACCTTAAATGGCCTAGCGCCTAATCAAATGGGCAGCGGTTGTGAAGGATCTCACCCGATCAACTCGTTGAAAAATGAGCAGGATCGAGGCCATATAGTTACTATAGAAAATCGCATACATTTACTTTTATCATAAGTTGGCATAGTGCTTGTGTGATGTATCTAGTAGGTGCTATGACAAGTGTCTTGTTACATTTATACCTGCTAACGTGCATATATACTTAAGCATTTATGTATTATACATACATTGTTTGCAGTGTTGGTCACTGTAGGTCAGCGGTTCTCAACCTGTGGGTCGCGACCCCGACGGGGGTCGCCTTACGATTTACCAGGGGTCGGCTGGAACCTTCAGAAATTTGTAAAAAAAGTTCTCAGCATAGTTTGTAATATTTAATATTTATGTAATTATTATTACTACTCTATAATGGTAGGAAAAATGCGTCGAAGGGGAGTAACCCAATCAATTTTATTGTTGGGGTCGCCACACCTTTGAAAAATATTATCAAGGGGTCGCAGCTCTAAAAAGGTTGAGAACCGCTGCTGTAGGTGAAGGTGGAGCTTCAGAAATTTAGTGTATTGTATTGTGTTCTGATCGTGTTAGTGTATACTTGTATATTTATTTAATGCGGGGGAAGGGGAAGTACTGATTGGTATTTTACCCTAAAGAAGAAGAAAAGAAGGAGGTGAAGAATAAGAGCAGTTGTATGAAGTGCTGGCGACTCCGTTTGCTTAGCATTGGCATATGAGTATGGGTAGCCAGTCCTTGTTTAATCTTTCTTTTAGGCTTGTGACTGGGTGGGTGAGTAGATGGATGGATGGATGGATTGGTGGGTGGAGGAATTTGGGTTTAGATGGGTGGGTGGTTGGTGGCTGAGTGGAGATGAAGGGATGGTGGATGAATGGATGGATGGAGGGATGAATGATGCCTGGCAGATGTAAAGAAATTAAAGGATGTGTGGGTATTAGATTGAGATGGATGGAAGAATTTGGGATGGATTAATTGATGGGTGCTTGGATGCATGTGATGTGATGAAAGAATGCATGAATGGAATGGTTTCAGGATGGTCAATGCCCCTCTTTGTTCTTCACCCGTCTTTTATGACAATTCATCAGAGGGTGCATTGGGTATGTGAGCTTATAAAGGCCACTTCTAATCAATCTCGCTCTATGGTACTTGCTAAACTCAGATAGTTATGTAGCTCTTGAGTTATTCTTAAATCTTAACTGATTAATTAATTAGCACTTGATTGTTAACTGATAAATTAACTAGTACTTGATTAGGCCTAATCCCGGTATAATTAATTGACAAATGTTTATTGTTGTTTTTTTGATGGATTGAGATGATTTCGTTTTAAAAACAATTTTTTAACTGGTCCAGAGACTACTGTTGAGCATGTCATTCCATCAGATGTTTAGATTTTATGTAATGATTACTTTCTGGGAGAATTTTTATAACGATTTGTAATGTTATATGGAATATTATATTGTGTTAGACAAGCTTGGAGTCGTAGTTCTGTGTTGTGCAAAATATACAAAGACCGTGAAAGAATACGATTGTGTTTTTCATTGTGTGAGAGTGCAGAGGTTGAAAGTAATAACGGGTTGCTGTTTGGATGGACGGGTGGACTGGTAAACGGATGGATGGAAAGATGAAGTTCAAAGGATGGATGGATGAGTGGGTTGATGGATGGACGAGTGGGTTGATGGATGAGTGGATGGATGGATGGATGGATGGATGGATGGATGGATGGATGGATGGATGGATGGATGGATGGATGGATGGATGGATGGATGGATGGATGGATGGATGGATGGATGGATGGATGGTAGAATGGGTGGGTTTGGAAGAGTGGGTGGCAAAATGGATGGGTTGGTGGGTAGATGGATCATGTCGGTGAATGGGTGGGCGTATACGGATTGATGAGTAGGTGAATGAATTGGTGGATGGACAGATGAGTGGATGGATAAATAGGTAGATGAATGGATGAGTAGGTGAATGAATTGGCGGATGGATAGATGAGTGGATGGATAGATGGGTAGATGAATGGATGAGTAGGTGAATGAATTGGTGGATGGATAGATGAGTGGATGGGTAGATGAATGGATGAGTAGGTGAATGAGTTGGCGGATGGATAGATGAGTGGATGGATAGATGGGTAGATGAATGGATGAGTAGGTGAATGAATTGGTGGATGGATAGATGAGTGGATCGATAAATGGGTAGATGAGTAGGTGAATGAGTTGGTGGGTGGATAGATGAGTGGATGGATAAATGGGTAGATGAATGGATGAGTAGGTGAATGATTTTGTGGGTGGATAGATGAGTGGATGGATAAATGGGTAGATGAATGGATGAGTAGGTGAATGATTTTGTGGGTGGATAGATGAGTGGATGGATAAATGGGTAGATGAATGGATGAGTAGGTGAATGAGTTGGTGGATGGATTGATGAGTGGATGGATAAATGGGTAGATGAATGGATGAGTAGGTGAATGACTGAATGAGTTGGTGGTTGGACGGATAGATGGACGGACAGACGGGTCACGGATGGATCTATGGCTGGATAGATGAAACGGATTAATCATTTCTTAGCGACTGAGTTGAAAAAAGTCACTAAATGTGACTTTCTGCCAGGTTGGTGACTTACGTACCGTATTCGAATAAAAATCCCACCTACATGCATGCTGTACAAGGCCACCGTGTAGTCCTACTTTTAGCGTAAACTACTAATGTCTGTCCATACCAGACATTGCTGTTTGAGCAGGTGCCACTTTGCGGAAGTTCCATGTAAAGCGCTGTTATGCAAACGCACAGCGCTTCCGATGGAACCGCTTGCAGAGACCACAACAAATTCGTCTATCAGCAAATGGATTTTGCACGGCTTGATCTGCTGAGAACGGATTCCGCTCAATTTCCGGCTTCTGGGCGGAAGTGGAGTAGGGAAGAGGTAGCAGAGCTGACGGAAATGCTCGGATCGGGTGTCTAATAGACCTCGGGTAACGTTCCCGTGTATTTAGAGTTTCATTTCGCATTAGATCAATTATGCGTCACGGTCACACACGGAAAGGCGGCATAACGATGCGAGGTGGAAGGATACACGTCGCTGGTCGATGAAAGTAATTGCTTCCGGAAAACTAACAACGAAGTATATGCCGACTGTATATAAGTTTATAGGATATGATAGGGCCTATATTTTCATATATATGCTAAATATGTTTAGAGATAAGCCAGTGTAGCCTATATATATATATATATATATATATATATATATATATATATATATATATATATATATATATATATATATATATATATATGCTATTATTTTTTAAAATATTTATACATTATGTAGGCCCATTATGTTTGCTTTTATTTTGTTACATTATAAGTAACAAAATAATGTCATAGGCCTATGTGTTGCAAAATGAAAGAACACAGGCCTACATATTAAACGTTTATAAGATAAGATTAGGCCCTATAATGTTATAAACCAGTGCCGGTGATGATGATGATGAATACGACGATTTCTACAGCGCCGTAACACGACACATGCCGTTACAAGGGCGCTTTGACAAGTTCAACACGGCCCATAGGCCAGCTTGAAGTAGTGTGTCTTGAGTCTGGTCTTAAATGACTCCAGTGAAGTTGCAGAACGTATTGAGGTTGGAATATTGTTCCAGCATTTAGGTCCTGCCACGGAGAACGCACGTATCCGAACCAGCAAAGCCAATGAAGCCATTTGAGGCAATGAACCAACTTCAATGACTCTTGTGTTCTTTGTGGTGTTAATTGTAATCTCGCGCAAATTAAACAATGTCTATTCGTATTATTAGTTGCGTGAAGGGCTTGGTGCGACGGATGTTTCTGAAACAAGAATGACAAATATTAGCAATCACAAACGACAGTGTCATGAAAACGGACTAAGGTGCTAATTAGGTGATTTGGTAGGCCTATAGCTCGCGCTTGATATCGGTCGATTCGTATCTCGGCAAATCTTGGCCGACAACTGCGTCCGCCCTACACAAGGCACCTAACCACATCGGGGAACCTATTATGTTAAAGTCCTCCCCTGCCAGCAGCAAATGGACTTCTCTTCGTGTGGGTTGTACGCAGCTGCCTATCCCTTTGAGATTGCTTCCGGGTCTGCCACGCTGGATGTTGACTTCGGTGAGCCTTAAGAAATGCGAAAATATCTTGAGAAATGCTTCAACGACAAGGTAATGCTGTCTTTCCCTAAAATCCCTTTTAAGAGAAGGGTAAGAAAGCCACTTGCGCGTGTGGCCTAGGCGATATAGGCCGCGGCCTTGAGCGGCATTTTCAAGAGCGGCAAATTCCGGCATAATTCAGGATTTTGCTTCTGCAACAGCAAGAAAAGCAATTTCTGAAATTAACTATTAAATTCATTTATTCATTTTGAAAATTTAATATAGCGCCCATTCAAGTTACCTATACTCAGAAGCTCTCCCAGGCCAACCACGGCAGTAGGCCTATAAACTGGACTTAACTTCACTTAAGTGATTTATAAAACATAAGCGAACTATATTCTTAGGCAACAGCTAGGCGTATCTGCAATGGGAGATGATTCCAGATGGAGGGGCCGACCACAGAGAAAGCACGACGCTGCTTAGTTGTGGTGGCAGCTCGAGGAACCAAAAGCTCACCCGCAAAAGAAGAGCGAAGAGCTCGGCGGCCAGTCACATGAGAGACAGGACAGCGCAGAGCTCACGTAAGTAAACCGGGGCACAACCAAGAAGGCATAGGCGTAATTTGTCGGGGGTACGAGGGGTACCCGTACTCCCCACTTTTTGGACTGGGGGGTACCGTACCCCCCACATTTTGAACAATGCCAATGAATATTTTATTATTGTGCCTTCCGCAGTCTCAGCCTTGTTTCGTGTATGTAAGAAATTGGTACCCCCACTTTTTAGACCAAAGTTACGCCCCTGATTATTATTATTATTATTATTATTATTATTATTATTATTATTATTATTATTATTAAATTTATCTGTCCCACTGTGCCACACAAAAGCTGCGTGTTGTAAAAGCTGGTCTCTCTGACGTGGCTTTTGTGTGGCGCAGAGAAATTTAGATGATTTGTAATTGTAATTATAATTGTAATTGAACATTTATATAGCGCCACTCAATTCAGAGGCGCTCTCGACCCGCATCACTGCCAAAACCGGCAAAAAGAAAGGTATAAATCAAGCGTCTACGGAACTGAAGAGGAGAGAGGACAAGGACAAGATTTACATTTAGGACCTACATTATATACAACGTACATAATGGTAGGCCTACATCGTTGTAGGCTTAGGCCTATATATCTAAAACTCTCATGAATGTTGCTTTGTCAATATATTGTGGTGCTATACAAATTAGCAAACGGTCCCACAGAAATTGCTCTCGCAAACATAATTTAATTAATTATATTGGATATTTCATTTCTAATATTATTACCGCTACGGCGCTAGCCGCTAGGCCTACCTTATTTTATTATTTTAATGAGCGCTGTTACCGGTATTTATGAGTTGACCCAGGTTTTTCGAGTTTTAAATATAAATGACGTCATTTCAATGTTTGTTCATATATTCCGATGACGTCATCGTCTCTATAGTTTCCGCGGCTTTGTTGAAATATTGTAACTTTGCTCCGGGTGTTTTCTCGGAGACGGAGGTCTGCGGTGGACGAGGCGCTTTCTCGTTTCGACGACGGAGCTTTCGCCTGTTTCAGTAGTTTGTTATATTTTTCCCTGCTGAGCATCTGGCGTGGCGTAAAACCCCGTAAGCTCATTGTTTGGCAGGAGGGCCTCTGGCGTGGCGTAAAACCCCGTAAGCCAATACTTTGTCAGTAGTTATACTTTTCCCTGCTGAGCCTCTGGCGTGGCGTAAAACCCCGTAAGCTCATTGTTTGGCAGGAGGGCCTCTGGCGTGGCGTAAAACCCCGTAAGCCAATACTTTGTCAGTAGTTATACTTTTCCCTGCTGAGCCTCTGGCGTGGCGTAAAACCCCGTAAGCTCATTGTTTGGCAGGAGGGCCTCTGGCGTGGCGTAAAACCCCGTAAGCCAATACTTTGTACGTAGTTATACTTTTCCCTGCTGAGCCTCTGCATGGCGTGGCGTAAAACCCCGTAAGCTCATTTGTTTGGCATGGCGTAAAACCCCGTAAGCCAATACTTTGTCAATTGTTTGTTATACTTTTCCCTGATGAGCCTCTGGCGTGGCGTAAAACCCCGTAAGCTCATTTGTTTGGCAGGAGGGCCTCTGGCGTGGCGTAAAACCCCATAAGCCAATACTTTGTCAGTAGTTTGTTATACTTTTCCCTGCTGAGCCTCTGGCGTGGCGTAAAACCCCGTAAGCCAATACTTTTTTGGTGTTTTGTGTTGTGTATTTCGGTCACTTCAATCATGCACAGTTCTACACGGGCGTTTAAATGCCTCAATTTCATATATGCGTAATTTGGGGGTACGAGAGGTACCCGTATCCCCACTTTTTGGACTGGGGGCACCGTACACCCCACATTTTGAACAATTTCAATCAATATTTTATTATTGTGCCTTCCCAGAGATCGCAGTCTCAGCTTGCTTCGCGTATGTAAGAAATTGGTACCCCCCACTTTTTAGACCAAAGTTACGCCCCTGCAAGAAGGCATCGCCAGATCAGCTCTTCCCTGTTGATGCTGTACGTTATACACTATTCGCTGCGTTCCTATAATTCATAATATTATTAAGCGCCTTATTTCAAGGCTTCAGTTGACCAATAACGACCAAATTTGTTGTCTGGGATATAATATATACAATAAATATTGTATTGTATTGTATTTCAAAACTTGCAAAGCACCTCTACTCTGTGCCCACCAATCAGAGGCGCTCCCAGTACGAAAGTCCTCGGGAGTGAAGGCAAGTTTACGACAACGAAAAGCTGTGGCAGGACTACCAGATAATACTGCAGCCCAGACCGAAGGAGGAAGCTGATTCCACAATGAAGGGTTAATACTAATAAAGGAACGAGACTGGGCCATCGCCGTTCTCACTCGGGGAACAAAGAAGTCAAGTCGATCAGAGGAACAAAGAGGGCAAAGGGAGGGAGCTAGCTGATGCGGGAAGACGTTATTAGTCACTGTCGCACTCGAAGGTCGCCTATCGTGTGTTTGCCGTGTGTTGATGTCGACCCTCGACTGCTTGTTCTTTTACTTGCACTTTGTTTTAACGTGCCTAACTTTTCTATAGAAGATTCACGACGAACTTTGTTTAATTAATAAAGGAATTTAATTAAAGAAACAAATATATACAATAACTCTACGGGAGCTTCCACGTAGTATTAAAGCGTTTAGATATTAAATCGGACTATCTCAATGTTGCTTCGTACAGCCTAACTACAGATCGTTCTTCGCGTCAGTCTCTGAATCTGACGGACTATACTCTGCCGCCGCCGCTGGTCGTTCCTCTCGATGTTGATCGCTCGACCGATGTTCACACGTCGCCCTCGTCAGTAGTACAAGTCCCGTATTCTCCTTTTCCTTCTGTTAAGTAGGAACTCCAGCGTCCGTCGGTCCGCCCCCTCCCCACGTCATGCTATCGTCAATTAGTGTCAGATTGATCTTCGAGGCGCGGGTCGTCGCTCGCCTGCAGCGCGGGCGGTGTCTGGTTTCACCTTAGCCGCGAGGTGTCCTATTACGCCTTGGCTGTGTGGTGTCCGATTACACCTCGGCCTCGCTGCCTTCATTGTTGACCAAGTGGGGACTGGCTTTCGTCCGTCATCATTCCATCTCGACCGTCAACGACGACTCCATCGTGATGATGATGACATCTCGTCGTTGTCGTCGATCTACTCACGCGACAGTCACAGATCTAGAGGTAGGGCCTATTTAGGAGCAAGTCCCAGGTAAGATCGGCAAATAAGAATAAGTACCTTTATTTGGATGCGGGCAGTAAGAGGTAGCCAGTGAAGATGTTCAAACATGAATGTGAAATACGAGAGAAGCGTGGGAGACGGGCGATTAGTCTGGCAGCTGAGTTAAGAACAGATTGTAGAGGGGAGAGACGGACTTTGGGGAGGCCAACAAAGAGAGAGTTACAGTAATCAATGTTCAAATGACAATTTTTAATAACCCTGAACTGTCAGGTATGTATCTATTAATATTATATATAGGCCTATACACCTTTATTTGTTGTTATTTAAGTTTATTACATTTATTTCATTTTAAATAGATATTAAATTTCAAGATGAAGTAATTAGTTTATTAATTAAATCGTTCCGTCTCAAAATTTGTGCTCTTGAATTGCGTCCTGTTCCATGGTTCCGCTGGAACACCCCTCGCTACGGCAATGGTTGATCGCTTCAGGTATGGTATTGATTAGTCTACTGAAAGCGGTAATTAGCTCTATTTTGGGCTTACCCGACATCGATGTCTATGCTCGCAACATCAGGCTATCCGCTATCATGCAATAGCGCGACCTCACAGCCTGAGTTTTCAGCAACCGTGTTGCGCGGGTCTAAGACTGTCAAAACTCTCCGTCTTCGTCATTTCAGATCGATATAATTGTGTGGGTGCGTTCTGAAACTGAATCCGGGCACGCTCCGATACTCTGGTGAAGTTAGGGTTAATGGAGTGCAGGCTCCGTACCTTAACTAAGGAGCGTACGTAATGAAATATTGACGCGTATGTAAGCCTATAATAAACTCCAACCAATCACAATTTTAAATAAATACTTAATGAAGCTAATCTGTAATATTTAGCTACAAGGTTTTCTGTACTAACGTCTACACTGAAATCCTTGCCATGTTGCCAGAACAAAACCTTTTCTGCTACACTGTGCCCACAGCGAAGTCAGCACTCTGCCGCAAAAACCCCCATCCCCACCCCGAGCTGTCTAAAACATGGCGAGGTTGGCCGACTTCATCCTCAGTCATAGGCTTAATTTGTGAGGGGTACGAAGGGTACCCGTACCCCCACTTTTTGGACTGGGGTGTACCGTATCCCACACTTTTTAAACAATATCAATCAATATTTTATTATTGTGACTTCCCAGAGATGGTCTTCATGTGAAAAACGAAAGTGGAAAGAAATTGGTACACCCCACTTTTAAATATGGGTCAGCCGAAAATCGCCTCGGACATTTGCCTCGGCCGAATATTCCGTTTTGACACTATTCGGAAGTATTCGCCTCGGCAAATACTGTACACACAAATAATTGCTTGTCTGCCTCACATGCCGAACTGTGTAGGCTCGTGATATCAGCTTTGAGCCTCATCTAGCATAGTCGTTTTTAAGAAGAAAAGTACAAAAAAACACCAACTCCGGAAGTCACACCGGAAGTCCACAGCGGAAGTCAAGTTTATTTCAAGTCTGATTATTTATTTCTAAAATAAAAAATGTATTTGTACGTTATTACAAGTACAGAAATTTATTTCGATAATTTTTCATTGCATGAGAATGTGAAACTTCGCATACGGAACAAATGGTACTCGGTTCGTGCCCGGATCCGGCAAATAGTGTATCCAAATACTCGGATTCGGTACTCGGTGGAAAATATCTACCCGGCTGACCCCTACTTTAAAAAAAGTTACGCCCTGTCCTCAGTCATCCCCTAATGTACACGACCCACCATGCCAACTATGTTCCGAATTAACTATTATAATCCAGAAAATTATATAGCGCCGCTATCGTAACTCACTATGCGTCAATCGCCTCTAAGGAAAATCGCATTCCGAAAATCGTAGTCCACTAGTTAGAGCCACGCGGTCAAGACCAGCGAGGCTTCAGAGACCGAAAGACGAACTATACCCTGTCAGCATGCCCACATGGAGCCCATATATATATATATATATATATATATATATATATATATATATATATATATATATATATATATATATATATATATATATATATATATATATATATATATATATATCTATATTATGTTAGGTCCCAATGAATTAAATAGTAATAAGCTCGAACTAGGAGTATGAATTTTGTAGTTTTATTTAAAATTACAATAGTACGAATAAGGCTACCATTTCAAAGGAGCAAACCGTCCAGAACATCAGAAGACGATACAGCAAAGAAGTATTACAAACGTGTCTCTTCTTCGTAATTATAAGAGTTCAAATACGGTAAACTCGGTAATCAGCATTGTTGGTCACAGTGGACACGAAACAACGAAATATAACGCAGTTAAGCCTCATACGGCATTTACTTAATTAACATGCGTACAACTCGAGACTTGGCCTTTAAAAATACTCGAAACAGAAAAGACCTCGTCAGGTCACGAATAAAGGCCAAACTCGACAATCCTAGGGCCTCCTTCCCTTATATAGTACTTTCCCGGGCCGCTCCTCTCAAGGAGCCGGTCAAGTGCGACTCAGACACGGGAGAGTACATATGGACCAAGAGGGCAACATCTAACATACCCCCGGATCCCAAGGAAGAGGAAACCACAGGGTTTCCGACTTATATGCACAAGAAATCTTAACTACCCAAAGAAAAAACTATACACAACAACTAATATACCTATTCCAAAGTATTTACAGAAGAAGTCCACGTATGGATATCTAATTAAGTGGGAACATACAAAGTGGTTGCCGGCCTACTTAATAAATCGGGAAGAAAGTTCAGTTTCCCAGGACGATGACGAATGTCCAATGAGAACTGAGCTAACTCCAAGCTCCATCGTAACAGTTTCTGGTTGTAGTTAGCCATGGAGTTTATGAACTGTAACGGACTATGATCCGTATAAACAACCACAGCCGCAGAACCGAAGTACACCTGAAAGGCTCGTACAGCCGTCACGAGAGCTAGCGCCTCTTTCTCCACTGTAGAGTAATGGATTTCGTGGATCTTCAGTTTCCGGCTCAGAAAGCAAATGGGATGTTCCAAGCCCTCGTGTACCTGAAACAGACAGGCTCCCACACAAAAATTAGAAGCATCCACTGCCATACAAAACGGTTTATCATAATCAGGCGGAGTCAAAATGGGCCTAGAAGATAAACGAGACTTCAAATCCACAAACGCCTTTTCAGCACCATCAGACCATTCAAATTTCCTGTTCTTCTTTAACAACTCCGTCAAAGGAAAAGTTAAGTCGGAATAATGAGGCAAATACTTTCTATAATACCCCGCTAAACCTAACAGCGACTGAACCTGTTTCTTATTAATAGGTGTCGGGAAATTCACCAAAACCTCGACCTTCTGTGTTCTAGGTCTTACACAATTCAACCCAATGTGGTGACCCAAAAAATCAATCTCAGCATTGGCAAAAACACACTTCTTAACATTCAAAGTTAAACCAGCTGTTGACACTCTCTGTAAAACCTGCTTCAAGTGATCTAAATGATTCACCCAATCGGTACTGAAAATGATGACATCATCCAGATAGGCATCGCAAAAGGATTCCAAACCCCTAAACAATTTGCGTACTAGTTTAGAGAACGTTGCAGGTGCGTTTCTTAAACCAAAACTCATATAGCGCCACTGGTAGTGTCCATTAGGCGTCACAAACCCAGTCAAAGGAACCGATTCAGAATCCAACAAAATTTGCCAGAATCCCTTCGTAAGATCCAGTTTGGTTAAGAACTTCATGCCTGCCACCCTATCAATTAAAGCCTCCACCCTAGGCATAGGAAATGGATCAGGCACAGTTACGGCATTTAGTTTGCGGAAATCCGTGCACAAACGTAAAGTTCCATCAGGTTTAGGTACCATTAGAATGGGAGCTGCCCATGGACTATCTGAATCCTCAATGATACCAGATTTAAGTAAATCAGCAATTTCTGTATTTACCGCCTTCATTTTCTCCGGATGCAACCGATACGGCGCTTGGTGAACAGGCTTGGCACCTTCAACCAATTGAACGTGATGCTGTACCACTGAAGTCGTTCCAGGACGATCACTAAAGACCTCCTGAAACTCCATCAACAACTGTCGCAATTGCCTGCTCTGTTCCACCTCCAGATGATCCAACACAACATGTTGCAAAAACAAACAATGATCATTAGCAACACTAGTACCAACATGCACCACCACATTCACATCCGCAACGGACTCACAATCAGATTCTCTTGTCAAATACCTCCTCATGAGATTCACATGTACAACCCGTTTAGTTTTCCTTCTATCAGGAGTACTCACAACATAATCAACCTCACCCAACCGTCTCTCAACCACATACGGTCCACAGTATTTAGCCTGCAAAGGCTTTCCAATTAAAGGTAACAAGAGCAACACTTTATCACCTTCATTAAACACAACCATTTGAGCCTTTCTATCATACCATAGTTTCGACTTGGATTTAGCAATCATTTCATTATCATTTACAACTTGCATTCCCGTTCGAATACGTTCTCGCAAATCCAGAACAAAATCAATTAAATTAGACTTCGACAAATCATTCACAATGTCATCCTTTAACCAACTTCGCTTGATTAATTGTAAAGGTCCCTTTACATCTCGACCAAAGGTTAAATCAAAGGCAGAAAAACACAAACCTTGTACCGGTACTTCTCGATACGCAAACAAAACCCATGGCAGGATTTCATCCCAGGAACCAGGAAACTGCTCCCCAACTGCCTTCAGCATATCCTTCAACGTTCTGTGAAAGCGTTCAAGACATCCATTTGTTTGAGGATGAAATGGCGAACTCTTCATTTGGAAGACCTGACACTCATGCAAAAATATCTGCATTAGATCAGACATAAATTCAGAGCCACAATCTGGTAATAACTCGTCAGGAAAGCCAAACATAGTGAAAACACTTACGAGTGCTTTAGCCACTTCCTGAGCGGTATGTGTTCGCAAAGGAAATGCCAACGGATAGTGAGTTGCCAAATCCATTATCGTGAGGATAAATCTATTGCGAGACCTATCACAAATACTCAAAGGACCCACCACGTCCATGGAAAGTCGGGAAAACGGCCTATCAACCACAGGTAAATTAATTAAAGGGGCACGAATCTGTTCAGCACCCTTTCCCAAACGCTGACATACATCACAAGTGCGACAATATTCTCTAACCTGTTTAAAAACACCAGGCCACCAAAAATGTCGCAACAGTCTGTCCAGCGTTTTCTGAGTTCCCAAATGCCCACTAGACGGAATATCATGAGCCACACATAACAACTTAGTTCGTAATCCAAAAGGTACAACTATCTGAGTCAACCCAAAATTCTCAGGCGTAACCCTATTCGTCCAATGTCTTGTCAATACATCATGACGCACCTCATAGAAATTGCGTCGACTCTCTTGTACATTCGAAGACGCCAAATCAAACAATGAACGAAGAGAAACATCCGCACGCTGCAAATTAATCAATTCTTTTCTTGAAACAAAATCACCAACACCTGGCATACTGCTACCTGACTGTTCGAACAATTCATTAAGACCGTATGTCTCCGATTCAAACTCGTCACACTTCAATGACCCCGACGAAAGGTCCTGAAAGTTCACTGCATTATTCACTGCATCCACACAATCCCCTACAGTCTGCGCTCTAGTAACAACAGCGACGTCCACTGGCGGTAAATTTATCAAGTCATTGCCCAGTAACAAGTCAATACCCCCAGGCAATTTCTGAACTAACCCGCACAAGACAGCTCCAGACACATACGCACTATAAATCCGAACCACAACTAAGGGAATTTCTATAGGCTCACCAACCACTCCCTGAATAAGACGCATGTCGTCCGTTTCAACATAGTCGCCTGGACCAAGTCTATCACTGCTTATCAAAGACTGTAATGCACCTGTATCTCGCAGAATTGTTAACCTACGCAGTGAACCCTCATTTTGACACAACAAAGCTTGTTCACAATAAGGCAAATATTTAACATGTACTTGAGAGGAAACCACCTCCTGCTGCATATCCTGTACTAGGCCCACATTAGGAGAATCCCAGCTCGAAAATTTGTCTACTCCTTGTGATCGTTTCTCATTCTTCCCGTTGAACTTCCAACATTGTGAAATAGTATGACCACTTTTATGGCAAAATCTGCAAGAAACTGCACCTCCAAACTCTTTACCAAAAGAAACCTGCTTCCTAGACCCACTTGGACTAATTGGAGGACTACGATATACCTGTCCCAAATTCCGACCACTGTCAACCACATGCAAATCTGATTGTACTTTAGCCTCAATCACAGGTCCAACGTTATATGGTTTAAACAAAACCGCATACTCATCTGCTAATTTAGACGCCACAGCCAAGGATCCGGGTTTCCTTTCAATAATCCATCTATGAATGTCCGTAGACAAACAATTCACAAACTGCTCTAATAGAAAAACCTCCCTCATTTTGTCAACATCATTGAATGCATTTTCACCGTCCAACCAGCTCTGAAAAGGCAGACTCATTCGAAAAGCAAAATTTGAATATGTTTCTAAATCTCCTTTCTTAAGTGTACGAAAACGTTGACGATAGTATTCGGGCACTCGAGCATATGCAGTCAGTAATGCGCGCTTCAGAACATCATAGTCTTGACACTCCTCAAGTGACAGCGCGGAAAACACTTTTTGAGCTTTTCCAGTTAACTGCGTATGCACGAGCGCTGGCCATTTATCCTTAGGACATTTATGAATGAGCATAGCTTTTTCAAAAGCCATAAGGTAATGTTCAACATCACCTTCATCGAATTTAGGCACAAATTTAACAGCCGTCGACATTTGAAACTTATCGGCCACGCGCACTTCCTCTGTTTCAACCCAATATCCTCCCAAGCGTTTTAAATCAAGTTGAAACTGTCTTTGTTTATCTTTCTCTTCAGCTTCAATTCGTATTTTTCGTTCCTCTGCCTCTCTCATTTCCTTTCTTTCCTCAACTTGTTTTTCCTGAGCCTCTCTCCTTTCCTTTCTTTCCTCAGCTGCAATTCTTTCTTTTCTCTCCTGTGCCTCAGCTTGTTTTTCCTGAGCCCTTTCTTGCGCTTCTTGAGCCAATTTAATCTTAGTTAATTCAAACTCCCTCGCTTTGTCTTTCTCCTCTTTTTGTGCTTCAAGTTCTAACGCTTTACACTTCAGGTCGTCTTTCGGCGAAATTACAGAAACTATTTTATCTAAGCCCTTCTGCAATTGTGCCTTACTGAGGCCTTTCGTGTCCTGGCCTAAACGCTCCATTTCCAATTTCAATTCGTCGACCGACATATCGAAAATATCGTCCCGCGTTAATGACTTCGCTGCCACTGGAGTTTCCATTATGAAAACTCAAATTCGCAAGCAAAAATATGTATCAAAAGTGCTACTTTGACCACACCCACTAAGAAATTTAGACTTTATATAAGAAAATCAACCGCTTCGGACGGGCCCCCATATGTTAGGTCCCAATGAATTAAATAGTAATAAGCTCGAACTAGGAGTATGAATTTTGTAGTTTTATTTAAAATTACAATAGTACGAATAAGGCTACCATTTCAAAGGAGCAAACCGTCCAGAACATCAGAAGACGATACAGCAAAGAAGTATTACAAACGTAATTATAAGAGTTCAAATACGGTAAACTCGGTAATCAGCATTGTTGGTCACAGTGGACACGAAACAACGAAATATAACGCAGTTAAGCCTCATACGGCATTTACTTAATTAACATGCGTACAACTCGAGACTTGGCCTTTAAAAATACTCGAAACAGAAAAGACCTCGTCAGGTCACGAATAAAGGCCAAACTCGACAATCCTAGGGCCTCCTTCCCTTATATAGTACTTTCCCGGGCCGCTCCTCTCAAGGAGCCGGTCAAGTGCGACTCAGACACGGGAGAGTACATATGGACCAAGAGGGCAACATCTAACAATATATATATATATATATATATATATATATATATATATATATATATATATATATATATATATATATATATATATATATATATATATATATATATATATATATATATATATATATATATATATATATATATATATATATATATATATATATATATATATATATATATATATATATAGGACCCATATTCTCGTATGGTGCCCGTCAAAAGCCCATATGGATCCCATAGAATACCATGGCGGATAATTCAAAAACTATAAGACAGTAGTAGTTTCAGTTTATCGACACTGTGTGATAACAAAAATCATTAGCATAGCCCTCCTGCTTTATCCAGGTTTGGGACTGGCACTGCCAGAGTACGAGCGGTGGCGGAGTTACTATGAGATAAAGATTTCAGATTTCAGTTATGACTTAAGCAAAACAACAGAACAGTTAGCGGACAGAAACAAGCAGCGAATTAAAATTAAACAGCCTTAGATGGGCGAATGAACGTGGATTTCTGGGAAGAGCGAGCCGACCAAGAGCTCCGATAAATCGGATATAATTTTCGAATACGACCATAGACGTCTAACGTCAGACCCTCTACTCGTAGAAATGTTTCCTATCTTCTGACCGACGGAGGTGCGTTCACATTCCAGCTCAGAGGGTGGATGCTATCGATCGGACCACCTCCATCTCTCCGTACGGTATTGACTGCGGGAAGAGGAGACTTCAGTGGGGCGAAGAGGGTTTACGGACGAGGCCATAGGGAGGGAGGCAGAGAGGGAGGCGATGGTACCAGGACTGATTACGAAGTATAATAATTATTATTTGGCGCTGATAATCTCCGCGGGTCACAGCGTAGTCGTCGTTGCTGAGTGCGATGTCGTTTGTAATCATCGAGGAAACTGTCATCGCTTCTGTCACCAGGCATCGCATTTCAATTATCCATATGATGGATGAAAGGACGGAAGGACAGACGGAAAGAAGGACAGACGAACAGAATGAAGGACAGAATGAAGGAAGGAAGGAGAGTAGAAAGGAGAGACAGAAGAAAGGAAGAAAGGACGGACAAAACGAAGGATATATATATTTGTATTTATATATATATATATATATATATATATATATATATATATATATATATATATATATATATATATATATATATATATATATATATATATATGATGCAGTCATGCAGACACAGACAAAGAAAAATACACAAGACTGTCACAGCAAGAGAGAGAACGAAAGAGAGAGCAACGGAGAACGAGAGAGAACGACAGAGAGTTATAGATATACAGAATGAGAAAAAACGAGAGCGAAAGAGAAACTGAGAGAGAGAACGACAGAGAACGACAGAGAACGATAGAGAACGAGGAGAGAACGAGAGAGGGAGAGAACAACAGAGAGAGAGAACGAAAGATACAGAGACAGAGAGACACAGAGAGACACAGAGAGACAGAGACAGAGAGAACATTGAAAGGATCAAACGCGTCTAAACAGGCGAAACTGTCGGAGCCGAGACTTGAGTCGTGTGCGTCGACGTGGGAAAAATCGAAAGCATGCAAGTGGAAAAATGGCCGCAAACAGAACGACGTTTACGCAAAACAGAGTCGATAACACCTTAGAACATTTCCTGACGTTGACAACTGTACAGATCTAGGCTACATGTAAAGCCAGCGGCGGATCCACACGATTCACTACAA
This sequence comes from Allolobophora icterica, assembly GCA_963556255.1. Lineage (NCBI taxonomy): Eukaryota > Metazoa > Annelida > Clitellata > Crassiclitellata > Lumbricidae > Allolobophora > Allolobophora icterica. The sequence continues at coordinate 27,294,910 of OY744614.1, forward strand.
CTCTCAAATGACCCTTCCCATCTATGGTTGTTATACTATTTAAATTATTATTATTGTTGTTGTTATTTTTTTGTCGCCCGAGGTATTTAAGATCCCTCAGGCTCTAAGATGCTGCCTACTAATAGATTAATTAAGCTTGGAGCTCATGGTCCTCATCCCCGGTGTGTGGTGTGAATGTGCCCTAAGCTTTGGCTTATCTAGCTTATGCCTAAATCCGGCACTGGGAAAGGGGAGCGCTAGAGGAAGCAGGATAGGGTTTATGGAAGAAGATTGCTTTCTGGTTGAACTGAGAGATTGTCTGTGGAATGAATCAGAGGTTGATGGTACGCAGTGACAGCTTCTGTGGCCAGAGCTGTTTTAGATACACTAATGTCTGGCGCAAGCAGACAATGCTCCCAAGATCAAACACAACAAGTGAAGCGACTCGTTAGTGCCGGTTTAATTGCGCGTATAGGACAAAATCGAAAAAGTGACCTCGTTCCCTTTTCCGGCAGGGATCCTACACCCCGTGCTCTCTTCCCACTCCCAAAGGGTGACGCTCCCTCTGCTGCCTTCTCTGGGGTTCATGTGGGCCATCTGGGACTAACAGGAAAAATAAATGGTTCGTTTCAAGAATGATGGAGTCCGAGTAACTGATGCGGAAGAGGCCAGCGTCCTGCTGCGGATGCTGCTGGCTGCCGCAATCTTATCGGTCGGTAACAGTCGTCTCTGTATTCGATTGAAGAAGTAGCACAGACAGACAGATAGACAAACACAGACAGACACAGACACACACACAGTGACCGACACGCACAGACAGACACACACGCAGACAGACATATAGACAGACACATGCACAGACAGACACAGACATACAGACAGACACATACGCACAGACAGACATACAGACAAACATATACACACAGACAGACACAAACAGACACAGACAGACACATACACACAGACAGGCACAGACAGGCACATACACACAGACACGCACAGACAGACACAGATACGCAGACAGACACACAGACGCGGACACAGGGACAGACACGCACAGACAGACAGACAGACAGACAGACAGGGAAGAACAGAGAGGAGAGAAGGGCAGAGATAGGGGGATAATGCAGAATGAAAGAGAGAAAGAGGAGGGGAGAGAATGAGACAGAGAGGAAAGACTAGAGAGAGAGTGTGTGTCACAGATAGAGACAGAGAGACACAGCATAGAGCCATGGACTGCATGCGCTGTTCACTGTACAGCCACAAATCAAGCTCTGACGAGTTCTGCCAATGGCTACAAGCCATGCGATGAATCAAGAAGAGTAAGCTAATGGCATTCATCCATCCAATGCCACTCCAACAGTCCGGGTTATGAGTGGGACTTTAGATGCCCTGGAAGCGTGGATGTCGTCAAATCGACTACGCTTGAACCCGTCCAAAACCAAATTTATTTGGCTAGGCACGCGACAGCAACTCGCTAAACTTGACCTCACTGCTCTTGCAATTGAATTCCCCAACTATACCTTCTCAACTCTTGTCCGTGATCTTGGTGTCTGGCTCGATCAGGAGCTTACTTTCGCTCCACAAATACACCGTCTTAGTAGGGACTGCTACTACCAACTGCGCCAGCTTCGCACTGTTACTCGTTCCCTAACGCCCAGTGTCACTGCTACACTGGTTCACTCCTTTGTCACAGCCCGCCTTGATTACTGCTCAACGCTTTATTTTGGTCTTCCATCTAGTCGCATAGTGTGTCTACAGCGAGTTCTGCGCTCTGCAGCCCGTCTCATTGGGCATATTCCTAAACATGGCCAAGTCTCTAAATATATGCTGGAGGTCCTTCACTGGCTTCCTATGCGCTTACGCATAGAATATAGGATCGCTGCCTTAGTACGGCGATGTTGTCAGGGCCCTGCCCCTGTTTACCTTCGTGAGCTTTGCTGCTCAGTTTCAGGTGCCCAAGGCCGACGTTCCCTCCGCTCATCGGGAAAAGGGGTACTTTTAGTTCCATTTGCTCGTTCCACGACTATGCAAAGTCGAGCTTTTTCAGTGGTGGGCCCGACAGTCAGGAATAGACTGCCATTAGAGCTCCGCATGTGCCCTGGGGCCACCCCTGGCCTATTTCTTGCAAATCTGAAGACTGTCTTATATGAACGTGCTGGTGTCGGGAGCGCCTCTGAGTAGTTACCTTGAAGGGGCGCTATATAAATCTTCAAATGAATGAAATGAATGAATCCGTGCATTCATCCGTCCATTCATCCTTCATTCATTCATTCATTCATTCATTCATTCATATGGTCAGTCAGTCAGTTATACGGTCGGTCGGTAGGTCAAATAATTCTTTCCGTCTCTGTCTCTGTCTCTGTCTCTGTCTGTCTCTGTCTCTCACTGTCTCTCTCTGTCTCTATCTGTCTGTCTGTCTGTCTGTCTGTCTGTCTGTCTGTCTGTCTGTCTGTCTGTCTTCTCCCTTTCTCTCTCTCTTCGTAGCTCGGTTGCTATGCAAGCGCTCAGTCGCTGAATGGGCTTCACTGCCGTTGTCATGAGATTTTTCTCCTGTTCTGGTTTCCTCTGGCGTCAGTTGCACCTCTTGCTGTTCTGTTTACCTTCGTCACTCCTTCGTTGCTTCTTTATTCGTTTGTTCCTTCGCTAGCTGAGTCATTCTTCTTCAAGCCGGCGGACAAAGTCCCTTTTATCCGGACATGACTCCTATATTATCCATTGGAAATGGGCAGAAGATACTTTATGGAAGTTTGAGCCCACACAAGGAGATCGCTGTGTCCTCTGCTGTGTTCTCTGCTGTGTCCTCTGCTGTGTCCTCTGCTGCTCCGGAGACAGAGACTGCGTCAGCCAGACTTTCACGCACGGTAAGCATCCTTCGAGAATAACAATGCCTATTGGTAATTTTGCAAATTTATGCAGCATCACTTCAAGAGGAAGAAATTATATTTATTTATTCATTCATTCACTTTGATAATTTATATAGCGCCTCTTCAAGAAACCTACTCAGAGGTGCTCCAAGTCCAGCCACGGTTATAAAGAGAGGTCTTAAGGAGGCGGTCGAAAACAGGTGAACTTCCTCGTGGAAATAAGCGCAAAAAAGGTGGGAGCCCATTCCATATAGAGGGGCCAGCCACTGAGAAGGCACGACGCTGTTTAACTGAGGAGCGGGACCGAGGAACCAACAGCTCACCCCCAGTTGCAGAACGTAGAACTCGACGAGACATTAGGTCTGAGAGCGGACAGCAGAGATCAGATAGGTAAGACGGAATTTCACCAGAGAGAGACCGCCAAACAAGAGAAGCAATCCTATAGGAGATGCGCTGCGAGGCAGGAAGCCAATGCAGGACATCACGCATATAAGCTGAAACTGGTGCATATATTGGGATATGGGCAATGAGCCGAGCGGCAGAGCGAAGGACCCGGTCAAGCCGCTCAATTAGAGTCAATGGATGTTCAGTGAGAACAGAGCAGCAATAGTCAACTCTCTTGTGATAAAAGCGTGAACAAGGATCACCGCCGCGTCATAAGAAAGGGACCGCATTACAGCACGCACCTGCCGGAGCTGGTAGGCCTAGTAGCAACTCCGGGTGACCAAATTAACATGCTGAGAAAAAGTAAGCTCTTGGTCAATTGTCACACCCAGATCCCGGATAGTGAGCGAAAAGGCGACATCGGGGAAGGCCTCTGCTAACAAGTGCAGGTCAACCTTTGTCAACTGTCTGCGACCGCCAAGCCAAATAGACTGAGTTTTAGATGGGTTCAGCAGTAACCGATTAGAAGCCATCCATCCAGAAAGGGTGTCAATGGCATGGCACATCAGGCCAACAGAAGCAGCTGCCTCTGTTGTACGGCAATGGATGTATGCTTGTATACGTCATCAGCATAGAGGTGATGCAGTAGCCCACAAGACCGCAACAAGGAACTGATATTATAGGTGAACAGAAGGTAGAGCAATGGGCCAAGGGCAGAGCCTTGGGGAACACCAAACATAGCAGGAACCCAGGAGGACCTAGAAGAGGAAGTAACGACACAGAAAAGAAAAGAGCAGAGCCAGTCTAATGGTTTGCCAACCACTCCAAATGAGACTGAAAGGCGCTGGAGAAGAATGGTGTGGTCAACTGAGTCAAATGCAGAGCTAACGTCATAAAGGGCCAAAAGAGTTACCTGACCACTATCCATGGCGCCATATAGATCAGACAGAAGGCGAACCAGTAGGGTCTCGGTAGAATGGTTCTTCCGAAAACCTGACTGGAGGGGAGGTAGTAAACCATTTGTACTAAGATAAAGTCAACTGATTTGCAACTATGCGCTCTAAAAGTGTAGACAGAAATGTAACATTAGCAATAGGACGGTAATTTGCTGGATCATTAGGATCCAGTCCATCCCTCTTCAAAGCCGGGAGTAGAATAGACCTCTTCGGGGAGGTATAGCCAGGTGGGCTTCTTGAATCGAACGGTTACAGAGCAGAGTGAGAAACGGCAGGAAGTCATCAACGAGCTCCTGGACGAGGGACGTGGGAACCTGGTCCAGTTCATACGTCTTCGGGGCAGCAGCTAGGATTAGATGTCGTAGCTCCAGACTATAGTTATCTCCCTGAGGACAGACAAGCGAGCATCAGTAGTTGAGAACGATGGCGGAGGAGCAGCCGATGTAGCAGAACGAATTGTATCAATCTTGGCATTTAGACGCTCAAGGAAAGCCTCAGCAGTGAAAGGGGGAGGAGGCTGCGGCTGGCTATTTGTAGAGCTGCGTCCAAGTAGGCCATTGAACGTGGTCCAGAGCTTCTTGGGATCCTTGGACTGGCTAGTGATGATGGCCTCCCAATAGTCTCGTCCTCTGTCTCGATAAGCAGAGTGCATTTCCTGACGAATTTAACCCAAGTCGTCTGGTCTGAGGGCAAACGCGTTCTTCTGTAGATACGCTCGGTACGTATGGGTGCCTATGATCTAATACTCGTATATATATATATATATATATATATATATATATATATATATATATATATATATATATATATATATATATATATATGAGTATTAGAATATATATACGCTTGTGTGTATAACTGATAATAGGCACCCACATACATATATATGCATATATATACACATAGCTAGGCCTATCTGTATAATTTATGTGTGTATGTGTATTAGATAACAGGCACCCGTGTAGGTTATTTATTGCGTATTAGATTATAGACACCCATGCATCCTATAGGCCTACGTATAATAGCATGATTTGTGTTTATGCATTTGTGCATATGCTCGCATCTATACATAGGCGTAGACTCTGGGGAGGGTGCCCCCCAATAATTGAGGAGGAGGGGCAATCCCACCCCAATAATCGAGAGAATTTCTTCAAATATTAAAATATTATGTTTCAATATAGACAAATTTCTTCAGAAGCAGAAAAACAGAGACAAAGAACTGAAATACTATCAGAAATTCACAATGAAAACAAAGATTTATTTTTATCTCAATATCTTCAATATAAACAAATTTACATGTAAACAAAACGCAACCATTTCATACGCATTACGTTACACCGGAAGCCTCTGCGGCTCGCTGATTGTCCAGACCAGAGGTGAAGAAAGTGTTTTTTTCGGATTTTGGTTTTAAAACACAGGAAAGAGAAAACCACAATTTTCTTTGTTTTTTTGCAATAAATTTCCTATTCTTGTAGAAGTTATTTGAATAACATTGATTTAATGATTTTTAATTTTAGGAAATCGCAACTGAATTAAACTGCGTTGGAGCTCTTGTTCATGCCATTGTCATGATTTTTATAATCCAAAATCCGAAAATCTTAAAAACAAATAAGCAAAGCAACAAAAACCATAAAACCAAAAGAAAATCGAAAAAACGAAAAACCACTTTTCATCTTGAAAACACTTGAGTTTATTTCCCTCCCAAAAGGCGTCTGGATTAAACACTGCTCATAGGCATTCTTATCAGCAGAGTCTTGCAGGAAGGTGCCAGGTGTATCTCCTATAGCCACCCTGGCTCGAGTCGTGTTAGCCTTCAATCTGTTCGAATGAGTAGCAACAGCCGCTCAGTGATCCAGTCTGCGCGAACTCTACAGTAAATATCAATAGGTGATGGATCAAGACTAATGAAAGATAATATAAAACCACATAGGGGTACCTCCTCACCTCAAAAAGCTCACTGGATTTGCATGAATTCCATGACCAAGCCTCAGCAGGGTTGAGGAAGCTGCCGCTTTGCCTCCCTCGTGGCGACGCTGATAATGACCTCACCTTGTCCGAAACAACAATTGTGCAAAGCCTCATAGAAATTTACAGTTAGTGGCCTCCAGTGTTTAGCGATATCTTGTGGTTTCCAAGTCTGTTCATGTCGACCTATCTCCCCCATATATGATTAAAAAGCCAATGCAAAAATTACAAAGGCAGAGAAAATGAAAGATTGAGGTGAAGGGAAATGCAAAAAGGAATAGAAAACGAAAGAGGGAGAGGTCAAAGAACTATGGAAAAGGAAGGTGGAGAGCAAATGAAAGAGTAAGATTAGAAGGAATGGAAATGAAAGAGAAAATAAAAGCATAAATTGAGGAACAAATGTAAGTGTCATAGCATGAGGAGAAAATGGACCAGAAAACGAAGCTCGAGAGACTGGCCCAGAGATCAGAGCAAACCATACGGCAGTCAATGGGTGCGAGGCACGTTGACTTGCGGCGAATGTCTACAAAAGAAGACAGACGATCGTTGAACAGCTTTCAAGCTGATTGGCGCTGTTCCTGCACTGAATTGCCAATAATATATGTTGGGCCTATGCAGGATGTTCTTGTTTATTCCCATGTTCAATTTTATGCTCTTGTTTTTATTTTTATGTTTCTATATAAATATATATATAGATTTGTTTTTCTCGTGTTTACATTTATATGTTCAGCTACATGAAAGTATATTAAAATATACAGGCATACAGAATGTTTTCTCTAATGAAGGGGCCATTATACCAGACCTTCTCGAAATGGTACGAACGAAATATATAAGCCCTATATATAATTTTTATTTTTACGCATTTGTGAAGCGCCTCTATTGAGCGTCTCTGATCAAGCATCAATCGATGGCGCTGAGCAAATTTGAGTGAAGGACTTGCTCAAAGTCCTTACACAGTAATCGTCTCATTGGAGGCTCGAACCCGTACTCTCCGCGTTGTAGGCCAAGAGCTTTAACCAAACGGTCTGGAACAGGCTCCCTCTGGCTCTGCGCTTGCTGCCTATATGGCTTATTCTGATACGTTTTGTTGCAATCTTAAGACTGTCCTTTTTAACCGGAGCTGGGTTGGAAGCGCCTCTGAGTAGATGCCTTGAAGGGGCGCTATATAAATTCTTGCAATGAATGAATGAATGGACTACCAAGTTTCACAAATTATATCTAATATACAAACATTATAGACAAATATATAATTTTGGTGAATGGGACTTTGCATAAAATTTAATAGTCTTTTGAAGTTGTTCATCGAAACGTGTACAGAGATAGGCCTAAGCTGCAGCCCGTTATGATTTTGCAACGATTCCTTTGGGATGACCGACGGTTTGGAGATTCGCAGAATCGATATGAAACCTTACGCTCGGCATCGTAGGCCTATATAACGATAGGAGACATTGAAGGAATGCAGCATTAGACTTGGTGACGTTTGCGAACATTAAACGAAGACAGTGATGCGAAATAAAACGCCTGATTATCTCAACATCAGCATCACCATCAGCAGCATGAGCTATGTATATATAAATATATATATATATATATATATATGTTTGAGTGTTTATATATTTTTATATATGAGCTGAGTTTATATATACTGCATACACGACTTTATATTTATATGCATATTAATTAATTGATTAATTATATAATTAATTATATATATAATTATATATATGTTTGTGTGTTTATATATGTTTGTATAGCTTATATATGAGCTGAGTTTATATATATTGCATACACGACTTTACATTTATATGCTTATTAAGTAATTGATTAATTAGTACAGGCGTCAACCATTGGCGCTGCAAAAAACCAAGCCCTAATCAGGTCAACATGCAATAGGATAAAATAGAATGGAACGGTCAGTATGGCCTGAAGAAAGCAGGAATCCACACATCAAGACACACTCTCATCAACTCTCAATCGTCGTTTGCATCCTCAGTTTTCTTCCTTCGGGAGTCTGGTCGCAATTGGTCATACAGCTGTCAGAGTGGGCTCTAAGGTGGCTGATGATGTCGACTGGTCAAACTTATGAATCACTGATGGCAATGACCATCCTCGCTGATGCTTGCTGCTGCTGATGTTGATGATAATGACGATGTCACTGATGCACCTGATGATGATGATGATGATGATGATGATGATGATGATGATGATGATGATGATGATGATGATGATGATGATGATGATGATGATGATGATGATGATGATGATGATGATGATGATGATGATGATGATGATGATGATGATGATGATGATGATGATGATGATGATGATGATGATGATGATGATGATGATGATGATGATGATGATGATGATGATGATGATGATACTATTTCTCTACACTGAAAACTTGCCTCTTTTAGTCTGTCTATGGATCTAAATTGTTGTCCGGATTCAATGTATACTTCTAAGCTTTGTAAGGAGATCATCATCAAAATAATATACATATATACAAACATACGTGATATATACGTATACATGAACACATACATACATGCATACACAAATGCAACCACATATATACACACATACATGAATAGATATATACATACATACATATATACATACACACAAAGCATGCAGTGTTCTTGTGGCGT
>OY744614.1:27306211-27328711 GCA_963556255.1 Allolobophora icterica
GGTGTAACCAGACACCGCCCGCGCTGCAGGCGAGCGACGACCCGCGTATCGAGGAGCAATCTGACACTAATTGACGATAGCTTGACGTGGGGAGGGGGGCTGACTGATGCACGCTGGAGTTCCTACTTAACAGAAGGGAACGGAGAACACGGGACTTGTACTGCTGACGAACGCGACGTGTGAACATCGGTCGAGCGAGAAACATCGGGAGGAACGACCAGCGGGGCGGCAGAGTATAGTCCGTCAGATTCAGAGACTGACGCGAAAGAACGATCTGGAGTTAGGCTGTACGAAGCAACATTTGAGATAGTCCGATTTAATAACTAAATGCTTTAATACTACGTGGAAGTTCCCGTAGAGTTAGTGTATATATATATATTGTTTCTTTAATTAAATTCATTAATTAATTAAACAAAGTTCGTCGTGAATCTTCTATAGAAAAGATAGGCACATTAAAACAAAGTGCAAGTAAAAGAACAAGCAATCGAGGGTCGACATCAACACACGGAAAACAATCGACGGGAAACCTCCGATTGCGACATTGGCGCAGTCGACAGGATTTTCAACTGAAGACGTCACGACGAAAAGCGGAACCGGAAACGGAACGAGGAATCTCAACAGATCGGGACCAGCAGCGAACACAACCCTTCGCAACTGGAGAAGTCGAGTGCCGGACTCCTGAGGACGAAGGACTCGAAGGAACCGACAGCAACAGGCAAGGACGAGGAACAAGAGCGCCGACGGACGACCGACCATCGCTAGCAACGACGGACGGGAGTGGCAACGGAGGACAGCGGATCAGCCAAGATACCAAAAGACGGAACACGCTCGACGTATCAGAGGGTAAGTCCTTACTGGTAGTCGTGGTAATCTGTGAGGTTGCGGTTGAGGTCTGGATGAGGATTGGTGTGCGAATAGCCGAGGCTTTTGCGTAGCTCCTTTTGCTCAGTTCTGTTCGTGTTGTATTTGTGGTAGAATTTTAGGACGTTGTTTTCTTTGATTTCTGACCAACGGTGACTCTCCTCTAACTTACTTATCTTTTTCTATTAGTGAGCGGACTGTTGGAAGATGGATAAGTTGTCGGCATGGAAAAGAATGATGGTACGGAACATACCCCATCACAGACTAGTCGCATATCTGATAAAGATGGGACTAGGAGAGGAGGAATTGGATCCCATGAATATGAACCAGCTCCGAGAGGCTAGCGCTGAAATAATTGTTTCTGGACGGGAGGCCCCGCCAGAAGTAAGTGAGGAAGTAATCGCAGGTAGCCTAGATAGCATTATTAACGCGACAGTGCAGAGGCAGCTAGTCGAACTCAAACGACTAAAATACGAGAGAAAGGAAGTGGAGAGAGCGGAGAAGAGAAAAGAAGAGGAGGAGGAAAGGCAGAGAAGGATCGAAGAAGAGAGAGAGAGGAGACTAGAAGAGGAAGAAGAAAGGCAGAGAAGAGAAGCGAGAGAGGAAGCGGAGAAACTGAGGAAAGAAGAAAAAGGGGAAACGGAGAAGCAGAGGAGAGAAGAGAGAGAGGAAGCGGAGAAGAGACTCAGGCTGCTTGAGGAGAGAGCGGAGAGGAGAAAGGAAGAGAAGGAGGAAAGGCAGAGAAGGATCGAAGAAGAGAGAGAGAGGAGACTAAATGAGAAAGGAGAGAGACTCAGGCTCCTTGGGGAGACGCAGGCTGAGAAGCTCAGGATAAGTAGAGAGGAGAGCAGGCTGCTTGAGGAGAAGCGGGCTGAGAGATTAAGGTTTCAGGAGAAGTTGAGGAGAGAAGAAAAAGAGGAAACAGAGAGACTCAGAATGCTAGAGGAAAAGCAGGCTGAGAAGCTCAGGCTTCAGGAGGAGAAGCAGAGGAAAGAAGAGAAAGAGGAAGCAGAGAAATTAAGGCTTCAGGAGGAGAAACGGAGGAGAGAAGAAAAGGAGGAAACAGAGAGACTCAGAATGCTAGAGGAAAAGCAGGCTGAGAAGCTCAGGCTTCAGGAGGAGAAGCAGAGGAGAGAAGGGAAAGAGGAAGCAGAAAAATTAAGACTTCAGGAGGAGACTTATGTAAGAGAGTACATGAAAGTGTATATTACAGGGCTCCCTGTGACATCGTCTCTAATAGATAGCGGGGCCGAATACAATTGTGCGCGAGCAGAACTAATCAGGCCGCTCAACCTACCTGTGGTCAAGCAGATAGAGGTGAAGGGGCTGAACGGTCAATCAATGATTGTGGACGTGGTGCGGCTGAGACTAAAGGGGTCTCAGGCCGGCGAGGACAGCGAGGGGGAGGTAAATTACGCCCCTGATGTTCGGATATGGGCGGCACTCATTAAAGACCTTAATGAACCGTTAATTATCACGCCCACTACAGCCGACTTGCTGCGCGAGACAGCGTTGTATTCGAGTCACGCGGCCAGCGCTCCTGAAATAGACCAAATTTCAGAAGCGCAGGCGGTCGCAAGGACTGAGACGAGTGAGGAAGAGGAGAGAGGGGAGGAGGTAGAGGGACTTAGGACGCTGATAGGCGAGGATTACTTCACGGGCGCTCAAGCAGACAGTGGGAGTATAGGAGAAATCAATCCCGAAGAAACAAATACTGAAGAGCAGGTCTTCAATCCTGAGATACCACCCCCACCCAAGGAAGACACAATAGTAGGCAGAAACAAGATGGCTGCTGAACAAGCACAATGTTCGACACTAGCACCATTCTTGGCCCACGGGAAAATTGGGGCGAAGAGCTTCTTCACTGAAGACAATTTGCCCTTTCATAAAGACAAAATAGCTGGGCATTCTGTAAAACAACTGTGCTGGCCTAAAGAGAGAATAGACAAAGTCATCATCCAATCACCGGAAGCGCGAGGAGCAAAGAAGGAGGGCCAATGGCAAGGCCCGGCCATCATCGCTCAGGTGAAATCGCCCTACACATACATGGTGGAAATAGGGGGCAAAAGCCGCTTACTACACGCAAATCGGATTCGCAAATATAGCGAAAGAATACAGCAAGCATTGATTAACAATTGCTCCATTCTGTTCGAGAAGGACGAAGACTTCGGTCACGGGGAAGCGGTGGGTAGCTTCGTCACGAGGCAGACAAGGCCCAGTGCACAAGTAGACCCTATTGCCGTTGCACACTTAACGGTACCCGAGCGGAAACAGCTGTTTAGTCTGTTAGACAGGTTTCCAGATGTGTTCTCGGACAAACCAGGTTTCTGTCCCGTCCTAGAACACACAATCACTGTTAGCGCGGAGTTCAGGCCGAAGAGTTTGCGAGCCTATAAGGTGCCGGAACTGCTCAAACCGGAGATGGAGAAGCAGACCCGCGAACTTTTGGCCCTAGGTATCATCACTCCCTCACATAGGGACATGGCAGTACACTCGATGACGTGGCCGGATCACATGAAACACCTAGAGAAGTACTTAATGACTATTCAACAGTCGGGTCTGACCCTTAACATTAAGAAGAGTTCGTTTGCTAGGCGACAAACAACGTTTGTAGGTCACCTGATCGGATCAGGGAGCATTGAACCGGATCCTATGAAAATCTCAGGGCTAGGGAAAATCCCTCAACCCGAGTCCAAAAAGGACATACGGAGATTAATTGGCTTCTTCAGTTATTTTAGGAACTGCATCCCTAACCTGGCTGAGACAGCCAGAATTCTCACTGACTTAACCCAGAAATCGGTGCCTGCTAAGATACCCTGGCGAATTGAACATCAAAATGCGCTAGATAAACTTACGCACGATTTGAATAACGCTGTTTGTTTGCAGACAATTGACTACGGCAGAGAGTTTGGTTTATCGACTGACGCTTCAGACAAAGCAGTCGGTTGCTGCTTATTCCAAATTCAAGACGATGGAACAGAGCGGCCAATATGTTTCGCCAGTTCTAAATTAGATGCTACGCAAGCGCGTTGGTCCACTGTGGAACGCGAAGCGTATGCTGTAATCTTTGCGTTGAAGAAGTTTAGGAATTGGATTTTTATGTCAAGGACCACCCTCTATTCTGATCACAATCCCTTGACTTTCCTAACTGCTTCTACGCCCACAAGTGCTAAACTTGCGAGGTGGGCTCTGGCACTCCAGGACTTTGATATCGCTTTTAAATATCGTCCTGGGGCGCTGAATATTCCCACTGATCTTTTGTCCAGACTATGATTGAGGAAGAAGGCGGACTACCATGTAAGGCACCGCGACAACTGTAAATAATAATTTCTAACTGTGCTGTTATTTTTGTAATTTTCATGGGAACGACGAGGACATGGTCTGGAGGAAATCGATGGAGGGAACGACATCATTCCCAGCCGGGAGGCGAACCAATGACTGGCTTTGTCCTCCCCCGGGAAGGGAGGTGTCGCGTGAGGAGATCGACGACAACGACGAGATGGCATCATCATCATGATGTAAGCGTCGTTGCCGGTCGAGATAGGACGATGACGGACGAAAAGCCAGTCTCCACTTGGGCAACAATGAAGGCAGCGAGGCCCAGGTGTAATCGGACACCACACAGCCAAGGTGTAATAGGACACCTCGCGGCTATGGTGTAACCAGACACCGCCCGCGCTGCAGGCGAGCGACGACCCGCGTATCGAGGAGCAATCTGACACTAATTGACGATAGCTTGACGTGGGGAGGGGGGCTGACTGATGCACGCTGGAGTTCCTACTTAACAGAAGGGAACGGAGAACACGGGACTTGTACTGCTGACGAACGCGACGTGTGAACATCGGTCGAGCGAGAAACATCGGGAGGAACGACCAGCGGGGCGGCAGAGTATAGTCCGTCAGATTCAGAGACTGACGCGAAAGAACGATCTGGAGTTAGGCTGTACGAAGCAACATTTGAGATAGTCCGATTTAATAACTAAATGCTTTAATACTACGTGGAAGTTCCCGTAGAGTTAGTGTATATATATATATTGTTTCTTTAATTAAATTCATTAATTAATTAAACAAAGTTCGTCGTGAATCTTCTATAGAAAAGATAGGCACATTAAAACAAAGTGCAAGTAAAAGAACAAGCAATCGAGGGTCGACATCAACACACGGCAAACACACGACAGGGCGACCTCCGATTGCGACACTGACTCTTCTTTTAAATTTCTTTTTCTGTGGAAGAAACAGGTGTAGACCTGGCCAGAGTTTTTTTATATGTGAGTTATTGGACCTGTTAATTGAATGAAAAACCTGAGTCTTGTGCTGGGTGTGTTGCTAGACTTTCGTTATTCAGTTTGCCAATAGTCTTTTGTTTTCATTGATATTGGCTTTCAGTAGGGGTGCTTGTAGTCTTGTGTGTTATTATTTTTCTAGATTGTCATTTTTAATAACTAGTTGGTCATGTGTGGATTTTATTGGGAAATACGAGTTCGTTTGGACTTCTAATGTGACCTAGTATGTGAGTTATTTCTTTCTTTTGCCATTTTTTCCAAGTGTTTTTTATTGAGATCTCTTGGACCCATGTGAAGGGTTTCAGGGGGGACTAGCTGCACAATTTGAAACTCAGTTTGGAAAGATGAAGAGAGTCTCCTATGATTTTCTTCGTCTTTAGTCTTGGTACTGACTGTTCTCTGTGGCGAAGCTCTGTGACCATTAATGGCTGTGAAGAAGTCGTCCTCTACAGACTCGGGGGGGGGGGCAGAGGGATGCTCAAATGTCTTGTACCATCTGCCAGGGATTGCTTGGTGCTTGGGGTTGTCACTGGCCCAGTTAGCTACATCGGTAAGAGTAGGCTGCATCCCATACTCCTCCGTGTAAGAGAGCATGCGGATCGCGGTTCGCTTCCCGAAGGTGGCTTATCTCAGAGATTTAAATCTCTGGCTAGCACAGTCCGTACATGGGGACTTTAAATGGCCTAGCGCCTAATCAAACGGGCAGCGGTTGTGAAGGATCTCACCCGATCAACTCATTGAAAAATGAGCAGGATCGAGGCCATATAGTTGCTATAGAAAATCGCATACATTTACTTTTATCATAAGTTGGCATAGTGCTTGTGTGATGTATCTAATAGGTGCTATGACAAGTGTCTTGTTACATTTATACCTGCTAACGTGCATATATACTTAAGCATTTATGTATTATACATACATTGTTTGCAGTGTTGGTCACTGTAGGAGTGTAGGTGAAGGTGGAGCTTTAGAAATTCAGTGTATTGTATTGTGTTCTGATCGAGTTAGTATATACTTGTATATTTATTTAATGCGGGGGGAGGGTGAAGTACTGATTGGTATTTTACCCTAAAGAAGAAGAAAAGAAGGAGGTGAAGAATAAGAGCAGTTGTATGAAGTGCTGGCGACTCCGTTTGCTTAGCATCGGCATATGAGTATGGGTAGCCAGTCCTTGTTTAATCTTTCTTTAAGGCTTGTGACTGGGTGGGTGAGTAGATGAATGAATGAATGGATGGATGGATGGATTGGTGGGTGGGTGGGTGGGTGGGTGGGTGGGTCATGGGTGGGTGGGTGGGTGGGTGGGTGGGTGGGTGGGGGATTGGGTGGGTGGGTGGGGGAATTTGGGTTTAGATGAATGGATTGGTGGGTTGGAGAATTTGGGTTTAGATGAACGGGTGGGCGGGCGGGTGGGTGGTGGTTGAGTGGAGATGAAGGGATGGCGGATAAATGGATGGAGGGATGAATGATGGTGAGGTGCCAGGCAGATGTAAAGAAATTAAAGGATGTGTGGGTATTAAATTGAGATGGATGGAAGAACTTGGGATGGATTAATTGATGGGTTCCTGGATGCATGTGATGTGATGAAAGAATGCATGAATGGAATGGTTTCAGGATGGTCAATGCCCCTCTTTGTTCTTCAGCCGTCTTTTATGACAATTCGATTCTACCAAACATCAGATTGACAAACATTGGCAAACATTGGGTATGTGAGCTTATTAAGGCCATTTCTAATCAATTTCGCTCTATGGTACTTGCTAAACTCAGATAGTTATGTAGCTCTTGAGTTATTCTTAAATCTTAACTGATTAATTAATTAGCACTTGATTGTTAACTGATGAATTAACTAGTACTTGATTAGGCCTAATCCCGGTATAATTAATTGACAAATGTTTATTGTTGGGTTTTTGATGGATTGAGATGATTTCGTTTTAAAAACAATTTTTTTAACAGGTCCAAAGACCACTGTTGAGCATGTCATTCCATCAGATGTTTAGATTTTATGTGATGATTACTTTCTGGGAGAATTTTTATAACTATTTGTAATGTTATGTGGAATATTATATTGTGTTAGACAAGCTTGGAGTCGTAGTTCTGTGTTGTGCAAAATATACAAAGACCGTGAAAGAATACGATTGTGTTTTTCATTGTGTGAGAGTGCAGAGGTTGAAAGTAATAACGGGTTGCTGTTAGGATGGACTGGTAAACAGATGGATGGAAAGATGAAATTCAAAGGATGGATGATGAGTGGGTTGATGGATGGACGAGTGGATCATTAGATGGATGGATGGATGGATGGATGGATGGATGGATGGATGGATGGATGGATGGATGGATGGATGGATGGATGGTAGAATGGGTGGGTTTGGATGAGTAGGTGGCAAAATGGATGGGTAGATGGATCATGTCGGTGAATGGGTGGGCGTATACGGATTGATGAGTAGGTGAATGAATTGGTGGATGGACAAGTCACTAATTGTGACTTTCTGCCAAGTTGGTGACTTACGTATTCGAATAAAAATCCCACCTACATGCTTGCTGTACAAGACTACCGTGTAGTCCTACTTTCAGCGTAAACTACTAATGTCTGTCCATACCAGACATTACTGTTTGAGCAGACGCCACTTTGCGGAAGTTCCATGTAAAGCGCTGTTATGCAAACGCGCAGCGCATCCGATGGAACCGCTTGCAGAGACCACAACAAATTCGTCTATCAGCAAATGGATTTTGCACGGCTTGATCTGCTGAAAACGGATTCCGCTCAATTTCCGGCTTCTGGGCGGAAGTGGAGTAGGGAAGAGGTAGCAGAGCTGACGGAAATGCTCGGATCGGGTGTCTAATAGACCTCGGGGTAACGTTCTCGTGTATTTAGAGGCTAGAGCTTCATTTCGCATTAGATCAATTATGCGTTACACACGGAAAGGCGGCAGAACGATATACGCGAGGGGGAAGGATACACGTCGCTGGTCGATGAAAGTAATTGCTTCCGGAAAACTAACAACGAAGTATATGCCATTATGCCGACTGTATATGTTTATAGGATATGATATATTTTCATATATATGCTACTTATATGTTTAGAGATAAGCCAGTGTAGCCTATATATATATATATATATATATATATATATATATATATATATATATATATATATATATATATATATATATATATATATATATATATATATATATATATATATATATATATATATATATATATATATATATATATATATATATATATATATATATATGCTACATAATATAAAAATATTTTTAGAAATAATAGCATATATATATATATTTATATATTATGTAGGCCCATTATGTTTGCTTTTATTTTGTTACATATAAGTAACAAAATAATGTCATGTGTTGCAAAATGAAAGAACACAGGCCTACATATTAAACGTTTATAAGATAAGATTAGGCCCTATAATGTTATAAACCAGTGCCGGTGATGATGATGATGATGATGATGAATACGACGATTTCTACAGCGCCGTAACACGGCACATGCCGTTACAAGGGCGCTTTGACAAGTTAAACACGGTCCATAGGCCAGCTTGAAGTAGTGTGTCTTGAGTCTGATCTTAAATGACTCCAGTGAAGTTGCAGAACGTATTGAGGTTGGAACATTGTTCCAGCATTTAGGTCCTGCCACGGAGAACGCACGATCTCCGAACCAGCAAAGCCAATGAAGCCATTTGAGGCAGTGTGTAATCTAGTCCCCCTGTTCTGGGGGGGGGGAAACAAGGTTTCTCGGGGGGAATTTCCCCCCAAAAAGGTCTCTGCCTTACAATATTGCCGAGTTCTGGGGGGGAAACTTCAATCCTGGGGGGGGAAATTTCCCCCCCAAAAGACGTCTAGATTAAACACTGATTTGAGGCAATGAACCAACTTCAATGACTCTTGTGTTCTTTGTGGTGTTAATTGTAATCTCGCGCAAATTAAACAATGTCTATTCGTATTATTAGTTGCGTGAAGGGCTTGGTGCAACGGATGTTTCTGAAACAAGAATGACAAATATTAGCAATCACAATTCGAGTTTTAAATATAAATGACGTCATTTCAATGTTTGTTCATATATTCCGATGACGTCATCGTCTCTATAGTTTCCGCGGCTTTGTTGCAATATTGTTACTTTGCTCCGGGTGTTTTCTCGGGGATGGAGGTCTGCGGTGGACGAGGCGCTTTCTCGTTTCGACGACGGAGCTTTCGCCTGTGTCAGTTGTTTGTTATACTTTTCCCTGCTGAGCCTCTGGCGTGGCGTAAAACCCCGTAAGCTCATTGTTTGCAGGAGGGCCTCTGGCGTGGCGTAAAACCCCGTAAGCCAATACTTTGTACGCATACTTATACTTTTCCCTGCTGAGCCTCTGGCGTGGCGTAAAACCCCGTAAGCTCATTTGTTTGGCAGGAGGGCCTCTGGCGTGGCGTAAAACCCCGTAAGCCAATACTTTGTCAGTAGTTTGTTATACATTTCCCTGCTGAGCCTCTGACGTGGCGTAAAACCCCGTAAGCTCATTTGTTTGGCAGGAGGGCCTCTGGCGTGGCGTAAAACCCCATAAGCCAATACTTTGTCAGTAGTTTGTTATACTTTTCCCTGCTGAGCCTCTGGCGTGGCGTAAAACCCCGTGAGCCAACACATTTTTGGTGTTTTGTGTTGCGTATTTCGGTCACTTCAATCATGCACAGATCTATACGGACGTTTAATGCCTCAAGTTCATAGGCGTAATTTGGGGGTACGAGGGGTACCCGTATCCCCACTTTTTGGACTGGGGGCACCGTACCCCCCACATTTTTAACAATTTCAATCAATATTTTATTATTGTGCCTTCCCAGAGATCGCAGTCTCAGCTTGCTTCGCGTATGTCAGAAATTGGTACCCCCACTTTTTTGACCAAAGTTACGCCCCTGCAAGAAGGCATCGTCAGATCAGCTCTTCCTTGTTGATACTGTACGTTATACACTATTCGCTGGGTTCCTATAATTCATAATATTATTAAGCGCCTTATTTCAAGGCTTCAGTTGACCAATAACGACCAAATTTGTTGTCTGGGATATAATATATACAATAAAATTGTATTGCATTGTATTTCAAAACTTACAAAGCACCTCTACCCTGTGCCCACCAATCAGAGGCGCTCCCAGTGCGAAAGTCCTCGAGAGTGAAGGCAAGTTTACGACAACGAAAAGCTGTGGCAGTACTACCAGATAGTACTGCAGCCCAGACCGAAGGAGGAAGCTGATTCCACAATGAAGGGCCAATACTAATAAAGGAACGAGACTGGGCCATCGCCGTTCTCAGTCGGGGAACAAATAAGTCAAGTCGATCACAGGAACAAAGAGGGCAAAGGGAGGGAGCTAGCTGATGCGGGAAGACGTAATGAGTCACAGATCTAGAGGTATTTAGGAGCAAGTCCCAGGTAAGATCGGCAAATAAGAATAAGTAGCCTACCTTTAGTTGGATATGTGGGCAGTAAGAGGTAGCCAGTGAAGATGTGCAAACATGAATGTGGAAATATGAGAGAAGCGTGGGAGTCGGGCGATTGGTCTGGCACAGGAACAAAGTTAAGTTAAGCTGAGTTAAGAACAGATTGTAGAGGGGAGAGACGGACTTTGGGGAGGCCAACAAAGAGGGAGTTACAGTAATCAATGTTCAAATGACAATTTTTAATAACCCTGAACTGTCAGGTACGTATCTATTAATATTATATATAGGCCTATACACCTTTATTTGTTGTTATTTAAGTTTATTACAGTACACTTATTTCATTTTAAATGGATATTAAATTTCAAGATGAAGTAATTAGTTTAATAATTAAATCGTTCCGTCTCAAAATTTGTGCGCCCCTCTTGAGTTGCGTCCTGTTCCATGGTTCCACTGGAACACCCCTCGCCACGGCAATGGTTGATCGCATCAGATATGGTATTGATTAGTCTACAGGGACTGACAGCGGTAATTAGCTCTATTTTGGGCTTACCCGACATCGACGTCTATGCTCACCACATCAGGCTATCCGCTAGCATGCAATAACGTGACCTCATAGCCTGAGTTTTCAGCAACCGTGCTGCGCGGGTCTAAGACTATCAAAACTCTCCTCCGTCTTCGTCATTTCAGATCGATATATTTGTGTGGGTGCGCTCTGAAACTGAATCCGGGCACGCTCCGATACTCTGGTGAAGTTAGGGTTAATGGAGTGCAGGCTCCGTACCTGAACTAAGGAGCGTACGTAATGAAATATTGACGAGTATGTAGGCCCTAATGAACTCCAACCAATCACAATTAAAAATAAATACTTAATTAAGCTAATCTGTAATATTTAGCTACAAGGCTTTCTGTACTACAGTCTAGACTGAAATCCTTGCCATCTTGTCAGAACAAAATCTTTTCTGCTACACTGTGCCCACAGCGAAGTCAGCACTCAGCCGCGAAACCCCCACCCCCGAGCTGTCTAAAAGATGGCGAGGTTGGCCGACTTCGACCTCAGTCATAGGCGTAATTTGTGGGGGTACGAGGGGTACCCGTTCCCCTCACTTTTTGGACTGGGGTGTACCGTATCCCACACTTTTTAAACAATGTCAATCAATATTTTATTATTGTGCCTTCCCAGAGATGGTCTTCATGTGAAAAACGAAAGTGGAAAGAAATTGGTACCCCCCCACTTTTAAAACCAAAGTTACGCCCCTGTCCTCAGTCATCTCCTAATGTACACGACCCACCATGCCAACTCTGTTCCGAATTAACTATTATAATCCAGAAAATTATATAGCGCCGCTATCGTAACTCACTATGCGTCAATCGCCTCTAAGGAAAATCGCATTCCGAAAATCGTAGTCCACTAGTTAGAGCCACGCGGTCAAGACCAGCGAGGCTCTCAGAGACCGAAAGACGAACTATACCCTGTCAGCATGCCCACATGGAGCCCATATATATATATATATATATATATATATATATATATATATATATATATATATATATATATATATATATATATATATATATAGGACCCATATTCTCGTATGGTGCCCGTCAAAAGCCCATATGGATCCCATAGAATACCATGGCGGATAATTCAAAAACTATAAGACAGTAGTAGTTTCAGTTTATCGACACTGTGTGATAACAAAAATCATTAGCGTAGCCCTCCTGCTTTATCCAGGTTTGGGACTGGCACTGCCAGAGTACGAGCGGTGGCGGAGTTACTATGAGATAAAGATTTCAGATTTCAGTTATGACTTATGCAAAATCACAAAACAGTGAGCGGACAGAAACAAGCAGCGAATTAATATTAAACAGCGCTGGTTCCCGCGACGTACCTTTTTTTGGGCGCTGTAGAAGTCTCGAGATTACGATTACGATTACGATTAGATGGGCGAACGAACGTAGATTCCTGGGAAGAGCGAGCCGACCGAGAGCTCCGATAAATCGGATATAATTTTCGAATACGACCATAGACGTCTAACGTCAGACCCTCTACTCGTAGAAATGTTCCCAATCTTCTGACAGACGGAGGTGCGTTCACATTCCAGCTCAGAGGGTGGATGCTATCGATCGGACCACCTCCATCTCTCCGTACTGTATTGACTGCGGGAAGAGAAGACTCCAGTGGGGCGAAGAGGGTTTACGGATGAGGCCATAGGGAGCGAGGCAGGGAGGCGGAGAGGGAGGCGATGGTACCAGGACTAATTACGAAGTGTGATAATTATTATTTGGCGCTGATAATCTCCGCGGGTGACAGCTCAGTCGTCGTTGTTGAGTGCGATGTCGTTTGTAATAATCATCGAGGAAACTGTCGTCGCTTCTGTCACCAGGCATCGCATTTCAATTATCGATATGATGGATGGATGGACGGAAGGACAGACGGACGGAAGGAGGGACAGACGGACGGAGGGAAAGAAGGATGGTAGGATAGAAGGAAGGACGGAAGGATGGTAGGATAGAAGGAAGGACGGAAGGATGGTAGGATAGAAGGACGGAAGGAAGGAAGGACAGACATAAGGAAGGACGGAAGGAGAGAATTATGAAAGGACAGAAGGACGGAACGACAGAAGGATGGAAAGAAAGACAGACGGAAAGGCAGACAGAAGGAAGGACAGAAGTATGGAAGGACAGTCAATTATAATAATAATAATAATAATAATAATAATAATAATAATAATAATAATAATAATAATAATAATAATAATAATAATAATAATAATAATAATAATAATAATAATAATAATAATAATAAGGTTGGGTTCGTTTCCAGGTCGAGTGTCAAATGGGTCAGAGAGCAAAAATGAGCGGGCGCCTAACAGGCTGCCGAGACGTGTGTTCAATAAGATCTTGATAATTGTATCGTCATGTTTAAATGTAACTTCCTGCAGTTTGCAAGTGAGCTTGTCAATAAGCACGAATATCATCATCATCATCATCATCATCATCATCATCATCATCATCATCATCATCATCATCATCATCATCATCATCATCATCATCATCATCATCATCATCATCATCATCATCATCTATATAAATAAAGCCACCTTTCTGTGTGTCTGTGTGTGTGTGTGTGTGTGTCTGTCTGTCTGTCTGTCTGTTTGACCGGGCTTAACTTCTACAATTTTACACCTTTTCACTCGAAACCTTCACTAATGTGTCGGCCTCGGCTTCGGACACCCAGTGGAGGGGTTCGCGTCCTCCGTTTTCAACCCTACCATGGTGAAAATGCCCCAAAACGCTACCCACCCGACCGTCCAAAACGCGCAAGCTCGCCTATTCCACTGCCAAGCGGTTCTATTTATTGCGCCGGTATTCCCCAACGTCATTAATAATCCGCTTAACGACACCGCAAGGGCCTCCAAGACTGCGAAGCAGTCGCCGCCAGAGGGCGACTGCGAAGCAGTCACTTCACGGCAGAGGTCGCTAGACGCCAGAAGGCGTATACAAGACTGCGAAGCAGTCTCCGCTGTACGCCAGAAGGCGTCTACAAGACTGCGAAGCAGTCTCCCCCACAGGTCGCCACACGCCACAAGGGCCTCCAAGACTGCGAA
The DNA here is from genome assembly GCA_963556255.1 of Allolobophora icterica. NCBI lineage: Eukaryota > Metazoa > Annelida > Clitellata > Crassiclitellata > Lumbricidae > Allolobophora > Allolobophora icterica. The sequence goes on from OY744614.1 coordinate 27,320,393, forward strand.
GCAGTCGCCGCCAGAGGGCGACTGCGAAGCAGTCACTCCACGGCAGAGGTCGCTAGACGCCAGAAGGCGTTTACAAGACTGCGAAGCAGTCTCCGCCAGAGGTCGCCAGACGCCACAAGGGCCTCCAAGACTGTGAAGCAGTCGCCGCCAGAGGTCGACTGCGAAGCAGTCACTCCATGGCAGAGGTCCCTAGACGCCAGAAGGCGTCTACATGACTTTCGAAGCAGTCTCCGCCACAGGTCGCCAGACGCCACAAGGGCCTCCAAGACTGCCAAGCAGTCGCCGCCAGAGGGCGACTGCCAAGATTGCCAAGCAGTCGTTGTTGTTGTTGTTGTTGTTGTTGCTGTTGTTGTTGTTGTTGTTGTTGTTGTTGTTGTTGTTGTTGTTGTTGTTGTTGGTGGTGGTGGTGGTGGTGGTGGTGGTGGTGGTGGTGGTGGTGGTGGTGGTGGTGGTGGTGGTGGTGGTGGTGGTGGTGGTGGTGGTGGTGGTGGTGGTGGTGGTGGTGGTGGTGGTGGTGGTGGTGGTGGTGGTGTGAAACTTATAACCCCGGGCAACGCCGGGTAATCCAGCTACTCATCAATATATATAGAGTACACACCAAAAATTTAAAAGCCCCCAAACATTCTGATTTTGTTTAGGCCTTTGCGGATTGTGAGGCCCTAAGCTTTGGCTTTTTTAGCTTATGCCTAAAGCCGGCACTGGGAAAGGGGAGCGCTAGAGGAAGCAGGATAGGGTTTGTGAAAGAAGATTGCTTTCTGGTTGGACTGAGAGATTGGAAGAGGTGCAATGTCTGTGGAATGAATCAGAGGTTGATGGTACGGAAGCTGTAGCTTCTGTCACTTTAAGCTCTTTTAGTTACACAAATGTCTGGCGCAAGCAGACAATGCTCTGAAGATCAAACACAACAAGTGAGGCGACTCGTTAAGTGCCGATTTAATTGCGCGTATAGAACAAATCGAAAAAGTGACCCTTTCGCTCCCTTTTCCGTGCCCTCTTCCCACTGCTAAAGGGCGACCCTCCCTCTGCTGCCTTCTCCGGTGGGGTTCATGTGGGCCATCTGGGACTAACAGGGAAAATAAATGGTTCGTTTCAAGAATGATGGAGTCCGAGTAACTGATGCGGAAGAGGCCAGCGACCGGCTGCGGATGCTGCAATCTTATCGGTCAGCAACAGTCGTCTCTGTATTCGATTGAAGACAGGCGGGGAAGAACAGACAGACAGACAGACAGACAGACAGACAGACAAACACAGACAGACACAGACACACACAGTCACCGACACCCACAGACAGGCAGATACGCACAGAGAGATACAGACAGACACATACACACAGACAGACACAAACAGACATGCAGACAGACACACAGACAGACACGAACAGACAGGCAGGGAAGAACAGAGAGGAGAGAGCAGGACAGAGATAGAGGGATGAAAGAGAGAGGGGAGGGGAGAGAATGAGACAGAGAGGAAAGAGGAAAGAGAGAGTGTGTCACAGATAGAGACAGAGAGACACAGCATAGAGCCATGGACTGCATGCGCTGTTCACTGTACATGCAGCCACAAATCAATCTCTGGCGAGTTCTGCCAATGGCTGCAAGCCATGCGATGAATCAAGAAGAGCAAGCTAATGGCATTCATTCATTCATTCATTCATTCATTCATTCATTCATACATACATTCATCAATTCATTCATTCATTCAATCATTTATTCATATGGTCAGTCAGTCAGTCATAGGGTCGGTCAGTAGGTCAGGCAATGTCTCTCTGTCTCTGTCTCTCTGTCTCTGTCTCTCTCTGTCTGTCTCTGTCCATCTCTGTCTGTCTGTCTGTCCATCTCTGTCTGTCTGTCTGTCTGTCTGTCTGTCTGTCTATCTATCTATCTCTCTCTCTCTCCCTCTCTCTCCCTCTCCCTCTCTCTCTCTCTCTCTCTCTCTCTCTCTCTCTCTCTCTCTCTCTCTCTCTCTCTCTCTCTCTCTCTCTCTCTCTCTCTCTCTCTCTCTCTTGCTCTCCCTCCCTTTCTCCGTGGCTCGGTTGCTATGCAAGCGCTCAGTCGCTGATAGGGCTTCAGTGCAGTTGTCATCAGCTTCTTCTCCTGTTCTGGTTTCCTCTGGCGTCAGTTGCACCTCTTGCTGTTCATGTTTACCTTCGTCACTCCTTCGTTGCTTCTTTATTCGTTTGGCCTTCGCTAGCTGGGTCATTCTTCTTCAAGCAGGCGGACGAAGTCCCTTTTATCCGGACATGACTCCTATATTATCCATTGAAAATGGGCAGAAGATACTTTATGGGGATTTGAGCCCACACAAAGAGAACTCTATGTCCTCTGCTGTGTCCTCTGCTGTGTCTTCTGCTGTGTCCTCTGCTGTGTCCTCTGCTGCTCTGGAGACAGAGACTGCGTCAGCCAGACTTTCACGCACGGTAAGCATCCTTCGAGAATAACAATGCCTATTGGTTATTGCAAATTCATGTAGCACCCCTTCAAGAGGAAGAAATCACATTTATGGGTGCCTATTATAATTATCTAATACTCGGCCTATATGGGTTATTATCCGAAATGTTACAAATTTCGTCTCCGAAAAACAAAAAAAAATTGTCCCCCAAAATTGGTTGCAAGTGCTTTCTTTAGTCATGTACATAGTTAAATTTAACTAATTTGAAAGAAATCCACTATATTTTTAATCATAAGTCAATTTTTTTCAGAATTTATAAAGTCAAAATTCCTCGTTTTTCATTACAGTCCGCCCTTTTTGTGTAATCATATTTAATCACAATTTAAGGTATGCGTACGACACAACACTGCTGGCGGAAAAAAGGAGAAACTGAAGGATAACATCCGAAGGCTAAAACGTGCAAGCGAGAAAGCAGGAATGTACTTTAATATAAAAAAGACGAAGATAATGACCACTGAGAAATGGAGTTACTTTGAGGTAGATGGAGAAGTAGGTGGTATCAAGCTTCTGTTTCTTGGGGGCCATGATGGAGAGTGAAGGTGGATGCGAACGAGAAATACGACGGAGAATTACATTGGGGAAGACGGCAACGCAGGGACTGGAAAAAATTTGGAAGGACAAATCAGTGAGTTTGGGAACGAAGACAAGAATTGTTAAAGCAATGATCTTACCAGTGGTGCTTTACGGATGCGAAACATGGACATAAACCAAGGCATTGGAGAAGAAAATTGAGGCATGTGAAATGTGGATCTGGAGGAAAATGTTGAGGGTTTCTTGGACTGAGAAGAGAACTAACGAGGATATCCTGGAAGAAATAGGACACTGGAGAGGGAGTTTGACGTTGGGGCAGAGAGCGTCCAGGCAGAAGATGTCATACTTTGGACACGTGATGCGTGCAGATGGGCTGGAAAAGGAGATGATGTTGGCGTGTGGGGAGGGCAGAAGGAGGAGAGGACGACCAAGGAGGAGATGGATGGACGAGATACAGGAGGCATTGAAGATGAACATCTCGGAGCTGAGAGAGGCCACGAGAAATCGGAGCACATGGAGAAGGTTGACCACGACAGTCGCTAGGATTCAACGAATCGACAGCACAAGGTGACAAGGTGATTTAATCACAGGGACCTGAAATATTCCTCTGGTGCTTATAAAATGCAATTTCTTAAAAGTAGATGATAGCAGCATTAAGTAGGAATACACAGGCCTTTCCTTCACATAATATATTAGTCTAGTGTAAAAAAAATTAGGCCATTTTTCGAAATTATTTTATAAAAGAAATATTATTTTCAGCTACAGAAAAATCTGCGCAGCATTAGCTATAACTGTATGTTATATGCATTAGATACAAGTTGAACAACATCTTAAGAGCTGCTAGTAAATTCAAATTACTTGCAATTTATTTTATATCAAATAATTCACGAAAAATACATGTAATTCACTCTTTGCAATGCGTCATTACCATCCATGACAAGATGGGACTGTCATGAGAAAATAGCAAAAATCTAACGTATACGGATGGTAATGATGAAAAACAACCGCGGATGGTAATGACATAATGATGAAATTTATAACAGCCGTCAAACATTTTCACGTGAATTACTCCACCAGGTAAGTAATTTCAATCAGTTCAATAAAAGCGGGAAATAAAATAAGTTATCAATGTTGTAATCTACCTAAACCAGGAAATACAACACTGGATGGTAATGAAACAGAAATTTACTTTTCTTGTAATTTGAAACACACAAACTTAAATTAAAAATAAAACATTATGAATTTCAACACAAATCTGTGTAATTCCATTGATAGTTGACAATATCTTGTTCCTGGTGTTTTTCTTTTAGTAAGTAAGCACGTTCTCTAAGAGTTGTAGGCTTCCCAAAAATTGAGATGGCTATGATGCTTATTTCTATGAACAAGTGTAAATAGGCCCAAAAAGACATAAATATTAAGAAAATGAGTCTAAATGTTTAATAATTGCATATGCTAGCTACTAATTAACCAAAATAATATACCTTTGTTACAGGTTGTAATGGAATAAATTTGCGTAAAAGTTGAATTTAATGCATTGTACAGTGTACACCGCCTCGGACAGAGGATGGAAATGATATTTTGTATACACTAAGTAATTTTTTTCAAATTTTCCAAAATCTAGCAGCTTCAACAATTATGGGAAATGTTAATCTGCTCATTCTTTGAAGGATAGGCAAAAAACATTTGAAGAAATTATCGCAAAAACTCAAAAAACCAGCATGGGACATCAATTCTGCATTTTTCGGATAGTGACCCATATGTATAATTTATGTGTGTATGTGTATTAGATAACAGGTACCCGTGTAGGTTATTTATTGCGTATTAGATTATAGACACCCATACATCCTATAGGCCTACGTATAATAGCATGATTTGTGCTTATGCATTTGCTCGCATCTATATATAGGCGTAGACTCTGGGGAGGCAGCCGGGGCACGTGTCCTCCAATAATTGAGGAGGAGGGGCAATGCCCCCCCCCCAATAAAGGAGAGAATTTCTTCAAATATTAAAATATTATGTTTCAATATATACAAATTTCTTCAGAAGCAGAAAAACAGAGACAAAGAACTGAAATACTATCAGAAATTCATAATGAAAACAAAGATTTATTTTTATCTCAATATCTAATATATCTTCAATATAAACAAATTTACATGTAAACAAAAACAACCATTTCATACGCATTACGTAACACCGGAAGCCCACTGCGGCTCGCTGATTGTCCAGACCAGAGGTGAAAAAAGTGTTTTTTTCGGATATTTGGTTTAAAAAACACAAGAAAAAGAAAACTACATTTTTTTCTCTTTTTGCAATAAATTTCCTATTCTTGTAGAAGTTATTTGAAAAACATTGATTTAATGATTTTTAATTTTCGGAAATCGCAACTGAAGTAAACTGATTTGGAGCTCTTGTTCATGCCATTTTCATGATTTTTATAATCCAAAATCCGAAAACCTTAAAAACAAATAAGCAAAGCAACAAAAACCATAAAAACAAAAGAAAATCGAAAAAACGAAAAACCACTTTTGAAAACACTTGAGTTTATTTTCCCTCCCAAAAGGCGTCTGGATTAAACACTGCTCATAGGCATTCTTATCAGCAGGGTCTTGCAGGAAGGTGCCTGGAGTATCTCCTAGCCACCCTGGCTCGAGTCGTGTTAACCTTCAATCTGTTCGAATGAGTAGCAACAGCCGCTCAGTGATCCAGTCTGCGCGAACTCTACAGTAATTATCAATGGGTGATAGATCAAGACTAATGAAAGATAATGTAAAACCACATAGGGGTACCTCCTCACCTCAAAAAACTCACTGGATTTGCACGAATTCCATGACCAAGCCTCAGCAGGGTTGAGGCAGCTGCCGCTTTGCCTCCCTCGTGGCGACGCTAATGACCTCACCTTGTCCGATACAACAATTGTGCAAAGCCTCATAGAAATTTACAGTTAGTGGCTTCCAGTGTTTAGCGATATCTTGTGGTTTCCAGGTCTGTTCATGTCGACCTGTCTTCCCCATATAAGATTAAGAAGCCAGTGCAAAATGACAAAGGCAGAGAAAATGAAAGATTGAGGTGAAGGGAAATGCAAAAAGGAATAGAAAACGAAAGAGGGAGAGGTCAAAGAACTATGGAAAAGGAAGGTGGAGAGCAAATGAAAGAGTAAGATTAGAAGGAATGGAAATGAAAGAGAAAATAAAAGCATAAATTGAGGAAAAAATGTAAGTGTTATAGCATGAGGAGAAAAAGGACCAGAAAACGAAGCTCGAGAGACTAGCCTAGAGATCAGAGCAAACCATACGGCAGTCAATGGGTGCGAGGCACGTTGACTTGCGGCGAAGGTCTACAAATGAAGACCGACGATCGTTGAACAGCTTTCAAGCTGATTGGCGCTGTTCCTGCACTGAATTGCCAATAATATATGTTGGGCCTATGCAGGATGTTCTTGTTTATTCCCATGTTCAATTTTATGCTCTTGTTTTTATTTTTATGTTTCTATATAAATATATATATAGATTTGTTTTTCTCGTGTTTACATTTATATGTTCAGCTACATGAAAGTATATTAAAATATACAGGCATACAGAATGTTTTCTCTAATGAAGGGGCCATTATACCAGACCTTCTCGAAATGGTACGAACGAAATATATAAGCCCTATATATAATTTTTATTTTTACGCATTTGTGAAGCGCCTCTATTGAGCGTCTCTGATCAAGCATCAATCGATGGCGCTGAGCAAATTTGAGTGAAGGACTTGCTCAAAGTCCTTACACAGTAATCGTCTCATTGGAGGCTCGAACCCGTACTCTCCGCGTTGTAGGCCAAGAGCTTTAACCAAACGGTCTGGAACAGGCTCCCTCTGGCTCTGCGCTTGCTGCCTATAGGGTTTATTCTGATACGTTTTGTTGCAATCTTAAGACTGTCCTGTTTAACCGGAGCTGGGTTGGAAGCGCCTCTGAGTAGATACCTTGAAGAGGCGCTATATAAATTCTTGCAATGAATGAATGAATGGACTACCAAGTTTCACAAATTATATCTAATATACAAACATTATAGACAAATATATAATTTTGGTGAATGGGACTTTGCATAAAATTTAATAGTCTTTTGAAGTTGTTCATCGAAACGTGTACAGAGATAGGCCTAAGCTGCAGCCCGTTATGATTTTGCAACGATTCCTTTGGGATGACCGACGGTTTGGAGATTCGCAGAATCGATATGAAACCTTACGCTCGGCATCGTAGGCCTATATAACGATAGGAGACATTGAAGGAATGCAGCATTAGACTTGGTGACGTTTGCGAACATTAAACGAAGACAGTGATGCGAAATAAAACGCCTGATTATCTCAACATCAGCATCACCATCAGCAGCATGAGCTATGTATATATAAATATATATATATATATATATATGTTTGAGTGTTTATATATTTTTATATATGAGCTGAGTTTATATATACTGCATACACGACTTTATATTTATATGCATATTAATTAATTGATTAATTATATAATTAATTATATATATAATTATATATATGTTTGTGTGTTTATATATGTTTGTATAGCTTATATATGAGCTGAGTTTATATATATTGCATACACGACTTTACATTTATATGCTTATTAAGTAATTGATTAATTAGTACAGGCGTCAACCATTGGCGCTGCAAAAAACCAAGCCCTAATCAGGTCAACATGCAATAGGATAAAATAGAATGGAACGGTCAGTATGGCCTGAAGAAAGCAGGAATCCACACATCAAGACACACTCTCATCAACTCTCAATCGTCGTTTGCATCCTCAGTTTTCTTCCTTCGGGAGTCTGGTCGCAATTGGTCATACAGCTGTCAGAGTGGGCTCTAAGGTGGCTGATGATGTCGACTGGTCAAACTTATGAATCACTGATGGCAATGACCATCCTCGCTGATGCTTGCTGCTGCTGATGTTGATGATAATGACGATGTCACTGATGCACCTGATGATGATGATGATGATGATGATGATGATGATGATGATGATGATGATGATGATGATGATGATGATGATGATGATGATGATGATGATGATGATGATGATGATGATGATGATGATGATGATGATGATGATGATGATGATGATGATGATGATGATGATGATGATGATGATGATGATGATGATGATGATGATGATGATGATGATGATGATGATGATGATGATGATGATGATGATGATGATGATGATGATGATGATGATGATGATGATGATGATGATGATGATGATGATGATACTATTTCTCTACACTGAAAACTTGCCTCTTTTAGTCTGTCTATGGATCTAAATTGTTGTCCGGATTCAATGTATAC
>OY744614.1:27333711-27338711 GCA_963556255.1 Allolobophora icterica
AACTGATCTATTCAAAAAAGTTTTGAACTGATCTGGTCAAAAGAGAGGTCACTTACGCGCGATAAAATTGGTTGACTTTTTTGATGTTTCTTCAAAATGTGGGGGGGGGCAAATGTATGGTGAGTCCCCCACTGCCAAAGGTGGGGTCTTGCCCCCTTGTCCCCCTGGGACACGTGTACCTTCTGCACCCTCTAGCTACGCTGGAATAGAAATTAATGCTGGAACTAAAATAACACTGGGTATTACTTTTGATGCATACTTCTCCTTCTCTAGCCACATCAACCTCCCGCACTCCTGTTTCATGCACATTCGTGACCTCCGATGCATCCGGCCCATGCTCGACATTGAAACTGCCTCCATCATGGTCTTAGCATTAACAGCCTGTGTTTTCAAATTCATACACTACTTAGGCCCTACCTACTGCCTGTAGCTGTATGCGAGAACAACACACATTGCATATAGGCCTGGTTGGAAGGTGAAATTGTCATTGACGCTCTGCATTATTACAGTTCACTTAACCTCTGTTATTGTGAAAATGTTTGTCGTAGAAAGTTGGAAAAAAGTTGGAAAAAGTTTAACTACTTTTTTTAGTTTAGTTATCTATTTATTTCAAAAATTAGTTGCCAACTTTAGTTAGGCCTATACAATATATTTTCAGTTGGAAAATACTTTGTTAGCCAAAACTAAGCCAAATACTTTGTAAACTAAAACTATTTTCCAACTGAAAATAGTTTTAACTAAAAAAATAGTTTAGTGCCCATCACTGCTCTATACTAGGGTACTAATGGCTAAGGCTAATACTAACTACTATCATACACAATACAGACAAAATTTCACTAGACAACTAGACAGGCTTGCCGCCTTACGGGGGAGGGGGCGGAACACTGATGCTTCGCATCACCTTTGAAAAATCCATGCGCCGCCATTGAAGACGAGTCTTGGTCCAAATGAATCACATCACAAATTAAGTTTTGTTGGTTAAGGTTTTAAACCATTGGCAGTCAGTCTTAGAAGTGGATAGAGGGAACATTCTATAGTAGGCCTATCGAAGGTGCGTTCAGAAAATTAAAAAACATAAATTAGTATTTAAAATAAATTTATAGTTGTCATAAATTATCATGGATTGCCATAAATTATATGCTATAGGCATAGGTTGTATTATTGTATTATTATTATTTTTTTAACCCGAGGTATATATGATTCCTCAGGTGTTAGATACTAATTAATTATATTGATTCTGGAGTGGCCGCCCTTGTCAATATCTGGGACAACGAAAGTGCTGTGGAAGGCGACTGCGTTGAAACGTTGAACAACGATGGATAGGCGTTGAAACAAATAGCTAGTTTCTCTTGGTTCTCCCGACGTTTGGCATAGGAGTGGAAAGAGCGGAAAGAGAATTTTGTCTGTATTGTATATGATAGTAGTTAGTATTAGTCTTAGCCATTAGTACCCTAGCATAGAGAAGTGATGGGCACCCCCGCCACTCCCTAGGTCGGTGAGAAACGCCAGTCCCTATTATTATTATTATTATTTTTTTTTTGCCCTGAGGTACTTCGTTCCCTCAGGGTCTTAGAGATTAAATTAGTTGTTTTTCTGGAACGGTTATCCCTCATCTAAGTCAGCTTGGGATGTCACCATCGAGCCGCTGAAGGCTACCGCGTTAAACCGTTGGATAGTGATCGATATTCTCTGATGTAAATGTCTCTGATGTATTATTAGTATTACTATTTTTATTTATTATAATTATTATTATTATTATCATCATCATCATCATCATCATCATCATCATCATCATCATCATCATCATCATCATCATCATCATCATCATGTGCACATGTTATTTAGCGCCTTTAAAAATCTGTTGTTGGCTTTAGATGCGTTATTCATTAGTCTACTGGGACTGAAAGCGGCAGTTGACGCTATTTTTGGCTTACAAAGTTACACAACATCGATGTATGCACACCACATCAGGCTATCATGCAATAACGTGACCTACAAGCAGCACAACGTGACCTCGCAGCCCGAGTTTTCAGCAACCGTGCTGCGCGAGCTATCAATACTCTCCGTTTTCGCCATTTCAGATCGATATTTTTGTTTGGTTGCGTTCTGAAACTGAATCCGGGCACCCTCTGATGTTCTGGTGAAGTTAGGGTTAATGGAGTGCGGGCTCCGGACCTTAACTACGGAACGTAAGTACGAAATATTCAAGAGGGTCTACATAGGCCGTAATGAACATTTAAAAATGGAGAATTAATCTTTGGGGGGAAAATAGCGAACATTTGGAAGAAAACTGTCTGCAAATACTTCATGAAGCTAATCTGTAATATTTATCAACAAGTTGTTCCGTACAAACATTTAGATTAAAATCCTTGCCAACTTGCCAGAGCCAAAACTATTGCTGCTCCACTGGCGCCCCTAGCGAAGTCACCACTCAACCCACTCCCGAGTTGTCTAAAAGATGACGAGATCGGCCGACTTAATTCCTAGTCAGCCCTAATGCAGTGTCCGATTTGCCGGGGGGGTCAGAGGGGTTGGACCCCCTGCTTCTTTTTTTGACCCCTCTGCTTCTAGTCTTTGGCCGACCCCGAGGGGGTCGACCTGACCCCCTCAAATTCGTTAGCCAGTCCTAAACCGAAAGACTCCAATACTGCCTTGTCACCTTTCAGTAATTATTTATTATCCAGTCGGTGCCCTGGTGTAGGTTAATACAGTGATATACTTTTCAAGGATTAGGTTATCCTTTGACAGGCTCTGAGACAATACAACAACTTGGTATCTACAGTTGTTGACAGATTATCTTACTTTTAACTCAGACTGAGGTCGTCTACTGATGTAGGCAGAAGCATGGTATACATATTTCACAGGGCATGACCTTAAGGGCTCGGTTCACAGACAGCAGACAACGAATGGACAGAGGCCCCGTGCTCAAGCCAGCACCCTCAGGCATATCAGCTCCCTATAGCCACTAGCATCCAGTTGTGGGGTAAATGTCTTCCGTGGTAATCTGTCTGAGATTCAGCACTCGCTGTCGCTTTTGACCTCGAATGACCTATACAGTTCACATCTATGGCAGTCCACAGCTGTAGGCTGTCATTTATGTGCTGGTAGTGGCTTTGAGGCACGCAGTACTGTAGGATTCGACCTTTAGGCCTATATCATACAGTTTGAATTTGCAAATTAGTATTACATGATATAATTTGAAGAGCCTCAGTTATTTCAGCCGACAGATATGAATCGAATTTTAGATCGACATAATGGCACTAATCGGCCTAGTGGCTCTCAAAAACGCAAGTTAAGTAAAGAAAAAGCACATATCAAAATGATCGAGAGAGTACTTGCAAAGACGCCTCCTATTACTGCTTTCCTTAAGCAACAGATATAAGTACATCTGCTCTCACGTGGTTAAAATGTCACTGGTGATGTTGCAGTTGTCGAACAACCGCCAGTTCAGCAACGTTCCCGCTTAGTCGGGTCTCACTTTGTTGTGGAATAGCAGAATATGTTCAACTAGAACACCATCAAAGCGCACGTCTCCTAGCATTGGATTATGGTCGAGCGCCAGAATCTGCGCACTCTGCTTCAGAGAAGTTTCAGATTGACACTTTTCTGCCCATCGTTGATCAATTCACAACCGAGTTGACAAGAAGACTAGCACCATACGAACTACTCTGCTCAAGGTTTGCTTTTCTATCAAGGATTGAATCATGTAGTGATGAAGAAATACACAACTCAGCGAAAACTCTTGTAGCAATATAGTGCGATGACCTCAATGAAAACCTTGGGAATGAGCTCATGCAGTCTTCTTATTTTGTCAAAATGTGTAAACACAAGACAGGTAGCTCAGGCCTCAACATAAGTCAGGAGCAGTTCATGTACCAATTCTCGACAAAGGTGTTAAAAGTTCATTTCCAAATGTGGAAATTATGGTAAGAGTGTAGGCCTACTTGGTGATCATGGTCACAACTGTGGTGCTGAACGCCCATTGTCTAAGATGAAGATAATTAGGCATAGGAACAGGCTTCCCACAAGTATGACACATGAGTGACTTATCCATCTTGCAGTGTTGAGCATAATATTATATAGAGTGATATTCAATTGGACTTTAATCAGTTTATTGATGATTTTGCCAATAGAAAAGCGTGCCGAGTCTCTATTGGGCCTATTCAAATTTAGACCTAACTGACCTAATTAACTTACTCAGAGCTATCTGCTTTTAGTTTGGAGGTCCTGCTTACCACTAGTTTACATTTCTTTGTTTGTTTGTATCAACAACTTCTATTAAAAACTGGCTAAGAATCTTAAAGCTTATCCTTTTGTTTTGTATTTGAGAAAGTATTGCACACCTATGAATATAGGCCTAATAGAAGACACTTTATTTATAAGGAAAATGATCTTCCTAATTTATTTTCATTTATATACAATTAAAAAATAGCAATAAATCAAAAATTTTAAACATTGCCTTTAGCACCTTTGCCTGTATGAGTCAGTATAACGTGTTATAACTGTTGGTATGCGGGTTGTCCCTGTTGAAGACTGCGCATCAACAAAGGCAACAAATCCGCTGCAGAAAGAGCTCCACCATATTGGGCGCTCATGGGCCCACCACCCTAAAACCGGCTCTGTTGTTATTAGTAGGTAACTTTAGCTAAAACTCCTGCTGAAAACACCTCTTTTTTTTACCAGATCAGTTCAAAAGTTTCCCGTGCCCCCCCCCACATGTCAAACAAGATCGTCGCCAGTGTTTTCAGCTTAGTAATTTTTTATATAGATTTCCGACCCCCCCTGCTTCTTTTTTGACAAATCGGACCCTGTATTTTTTATTATTATTTTTTTAACCCGAGGTATATATGATTCCTCAGGTGTTAGATACTAATTAATTATATTGATTCTGGAGTGGCCGCCCTTGTCAATATCTGGGACAACGAAAGTGCTGTGGAAGGCGACTGCGTTGAAACGTTGAACAACGCTGGATAGGCGTTGAAACAAATAGCTAGTTTCTC
>OY744614.1:27346211-27441211 GCA_963556255.1 Allolobophora icterica
GCTCTGACGACGTTATGCCAATGGCTACAAGCCATGCGATGAATCAAGAAGAGCAAGCTAATGGCATCCATCCATCCATTCATTCATCCATTCATCCATTCATCCATTAATTAATTAATTAATTAATTAATTCATTCATTCATTCATTCATTCATATGAATGTCAGTTATACGGTCGGTCGGTAGGTCAGACAATTCTTTCCGTCTCTGTCTCTCTCTCTCTGTCTCTCTCCGTCTGTCTCTCTGTCTCTCACTGTCTCTCTCTCTGTCTCTCTCTGTCTATCTGTCTGTATCTCTGTCTCTGTCTAGCTGTCTGTCTGTCTGTCTCTGTCTGGCTGTCTGTCTGTCTGTCTGTGTCTGTGTCTGTCTGTCTGTCTGCCTGCCTGTCTGTCTGTCTCTCTCCTTCCCTTTCTCCGTGGCGCGGTTGCTATGCAAGCGCTCAGTCGCTGATAGGGCTTCACTGCCGCTGTCATCAGCTTCTTCTCCCGTTCTGGTTTACTCTGGCGTAAGTTGCACCTCTTGCTGTTCATGTTTACCTTCGCCACTCCTTCGTTGCTTCTTTATTCGTTTGTTGTTCGATCGCTCGCTGGTTCATTCTTCTTCAAGCAGGCAGGCAAGTCCCTTTTATCCGGACATGACTCCTATATTATCCATTGGAAATGGGCAGAAGATACTTTATGGACATTTGAGCACACACAAAGAGGTCGCTGTGTGCTTTGCTGTGTACTCTGCTGCTTCGGAGACATAGACTGCTTCAGTCAGCCTTTCACACACGGTAAGCATCATTCGAGAATAACAATGCATAATTGGTAATTGCAAATTTATGCAGCACCACTTCAAGAGGAAGAAATTATATTTATGGGCGCCTCTTATCTAATACTCGTATGTATATGACTGTATATATATATATATATATATGAGTATTAGAATATATATGCTTGTGTGTATAATTGATAATAGGCACCCATATATATATATATATATATATATATATATATATATATATATATATATATATATATATATATATATATATATATATATATATATATATATATATATATATATATATATATATATATATATATATATATATATATACACATAGCTAGGCCTATATGTATAATTTATGTGTGTATGTGCATTAGATAACAGGCACCCGTGTAGGTTATTTATTGCGTATTAGATTATAGACACCCATACATCCTATAGGCCTACGTATAATAGCATTATTTGTGTTTATGCATTTGTACATATGCTCGCATCTATACATAGGCGTAGACTCTGGGGAGGCAGCCGGGGCACGTCCCCCCCATAATTGAGAAGGAGGGGTAATCCTCCCAATAATCGAGATAATTTCTTCAAATATTAAAATATCAGAGACAAAGAACTGAAATACTATCAGAAATTCATAATGAAAACAAAGATTTATTTTTATCTTCAATAACTTCAATATCTTCAATATAAACAAATTTACATGTAAACAAAACGCAACCATTTCATACGCATTACGTAACACCGGAAGCCTCTGCGGCTCTCTGACTGTCCAGACCAGAGGTGAAAAAAGTGTTTTTTCCGGATTTTGGTTTTTAAAAACACAACAAAAAGAAAACCACAATTTTTGGGGGTTTTTTTGTAATAAATTTCCTATTCTTGTAGAAGTTAGTTGAATAACATTGATTTAATGTATTTTAATTTTCGGAAATCGCAACTGAATTAAGCTGAGTTGGAGTTCTTGATTTTTATGATCCAAAATCCGAAAATCTTAAAAACAAATAAGCAAAACAGCAAAAACCATAAAAACAAAAGAAAACACTTTTCATCTTGAAAACACTTGGTTTTTTGCACCTCTGGTCTAGACCTTAATCCTCCCTTCCCCAATTTTTTTGAGAAGTTTACGTCAGTGCATCTAGGCTATATATTGCATAGGCCTATCAGGGCAATTTATTTAAAATACTTATTACCAAATCTGAGTCTGAGACGCGGAAGTACGTTTGCTAGGCTGCATGGTTTATATATTCGGGCAGCGGCTTTCAATCGGTGGTATGCGCACCACTAGTGGTACGCCAGGTGTCGCTAAGTGGTACGTGAAGAAATTTCAGTACAGAACAAAGCTTGAACTCGAAATAGGCCTAGATTTGCGTTTGAAATTGACAAATAGCCTATTAAACCAGATATTGTAAATCTATACTTGTCGTCAGTTGTCGAAACAAGCCCACACCTCACATTAACACCTTCTAACACTGATTTTATTTAGTCTTTTTTATATGATTACATCCTTAAAATTAAATATTAATTTTTAAATTTGTCTACCTACGGTCTTACGGTAATTGCAAGAGGACTTCATTCTCGCCTGTTGTTTTTTTATCTGAACGTTGCTGGTGGTACACCAACATTCGAGTTTTTTACTTGGCGGCATAAAATAAAAAAGTGCGAAAACCGCTGTGCTAGGGGATAAGACGGAGTCAGGAAAAGGCTAGAGTAAAATAGGCTTATAATTGCTAATCTTTTGGAAGACCCCACGGAACCTTGCCAGTAGGCCCACATGTAGCCCACATAAGACCAATGTTCCCATATGGGGCCCCTATAGAGCCTAAACAGGTAGGGGAGTTGGCTGAAGTTGTCAAAAGCGCCCACGTGGCATCCTCGGGCCATTCTTTACTCTGCCAGCTTAACCTTGTTGTCGGTTCGTTGCTGCTCGTCTGCCCTAGCAGAATTCCTACACTCTGTTGACAGTGGCTATATATACTGTAGCATAGTCTGCGTCGGCTCTTGCTTGCCTTGTCTCTCATTTCATTGACACCAGATCCTGCGTTTCGTAACTAATCAATCCCTTTTTGGCAGGCTTCTGTAGAACTGCACCGACTGCCTCTTGCTTGGCATTCCTAAGCATATCCTAGCTATAATGCGAAATTTGAGACTTGTGGCACTAAAGCGCTCTCTTAAGTCCTTCTTTCTCAAGGGCATTCTTAACAGCAGAGTCTTGTAGGAAGGTGCCTGGTGTATATCCTAGGCACCCTGGCACGAGTCGTGTTAGCCTTCAATCTGTTCGAAAGAGTAGCAACAGCCGCTCAGTGATCTGTTTGCACTCCAGTCTGCGCGAGACCACAGTAACTACCAATGGGTTATGGTCAAAGACTAATGGAAACAAATGTCAAACTACATAGAGGTACCTCCCCCTCCCCCCCCCCAAAAAAACTCACTGGATTTGCATGAATCCTATGACCAAGCCTGAGCACGATTTGGGCAGCTACCCCTTTGCCTCCCTTGCGGCGACGCTAATGACCTTACCTTATCCTATTCAACAACTGTGCAAACCTCATAGAAATTTTCAGTTAGTGGCTTCCAGTGTTCAATAGTATCTTGTGGCGTTCATGTCGACCTTTTTTCCCATATCAGATTAAAAAGCCAATGCAAAATGAAAAAGAAAATAAAGAGAAAACGAACGATGAGATGAGGGGAAAATGAAGAAAGGAATAGAAAATGAAAAAGAGGTGAGGGCACTATGGAAAAGGGAGGCGAACAGCAAATGGAAGAGTAAGATAAGGAGAACTGGAAATGAAAGAGAAAATAGAAGTATGAATTGAGGAACAAATGTAAGTGTAACGTGAGGAGAAGTTGGACCAGAAAACGAAGATCGAGAGAATGGACGAGAGTTCAGAGCAAACCATACGTCAGTGAAAGGCGCGTTGAAGGTCTACAAATGAAGATGGACGATCGTGGAAAAGCTTTTAAGCTGATAAAACATTCAAAACATTCAAAACATTCAAAACAGTTCCTGTACTGAGTTGCCAATAATACCTGTAGGGCCTATGCAGCATGTTCATTTTTATGCTCTTGTTTTTATTTATATGTTTCTATATAAATATATATAGAGATTTGTTTTTTTGTGTTTACATTTTTATGTTTAGCCTACATGAAGTATATTAAGATATATAGGCATACTACAGGATGTTTTATCTAATAAAGGGGCCACTAGCAAAGCTTCTATAGAAATGGTACGAACGTAACATAGGCCTTATATATAATTTTTTATGGTAACGCATTTATTAAGCTCCTCTACTGAGCGTCTCTGATCAAGCATCAATCGATGGCGCTGAGCAATTTTGAGTGAAGTACTTGGTCAAGGTCCTTACACAGTGATCGTCTCATTGGAGGCTGGAACACGAACTCTCCGCGTTATATATAGGCCGAGCACTCTAAGCAATTGGTCTGGAAAGGGCTTCCTCTGACGGCGCTTGCTGCCTAGAGTTTATTCTGATACGTTTTATTGCAATCTTAGCCGGAGCTGGGTCGGGAGCACTCCTGAGTAGATACCTTGAAGGGGCGCTATATAAATTCTTGCAATGGGGCGTGGTGGCTCAGTGGTAAGTTCGGCGCCTTGTGACCGGAGGGTTGCAGGTTCGAATCCCACTCTAGCCGCTGCGTATGGACCTTGGGTAAGTCCTTCACTCGCAATTGCTCGTGGCGCTTCGGCGTGAAAATTCCGGCATAGTATCAAATGCTGTAGTCGGGAGCGCCTCTGAGTAGTCCCCGGAGTCAGTCGCTAAGGAGTTAGCGACTGACTTGATGAGTTAGCGACTGACTTAGCGACTCAGTCGACTAAGTCGCATGCTTATCGACTGACTAAGTCGCTTAGACTTATCGACTGACTTAGCGACTTGCTATCGACTTCTCATGTAATCAGGTATGTCTATTGGACATAACGGATTACCTATCAATATAATGCATTTTATCGCATACTGTACTGACCGTGTCATCATTCCCGTGGGCATTAGATGGAACCCATATGAGCTCTATATGGGTCCAAAAAGGGAATATGGGTTCCGCTCCATGTGGGCATGCTGAGAGGGGACAGAACGATGACCGTGAAATTAATGTTAATGTGAATTCGTGAAATTGAACGCTTGATAAATCGAATGAAACATGGAGGACTTTTAGCAGTACCCGATCTTACGGCCAACCAGTTGGTTGAAACTGCTGATGCGTGGCTCTTTCAGGCAGTGGCAGAAAACGAGAATCATGTGTTCCGGCACTTATTCCCAGTGTGAGAATTGTAGAAAAAAGACTGGGTGTTAGACTTTGATCCATGTGGACTCTTGTGGAGTTGAACATTTTATTCGTATTTTGCAAACCGATGTCAGCGAAATTTGAAAGCTGCAGCTGCTTTCAACGCTAGCAGTTTTGCAAGTCAAACTCGAATCAAAATCAATTCCTTTATTCAGAAAATTCAAAAATGCATACGTGTGCACCATGGAAATTTCTCCACTTTGTCAAAGATTCAGAATCAATTAATGTTAAATTACACCAGCACAACTAAGGGGTTGGAAACGACCCCTGGGGTGTGCAATGAAGACTTAACTGTGGGGGTCCTAAGAAAGACTAGGGGTTGAACCCTCAACCCCGAAAATTCTCACCCTGCTTATTCTCCCCTCTTCGTAAGCATCACACCATCTTCGTAATAAATACATAAATTCACTTTACCAAAAAAGAAACAACTATATCCTCCATATTCTCTATAAGAACTCTTACTAATAGAGCAAACACTTTCTCTAATAATGTGCCAAGTTGCGGCATATCAGCTTGTTTTCCTCAACAAACGATTATTATATTGTATTGTATTGTAAATGTTGCTCATGTCCTGCTGCTGATGTCTTCGTCAAATCGAAATTCGGAAACCGCGATTAAAACAACAAGCAAAATATTAAGTGAACGAAGTCGCTAGCAGTCGATAGCTTAGCGACTGGTTTCGACTTGAGGGCTTATCGGCGGCGGCGGCGGCGGATGGCGGCGGCGCCGGGGACTACCTCTGAGTAGTAGTTGACTTCGAGAGGCGCTATAGAAATATCCGGAATAAATAAATAAATAAATAAATAAATTGGCTACCGTGTCTCACAAACTATGTGTAATATACATACATATACAATACAATACAACTAAAAATTTATAGCGCGCTTTAACAAGACAAGTCTTCCACGAGATATAGGCGAATGTATAATTTTGACGAATGGGACTTTGCATGAATAAAGTCTTTTGAAGTTGTTCATCGAATCGTTTACAGCGATAAGCTGCAGCCTGTTATGATTTTGCAACGATTCCTTTGGGATAACCGACGTTGTGGAGATTCGCAGAATCGATATGAAACCTTACGCTCGGCATCGTATATAACGATAGGAGACATTGAAGGAATGCAGCATTAGACTTGGTGACGTTTACGAACATTAAACGAAGACAGTGATGCGAAATAAAACGCCTGATAATCTAAACATCAGCATCACAACCATCATCAGCAGGACCAGCATCTTCATCATCAGCAGCATGAGCTGTGTGTGTGTGTGTGTGTGTGTGTGTGTGTGTGTGTGTGTGTGTGTGTGTGTGTGTGTGTGTGTGTGTGTGTGCTTGTGTGTGTGTGCTTGTGTGTGCTTGTGTGTGCTTGTGTGTGCTTGTGTGTGCTTGTGTGTTTGTATTCAAAGAAGCATACATGAAACACCGTGGAAATTGCTTCTCTTTTCAGAGACTCAGAGTCAAAAAATAGGCTGCTAAATCACACTAGCACCACTGAGGGGGTTGAAAACGACCCCATGGGGTGTGCAATCAAGACTTAACTGTGGGATCCTAAGAAAGACTAGGGGTGGACCCCAACCCCCGACAATTCACACCCTGAGTTTGTCTATTACTCTATACAATGAATCTTAATTGTTGCCCGGATTCAGTGTGTGCACTTCTGAACTTTGTAAAAAATCATCATCAAATCAGAGTTGTGTTTTTATTGTAATGGATGTATATATGCATGTATATAATGTTCGTTCGTTCGTTCGTAGGTATGTATGTACATATGTATGTAAATATGTATGTATAATTTTGCATATGTGTATGTAAATATGTATGTATGTATGTATGTATGTATGTATGTATGTATGTATGTATGTATGTATGTATGTATACACACATACATAACATAAATACATGCACACGTGACATATATATATATATTATTATACATTAGGGTGGTCCAGAAAAATAAAGTTCAACCTAGAAACCAGGCCACCCTATCAGTTTTTTAGACCTGTCAATAGTATTATTGAGACAAAATTTCAGCTTCCTATTCCAACTGGAAGGTGGTGCTCAATGACAAATAAATATTACCATATAGTAGTATTTACTGTAAATCTCGATGCTGTATAACTTGGTCAACATTTATCATGGAGATGAGCTTGAAATAGTTTTTGTTGCGTTATCAGACTTACTTACTTGCTGGTACTTGAAACAAAAAAGTGTACAGTTCTTGTTGAACGTCATGGTGCCTACTTCCTGTGTTTTGGGCTGACATGTTTTCAGAAGTGAATTTTTACATTACAATTGCTGCAGCGCTTGGCTGTGATCCTTCTGCCCTGCCACTTTGCACCATCCACAGAGTGCACAAGAAAGCCATATAGAGCATGCTGAAGCTGTAAGATCTGAATTTGTACCAGATTAGCCACTGGTACTACACTGGGTTGGGTAAAGCCTGCCTAAGATCTTTGGAGCAGGAAATGTCAACCGCCTGCCAGTGCTGGTTTCAGGTGATGGTGTGAATAAACTCCTCTTTGTTCCCAAATTAGCCTTTGGGACAGGATGCAATGAATTCATGGTCGTTCATATTCTTCTGAAGTTGTGAAAACTCACAGTTGACAAGGTTCAAGCCTTGAGCTTTGATACAATGTCTGTCAACACTGGGCATTTCAACGGATTGTGTGTTCTGCTGGAAGACCAATAAGCTGAGAGCTCATGTGGTTGGCCTGCCGTCATCATGTAATGGAATTGATTTTAGCCAAAGTATTCACCTTGTGCTGCAGTCCAATCTTCAAGGGATTTAAAGCTACTGGGAAGGTGTGACACGTGTCAACTTCCGAGGACTGGAAGTCATATCCGGCACTGCAGCCCCCCCCTCCATGAAACAGCGTCAGTTTTCTCAAGGAGTTTGCTGAAAAAAGTCAGATTCAGAGATCAGAGACAACTACCAAGAGCTCATTGAGCTGACAATGGTTGTCCTTGGAAGTCAGTCTTCAATAATTCACTGGAGAGCCCTGGGCCAATTCACCATGCACATTGGATGGCCAAGTTACTGTATGCAATCAAAATCTATCTTTTTTCTAGATCAGATTCATTGATTTTTGAAGTTTGGTGCCCTGTTTTACGCAAAGGCATGGACAAAGGCCCCAGTTGCTGCTGAAGCTCCAGAACAAGATCTGTCACTTTGGATTGGTCTAGGACAATATGAGTCTATTGACTGTGAGGTTAGCGTTGCTGCCAGGAAGGTCCTAGAAAACCACTTGTGGTCCTTTCAGACGAGGTTGTAGGTCTGGCACTGTTCTCAAACCAACTTCCTGTAAGAGATTAAGTGAAGATTGTCGACAGAATGACTCCAAAGCCTGGTGAAAGGAAGTGAGAAGTGACGCTAAGGTACTGAAGGAGGGTTTTTTGGGTGATTTTACAACCCAATGAGCACTAACACTACTGTCACACCTGAAGATGAGTTATTTTTTGTTACACTTCAACCAGAGAAATGGATCGAGAATGAGGATTATATGAAAGGTAGATAAATAATTCAGCAGTTGAGAGTGGTGAACGACACGGCTGAGAGGGTGTGAAGTTGTTCGAGGAATTCTACTGACTCATCACCAATGATGAAGAAGAAAAGCAGTTTCTTCTCCAAGTGGTCGAGGCAAATATGAAAGCTGTTCTCACTCACACAACAAAGAAGTTTGCTGTTGACGCAGTGCTTGCAAAGCCTTGCAATTTCTAGAGTCAAATACTGTAACGGGTGTTGAAATTATAAAACAAGAACAATCGCGAAAATCGACATTCGATATTCATGGACTGGACGATGTTTTTGACATTTTTGGACATTTCCAATTCATTAAACCTTCTGAAATTTTACAGTTCCATCTGTCTAACTGTTCTTGTATTTTATATATATATATATATATATATATATATATATATATATATATATATATATTGTCCAATTACATTAATATTTGATCTCTCTTGGAAAAAATGCATTTCTTTGCTCAACACAGTCATTTCTGCAATTAATGTCTATTTATCGGTATAATGACAAAGTAACATAGTCCGTGAGCATCGTCTTCCAGTTGGAATAGGGAGCTGAAATTTTGTCTCAATAATACTATTGATAGGTCTAAAAAAACTGAGAGGGTGGCCTGGTTTTAGCTTGAACTTTATTTTTACCATATATCTGTGAACCACCCTAATATACATACATGAACACATGCATGCATGCATGCACACATGCAACCACATAGATACATGCATGCATGCATACATACACACTAAGCATGCAGTGTTCTTGTGGCGTCGTCGATATGTGTATATGTTACAGGCAATTCGTAAAACCAGGGATTTTGTAAAATCCCTGAAATTTTTAGGTACTTTGTAAAATCCCTGATTCACTCAGGCACTTTACAAAATCTCTGAAAAAACCAGGGATTTTGTAAAATCCCTGAAATCAGAAGACGAAAATTTGACAGATTGCCTGAAATGAAAATGACAAACATAATCGATGTTTATTACGCAAACAAACCCTATTTTCAAGGGATCGACAGTTGAAGATGGTATTTTATTTTAAGTTTAGTTCTCATGTTGTACAACCAGGAATTTTGTAAAATGTCTGACAGTTTATTATGCAAAGAAGTCTTATTTTCAAATGATTACCATTTTTAGATGGTATTTTATTTTAAGTTAAGTTCTACATGAGTTTTTGTTGTCACAAGACATATTCGAATGGTTTCGACACTTGACTTTCCCTTTGAAAATTTTTAACTTTGAAGTTGCAAATTAATTCAAGTTGTTGATACATCACAAATTAATAAACAATCCGGCTCGACAACTTTACTTTCCCTTTGAAAAATTTGCAGCTATTTGTCTTGCAGCACTCAGTGGACTTTGAAATTGCAGGGTAATTGAAGTTGTTGATACTTCACAAGTTAGTAAACAATACGGCTCGACAACTGCACTTTCCGTTTGAAAACTTTGTCCCTATTTGTTTCGCAGAACTCATAGAACTTTGATTGTCTATTTACTTATAATTCTTTGATGTGCCGTCGCAACAATTAGAAGGTGACCGAATTATTTTCCGATTGGCTGAGATTAACTGTGGTCAGACGAGTACCCTTGATATAAATTAAAACCCAGCAAGAACTATTTATTTTCTGGTTATCCTTTGGTTAGGTCAGTTCTAAACAAAATGGATAGTGAGCATAATATGACAGAGGTAAAATTTATGGAACAGTTGCTTGTTATGATAAGAAAACAGCGCTGATGAAGAAGGAAACGTATTTCGATTTGATTGATGAGCTGAAAGAAGCGATGAAGGATACAACAACAAAGACCAACAGACAGTACTAGGCTACATCCTCAGTGTTGCCAGTGAGGTTTTTCAGATTTCCCCAGATTTCGTTCCAAAAAATCCCTAGATTTCCCCAGATTATATAAACACAATTTATGAGACATTATAACAATATTTAACAGTAACATACCTACTTACAGTTACATTAATAACAATATATATTCCTCAAATGAGTGGAATAAAATACACTGACTTGTTATTTTTTTAAATTGTCACTTGTCAAAGTTGTCGGCGAGTCGGCATCCAAGTCGACAACTTCTGTTTCGTTAAGATCATAGGCCTATGACTGCTTCACGGGACAGCCAGCGTGTTTTACATAGCATCAACGCTTTATGTTTCTGGGCCTAAACTACATCTCGTATTAACTGGAACTGGAGATTTCTTTATGAAAATTTCAAGACAAGGTGGTAGGCGGTTGCTGGCAACGTTTGTACAAAGTGTAAATGAATGACAGACAAATGTTAATTATTTCAAGCCGCTCAAAATGGGCAATGCTGTAACTGGATCACATAAGCAGCACTGCGCTTCGGTGACATTTTTTGAGCTATGGTGTCTAATACTTTGTGCACACAAAATGCATACATTCTCAATGCAAATTTTCAAAATGGTCAAATTTCCCCAGATTTGGCCAAAAAATCCCCAGATCCCCAGACGAAGGCCGAAATCCCCAGATCTAGGGAAAAATCCCCAGCTCTGGCAACATTGTACATCCTAAAACGGTTAGTGACATCAGATAACTGTATTGCGATCATTCCTACTGGTGGGAAGAACATAAATAATAAGAACATGCATAATAAACTTTCAGACATTTTACAAAATTTCTGGTTGTACAACATGAGAACTAAACTTAAAATAAAATACCATCTTAAACTGTCGATCCCTTGAAAATAGGGTTTGTTTGCGTAATAAACTTCGATTATGTTCGTCATTTTCATTTCAGGCAATCTGTCAAATTTTCGTCTTCTGATTTCAGGGATTTTACAAAATCCCTGGTTTTTTCAGGGATTTTGTAAAGTGCCTGAGTGAAACAGGGATTTTACAAAGTACCTAAAAATTTCAGGGATTTTACAAAATCCCTGGTTTTACGAATTGCCTGTAACATATACACGCCAGTCACTGCTATGTCTGTTTTCATTACAGAAGATAATGTATGAAGGACAACGGATCGGTCGTAGGTCGTGCCTCCTGATTTACAGCGTCATTTAGACGATGTCGGTGTAGACGCTGATAATTTCCCTGACGTACTGCGAAGATTTATGTACAGCGACAACTTAGACTCACATCCAGGCCTCGCGTAGGCTTCATATATACTGACTTATAGGCCTTCCATTTAGGCCTATTAAAGGTTGGTAGTAAACGGCTATCGAGGCTTCCAAGAAATTTATATCTAATCTTCAGCCAAGG
Organism: Allolobophora icterica; assembly: GCA_963556255.1. NCBI lineage: Eukaryota > Metazoa > Annelida > Clitellata > Crassiclitellata > Lumbricidae > Allolobophora > Allolobophora icterica. Next base: position 27,358,023 of record OY744614.1, read on the forward strand.
TGATTATACCCTGGTAAAACAGCTCACTCAGCTACAGTGGAGTGCGGAAGAGATAAAACCTCGAACGTAATGCTTTCTATACGTTAGAATCTACTTGTCAAGTTTTTTTCACAAAATAAGTACGCAGGTTGACATGGACAATACGCTACTGAAAAGAAGAGTATGCAAACTGGTACGCAGGTTGACCTGGACAATACGCAACTGAAAAGGTAGAGTAGGCTATCAAAACTATCGTAGGTATGCAAGCTGATGTGAATTAGTAGGCTACATAGGTCGTCTTGGAGAAGTCCGTTGAGTATCTATAAACTGACGGGGAAAAGGTATGCAAGCTGATGCGAAATAGTACTTCAGCCGGGGTTGGGTCGGGAGTGCTTGAAGAGGCGCTATATAAAGTCTCCATATGAATGAATGAATATCATGGAGAGTACGTTGGTTGAATTGGTAGTTAACTGACGTGCTAGAAAAAGTCGGTCGACCTGCATGGAAATGTGGGTTGGTACGAAAATTAAGATGATAGGCACATGCGAATGGACGGAACGAACAGATAAAGGGAGAAAACTCGAAATTTAGGTCCAGCAACCGAAGCACCAAGAACGGTTTTGGGTTTAGATAGGCCTCTATAGTCAACGAAAGGCAATCAGATGACCTTGTTGAATAGCGACAAGACTGATCACAAGTAATGGATTTTAAAATACTTTCCTTCTATAAACCATGCGCCCCGATATACAGGAATTTACTGAACAGGAAGCCAGTGCAGTGATTTAACACGGAGGTTATATGCTGTACAAGTAAGTATGTGATGATGATGATGATGATGACGATGATGATGATGACGATGATGGTGATGACGGTGATGATGATAATGATGATGACGATGACGATGATGATGATGACGACGATGACGATGATGATTATGATGATGATGATGATGATGATGATGATGATGATGATGATGATGATGATGATGATGATGATGATGATGACGATGACGATGACGATGACGAAGACGACGACGACGGTGATGATGATGATGATGATGATGGTGGTGGTGGTGACGATGATGATGATGGTGGTGGTGGTGACGATGATGATGATGATGATGATGATGATGATGATGATGATGATGATGATGATGATGATGATGATGATGATGATGATGATGATGATGATGATGATGATGATGATGATGATGATGATGATGATGATGATGATGATGATGATGATGATGATGATGATGATGAGAAACGCAGTTGCTATCTGGCGAATATGAAACGAAAGGGGTTATTTAGAAGAAGCGATATTACTTTATGATTATCCCACTTATGAGAATTAACCAATGCAGCAAAGTAAAACTTGCATATTTTTTGGTAGGAATTAAAGTCAACTGAGGAACATTGACTTACGGAACTGGAAAGGGAAACGCGTTCGTCGAAGAAAACATTTTGCAGTTGATTCTCCGTTGCTGTAGAACCATGGTTTTTCGACCCACATCATTGGATGACTTGGATTTTGCTCCACGACGCTTAGACGCATAAAATAGATACACAGTGGCCGGGAAAAAGACGATGTGCTCCAGACCGCAGATCCACGGCGTTAGCAACGACGTGCGGGGAGACGTCAATAGCTGCATAAGTCAAGCGACACCACGATCATCACCACCAGTGATGATGGCGACTATGACCACGACGATGATAAACGATACAACGACCAGTTACGAGGACCTCATCGAACACGACCTGATTCGCTACACCCTCATCGCCCTCCACGTCATCGGAATTACCATTTCAGTCGTCGGAAATGGTTTCCTGATCGGATACGTGTTCCTCCACGCTCGTGGTCGTTCTCGCCGTCCAGCGAACGCCACGGCCTACCTCATCCTCAACCTGGCGACCTGCGACCTCGTCAAGACCCTCATCCAAGAACCAATGCGACTCATCGACGTTGTTAAGCCGTACAGTAGCTTCCGCGACACGATGGAGTTCTGCAAGACGGCCGGCTTCACAGTCCTCTTCCTCGGATGCGTTGGCTTCCACACCATCGTCGCCATCAGTCAGGAGAGGCTTCTACTCATCTGCTACCCTCTGACGGCCAAGCGCTGGCTGACACGCGCCACCATGTGGAAGGTTCTAGTCGTCATCTGGGTAGTCGCTTTCTGTAGCGCCCTACCCTTTCCCGTACTGTTTTCGTACCACGTCAGCTTGACGTTGCGTTCGAAGACGTACCGCTTCTGTACGATTAACCTGTTCGATCCGAATCTAGCGCAAGGGCGTCACTACTACTTCTTCATCTTCACGGCCTACTACGCACTTCCGGTGGTCATCGTGGCGGCCTCTTACATGAGAATATTTCACTCGCTAAACAGGAGCGACCACACGGGCGCATACGCGGGCGCCAGTGGTCGCCTCTTCAAGCACGAGGCGATCATGAGAATGCTCAAGCACCGCAAGTCGCTGGCCAAGATGATGGTAGCGATCGCAGTCTGCTTCGCGGTCTTCGAGGGTCCTTTGTTCTTCACGTTCCTCCATCTGAGCCTCGGAAAACGCATTTCAAGGAATGTCATCTTTCTGAAGATGATCATCGAGTGGCTTCCCATGCTCAGCTCCATCGTCAATCCTGTCATCTATTCGACGCGCGTTAAGACCTTTCGACGTAGTCTTGCCAGCGGCAGCAGTGGGTCGACGTCGACCTTCTACGGGGGCGGCGACGGTGCCAATAGGTACGGCACTGAGGGCGTATCGCTGTCCCCTTCATGGAGGCGGTCCAACACCGGACCCCGCGGCGTACGTTTAAAGCCCCGACCAACGCCCGTCATGACCCAGCCGCTTGTCATGGACAGCGAGGTCCTCCAGGGAACCGTCGTCTTCAATTCGATGCTCGAGAACGAAGACCATATGGCGGAGGAGGAGGACGACGAGCCACTACAAGGTCCGTGCAGTTCAGGTTGTCAAGGAAGTGACGAGGTCCCTCTGGCTCGACTGTGATCGACTACTACAAATGGAAGCCACTGCGGTTCAGGTTGCCAAGGAACTGACCCTCTGGCTCGACTATGATCGACTACTACAATTGGAAGCCACTGCGGTTCAGGCTCTCAAGTAGCTGACGAGGTCCCTCTGGCTCGACTATGATCGACTACTACAATTGGAAGCCACTGCGACTATTGCAAGGCCAGTGCAGTTAAGAGACTGAATTCAATAGAGGCGACATACCCAGTAAAAACCTTGAAAACTGAGACTACCGTGTTGCATAGGGTATACGCTTAGAAATTTCCTACTCTTAAGCCACCCAGTTCCTGGACACGAGGCCAGTAAGTCGCAAGAATTACCGTTTACTCCCCAATTTGACTGCTTGGTGACAGAGATTAATGTGAACAGTTCGACCAGGGCCGTTATACTGAGTCGGCTGAGCAGGCTCAGACCCGTCATTGCTGGATTGCAGTCCGAGAGGAATGAATCACTGTGACGTCCAACATATCCAGTATGTATATATGTACATATGTATGTATTCAACATATCCAGTATGTACGTATGTATCCAGTGGCGGCGATCTTGTTTGACAGGTGGGGGAACACTTTCGAAATGATCTGGTCAAAAAAGAGTTGTGAACTTAACTGGTCAAAAAAGAGGTCAAAAAAAATTTTTTCGCGATCATGCGCGACAAATTTTTTTGACCTTTTTTGGTGTTTCTTGAACTTTCTTCAAAAGTTGGGGGCAAATGCATGGTGTGTCCCCCCCACTCTGAAAGGTGGGGGTCTTGTCCCACTCGACCCCCCGGGATCGCCGCCCATGTTTGTATCTGAACACTTATACACCGCGTTTGGAGAACCTTACATACAGGCGCTGTAGTGAGGACTGTTGAGGGATATGCTTCAACTAGTCCACGAGTTGTTTGACCTATGGCAAGCCAAAAGCAAATCAAGTGACAAAGATATACTCCACCGAATACCGACGAGAGTACGAGAACACATTCTGCGACACAAGGAAATTAGGAATCGATCGATAATTCCAGCGAATTCTACTGGAATCGCATGAGCAAGAAACGTCACGAAAGACTCTATTTATGGCTTAATTAAATGGGACCAAAATGACTGAACCGAAGTCTGCGTAATCATTACCCGATGCACAGACTTCGCTGATAGAGGTTTTGGTCGATGGGCGGGGTAGTGGGTGGGTGAGGCAGCGGTTATTTGTCCGTAGACCGACGCTGGTTGTCTCAATAACAAATTTGCAAACAAGACAGCACCGCTAGGGTGAACGATAATTGAAGAACTGTCACGCCAGGGATCGCAAGACAAACATACGTCCATCCATCTACTAAAACATACATGTAGTCTGTGCAAATTCATACATGCATATATATACATATATACGTGCATACATACAGACGCGCACACATACAGACAAGCAGACAGACAAGTGTTGTCTCTCGCTATATCAGACAGCAAAGCTACGAGACCAAATCACCGAGACATAAAGAATGGTTGAGCCACAGAGGAATGCTGCACTCCGTCCCTCCAAACCCCTCCTCCTCCTTCTCCCACCCCTTTCCACCTACATCGAACATGTGTTGATGGAAAATGTCAGGAAGAGGTTATCTGCTTCTAAATACCGCACATCTGCTCTGCAATTGGCGAGATGTCTATAAACTAGGCACCTCATCCGAAAGTAATCCGACTTCAGAAAGGGACATATTATAGCTGAGACGGCCCTACTGAGACTCATCTCGGACAGACGCGACAATAATTCTGGCCGTGTCACGCTGCACGCTCTACTGGTCGTAAACGCGCGCTTTTGACACTATCATAAAATTTCCATCAAGCACATTACTTCTTTAGAATGAGTGGACGACATCTAAAATGGCTGCTCTGCTTCCCAGATGGACGGACAATAATAGTAGCAATCTTTTCGGACCGCACGAGTTGGACGCCATTGCCTCTCAAAGTCCCCCTCAAGGCTTAATTAGTACTCGGGCCCCTTCTTTGCATCCTCTATTCGGCTCATTTTATTCAACTCATGGCACTCCTCTGATGCACACGCAGGCGTATCTTTTACAAGGGCCACTGCGTTGAAGTCCAGAAGTGGATGTCGTCTAAGCGACCGCAGTTGAATCCGACTACAAAGTCTGTGTGGTAGGGCTGTCAATCATCGACAAAAGCACGATAGGCCTACAGTTGCAATTTCATGATTGGAATCAACAACTCGTCGTCCACAGCCCGTGTGTGCTTTGTAATTGTAATCTGACTTATAAAGCGACACTTCACAACTGAACTCATCAGTGACACTCTCGACATGAACCAGTGAAATCACTGTCTAATAATACAGACTTCAGACGCTTGCGAAACTGTGGAAGGGACAAACTGAGGAGCTCGATAAGATGATTCCAGCGGGTGGGCCCAACATAGGCAAAGCTTCTGGACTGAGCTGTAGCAGTAGGCCCCATGCATACTAAAGACAGGAGTCCACGGGCAGCCAACTGACGAATTCAACGACCCGGGAAAGAGGAAACCGATACGCCGAAGTCCCTATGGATATGATGGTATTTCTGGACGGAGACTTATCGATGGCGGATAACGAGAACTCCCATGGGCGGCGATCTTGGGGTGGGGGGGTCCGAGGGGGACAAGACCCCGCACCTTTTAGAGTGGGGGGATAACCATACATTTGCCCCCTGAAATTTGGAAGAAACACCCAAAAAAAGGTCATCAAATTTTTATCGCGCGCGAGCGCGGAAAAAATTTTCTTAGAATGAATTTTATTGCGTGAGCGAAAAAAAATTTTGTTTACCTCTTTTTACCAGTTCAGGTCAAAACTCTTTTTGACCAGATCATTTCTAAAGTGTCCCCCCACCTGTCAAACAAGATCGCCGCCACTGAGAACTCCTCTTCTAGTTGCGCCTGATAAAAATCAAACGGTGCTACCGGTATCTGTTATTCGACGCTGCATGGCAGGGATTGTTTTAACGTGCAGTCATACACAAAATGTGCACGATGCAAGGCTGTTAACCGCTGTTTGCGCATGAAATGAATTGTAATTCATAATTATTTGACTTTTATGCGTTCTAGTGCTCGCCATGCGCAGCTATCAATTTTTCTTAAAACAAGCCCTGCTGCATGGCCCTGTTTCATCCATCTCAATGTGCCTGGATTATTGCAATTCAATGCTTGCGGGCCTACCAGGCTTCCGTTATCGCCAGCTCCAATCCATTCTAAACTTTGCCGCCCGAATCGCAACCAAGAAGCCAAAATATCCGTATATATAGGCCTATGTTTGGCTGCCTTTCGTACATCATGTATCGTTATTCAGGTATCCCTATTTAGCGGAATTTTCATCCCTTCTGGGCCCCATTTTCAAACTGTCTTAAAAAGAACTTCTTCAGATCAGCTAGACAGCCATGTCAGCAGAACTTTCGCAAAGTACTAAAAAGGCGCTATATTAAGTGTCTTGACACACACAGACAGACAAACAGACAAAAAAAAGATAGACAGACAGACAGACAAACAGACAGAAAGATAAAAAGACAGATAGATAGACAGACAGAAAAACAAACAGACAGAAAGACAGACATACAGACGGACAGAAAGAAATACAGACAGACAGAAAAACACAGACAGAACCTCTAGTTTGCCGCTATAGCTGAATTTTGTCAATTAAAAGACTGAACACAATAATAACATCAATGTGTGGTCAACATTCTAATAAATATACACAGACGTACGTACAGAAATCCAACAAAGAAAATCATACACAAACAAATAGGCCTATGTATATACATATATATAATATATATATATATGTATATACGTGTGTATATATGCACATTCAGTGTATATAGGCGTACATGTATGTATCTACTAAACGTTCAATGCAAGCACAAATATACATACGTAACGCATAACAAATCTAAAACGCAGCAACATGCAGACAAAAATCTAACTGGCTCTTCCATAATATCCCCACCGACACCGACATTCTTTGGGCCCACTGCTGGCCCATTCTGTGCCACCGATGGCCAACCATGATGCGCCCAATGAAAGTGGACCCACCTGGGAGGCACTGTTTTAAAAGTAAAACCCAAACCTCTCTCTGTCAAGAGACCTGCAATAATTACATGAAGTTGCTGGAACACACATAAAATTTAGCTGAACATTGTGCTCATAATTAAGCAACACTAGCGCAGAACATTAGAGCATTGTTGAAATACCGTGGTGCACCTGAAATTGTGCTTGTCTGAACACATCTAATCGAATAATTCTGCCTTTAAGTGGGCTGCAGTCAATGCTGGGCAGCTGCCACGCCCAAGGGAACCTGCTCCCTTGCATGCAAAGAAACCATTGCAGCTGAATAATCAACTAACCTTTGGAGTCGTGCAAGTAAGCATGGCAACACAGTGTAATGTAACGTCTACCAAGCGAGTATTATTATTACAACAAAGCTCATGACGACGATGATGATGATGCAAGGCGGACATCTACATGGCATTCTAGGGAGACTTTGTTCGAGTTTTAGCTGCTCATTTTGTTACTGTGTCTCTTGTTGCTCTTGCATTTATGTAATTGTTACTCATTGCGATAAAGTGATGACAATGGTGATGTCTATATTGGTGAAGCAGTTAAGCGTGACAATAATGTTGATATTAAGTGGGTTGCAATCAGTGCTGTTGACAATGGTATTTGTTAAAAACCTGTACTCTTTAATTGGCAAGATAAGCTGTGTACAGCGAAGGATGGAAAGAGGACTAAAGGCAGGCAGGAAAGAAAGAAATGACTGAATGAAGGAACAAAAGCATGGATAAAGAAAGGAAATATGGAAATGCTGGAATGAAGGAAGGCAGAAAGGAACTACGAAAGGAATGAATGAACAGCGGAAGGAATGAAGGAAGGCAGAAAGGAACCAAGAAAGGAATGAATGAACAAAGGAAGGAATGAAGGAAGGCAGAAAGGAACTAAGAAAGGAATGAATGAACAAAGGAAGGAATGAAGGAAGGCAGAAAGGAACTAAGAAAGGAATGAATGAACAAAGGAAGGAATGAAGGAAGGCAGAAAGGAACTAAGAAAGGAATGAATGAACAAAGGAAGGAATGAAGGAAGGCAGAAAGAAACTAAGAAAGGAATGAATGAATAAAGGAAGGAAGGCAGAAAGGAACTAAGAAAGGAATGAATGGACAAAGGAATGAAGGAAGGCAGAAAGAAACTAAGAAAGGAATGAATGAATAAAGGAAGGCAGAAAGGAACTAAGAAAGGAATGAATGAATAAAGGGAGGAATGAAGGAAGGCAGAAAGGAACTAAGAAAGGAATGAATGAATAAAGGAAGGCAGAAAGGAACTAAGAAAGGAATGAATGGACAAAGGAATGAAGGAAGGCAGAAAGAAACTAAGAAAGGAATGAATGAATAAAGGAAGGCAGAAAGGAACTAAGAAAGGAATGAATGAATAAAGGGAGGAATGAAGGAAGGCAGAAAGGAACTAAGAAAGGAATGAATGAATAAAGGGAGGAATGAAGGAAGGCAGAAAGGAACTAAGAAAGGAATGAATGGACAAAGGAATGAAGGAAGGCAGAAAGAAACTAAGAAAGGAATGAATGAATAAAGGAAGGCAGAAAGGAACTAAGAAAGGAATGAATGAATAAAGGGAGGAATGAAGGAAGGCAGAAAGAAACTAAGAAAGGAATGAATGAATAAAGGAAGGCAGAAAGGAACTAAGAAAGGAATGAATGAATAAAGGGAGGAATGAAGGAAGGCAGAAAGGAACTAAGAAAGGAATGAATGAATAAAGGAAGGCAGAAAGGAACTAAGAAAGGAATGAATGGACAAAGGAATGAAGGAAGGCAGAAAGAAACTAAGAAAGGAATGAATGAATAAAGGAAGGCAGAAAGGAACTAAGAAAGGAATGAATGAATAAAGGGAGGAATGAAGGAAGGCAGAAAGGAACTAAGAAAGGAATGAATGGACAAAGGAATGAAGGAAGGCAGAAAGGAACTAAGAAAGGAATGAATGAACAAAGGAAGGAATGAAGGAAGGCAGGGAGGATAGAAACAAGGAAGGATATAAGGAAAGAAGGCATACAGAAAGGAAGGAAATAAAGGATAAATGAAGGAATAAATGAATGTATGATGGAGGAAGTAACGAAGAAAGGTTTAATTAGTGATGGAAAAACAATACCAAAACCAAGAATAGAGAAGGTTTCATTTACAAATGAAAGCAACATGAGATCAATGAAGGTGAAATACTGCAGCAATGCGAAGACTCTCAAATGCTCGCTCAAATGCTCGACCAGACGCAGGACCTTGCAAGGCATCAAGAAAAAACTATAATTACACGACAAGAAACGACAACCAGTGATATCAATTCAAAACAGTTCCGAGTAACATTGATATAGCTCATTTGCTCAATGAAAACGAGTTAATTTCTGATGCACGCTTCATCTCTCCCTCAATGAGCGAGCGACCCGGAGAAAAAACTGTTGAGCCGATACGGAATTTAACTGAAATGTTGCTGCACTCTCGAACACAATCCATGCGCTAACAAATACCAATTACACCAAACCTTCCTTAAGACGCGTTATAATGCCAGGCTTACTATAGCACGGTCTGATGTACGAATTCTGATATGAACTGAAACTTCTGACAACAGAATCTCTCTGTGTCATGACAGGAGTTCAAAGCAGATATCCCACCCTTTCTACTCTCCACCTCGCTACTCCCCTTCCCTCCCTGAATGTAAATGAGTTTTTTGGATGACTAAATCTGTCCAAGAAGTTACACCCAGCTCTTTTACACAGTTAACTGATAAAAATGTTGCAGGTGATTAACCAATAACCAGCCTAGCACACAAATTATTGGTAGTGCTCAAGTCACCCTCGTCTGTGAATTATATTGATGAGAACACTGTGGTGGGTGGTTCAACCTACACACAAGCCAAGCACCCACACTATTGGGAGTTCTAAAGCCATAGTTGCCTCACACAACAGGCTAATCGTATGTAGGCCCCACGGCTCCCAAATGCGATAAGGAAGATCTGGTGTACTGAATGCATAAAACAGAAGCACGTTAAAGTGACGTTAATAACATACAATCCATACTTTACACAACTCACAACTACACTGGAAGATTGTTATAGTCACCGACATCAAAAACTATACAGTACCGAAAAAATGACACACCATAGTGCCTGCCTTTCTAGCTACGAATAGCACATTAACTCAAAAGCATTTAGCAAGGCTTGCTAACAGCAACTCAACGGCTGACCAAGTTTTTGCTCAGCCGCTGAGTTGCAAGACCTTTCAGATGAGTAAGAGTTCACGTGTCATGACGTCATTTCCCCTCTCTTATTGTCATGAAAACCCCAGAATTTCAAAAATAAATACTAATTTCATACTGTCAAATTTTAGGTCACACCTGAATAGTAAAGATGTCAAATTCACCCAAAAGATCTGGGACTATATAAAAACAGCAATGCTAAAATTCCGGTCGCACTCAGCAGCCGATGTTTTGAAAATGCTCTAAAGAAAAGCTACCAAATCAAACATCGATGAAATTGCAAGGTGGGTTAGAATTGCTTCATCGAGTACTCTCAAAGCAGATATTCTCAGACACTACTGGACCCTAATATACTATTTCATAAACACAGACAATAAAGTATTGCAAAGAAACTAACAAAGCATTAGAAAATAAAAACGACATCCAAAGACAAGATTATTTGCAAAAAAACTTAATAACATGACAGACAACAGTCCGTTTCTCATATCTATGATGTTCACATATCATTATTTTTAATCAGTCACTTAATTAATTAACTTTTAATCAGTAACTTCACTTGTGCCGGTGCCAATTGTGCACAAAAACCACGCAGTAAAAATATATTTTCATGAAAACATATTTTAGTTCAAGCTAATGAAGAACTTAAGACATTGCAAGGGTCACAAAAACGAGATCTTATAGTCATGTCAGCACAACTGCTATATGAATGCTCATGCTATCCTCTGTAGCAATCAAACGGGTAGAACTGTAACTGTTCAAGTAACATTGTCAGTTCAGTCGATACTAGGACTCTTAAAATTAGGACAATGCAACTAAACTCCTCGTTGCCATATTGTTAGTTCTATCACCTGCTTCACTAAGGAAACGACGATTTATCTTGAGATAGAGAAGCTTCTTCGTCTTTTTGATCAATCGATATGTTTATGCTCAATTTGTGAAAGGGGTTTAACACCCCTTGTATTTAACAGGCAAAAAATTCTAAACTAAAAGCAGGCTGCCTCAGTCGGGTACAACACAAGCGAACTGTCACTGGACCAAGTAAGTTATCTGACCATTTGCAACCATCACACCAGATTGGTTCGTAAAGTGGCCCCTTAATAAGCCACCCACTGCTTAAAGTTCAGTCGTTAGTAAACTTTGAAAATCCCTGAATTGCCAAAGAATTTAACTTACTACCGAAAAACATTCAGTTTGACTCAATAGCACCCTTAATTCGTGACAAGCTTATGCAAATGAACTGCACTTCCAGTTGCAAACAAAAGCAACAATTCCTAAATATCCTGTGGTTGATCGGCCACACCGTCTTCCAACAAACAAATATAGTCGTTGGGTAATTATACTACAAAGCGAACAGCACAATGTAATGTATAAGACATTTTACAGTAACATCATCACTGATCTGTAATACACTTGTCACCAGAGGTCTGGTTTGAAGTTTCTTTCAGCCTAAGCACAAACACATCGATTTCTCTGTAAGCATTACTGGCTCGAATAAAGAAGAGCAGCACCTCAAGCTAACCAAGAAGCAGCCATGGGTATGAAACGTTAGCAGCTTCATTTTTCTTAGCCTTCACATATGCGAGTGGGTGGCCAGTCCTCTCCCTTGCCGTCTCATCTTCTCATGGACAGTCCAGCACTAGACTATCGCGCACCCAACTGGCTCTCTCCCTTGCCGTCTCATCTTCTCATGGACAGTCCAGCACTAGACTATCGCGCACCCAACTGGCTCTCTCCCTTGCCGTCTCATCTTCTCATGGACAGTCCAGCACTAGACTATCGCGCACCCAACTGGCTCTCTCCCTTGCCGTCTCATCTTCTCATGGACAGTCCAGCACTAGACTATCGCGCACCCAACTGGCTCTCTCCCTTGCCGTCTCATCTTCTCATGGACAGTCCAGCACTAGACTATCGCGCACCCAACTGGCTCGAACAGTGCATAGTCAATTTCATATCAGACACCAGGATTCAAATCCCTAACAAAAACGAAAGGCAAATGCATTCACAATCTGCCACCGTTTTGACAACTGATTTGTTAAGCCTCTCAATCACCCAAAGAATATACACCAAGAGAAGTCAGACCCTACGCATGTATGCACGCATGCCCCTGAACCAACGTCCACTCAGCGCACATAGCAGCTGGCAGCAAAAAACATCTCTAGCTTACTTTGAAAACCTCTGACCGAAAGTTTTTATCTAAAAATTTTCGCTCAAGTATTCAAAGAAAACAGAAGCTTACGAAGCCAAAGCGACACTTGCCCAAAATCCTGCGACAGATATGTGTAATCGTTACTCTACAAAATCCAATAATTAATAATAAACCTTGGTATTCATCCAATTAATTCCAAAATTTCTTTTCCTAGCTTTCAAGTGAGGAGGCCATAATTTTGCACTTCCAAATAAATAGTACCCTTGTACACAACACCCGAGAAACAAGGAATTAAGGCTTCAACAACGGACAACGACAACAACTACAACACTCACTCCTCATAAAACTCACACGTAACGTAAAGTACGCTGAAGGCTCCTTACAACACGTTCTTCATTATAACATAAATATAGGTAGAACACGGTCTGGACAATGATCCCAAAATTAATTCAGCCATTGAATTCAAATTCGTTGTTACATGACCTCGTTAAACAGGTGATTTTCTATATTGCTCCCACAGACATTATGATGAGTTTCTTGATTATTGTGATACATAATTAGACAGCACCTCTTCAAGGTGTCTGAAGTGCTCCCAGCACAGCCCCAAAGAAGTCTTTCATTTGGGCAAGGAAGCTCAATTAGTTTTTACTAAAAATGCAGAGATCAAGAAGCAAAGGAGAGAAAAAGAACCACAAAGTAAGTTTACGCTCAACTATGGCTTCCAAACGTAGCACTATATGGAAGGTTTGGTGCACTGAATGTTCAAAACAGAACACACCGTAAATGATCCTCAACTAAGCTGGAGGATTATAATAGTCTGCAGCAAGAAAACCGGCACAATACTCAACAGGAGACAAGCTAGGACCTGCCTTCCTAGTCCTCGAAAGCACATCTACTCAAAATCATTCAAACTGCACCACTGGCTACTCAAACATTCATATACTGCCATGAGTACTGCTCGAGTTCTCATAAAGAATTGAAGTCGACATAGGAATTAAGTTGCCAATTTTGATTTTTGTTATTACCTGGGGTACATATTTTTGATTTGACTATAATATGCTATTGTAGTAATGGTTGTCCACTAATGATTTTAGTCTGACATGAAGAAAATGTTCATGGCATTCAAGGACTCTATTACGTAAGAAGAAAAATTGTAATCGTGCACTTGATGAAAACGTCTTGGGAACTCGGAACTCCACTGTGGTATAGAAATTAGAAATGTACCGGTTAAACCTTTTATTAATTCATCCTTGTTTAGTAAATTATCGAATACAAAGTCATATCATGTGAGAAGATTACATACACAACTGTCTTTTATTTATCCATCTTTCTTATCAAATTCATACCCAAGTGGACTGATAATAACAGCGGGAAATCGACGTATGGGAAGACCAAAGCATATGCAACTTATGATTTCATGTCTTATCCATGCAGAAAACCGATATGATTACGAAACTAAGCATGCAACCGGTTTAGAAATCAAGGCCCTGTCTACAACGGAACATTTCTGGAAGCTACACTGTATTAAGACACACAAGCACGTTCGACAACAAACTAATTTCTTCACACAGTACAGCAGCATCACGAGAAACGAGTAACAACACAAATCTTCTCCAAACATTTTTTCATAGTGCTAGAAAACTCGGAGCTGATCAGCAAATGATCCCAATCACCCCCACAAATTTTCCTAAGTCTGTTTCTCGCAGGCGACGATGACAAAGAAACCTACTAATTACACTACAAAAAGATCCATTTAATTTACAGTTACGCTTAAAAAATGAACGATTACTCAAAAACTTAAATAACGAAGCATCTACAAGCAGCCAAGAATCGTGCATCGGCAAATGCTACTATCAAAGACTACGAGAAACACTCACAGCAAAGGGGACAACACAGTTCCCCTTTGCTTTCAACCTTAATCCTCACCGACTGCCATAGCTGACACACAAAACCATAAATAAGATAAATAGACATACTATATGACTAGGTATGAATCCAATATGTCTGCCTAAAATGCCACCATGTTCCAAGACTCCTGATTAGAATCCACTGACGGGCTTCGAAAAGTTTGTCAGACGCAAATGTGTTATCCCTGACAATCGAAGATGAGTCGGGTTAGGATTTTTACAAGCTTTTAAATTAAATAAGAAAATAACCTAAAGGACAAAACTTGCATAAGCAAAGTTTCCAGATATATTGACAATTGAATTAAGTCATAATCAGTTAAGTTTTGATTTTTCCTAAGAGACCAAAAAACCTTCCGATTTAAAGAAACATATTATGTTTTATTCAGCCATCTTTAAACAATAACAGTTGTCTAACGGCCTCTTTATATCTGTTACTAGGTCTGAAGCATATGCAGTGCAGCAAGCACATCCCAAACAGTAGGTATCTGCAACAACATTAGGCATAAGCAACGACATTAGGCATATGCAGTGACATTAGGCATATGCGGTGATATTAAGCATATATGCATTGATTTTAGGCATAAGTGGTGACATTATGCATATGCAACAACAGTAGACATGCAGTGACGTTATTAGGCATGTGCAAATACCTTGGGCAAGAGCTGTTGACACAAAGAACATGTAAAAAACCCACAAGGCAGAATGCAAGCAGAGGTGCAAGGTACGTATACCAAAGCCAGTTTCTTGAGAGCCATTTACAATGGTCACAGTAGATTATTGTCTAAGTTAATTTAATAACAAGCTTGTGGAATATCAACTAAGGTACAATTCATCCAGGTCAACTGTGATCGACTAAATACGCAATTTCAAAAATATGCTGCATCAAAAACAAATTTAATTATTAAAAACAGAAATTATTGAAATCAGAAGCGACCTAGTCATATTTCATCACCTATAATTACAAAACCACAGCGCATCTCGAGGTCTCCCGCCCCGGGAGCGCTTCTGAATGGCTCTCCCGCTAGAAGCACTTTATAAATGTCCGAATACAATACAATATGTGACCAGCCATTACAAAATGAGTCTCTAAGCACTTATTGACTATTTTGAGTTATATATTCCACATTATTCTATGTTAAATTACCTTCAAAATGAGCTATTATTTATCAAAATCGACCAAGTGCTTGTTGAGTTATTAAATTTTTAAGCTTTCATCCTGTGCAATATAAAATGTCGGGAAATCAAGATTTTCTATTTATATTTGTTTACCCAGATCCAGTTTGGGGCTTACGAGAAAAGCACCTTATTGGTTAATTAAAGGTCATGTCGAAAAAATAATTTTTTCATGTCATAGAGCGAAGTCTAAGCTTTCCAATGATATATTACAACCATGATTTTATTCGCCAGGTGGCCATCGTCTAAAAACGTGAAATTCGTACAAAAATTATTTTTTTTATCTTATAGGTCACTAATTTTATATAAATAACACATTAAAAACAACAAAATAAATAAAGTTTTAATAGTTTTTTGGTGTATTATATAATGCAGATTCCGAAAATGTAAATATCACAAAATCAATAATTTGAATGCAAAACACCTTCAGAAGCGATTTGCAGCGTTTTGCTGTATGCGACTTCCGACTCATTTTGTAATGGCGGGTCACATATACAGTACAATCCAAGTCAATTTCATACATTAAAACTTGAATTTCTAACTTGCGATGCACCGATCTATGTCCAGTTTTTTTCAAATACAAAAGGCAACTTGCAAAAACGTCCACGTCAGCACACTGTAAGAAGAGATTCATCAAGGGACCCTGTGTGTTCCCACTGGCTCTGCTGCCACAAACTTCATTAAATTACCTAAAAATATTCCTAGTCTCCATAGTAGTATCGTAACACCAAACACGAAAATACCGGCACAACACAACAATCGCACACCACCAAGACACCAACAACACATCCCTAAATCTTCGTCGAACACTCTACAAAGAACGCTACTAAGTGGTACACTATACAGAAAACCCAAACTATCTACACAAAACATTTGCCACAACTCAACTCTCAAAAACGACCAACGATAGTTTCCGGATGTTTCACAGAACAACTGCAGCGTGAATTCAACCTAAGTCTCCGCAGTTAAAACCAACAAGTTTCCTAACCAGGGCGATCGCACACATTCACCGAGATCAACAATAACCCCCAACACCACAAATTCCACCCATCCGGACTTTATTAAGGGGAGAATTTACTCAGAACAAGTCTATCAGAGAACGGAGAAACGAACATGAGAACGGAACCCTCATGGCAGATATAAGCAGGCTATGGAGAATTGAAGGAATCACTAAACTAAATATTACAAAACTATTGCTGACAAATGAACTCTCAGGACAAAATCGTCCAGAAAAGAATCGGATGGTTTGGTCATGTGGAGAGAGTACCAGCTGACTGAATCCCACACAATGCACGACCTGCAAGATTAAAAGGAAGAGAAACAAAGGAAGAGCACGACTATGCTAGATGGACAGTAAAAACGAAGACATTTCAAGACTTGAACTAAAACACGAGAAAAGCGCTCGATCTAACAAATGAATGACATGAGGATGTAGAAAATGAACCCAATTCACTTCGCAGATGTCAAATGAAAGTCCATGTAACAACCATGTCCAGTTTAACATGTTCTATACAAGACCTCAGCATCAGAATTCATCTTCACATCCCCATATTACCATTATTTATAGTTTATATCGCCTCTAACATCAAATGACTGAACTAACAAATGAATGAAGAGCGGAGAATATTATTTTATTTGCACCCATCACTACCAACTGACATCAAGATCTGATGATAATGATATTAATAATGATGACGATGATAATAATGATGATGGGTTTGTCATACAGATCAAAAACTCCAGAGTTACAACATCCCTGAACATTTATAAACTGTCATTTACTCTTCGTCTGCACTTTCAACCCAACATCTACCCTGCCCTGATTTCTCCCCAAAAGCTCAAATGAAAAGACAAAAATAGGCAACTCCATCCCCAGTAACTACAGACTTCTTGCAAGACCACAACTTTCCCTGTAAGTAGACCTAGCAAGCTATTCTTCCGAAAGACCCAAACACGTGATAATTCCAACATCTCTTTGCGATCACCCTGTCACCAGTAGATTGCCAACAAACGCAGAAACAACATACGGGTCAACACAATCATAGAAAACATGCTGCTGAAATGAGAAAACGACAGAGTAGAAATACATTTAAAAGATCTTTCCTGCACGGCGCAACTGATGTGCATAACTTATGGTTTGCCAATCGTATTGCTTTTACCAGATCCACCTGAATAATCATCATCGCACATCCCAGACTGCAAAATTCAAGTTTCATTATACAGACATTTAAATTTGAAATTATTGTTTGATTTTTCATCGATGAACCAACCAGCTCAACTCTGAAACACAAATGATATTTCACGATACTTCAAATTCCCAAAAAATTTCCAAAGTACATCATTTCTTTTTACCTACCAACAAAGATTTTTCCCAAACTGCATATTGTGCCCTTTAAAATGAAACAATATTTATAGTACAATGCTAGGAATTATATTTTCATTTTAATTGCATTTTAGAAATGATACAATTCAGCAGTACCAAAACGTGTGCCAAAATTCAGACCTTGCTCGCAATACTTGCACCTGAGGTGTCCGAGTGCAACAAAGGACTTAATACATTTCATCAAAGAACTTTGTTCACTGAATATCTGTTTTCTAATCACAAC
Organism: Allolobophora icterica; assembly: GCA_963556255.1. Classification (NCBI taxonomy): domain Eukaryota; kingdom Metazoa; phylum Annelida; class Clitellata; order Crassiclitellata; family Lumbricidae; genus Allolobophora; species Allolobophora icterica. The sequence goes on from OY744614.1 coordinate 27,376,105, forward strand.
AAGTACAATATTCCTAAGTTATTCAACCAAGCGCATAAATACTTGCAAAATGGCGAACAAACAGACTACAGATTTGCAAAATAATACAGAACACCAAAAACGCAATCTGGTGGTGCTTTCAAGACATAACTAAATGAGGTAAAAGCAACAAAACAAGCTAAGACGAGCAACATAAAACGAGCTAATATCGAAAGCTGATAAAGACGTTAAATACAAAAGACGCGCAAAATTTACCTACTACTAAGCCCAAGAACTTAGGGAAGAGAGTCACAGAACTGAGGATGTAGAAAATGAACCCACTTCACTTTGCAGATCTCAAATGAAAGTCCGTGTAACAACCATGTCCATTTTAACATGTTCTATACAAGATCCCAAGCATCAGAATTCATCTTCACGTCCCAATAGGCTATTACCATTATTTATATTTTATATTGCCTCTATAAAATCATACAACACCCAAATACAACCATTGTAGGCCGAGGAAGTATGGTACACAGTGACAAGGTTCTTAGACTGCAAGTCACAACTTAACCAGCCACAAACTAATGTGGTAAATACAAGGAATTTAACCATTCAGATTACGATTTTAGCCTGGTTGAACACAACGATATCCTAACTGCCTTGGAGAAAACAAACAGAAATCCATTCAAGTAATTCAAATCCCGTAAGAGTTAATAACGTGCAAACCGTGATGTATGTAACACCTTCAACATTTCCTTCAACAACCAAAAAACTGACGTTTGGAATTATTACTATTACAATGTATTTATTTATTACGTGCCACTAACTAATGGCAAAACAACAATCAATGGAGCTGAGCAATTGCTCAAGGTCCCTACTCAGTAACCATCACAGAGGAGGCTTGAACCCATACTCTTCAATTGCAAGGCAAGCGCTCGAACTGCAGAATGAAATACGAAGAACGCAGAAGAAAAAGAATTATAGCCACTGAATACCAGGCATTTGTTTGTTCCACGGCAGAATTTAATAAGAAATAAATCTCAAAAGAGAACCAAAGTTGTTTTAGTTAAGTTTTTAAAGATCAGTCTCCAATCAACACAACCTCGTAACACACAAACGAGCTTTCTACTGGCCGGTAATAATTAACTGGCTTTGGCGAGTCTAACACTTAAAACTCGTGGTTGTTTTACATGAAAACGATATGACAAAACAACCACAGAATTGAGCAGTCGGACAACTCATAAATTTTTTTACAAAAACAAACACAACTGGTTTGAAAGTTGATTTTTCATGTTCATCTGATTAAGTCATACACAGTAGACCATTGTTTGCTCGACAAAAATTCATTAGCAGAACTTACAAATATCTGCTAAACCATTTTTATTTGCAGAGTAATAGGAAAATAACTCCTAAATTGATACCATGTTAGCAGCTGCAATTTGTATATCTAACACGCATCTTAGTTCATGCTTTTGCATTTTCCCAACTCAATATGTAAGTTAATGAGTAGTTTGGTTTATGAAATGCGACCCTCTTTTACATGTATTTCATCATTTTCAATTTTTGTTCGTGAGAATTTTCCATGTCATTACCAGTACGGGAATCCGTCCCATAAAATAAAATCAGAAAACATGTGCATAAAGTGAAGCTCCCAATACCTTTTAAGTTGCTTGTATTTGTATCATTGGCCTTTGTAAGAAAGACACACAGACTCTTTGTAAGCCTCGGACGTGCTCTATCCCCACCGTCTCAATTGTAGTAATAATCAAACAGCGTTACCAACACACATAACAAATAAAACTCAACTGGAGAAACTGCAGACAACGACTACAACATTTAAAACATCGAACGACTTCACATCGCAGATCTTCCTAACGCTGGCAGAGATGGCTTCGAGCGGGAGAATTTCCTAAAAGTCCGTGCATCTCATGGAAGAGATCTCACGCGCAGCTGATCCTTCGCGGTCACCATATAGAGCGTCTGATACAGGGACAGCACAGAACCCAATCCAGATGGAGAGAAATGTGCAGGTGGTGACACCTCGTTTGATTCGCATTGCCCCTCCTCGCTAGCCGGCGACGAAACGCCCGAACTGTAACCCTCGTGCTCCGAAAACTCCATGTTGTCGACATCAGGTGACTGAACGCTGACGTTGGACAAGATTTCGACGCCGGACTCGGATTCCGTCACTGCCGGAGAAAAAGCAGTCGCTTCGACATCCGATGGCTCTCCCTCCGATGTGCTGGTGCTGCCCTTCGACTTTGAATTTTTCCAAGGCACCTCCTCGTCCTCCTCCTCCTCGTGAATCTCGGAAATGCGGTTGAGAAAAGCGACGAGACCTATCTGTTGGTATTCGTGGACGCCGTTGTGGACTTGATGAAACGCGTTGCACTGGCGGAAAATGAATGGATTGAGCCAGATCGAGTTGGACAGCGGTGAATAGAAGATCACGCCACAGCACGTTTCATACCTGAATATCACGAAATGACATAACCTTGTAACGCTCTGCACACATATCCTTCAATTGTATTGTATCTTACAATTTATAAATGCCTCTCGCAGAATAACTATTCAGAGGTGTTCTCAGCACAGAAGCCCCGGGGAAACAGAAATGCCTGTAGGGAACGTAAGATCAATGAGGAAAAGCCAGACATTAGTCTGGCCCTGTGCAGAGGGGAAGGTCGTTCCAGGTAATGAGACCCACAATAGCAAACAGTGCACTGACATCGGCTAAAGAGGCATTCAGCTTAGCTTATTCTAAATCAAAATGTGCAAGTACTCGTGAATATTCAAATGTACTTTAAATAAACTCCACATCTATCTGTATAAACCACTGTCGCAAAGGTTTGAAAACACTGAACTTTGTAATAGAGCACTGTCAAGTTTCAGTTGTATAGCATTGTATTCAATGAGGACAAATGAATTACATACCAGACATGTATATCCTGATTACAGTTTTGATCAGAAAGAATTACAGGTCACAGAAAAATGGAATTACAGCTTGAGCTCTGTAGACGGAGATTAGTTAGATAGAATTAACTGAATTAACTTTTGGAACACCAAAATCAAGCACTCTGTCCAACTACCATCCAAACAAAGTTCTAGCAAATATCACTAACGCTTCAGTTTCCGGACGTCTGTCGAGTACATCTGATGGCACCTCGACACGCCTCCTGATCAACTCCAGCCACCGCACCACCTTTCGTGATACCGATGCAGTTGGATTTGCCCTGCCACTGGCCAAGGCCTCGTTTTGTTTCATGGCAGCCGCCTCTGCCGCCTTCCTTGCTGCTCTGGCAGCCAGTCTTCGAGCAACTACTCCAGGCACACGAAAAACGGCTCTCTTGATATCATCGCCATTGTTTGCTGCAAAAGTGAATTTATATGATATAACACACAATAACAAAAGGCACTTATTACCAAAATATATACCTACCGTAATAAATACCTATATATATTCTAGCAAATATTTATAAATATTTAATTATATATATTTATATGGGTATGTATTGAGGCACTTGACACAGTGCCCTCTAAACACCTCACAAAGCATTCCACAAATGTACCTAACTGACCTGAACAAGTGCATTTTATGACTGATTTAAAATGAATGCTGCACAGTCAAATGCAACATTTCACATAATCAACAGAAGACTCTTTGTAGAGGAAGGTCCAAAACAGGAGAGAGTGTATGAGACCAAGCTGCAGTGCGTCACTGTGGGGCAGCAGAACAAAACGGTCAAATACAATTCACCTTGGTCTGAGGTCTGCATCTAGTGCAGCCAGTATAACTTACATCCATGCTACCCAAGAAGATCTTTCAAGTTGGTGGGTTGTGACCGTCCTGTTCACACTGCAGCCGAATATCGTTCTACCCTACAGGCTAATGTCTATGAAGACTATGGCTATTTTTATTTAGAATTTGCAACAATTTATTGACTTAACATTAAAACATTTACAATGACTGATGTGGAATTCAACATGGTGACCTGTGCTTTGCATAGCTGCTGTTGTTCAGTTAGATGGAAGTATACACAAGACATGGTGGTGTAGCGGTATGTTCTGTCCTTGTAACCGGATGGTCACTGGTTCAAATCTACATCAAGCCACTGCGTAGCGACCTTGGACAAGTTGTTCACTCACAATTATCTGCGAGGTAAGCAAAGGGAAACCACCACACTCATCTCATCCCTGGATGGGATAAAGCCAAAAGGCCTGCCTTTGGGCAGAGAACTCATCATCATACATAAGACATTTTACAAGAACTTTACCGTATTCAAGCATTTACTTACAAGATGCCGACATAAGTTTTTCAGCAAGCTTCTTTTTTATTTTGTTCATATTCTTCGTCCCTGGACCCAGGCGACTATCGACCACCTACACAGAAAATACCAAATCGTGCATCATGAAAGAAATCAGATAATAGCTGGAAACCAAATAAATGTCAGTGTCAATTCTAAATTAAGCTGTCAGACTGCAAAAACTTCATAAATTTAGTCCCTGACATGCTTACAGTACCGCACAACATTTGCTGGCAGGTATCCAATGCTTAATATATTCCGCTGCACATATAATCACAGCATCACTCTAACACTGTCCAGAATTTAACTGACATTTAAATGCGTTAAAGAAGAATGCCAAAATGTGTTTCATATCTGTTGCTGTAGTTTCTGCTGTAATCAAACTTGTAAAATCAAAATGTTGTAGCAGTTGTTGTTGTCAGTACTGTGTCAAAGCTTAATGATTTTAATTGTTTCTTTGGTCCTTGAATTTCTGGAAACAGTCCTTTATCCAAAGAAAGGTTGGACAAACCAGTGTACAGTGTACACTCTGGTCTGATGCCGCTGCCTTGCACTTAGCTTTTCAGTATTACATACAGAAATTTTGCATTTTATAAGTATGACTGCAGCAGAAACTTCTTATAACAAGTTATATTATAAAAAATTTTATAAAACAAAATTAAGGACGTAGATCTCAATTTCATTCAACATTAACCCTCCAACGATGAGAGAGTTTTCCATACATTTTAGTACATGCTCGTCGTCAAAGTGTTAAAGAGTGAATTCATTATACGACAATCTCGTTCTAAGATGGTAACTGGTATGGCCCAAACACAGCATCTTATTGATTTTCCACTGTACTTACGTGACTAAAATTCATGTCGTCTGCCTCGTTCTTATCCTTCTTTGCACGGAAGCGTTTGATTATCAGAACACATGCGTTGCAGATCCTGCCACAGCGTTGGTTTCCATCAAGCAGGAAGCATTCTTCAAAATCCATCTCATACTCTTTACTACCAGCAAAGCGCGAACTTGACGACTTGCGTCTGCAGATGCAACAGCCGTCAGCGTTTCGATATTTCGGTCGCGAACCTGTTGCCATTGTCTTTAGAAAGAACACACAGACGTGATCATTAGTAAAATGCAAGAATATCACATCAGCAAACCCTGTTTTTATACCGCTTCGAGACAAGTAGGCAGAAAATTTGTACGAAAGCTTTTCATGCAGAACAAATTCATACACGTGAGAAAAGGTCTTCATCTTAAACTGCCAAAAAATATTCGTACACCCAACTTCTAAAAAGCGCTGGTGAACCATAAGAAGACATAATCAATGGATTTAAAATGCATAAACCGTAACTGCAACGTTAAACCAGACACAGGCCACTGGTGCAAAATAAATCTCGAGTTATTCTGTACACATTAAATAAAACAAAAACAAGCTCTTCATTGCCTTTGTCACGTTCTCAAAATGTGCTACATAAATATACACCAATTCTACGATGATGCTATATAAATTGCTCAATAAACATGCATACACAGGTATACATAAAACACACGTGTACATAGGTATATACATAACATACAAAACATGTCTATGTATAAACCGATATACCCCCCACACACACATATTTGAAGATGATTGAAAACAAGAAGGAATCAAATCTTTTCATAGTTCACAGCGAGAGTTCTGATAAGTTTCTCGGCAGGTGCCATGTAAATACCAGATGGTGCCTACAGCGAGATATGATGCTTAGCTAAAGCTCCAGATATCAGATTTAAAAACATCATAGCAAGAGCTCACAAGTTCACACTTTCCAGCTCAGAGCTTACAAAGCCAGACCGTGTATTAACTTTTTTGACAAGACTTGATCATTTCCTTATTTACAACAAAGACATCAAACCTTTAGGAGGAGTGCCACGCCACGAGCAAGTATTTGTTCGTGGACTGGCAGTGCTGAGCTTCTAACATAGGCCTACTGCGAGCGCACTTATTAGTTCTTTTCACACGCATAGACATCACAGGTTATTATATGCATAAACACATGCTGTTGGTGCCACACTCCCGGATGATGTGCAGGCACCAACTGCTTCTTGCGCATTCGACTGTCCTTCTCGAACAGCTATCCGCACTCAATTTATGACAAATACTGCAGGCGGTTAATTCGTTTGCCTGTCACCGTTGTGTTCAAAGTTCAACTCTTGGAGCTTAGCATGAAATTTACAACTTATGGGACATGGTGGTTGTGGCACATGGCAGCCCAATGCTTAGGACACTCCCCTTGTCAAATGGAGAGTATGGGTTCAAGCCTCCTACAATTACTCTGCTGTTTCATGCTGGCGATTCAACCAATATCTCAGAGATATGCCTCTGAGGAGAAGCGCTGAGAGAGGCATTTCGTGTTAAATGTGTATGTACTTTTATATGCATACTGCATACACATGCATGTATCTACAGTAGAGCACCTCTTAAATAGTTCATGAAGGTGCTGCATAAATCGTTATCTAACAGAGCTAACAGTGGATTACAATTTCTTCTCCAATGGATTATGATTTCTTCTCCAATGGATTATGATTTCTTCTCCAATGGATTATGATTTCTTCTCCAATGGATTATGATTTCTTCTCCAATGGATTATGATTTCTTCTCCAATGGATTATGATTTCTTCTCCAATGGATTATGATTTCTTCTCCAATGGATTATGATTTCTTCTCCGATGGATTAAGATTTCTTCTTCAATAGATTATGATTTTTTTTCAATGGATTGCGATTTCTTTGTCAATGGATTGCAATTTCTTACCATGGATTGCGATTTCTTCTCAAATGGATTACGATTTCTTCTCCGATGGATTATGATTTCTTCTCCAATGGATTCTGATTTTTTATTGTAATTTCACTCGAAAGCAACCATCGACTGGGCGTTAGTGCCTGATGGTGCTATATAAAGTCATCAGATTAGCTTAGCATGTTGAACAAAGTTGAGCGCATTTTGTATGTATTGCAACTGCTCCAAGACGAATCTTCAAACACAGAAGAAGGTAAGGGATAAGCAGTTGCCTTATCTTACCTCAACACAAAGGACTATGATAAACAACTGGCCAAAGGAAACACTAATATTTGTCACTACCCACTCAAAATTTCAGCCACATTAGTGTCTGTCATTAACAGTCATAGCTTCACGAAGTGCAAATCTAGTGCATGCAAGGAGATTGACCTCCACATCTTGATCAATATGCGCCTCCATCCAGCAGCCTTGTGCATCCAGGCGACCACAGATGCACAGGTCCAAGCAACAAGCATCGTCGTGGCAACAGCATCAGCAGCAGCAATGTCCCCTTGCAGTCACGAACGGGATCATCATTGTCTATCTTTACAGGCCTTTAATATCAAGTTATACGTCCATTGAAATTTAAAACCTAACAAACCGGATTACGAGAACTGTTTATATGTAAGTGCGTGATGTAAATTCTGATAAATGCATCTTTCCCTGCACACAGATGTTGTTAACAACAGGTTTGAATTACAACAGAGGGATATCTGCCATTCTACTAGCATGCTGCAGGGCTCATCAGGGTTCGCTTATATTATACTCCATCTCTACAGCAGTACCCTAAGCATGTGATTTTCTCAGCATACACAATCTGAACAAATGATCCTTTTAAAACAAACAGTATCCAAGCACACGATCCTTTTTAGCACATACAACTTCAACAACTGATCGTTCTGTAAGAAAACGCACTGAAGCACATCTTATCACATTGAACAATTATATGATATCCTACACATTGTTTCAACACATAGTACACTGTAACATGATCACTCCTCAGTATACTGGAAATCACATTTAATCCCTCTAACCTACAGTGCCCCTCGGGCCTCAGATCAGTGACGCTCTCGACCCGCATCAGTGCTGGCAGCACCAGTTGGCAAAAAGAAAGGTTTTCACCTATGTGTAATTGTGTATGCACCTGTGTATCTAGACACGTGTTGACCGAAGTGGTGTTATGGTTCATTAAGAACAAAGAGTTCACCTGTACGCAGACAATGCTCAGGTAGCGAGAAGCCCCAAGTGGCAGGCTCTCACACGTGCACAATGTCTCACACACAAAGACACTGTAGACAGAAAATCCAGCCAAAGGAGTATCATCTACAATAATATTGTTGGTTGACAAGCTATCTTCTTAAGGTCCTGTAATCTCACTTCATGTTGCCTAATCTCCTCTGTGATTGCCCCGATTTGGCTTCATAAAAGCTCAACCCAACAAAGACTGCCCCGATCTGGCTTTACAACAGCTCAACCCAACAAAGACTGCCCTGATCTGGCTTTACAACAGCTCAACCCAACAAAGACTGCCCCAATCTGACTTCACAACAGCTCAACGTAACAAAGCCCTCATGGGGACATGCTCAATCACCCTGCGCTTAGCTCACTTCAAAGAACCTGGCCTTAAAAAGTTGTTCGTGTCTCTTCGTAAACACGCAATCGAATACGCACCTCACTCGCAAAGGCGCAATGCGACATCGACACCGAGGCGGTCAGTGCTTCGCGGAAATAGATCAATAAAGTCGCTGGCGAAGTCGTAACACTAATCCGCGCGGCTTACACAGACCACAAGTAGACACTTGAATCGCACTACCAACCACGATTTATTCATCGGTTCTCGTTTACTGATTATGTCACCAGAACATGCCCCTCAACAAGGATTCACAAAATCGCTATAAAGTCATTTTCATAGCGACACAACAGCTTGCAGCTATTTTACGATGGCAGTTTCCCAGGAACAGTTTCATAGCATACCGCGTAGACTATGGTCTTTTCCAGGTATGCCCCGATTCCCTGGTTGTCCTTAAGGAAAGCCCCCATCGCACTGGAGCACATTTTTATGACTGAAAGTTCGTCTTTCATTCACCTCAATGTAGCCACCTGATGCGGTTTAGTGCATTCTCAGTGTACTTAGTCATACTAACCCAGGTTGCACTTTAATAATTTTCGTATTATAATGACAATAATAATCAATATTAATATAACTGCACCCTTCATTGTTTTCCTTTTACTGGCCAACCTGCTAAATTCTCTCCTGAAGACGAAAATAGATATACACTTTCGATTCAATTTGTACAGAAAAACAAACAATTAAAGTTACCGTAAACCGAAATCAGATCTTAAGAGCAAATTTTACGATGAAGGCTAAAATCCTTTGAAATGAAATTTCTCACATAAAGCACGCAAGCTCGTGACATCAAGACCAAGAATTCTACGCTTAACTGAAACTGAACAGCAACCTGCAGAAGCCAATTACAGGAAGAAAGACAAAAGCCCTGTTAGGAAATTCTCAGCGTGACAAGCAAAACAATCATATGAGATCCCTTCAGTATTAACACCAACAACAACAACAACTATTTCTTGACCAGAAGTCATTGGCCTTTGGATATAAAGCAGTTGCTTCGACCAAAGCTTTAAGCCATAGTACACCTGCGTGAAAAACATCTGAAGCAATCAAGCTCATATTTCTAAGCAGCTCAAATCAGCTGTAAAGTATACACTGTGTCAAAATGATCCATAAATTTCAGTCACATAAACCAGGAACGAATTGTTCCTGGTTTATCTGACCACTTAGCTGTTAGTCCAGAAACGGAAAGTACAGTCCGAAAAACATCTCTAAAGTACACAGGCCTAGCGATTGACAATGCAATTTTATAGCAATTCAGCTCTTAATGGCATTTAACATATCAAATAGGCTAGCAAAGACAGCGTCCCTGACTAGTTTGCTCTTTAAGTGGTGCTCTTTTAAGTGGGCATGTAGAGAGAATGCCGACTGACCGAATTCCACACATTGCAAGATTCGAAAGTAAAAGAACAAAGGCAGACCAAGACTACGCTGGATAGATAATAGAACTGATGACACAACATCACTCCGACTAACACTAAAGGGGTATTGGACTTGACAAATGACTGAGGATGCGGGAGATCATTTATTTGTACCCATCGCCGCCAAATGGCTGGCGTCAGGAACTGGTGATGATGCTATAAATGTGCAGTTACAATCACAATCCTTTGATATTTAAATTAACTTCATATCAATTATAAGGAACAGTATAAGATCACCTAATGGATGGTGCTCAGTACAGTTCAACTTAATTTTTCTTGGCTTCAGGGACAAGCATCTATAGGTTCTCTCCCAAAAGGGTTAATTCTTCACATGTGTATTTCAACTGCTCTTTTAGCCTGAGAGTTTACGTGTGGTACAGAAATAAACTCACTCCACTGTTATTATGACCTCACGGTTTGAAGTGCAGAAATGTCTGAACTATTCTGAAACAAGCATACCAAGTTTAGCAGCAGCACTGAGGAAGGTGATATTTTACATCCAGCTTATACCAAGACAAGGCTTACCAACCAGCCATCCAAATAGTAATTACCAACTCTTCCATCACCCCTCCTTATCAACCATACCGGCCCTCACATGTTCTGGCTTCAAACAACCCCTTGTGCTGTTGGGTCTAGGCAGAATAGAACCATGAGCACACCCAATTCATTATTCATGAAACCCTATCTTTTAGGCAACCATATTAGGCGTCCCTGCCAGCCTCGTCCATTTGCCTTATCTCTATTCATGAAACCCCAGTTGGATAGACTGATGGCCGAATGCATTTGCCTAATCATTATTCATACAAGCAAGGACACGACCCCGCTGGCCTCATGCATTTGCAGGCAGGTCTCACAAAAGGCCTTGCACATGTCAGACAGGCTCAAAGGAAGGATAGGGGGAGGATGCCAATCTAAATGCAAGCCCATTATTACATAGGCTTTATAGAACCTGTAAACAATAAATTGAACTCCTACAGCCAGAGACCCTTACAGATCACAGCGCCAACTTACAACTCCACAGGACAAATATCACACCTAGCCGTGAATGGGCTTCATATGTAGCTCTGAATTAACTAATCAATCTATTCTCTCTTCTACAATCAAACTTACCACAGTAAAGCCAGACATCACTGTACACAATTAACAACATTAATTTACACAAATTAGCCTCGCATAACTTAGAGAATTATTTGATATGGCACCACTCAATATTTCCAGCTGACAATTTAATTAGCATACTCGTAACAACTTAAATCCAGTGTTTCAATACAACCTTCAAAACAATTTGCTGTGCCAAATCATAACATCAAGTAACCAACCACTTAATGTCATTTTCACAAACTTGAGATACCCTTTAAAAATTCCAAGGGATCACCACTACCCTTGAAAAACTTGCACCCTCAAGCTAACCCAGTTATGACTCGCTACACTGACCACCAGTGGGAAGATCAGGCAGGAAGGGAGAGAGCAGGCTACCCGAATGCCGGACAGTTACCCCCCTGGACAGTTTCCCCCCCGGACATATTCCCCCCGGACAGTTACCCCCCGGACACTTTCCCCCCCGAATCTAGGTAGGTCATTTTCCCCCCGGACAACTTCCCCCCTCTGTGGATTTATGTACGTATGTATGTATGTAAGTATGTATGCATGTATGTAAGTATGTATGTAAGTATGTATGCATGTATGTATGTAAGTATGTATGTAAGTATGTATGCATGTATGTAAGTATGTATGTAAGTATGTATGTAAGTATGCATGTATGTATGCATGTATGCATGCATGTATGCATGCATGTATGTAAGTATATATGTAAGTATGTATACATGTATGTAAGTATGCATGTAAGTATGTATGCATGCATGTATGTATGTAAGTATGTATGTATATATGTATGTATGCATGTGTGTATGTATGTATGTATGTATGTAAGTATGTATGCATGTATGTATGTATGTATGTATGTAAGTATGCATGTATATATGTATGTATGTATGCATGTATGTAAGTATGTATGTAAGTATGTATGCATATATGCACGTATGTATGTATGTATGTTTTGATCACTAAAACAGAGAGTTTTTGTATGTTGCATTGAGGGGGGAAATGTCCTAGTAGAGGGGGGAAAGTGTCCGGGGGTAACTGTCCGGGGGGGAATATGTCCGGGGGGGAACTGTCCAGGGGGGTAACTGTCCGTTTACCAGGCTACCCACCCATGTAAAATGAGGCTAGAAAATGGCTGAGACTACAAAAATGAAGGAGCTTCTTCACACATATGGTTACCTCTAAGGGGTTAACTAAAAGACCTGTTTTTCTTCCCTTCTAACCATACAACTGAACCTGAATCACCAAACAAGTTTTGGAACAACAGGGTCTTGTGATCAACGCTGTATAAAGACCAAGAACAAAAGGAAAGAAAGAAAGACAGACAGACAGACAGAAAGACAGACAGACAGTGACAGAGGCAATGATAAACAGTGAGGGCTTACTGACTAAATTGCACCTGAACTGATCTAACTATATTTTAAATTTCACAGCTCAACTGCGCCTCACAACAGCAAAAATTAACAGCGGTTGAGCCTGCCAAGTTTTTAACAACAATGGCCAGCCAAAACTGGAGGTCAGCAAGGTCAATCACAGATTGATTCAAACAATACAACCTTGGAGACCTCATCCAGCTCCGAACAATAGATTCCTCACTTTGTGGTTGCATCTAGACTTTCAAGCATCTTGAGAGAACAAAGCAGTTAATTACGTTAATTATACTAATTGCCTCCAAGACATAAAACTGTTGCATCAGATAGTTCCGGCTGCAACCAATTAGGACAAAAAGGGTAATACTGACCTCAAGGTCAAATGCACCATCCCCATCCACGAGAACCAACACAATGACTTACCTATCATATGGGTAACGCAGTACAGCTCATTTTGGTCAAGGGTGGTACTGTAATATGTAGTGTGCAGATTCAACCATGGCCTGTGTAGGAGCCTCATGCAAGTTTTTATGGTGAATATCACTGAATAAACCATTAGAAAGAGTAAGTCTTAAGTTGAAAATGAAATGACATTGGTGTCTGAGCAGGACCCACAGGTACATTAAGGACTTCCTCGTTATCTCCCATTTTAGCAACACCTCAGCCTGCCAATATGAACATGCAACTCTACATCACCAGGTGGTCAACACTCACCAAACAACTCTAATGTCCAAATACATTAGACACTAATGTGGCCAAAATGCTCACACAATAGTCACACATCGGTTGTCAAGTGTTAAGCACAGTCACTGTGGCCTATCACAAGACATGTGGTCTCTGAAGTATTTGTTTCCTTTCTCGATGAAAAAGGACACTTGTTGCTTAAAACAGACTGAGACAGGTAGACTTTTTCCTAAGACCATGAATAATGATTTTTGCATCTAATTAATGCACTTGCATCTCTGGCTCATTGTGCTACAAAATGTATTATTTCACATGATACATAAAGGCAAATTGATGTTATTAACGCATCAGGTAGAGACATGTTGAAGCTTTTAGGTGCCAACGGTTTTCAAACAGTGGTACGCGTACCACTAGTGGTATGCCAGGTGTCGCTAAGTGGTATGCGAAAAAATTCAAAATGATTACGTTATTAAAATTATATATTAATTCTTAAATTTGTCTACCTACGGTCCTACGCTAATTGCAAGAGGACTTCATGCTCATCTGTTGTTTTGATCTCACCTTTGCTGGTAGTATGCCAACATTCTATTTTTCTTACCTGGTGGTACAATAAAAATAAAGTCTGAAAACCGCTTATATGTGATTTCCTACCAAATGATATTTTGTGGTTTCTTGGACCATGAAATTTTTAGCCTGATTTCCTTTAAGGCATCAGCTAAAGGAAAACATTAAGTCCATTTCGAACAAGTTACACTAGGTCACAGACAGACACTAGGTCACTGATAGCAAGCTATGCACAGTGAATACGCTCAAACACCAAACAATTTATGTTTGCACAGGTTCTTGACACATTGGTGTCTGCTCATAGCAGACCTGCAACTTCTAAGGGTATAGCTGCGTATTACATTTACAGTACAAATCATGTTGAATATCTCATTGCACCTTGAGCATCACTACACGCTTCTAGCCTGTCAGATTTCAACCAGGCCCATCCATCAGCAGGTGGACTATAGTTAAAGCCCTAGGTTTTAGGTTTGGCGGTTTCCCTCGTAGAATGAAGTGACCAACGACTGTAGGCGGTTCAAGTAAGCATCTGTCGGCCAATGGGCGTTGATTTCATTTTGGTTTACACATCTTACAAGCATAGGCTGCTGAATTTAATTATATGCATAGCCTAGGCAACATCGTCCGCTTTGTGGAATGGAGGCGAGGCGCAGGGACGGTCGGTCGATCGGTGGTAGCCCCCACCCTAGGCCCTTCACCCTCCCTCTGGCCTACCCCGATCAATTGACCACTTGTATATATAACCGAGCTTTGGGTCGTAAACCTGTATATAAATGCCAGCTGTTGATGCTGTCACCGTTGCCTTATTATACCCGGAACACTAAAGACAATAAGCTGTATTTCATATTCTAAGAATTTGCACCAGTATCAGATGCTAATATACAGCCTAAGGAAGAGAGACTAGGTCACATGCCAAATTATGCTAATGAACTTAGGAAATGAACTTAGGAAATGTCCTTTCACAATTGAGTCTTGGTTTGCAGTACTCATTCTAGTTTGAATTTCGCTGCAGCAGAGTTGAGCTTCGTAATTTCTTCACTTCATAGCCATTTTAAATCGCATAGTCGATACAGCTTATATCTCGTGTCTGTATATTATATTATTATCTTATTTCAGTAGTGGACCTTATAGTAGTATAACATTGTATTTCGTTAGTGGACATATATTAGTATCATTATATCGAACTATTTCCAAAGATGGATGGAGACTACGCTGTACCAACGACACCGACTTCAGGTGTTGCAGTTGGCAACATGCGAACATTTAAAAAACGGTTGTCTGATGGATCTACCAAGAGTTATAGCTACCCTTACGTTTCTGTAAGGAAACATTTTGAATTAACTTTTACAACCGACAGTGATAAACTTAAATTTGAGCAAAAATGTGAGGACATTCGCTTGGCGTTGGGAGTAAAAAGTTTGAGAGAAGTTCTGGTGAAAGTCATAATGGATGTTGACACCAATAAGCTCTCTTCTGCAACTCAACATCCGCAGCAGACACTCACGATGTCTTCAGTCACGGAAGAAGTAAGTGAATCAACTTCACTGACTGATCCAGCATCTGTCACAGCAGCAATATCAGCAGCTCCAGCAACAGCTTTGGAGACTGCACATGAGAATTTTGTTGGGCAGTGCTCCAGCATTGCCCAGTTGATCGACACAATCTCACAACATTCATCCACATGTGTGACGCCGTATTCAGTGAAGTCATGGACACACAGTGGTCATGTGCTGTCGGTGGATATGGAGTGTGCGAAAAAACACTCCTTTCAGTGGAGTTCCTCATCCACAATAGACAGCGAGCGGAAGGAATTTGAAGTCAACCACCGAGTGATGTTGAGCTACCTGGCCTCTGGTATGACACCCATACAGTACGAGCGCTTTAGCGACTTCAGTCGGTTTGGACTATTGTCAGACCTTTTCCGCAGGAGGAATATGGTTACATTTAGTGCCATTTCTGAGAACCTGCGAAAGCAATCTATATTTGGCGCTAGAGCGCAGGAGTCTTCACTGTCGCCTGATGGAGCTATCTCTATAATGACTGACGCACGACATCATTGTAGACGAAATAGTTATCACACCGACCATGTTGCTATCGGGTTGAAAACTCACAAAGTCGTTGATATTCAACACATTAACGGGAATGATGATAACTGTTCACAGCGTCACGAGGCAGTGGGATTCGACAGGATGTACGAGAGCCTGGATCTCAGCAACATTAAAGTTGCCCATCATGTGCATGATCGAAACATGACAATCAACAAGCGCCTACGTGAGAGGAAGCAAGCCAGGAATTCCAATGACCGCTGGCACTGCACCCGTCCTATAACAGCCGGGGTGAAAAAAATTGGGCAAGGAGCACAAAAAAACATTGGAAAAACATGGCATCCCGAGCTTTCTGACAAGGGTGCTGCCATTCGAAACCACGTCTATTGGTGTATGGACAATTGCAATGGAGATGCCCAAACCCTGCGTAAGCTCATAGAATCATGCATCCCTCATTTTCAGAACAACCACAGCAAGTGCCATGAAACTTCCCACTGCAAAGAGCCGGGGCATATGATTGAAGTTCGAATTGTTTCAAATGAGGCTGCAATTACAATGCTCCAGGACTTTCTTCGGTCGTTGGTAGTGTACAAGCACGCTGAAGATTATGTCAAAGGCCACGACACATTTTATGTGGAAAGTTTTAATAACGTTTGTCTGATCTATCTGGATAAACGGATACACTACGGGAATTTAATGTACGAGCTGCGGAGCAATCTGGCTGTCTTGGACTGGAACGAACACGTCGACAGACCATACACGTCTATATGCACGACTGTTCGTTCGAAAAACCCACGTCGCCAAATCGGGAAAAAAGTGTATCGGCGCAAGACCTACGTATTTGTTGAGAACATTTGGAATTTGTACATTGCCGTGTGGTCAGCATCTAAAGCAATATCGGAGTCTGTGACAGAAACTTCTGCAGATAAGGAGACCTGCCAGAGTGAAATCTCTTCGGACGAATCCGATGACGACCAATTAGGAGACAGTGAGAGCTTTTCAAATGAAAGCAATGCACCCTACACAGTAGAATAACCGTAAGAGCTGTGACAATATTGTATGATACACTAAAATCAAACATATCAGTGCTACATAACCATCAACCGTCATTACACATAACCACCTTAGCATTCTGCTGTCTACTCTGCTTGACCTCCCCGGATTTTGGCCTGGCATAGGACAGAGAGATGTGTGGCAGAGCTGATGTGTGGCAGAGCTGACTGCTATCACACGCGTCCACAGGTGGCGGATAGTGGAACGACCTCTAGAAATAGAGGTCAGCTGCGAAATAAGCAGGGTTATATCTGACGAATAAGCAGTCGCGGACCAACAGCGGCAAGGCTAGTAGGGCACACTGTAGAAAAAGAGTGGCATTTTGCTTGACAACTAAAAGCTGCAAATATCCAATAACAGCCTTGTGACATGGGAGCACATGACTCAATTTAAATAAGCCTGATGACCCTCTGCCTAGCGGGCATGTGTTCATCACCAAGACTAGGTCCACAGCGGAAAACTGTGGTTGATGCCACGAAGGGCATCCGATCTGTAACAAGATGCTCCAATCTGTATAAAAATGAATCTGTGGCTTACCCCCCCTCAACGAGGTCCTAATCCAAGCAAGAAAAAAAGAAGATTGAACGGACAAGGGACTGTGGCCATTGCAAAATTGATTTGACATAGCACTTATGAAAAACCTAGTCTCCGTAACGTGGTTTTCGTGTGGCGCCGAGCAATTGAGGGCAATTCAGGTTTAAATCCACCTCTGAGTAGGAATCTTGAAGAGGCGCTATATAAATTTAAAATGGGGGAATGTTATGTTACATTGAATCATAGCTATGACAGGTGTACATAAGCAGCTCACAATCGATAAAATTCTGCTTTATGTCAGAAAGTAAGTGTACAATAAAAATCTCTCTGTCTAAACAAAGTCCGGCGAATTATCCAAAGTATCAATGTTACTCCCACTTGTGGCCCATGTAAGGCGTGCCTGTTGGATTCGGATACAACGATCTCACTTTTCGCACTACGCAATCTGGCATTATTTCCCGCATGTGAAGTACACCGTTCGATTCCGTTAGTTTCTTGGCCAGATATAATGGGCTCGTCCACCCACCCAAGTTGCAAATGATCTTCCAATATTTTCCATAAATTACTCTTCGTATTGGACTGTTAGCTGCATGCGCTGCTTGTCCTCCGCCAAGCCAACCTGGAGATGCAGAACCCACGCACGGAGAGAGAAAACAAAGAGGACAGGCGCCTTCCGATTGATGATTTTCACCCTGCAGCTGCAAATGATCAGCTGACACTTGAATGTCATGACTGTTTTGAGCCTCAATTTCTGACTCTGTACTATTTCCATTGGACGCGACCAAGACCTCCTTCGAAGCGGCATCCATACAAGATTTTCTTCTCTTTGGTGGTTCCAACTCTGCAATTGGAACAAAGGCAGTTTCGATTGGTTGGAGATATATTTATAATGTCATCAACATACAATTAGCTCTTTCGACTTGACTTGAACGACAGCTTAGCTGGGTTATGCATATGTTTATTGTCTTATTACATATCGTAATAATAATAATCATGGTAATTTTAATAATTACATTTTTAATTGGCCATTTATTATCATTACTGCTGTTACTGCTGTTCACATCAGTTGTCATTATACTAACATTGCTGATGTTATTATTACTATGTATTTCTATAGCATGGTTTGAGCTAAATATTTGCAAGGATAATAAATGCAATTTAATTTAATATTTATAAATCTTAGTTCAATCTTATTTGCGCACGTATAGCGCTACCTGAAGAACAATAGGGCCTACTTGTACAGGGTTCACCACACAAAACAATTTATACAATTTCAGTATATATATATATATATATATATATATATATATATATATATATATACGCATCGTCTTCATAATTACCAATTTTTTCAAAATTCCAGTTGTTGTGAGCAAAAAATGCCCGTATGGCTTCCTCTTGATCGCCATCTACCACAATAGTAAGTTCGTATTTGTTCATGGCAATCTAATCGCATATAGAAACTACAGACTTGTTTCTCAACCCTGTAAGTATCTTCATAGCAATGAACTCCATAGTAATATGAGTGTATGGGGGGGTAAATTTGGATAATTGGAACAACTTGTATACATTCTAGAAGTACAGGTATGACCTCTAGCCAGCTTACCTGGCTTTCGTATACACAAATTAGTCGACCCACAGCTCGGTTATATATATACAAGTGGTCAATTGATCGAGGTAGGGCCTGTACGGGGTATGCCCTGTCGGGTCTAGTCTGCCCTAGCGATGCATCTCCATCCATCCGTCCGACCGCTAGAGGGCCAGAGGGAGGGTGAAGGGCCTAGGGTGGGGGCTACCACCGATCGACCGACCGTCCCTGCGCCTCGCCTCCATTCCACAAAGCGGACGATGTTGCCTAGGCTATGCATATAATTAAATTCAGCAGCCTATGCTTGTAAGATGTGTAAACCAAAATGAAATCAACGCCCATTGGCCGACAGATGCTTACTTGAACCGCCTACAGTCGTTGGTCACTTCATTCTACGAGGGAAACCGCCAAACCTAAAACCTAGGGCTTTAAGTGATTAGTGGGCTGGAGTGTCAATGGTTCGGCTCTCAACTTCCTGCAAGGGCAGAAATTGGTTTCGAGATTTTGGCTCCACTTGTGTCCTTTAGAAAATGTTGTACACCAGGGTTAACAAAAATGGCTGTTCAAAGGGATTTCTCTTCTCCTCTTTTTCTCAATTAAGCAGACTGTAGCCATGTACTAGAATTTCACTTCCAAGTGACCATTGACTGAAGCTATTTATTATACTGCACTCAATGCTAATTGCACTTATTTTGTACACAAGGTCAGTAAATAAAGCACAATCATCAGGCTATATCAAAATATGCTGCTATCCTGAGTAACGTAATGTAACTGGTCATTTATCATATAGCACACCAGCCACTGATTTTGCTGTAACATACATCTAGTTTCCTTTACACCCTATGTACTCACAACTACTCCGGTTGTTCTCCAATTAAGAATAACAAAGCTGATCATTAATAATCGTAATCACAGATTTATAAAGCACTTCTTCGGGAGAGACTCCTCAGAGTTAATGTTATGCAACTTAACAATTTACAATGCCCTTTACCACTAATTCCTTACAGTACTTGTCAGAAGCACCACTCACTAGCCTAAGTGACCTGTTATTAATAAACTATGCTCTCAAGAGATTATTTTATTTTGTGAAAACTTATTCACTGCTAATCAAATCTACTTTTGTGACCACTTCAGTGTCTACAAGAATTGCATTATGGGATGTGGCTGGTGGGTAGCAGCGCTCTATTGGAGCGAAGTCAGTGGCGACCACATTGTTTGTATACACAGGCTGAGTGGTCTGAGTGATTATCACCTTCGGTTACGCTTACACAAATTAATCGATAATCTGACCTACCTGTAATCTAATCTAATCTCGTACCTTCTGCATTGCCACTATAATCATAAGGAATAGGAACAGAAATTTACCAGTTCAACGAAATCTTCAAATGGGTTGCACTGCAACATGAAAACCCCATTAACAGCACATCAAAACATATCAAATCTCTGAATCTAGCATTATGTAACATTAAAGATTACTCAATATTATATTCCATATGAACAGTTTCAACCTCAGCCTATTATAATAAATTTTTTAGCCAGTAAATGTTCCTTAAAAATTAAAACTACAGTATTAAAACTGTCATGATGTAATCTACCTCAACAATTTGTATTTAAAATTTGCAGCCACTGAAACACTGAAAGTCAGAAGCCAAAATCGGTGCAATAAGGTCATTAAGTACATGCACTGTACTCACTCATCTGTCAGACACTAATTTTCTAACAATTTTCACACAAGTTCTTGTTCAGCTTTCAACAACCCATATAAACCCTTCTGATGGAAAATTATTATACAAAGAATGCGCACAAGAGTCACGTGACATCGTCAACCGCCTTAAAATAATGCAAACCGTTTTCGGTCTAAAAGTCTAACAGCATTGCAAGTCACCTATTTGTGTTATTGGTAAAAGCCTCAAAATGTGTTTGTAACCAGGGTGTGTGGTTTTATATGTTTAAAGTAAATTCCATTTCGCGAAAAAGTTGATCACACTATCGACAAACGCTGCGCCGCCATCGTCCTTGCAGCTTTGGTCCAGAATCATCAATCGTCTCACCTTCAAGGCCATGACATCGCTTTCTTCCCACAAAATTTACTTTTCCAAACCAGTGAAAGGATGATGTCGAATTCCAAACCAAAATAGTAACTAGAAATTTGATAATTTTGCGATTTTCAGTCACATGTTTTAATGAAACGCTTGCTTACTTACGGAGTTCATTCACCGCACTAGTGTAGAACTGCCGACTTATATGCGTCCGATTATATTCGAAACTACCCTTTAACAACTTAACATATTGACGAATGCTAATAGATCCCGTGTATATTTGTTACTTACAAGTTCGAAGTTTCAGAATTTCCTAAGATTTATAACAAATTTTGATGACAATTTTGCACAGTATTCTTCTTTGTCAGCCACACGCTATGATTAATATGCGGGGTAATTTACATATCCGGATGTAGATTCCATGCACACGCGATGACGTATTTAAAGCGCCACCATAGTTACGGCCAATAAATTAGGAACAGACTTCGTATTCGTAAATCTTTTTCATCAGTTTCATTTTCAACAGTTCAAGCAAAGATCTTGGTTCAAGTATTAGCAAACAGCTCATCCACTGGCAAGTCAAAAACAATTTGTTCGGTTCGTCCTCAGATTCAGAGGTCAAACAGGTAGATGGGAAGACGGAATTCGTACCGGGAGACAGATGACAAGAGGAAGCAAATGAGTAGGAGCTTTGAACAGTATGCCTATAGATAGGCCTAGGGCCTATACTATTTTCAATTTTGAATGAGAGGTCTGCGAAAGAGATGCAAGTGAGCAGTCATTGGTGAACTGATTGTATGCATGGGTCAGATATAGTATCTCATAGCTGTTGCGGGAAATTAAATAACAAATCAAATCTTAAACATAATTTTTATTCCAAATAATTATAATAACACTTAATAATTAAACGAGGCTTTAAAGTGGTTCAGAAAGACATTCGACCTGTACAATAATCACTGCTCCAAGTTAACCTGGAATGCTTAATATATTATCCCATCCTTTTAGCTTTAATGGTACGGACTGCATGAGCTGCAGATCCATCTAATTTGAAAACTTATATATAGGCCTAGGGCCAATGATTTAAATGTTAACGATTAATGTGGTGATAAGTTTGCATGGTTTTATGTAGGCCTAAGCCTGAGCCTAGGCTCATAATCTTTAGCACAGAGTTGGGAACAAGCGGACTTTGTGGCTATTATACATTTGATTATGATTTGAGTGACCTGAAGACAAAAAGAGCGAAAGAAACGCACAGACAAACACACAAACCGATACATAGGCATATATATGGCCTAGGCCTACTGTAGACAGAGACAGCGACTGAGAAAGCAACTAGTAACAGCAGCAAAGATTGATTTAAAAGGAACTGTATAGCGTATGTATACGCACTATATCATGTTTACATATTTAATTATTGTTTAATTAGCGTTTCATAGCCATCAGTCTCTCAGCCGCTGATATAAACAATTTCAGGTGAAGAATGGCTAGATTCGAATGGCAAGAGAGTGAAGGGGTTTAACAAAAACATCTAACTATGATCGCATTGCCGTTGTGTGTAGCTGCTCAACAACGTATATTCATTCTGTTTACAATTCCTATATCCACATTTATTCGGCCTAACTGGAAAAGTCTGGCCAATCCATGCTCTGTTAGTCTGTTTTAGACTCGCGCTTACTGCCTTACTAAATAAAATTACGTCATTTGTGGCGTCGATTTGTGCTCACATTATGTACTCTCTGTGCCCAGCCTCGTTTTGATTCCAGCAGTGAGCTGCACCAAACGGGCGCACCTGTCGATCATGCTATGTTGTACAGTTTGCGCAGCCGGAAAGCCGTGTTGTTTCACTGCTGTTCGGAATAATAGTATGGTTCGGGCTTGATATAGGCTTATTCCGCGTCGGCGTCGAGCAAAAGCGAATAGCATATTTTGTGGAAGACATGTTTTTTCTCAACCGATAGAGCTAGTTCAGTTTATCGAGAAACCATTGTTTTATATGACAGTGCACGACGTAAGTTTTGGCCAGTAGCCTGCGGAGATTAAAAAGAAACGGCGGATATGGAGCTCATCATTCCGTACACAGGACCTTAATTGACGTAATGTAATGTAAATGTAAACGGGCAGCGGTGGTGAAGGACCTCACATGATCAATTCTTTGAAAATGAGCAGGGTCTTGACCAGCGATCGCCGTAGAAAAAGTGTACAGTTACATTTTACATTTACATCATAATTGCTAACGAAAACCCTGACTCCACATTGGTAAAAAAAAGTGAAGTTTCCGCGGCGAAGGCAACACCCATGCAATCGGCGGACCCGCTGGTATATTGTACTTGTGGGCAGGTCTACGCATGGTCTTCTGCCAGTCGAGAGGTCGGGGGTTCAAATCTTCGCCAGTGCAGAAATTTGGTTGGGAATTTCTGTTCCACCTGCGCTCCTTAGCAAACTCAGCTATAGATAGTGTGTACACTGACCATACGCTGACGGTTGGAAGATCAGACAGTGACCAAGAATTAAACCTGGCCACCCGCCCTCATATGCCGAGGCTTAGAAAATGCAGTCGGTAACGCTTCATACCCATGGCTGCCTCTCAGGCTAGCTTCTACGCAGTGTCATGTAGGCAGTGGCGGCGATCTTGTCTGAGAGGTGGGGGGACAAAGTCGGCCTTGGTCTGGCTGATTTACTTGATGACATTTAGATAAGTTCATCTCTTGAAAAAGTTGATGACCTATTTTTTTAGTCATTCGCCTCTTTTACACCTTTTTCCGAACGTCGCGTCATCGCCCTTAAAATTCGAAATTTCTTCTCCGACAACCTCTTGACTTTTAGATAAATACATCTCCTGAAAAAAAGTTGATGACCTTTTTTTAGTCATTCACCTTGCTCTTTTACTCCTTTTTTCACGGTCTCGATATCGACATATCAAATATCGATAAACTGATATGATTATGTTCACCGCCCTTACAATTTTTTACTCTTTATTTTTACTTTTTAGATATTCTTCTCGCAAAAAATTTCTCCTACGAATTTCTTCTTACTGAGATTTTTGGGGGGACACTTCTCCTTGTAAATTTCATTTTTACCTCAAAAAAGGCTGTGAAAACCATCACACGCAATTATATTTGTTGGCCTTTTTTGGTGTTTCTTCAAAATTTGGGGGGGGGGTCAAATGCATGGCGTGTCCCCCCACTCTTAAAGGTGGGGGTCCTGTCCCCGCGACCCCCCTAGATCGCCGCCCATGCATGTAGGTGACCTTTAGTAGCACAAATCGTTAAACCTTGACCCACGTAGTGGCACGTACACCCTGCCCTTATCGGAGGTTAACATCCAAAACCCATAAGCAAATCAAACCCCGAGTTTGATCCTCCCATTTCAAGGCGTTTCCAGTGGATAAGATTAACCCTTCAGGGGCCGCGACTATTCCCATTCTATTGCTACCCATTATTGTCGGCGTCACCCCATAAGAACAGACGCTTGTTTAAAATCGTTATTTTAATTATTGCCAAATTATTGTCTTTAAAGCCCTAGGTTTTAGGTTTGGCGGTTTCCCTCGTAGAATGAAGTGACCAACGACTGTAGGCGGTTCAAGTAAGCATCTGTCGGCCAATGGGCGTTGATTTCATTTTGGTTTACACATCTTACAAGCATAGGCTGCTGAATTTAATTATATGCATAGCCTAGGCAACATCGTCCGCTTTGTGGAATGGAGGCGAGGCGCAGGGACGGTCGGTCGATCGGTGGTAGCCCCCACCCTAGGCCCTTCACCCTCCCTCTGGCCTACCCCGATCAATTGACCACTTGTATATATAACCGAGCTTTGGGTCGTAAACCTGTATATAAATGCCAGCTGTTGATGCTGTCACCGTTGCCTTATTATACCCGGAACACTAAAGACAATAAGCTGTATTTCATATTCTAAGAATTTGCACCAGTATCAGATGCTAATATACAGCCTAAGGAAGAGAGACTAGGTCACATGCCAAATTATGCTAATGAACTTAGGAAATGAACTTAGGAAATGTCCTTTCACAATTGAGTCTTGGTTTGCAGTACTCATTCTAGTTTGAATTTCGCTGCAGCAGAGTTGAGCTTCGTAATTTCTTCACTTCATAGCCATTTTAAATCGCATAGTCGATACAGCTTATATCTCGTGTCTGTATATTATATTATTATCTTATTTCAGTAGTGGACCTTATAGTAGTATAACATTGTATTTCGTTAGTGGACATATATTAGTATCATTATATCGAACTATTTCCAAAGATGGATGGAGACTACGCTGTACCAACGACACCGACTTCAGGTGTTGCAGTTGGCAACATGCGAACATTTAAAAAACGGTTGTCTGATGGATCTACCAAGAGTTATAGCTACCCTTACGTTTCTGTAAGGAAACATTTTGAATTAACTTTTACAACCGACAGTGATAAACTTAAATTTGAGCAAAAATGTGAGGACATTCGCTTGGCGTTGGGAGTAAAAAGTTTGAGAGAAGTTCTGGTGAAAGTCATAATGGATGTTGACACCAATAAGCTCTCTTCTGCAACTCAACATCCGCAGCAGACACTCACGATGTCTTCAGTCACGGAAGAAGTAAGTGAATCAACTTCACTGACTGATCCAGCATCTGTCACAGCAGCAATATCAGCAGCTCCAGCAACAGCTTTGGAGACTGCACATGAGAATTTTGTTGGGCAGTGCTCCAGCATTGCCCAGTTGATCGACACAATCTCACAACATTCATCCACATGTGTGACGCCGTATTCAGTGAAGTCATGGACACACAGTGGTCATGTGCTGTCGGTGGATATGGAGTGTGCGAAAAAACACTCCTTTCAGTGGAGTTCCTCATCCACAATAGACAGCGAGCGGAAGGAATTTGAAGTCAACCACCGAGTGATGTTGAGCTACCTGGCCTCTGGTATGACACCCATACAGTACGAGCGCTTTAGCGACTTCAGTCGGTTTGGACTATTGTCAGACCTTTTCCGCAGGAGGAATATGGTTACATTTAGTGCCATTTCTGAGAACCTGCGAAAGCAATCTATATTTGGCGCTAGAGCGCAGGAGTCTTCACTGTCGCCTGATGGAGCTATCTCTATAATGACTGACGCACGACATCATTGTAGACGAAATAGTTATCACACCGACCATGTTGCTATCGGGTTGAAAACTCACAAAGTCGTTGATATTCAACACATTAACGGGAATGATGATAACTGTTCACAGCGTCACGAGGCAGTGGGATTCGACAGGATGTACGAGAGCCTGGATCTCAGCAACATTAAAGTTGCCCATCATGTGCATGATCGAAACATGACAATCAACAAGCGCCTACGTGAGAGGAAGCAAGCCAGGAATTCCAATGACCGCTGGCACTGCACCCGTCCTATAACAGCCGGGGTGAAAAAAATTGGGCAAGGAGCACAAAAAAACATTGGAAAAACATGGCATCCCGAGCTTTCTGACAAGGGTGCTGCCATTCGAAACCACGTCTATTGGTGTATGGACAATTGCAATGGAGATGCCCAAACCCTGCGTAAGCTCATAGAATCATGCATCCCTCATTTTCAGAACAACCACAGCAAGTGCCATGAAACTTCCCACTGCAAAGAGCCGGGGCATATGATTGAAGTTCGAATTGTTTCAAATGAGGCTGCAATTACAATGCTCCAGGACTTTCTTCGGTCGTTGGTAGTGTACAAGCACGCTGAAGATTATGTCAAAGGCCACGACACATTTTATGTGGAAAGTTTTAATAACGTTTGTCTGATCTATCTGGATAAACGGATACACTACGGGAATTTAATGTACGAGCTGCGGAGCAATCTGGCTGTCTTGGACTGGAACGAACACGTCGACAGACCATACACGTCTATATGCACGACTGTTCGTTCGAAAAACCCACGTCGCCAAATCGGGAAAAAAGTGTATCGGCGCAAGACCTACGTATTTGTTGAGAACATTTGGAATTTGTACATTGCCGTGTGGTCAGCATCTAAAGCAATATCGGAGTCTGTGACAGAAACTTCTGCAGATAAGGAGACCTGCCAGAGTGAAATCTCTTCGGACGAATCCGATGACGACCAATTAGGAGACAGTGAGAGCTTTTCAAATGAAAGCAATGCACCCTACACAGTAGAATAACCGTAAGAGCTGTGACAATATTGTATGATACACTAAAATCAAACATATCAGTGCTACATAACCATCAACCGTCATTACACATAACCACCTTAGCATTCTGCTGTCTACTCTGCTTGACCTCCCCGGATTTTGGCCTGGCATAGGACAGAGAGATGTGTGGCAGAGCTGATGTGTGGCAGAGCTGACTGCTATCACACGCGTCCACAGGTGGCGGATAGTGGAACGACCTCTAGAAATAGAGGTCAGCTGCGAAATAAGCAGGGTTATATCTGACGAATAAGCAGTCGCGGACCAACAGCGGCAAGGCTAGTAGGGCACACTGTAGAAAAAGAGTGGCATTTTGCTTGACAACTAAAAGCTGCAAATATCCAATAACAGCCTTGTGACATGGGAGCACATGACTCAATTTAAATAAGCCTGATGACCCTCTGCCTAGCGGGCATGTGTTCATCACCAAGACTAGGTCCACAGCGGAAAACTGTGGTTGATGCCACGAAGGGCATCCGATCTGTAACAAGATGCTCCAATCTGTATAAAAATGAATCTGTGGCTTACCCCCCCTCAACGAGGTCCTAATCCAAGCAAGAAAAAAAGAAGATTGAACGGACAAGGGACTGTGGCCATTGCAAAATTGATTTGACATAGCACTTATGAAAAACCTAGTCTCCGTAACGTGGTTTTCGTGTGGCGCCGAGCAATTGAGGGCAATTCAGGTTTAAATCCACCTCTGAGTAGGAATCTTGAAGAGGCGCTATATAAATTTAAAATGGGGGAATGTTATGTTACATTGAATCATAGCTATGACAGGTGTACATAAGCAGCTCACAATCGATAAAATTCTGCTTTATGTCAGAAAGTAAGTGTACAATAAAAATCTCTCTGTCTAAACAAAGTCCGGCGAATTATCCAAAGTATCAATGTTACTCCCACTTGTGGCCCATGTAAGGCGTGCCTGTTGGATTCGGATACAACGATCTCACTTTTCGCACTACGCAATCTGGCATTATTTCCCGCATGTGAAGTACACCGTTCGATTCCGTTAGTTTCTTGGCCAGATATAATGGGCTCGTCCACCCACCCAAGTTGCAAATGATCTTCCAATATTTTCCATAAATTACTCTTCGTATTGGACTGTTAGCTGCATGCGCTGCTTGTCCTCCGCCAAGCCAACCTGGAGATGCAGAACCCACGCACGGAGAGAGAAAACAAAGAGGACAGGCGCCTTCCGATTGATGATTTTCACCCTGCAGCTGCAAATGATCAGCTGACACTTGAATGTCATGACTGTTTTGAGCCTCAATTTCTGACTCTGTACTATTTCCATTGGACGCGACCAAGACCTCCTTCGAAGCGGCATCCATACAAGATTTTCTTCTCTTTGGTGGTTCCAACTCTGCAATTGGAACAAAGGCAGTTTCGATTGGTTGGAGATATATTTATAATGTCATCAACATACAATTAGCTCTTTCGACTTGACTTGAACGACAGCTTAGCTGGGTTATGCATATGTTTATTGTCTTATTACATATCGTAATAATAATAATCATGGTAATTTTAATAATTACATTTTTAATTGGCCATTTATTATCATTACTGCTGTTACTGCTGTTCACATCAGTTGTCATTATACTAACATTGCTGATGTTATTATTACTATGTATTTCTATAGCATGGTTTGAGCTAAATATTTGCAAGGATAATAAATGCAATTTAATTTAATATTTATAAATCTTAGTTCAATCTTATTTGCGCACGTATAGCGCTACCTGAAGAACAATAGGGCCTACTTGTACAGGGTTCACCACACAAAACAATTTATACAATTTCAGTATATATATATATATATATATATATATATATATATATATATATATATATATATATATATATATATATATATATATATATACGCATCGTCTTCATAATTACCAATTTTTTCAAAATTCCAGTTGTTGTGAGCAAAAAATGCCCGTATGGCTTCCTCTTGATCGCCATCTACCACAATAGTAAGTTCGTATTTGTTCATGGCAATCTAATCGCATATAGAAACTACAGACTTGTTTCTCAACCCTGTAAGTATCTTCATAGCAATGAACTCCATAGTAATATGAGTGTATGGGGGGGTAAATTTGGATAATTGGAACAACTTGTATACATTCTAGAAGTACAGGTATGACCTCTAGCCAGCTTACCTGGCTTTCGTATACACAAATTAGTCGACCCACAGCTCGGTTATATATATACAAGTGGTCAATTGATCGAGGTAGGGCCTGTACGGGGTATGCCCTGTCGGGTCTAGTCTGCCCTAGCGATGCATCTCCATCCATCCGTCCGACCGCTAGAGGGCCAGAGGGAGGGTGAAGGGCCTAGGGTGGGGGCTACCACCGATCGACCGACCGTCCCTGCGCCTCGCCTCCATTCCACAAAGCGGACGATGTTGCCTAGGCTATGCATATAATTAAATTCAGCAGCCTATGCTTGTAAGATGTGTAAACCAAAATGAAATCAACGCCCATTGGCCGACAGATGCTTACTTGAACCGCCTACAGTCGTTGGTCACTTCATTCTACGAGGGAAACCGCCAAACCTAAAACCTAGGGCTTTAAAGTTTACTTATCGTTTGAACTAAACGTGTTAGGCCGCTATTATATAATATTTCGGCATATGCAATAGTTTTAGCCTATAGTTCTAATCGTAATCGTGATCTCCAATTTTCTAAAACGCCACTTCAAAGCTAAACGCAAAACACCAGTGTATTCACGAGCGCTGCGTCGTATCCGAGGGGTTGTCCAGAGATCGATGTCCATTGGTGGTTCGACATCGGTTGCCATAGAAACCAGAGAGGCTGAGCAGCTGTTACGGCGGGTTTCGTTGAGGTCGAGAAGGCTTCATAGGCAGAGGATCAGATGGATTAGGTTAGGAATTCTTGAAGAGGTAAGTCTTCAACTTGGAGTGGGAAACCTGTGGGGTCATGAGAGGAGCCTGAGGTAGGTGACGGTGAGTGGCAGTATTGGTGGAGGAACTGAGAAAATGCGGAATGCAGAGGGAAGTTCGTTCATGAGTTGAGGTGCAGTGTAGGACATACATCGGTTTTGGAGAACTTGAGGCGAGTATATAATGACTGGCGGATGGAAGATGCCGAAGATACGAATCATACGAGGATGAACGAGTAGACCGGAGTGGCTGAAACGAATGGGCTTTCCCCTTGCCCCATGTGAAATAACTGGCTGTACAGTCAACGAGAACATTGTATTGCATTGTATCTAGAAATTTAGAAAGCGCCTCTCGCAGAATAATTATTCAGAGGCGCTCTCAGCACAGAAGCCCCCGGGGAAACAGAAATTCCTTTAGGGAACGCGAGACCGATGAGGAAAAACCAGTCATTAGTTTGGCCCTGAGCGTAGGGGGAAGGTTATTCCAGATCGTGGGACCCACTACAGCAAACACCCGGTGATGGGTCAAGGCATTTTTAGCCCTGGAATGGAATGGAATATTAGGGTACACGACCGTCGATTAGTTTATGGCGGAATTCGCTATGAGGGACACAAAAAGTTGGGTACAAAATCATGTCTTAGCTGGATTTGAACTCCAGACTTCACGAATGACAGTCCAACGGGTTGATCTCTTGAGTATTGTGCACCCATGCATTTATGGTTAACACTTCTGAAATTGGTTCGTGGGACCACATTTGTTATCAGTTCATCACAAACAGATTTCGGGCGAGTCTGCAAAGTGCCCACATTTCGTTAACGCACCTGGGATTTCGCGTCTGCAGGGTTATTTAAACCGGCAGAATTTGGGGCTGATTTTAAAAATGCCGGGTGCGCCAAAGTATAGTTTTATGGAATGCTGGACTGTCAATTTAAAAGTCCGAGTGCCTGACCCAGGCTCCTTTCTTTACCAGAAACTGAATTTGACCTTGCCGGCCTATCGTTTTTGTTTGCCTGTAGCTGCGAGTTTAGACGTCGATTTTGTAAATTTAAAAATCCTAGGCCTAATCGACAATCTCAGGCAATTGAGAGATGGCTAGAATGCGATTTTGACCGAGTGTAAAATTGTTGCCGAAGACCTTGGTATGGTTTCGAATGGCCTTGACATGTTCCCAGAGAAAAGACGCAGACAGCGGGCGAGATTTGCAGATGAGACATTGAGTGAAGAAATGAACGACTCCAGTCCAGAAGATTGCTTTAAGCGTGATGTCTTTTTATGCTGATTCAGACCGTGTCATCGCTAATATAGCTCAGCGCTTTGAGTCAGGGAAAGATCTTGAGGCGACATTTGGTGTGGTTTGGAGCACAGGCGGATCCAATCCGGCCATGGCCCCCATTTGATATTTAAACATGACGTGGCCCTCCCCCATCACGAACTAGACATTACTAAATATAGGCTTCATCTTCCAGTGACTAGCACCAACAATGCAGGATCCGTACTGTGAGTGGAACGACTAAATTAACGAATTAACCAAATTTGTTTTAAGGGCATATATACCTAATATTAAATTACACAAATTAACATATGACTCTCTTAGGCCTACTAACGTAAAAAATTATCTTAGCCCCCCTCATAAACCTTCTGTATCCGTCGCTGGTATGGAGATACATCACATTAGACCAGGGGTTCCCAACCAGGGGTGCACGCACCCCCAGGGGGTGCGAGATGGCATTTCATGGGGTGCGAGAAAGAGTAGTAAAAATTTTTATCGGCTGATAGAAAATCCGCCATGTTAATACAAATGTCACGAAATGAACTCGTTACAAAAATTGTTTGCATTGAAGGTGAGGTCACATTAATTTTATTATGACAGAACTTGATATTAATAAATGTAATAATTGTTTGTGCATTTGTGTATGCTTACTGAGCACTGTTTGTATCGTAGTGCAACCGGTGTCTTGCGGTGTGCCGGTGTCCCGAGGTATTCTATCCCCCCTAAAGCGTATCCCCCGGATGGAATAAACCGGTTTAGAGTATCCGGTGGGATGAACCATTCTATCCCCCCTCGTCATACGCATCACGATAGCCTCGACGAAATTCCAGTCAAAATCACCAAAAACAAAGTAAATTTCTTTTCAGGTCGACGTACAAACTAAAGATACGCAATTCAAAAATTTTATGTGTGCAATAAATCCAAACAGTACGACTGAATACATTAGAAACCGCCAAAAATGCAAACTAAACCGAATACTCCATTTCGCTAAGGGGGATACGCATGTATGGGGGATACTCTATTTCGTGACACCGGCATTTGTAGGTCATTATTTTTGCTTTGAGTGCAATGTCATATTGACATTATATTTTGAAAGAAGCAATGAGCAGCAAAAATTTGTCAAAACTGGCTTTATGAACAGGTAAATTAGCTCATATTTTTCTCTTGCTGGTTCGCAGATTAACCCTTCATTTTTCATCATGTCAAAAAGAAGGAAATGGAATGACGAGTAAGCTTATGTGCGCTTTGGTTTCACTTGTACAACAGGAAATGATGACTTGCAAGAACCTCAGTGCATTCTTTGTAGCGTTATGAATTTATATGTTAATTTTATGCACTGAGTTAAACGCTCATTTTTAGTTCAGTTTGTTCACCCACAGTACTTTATGAGTGTATGTGCTCAGTCTGTGGTTAAAAAAATAGAAATGTGACTTAGTCGTCTTCAAATGCGAGCGCTAATCAAATATTTCCAAGGGGTGCGAGACTGCGAGGCATAGAAAAGGTTGGGAACCCTTGCATTAGACAGAGAGGAACTGCGTGAAAACGCTGGATTACGTTGCGTGAAGTACAGCCATAGGCGTATTTTGTGGGGGTACGAGGGGTACCCATACCCCCACTTTTTGGACTGGGGTACCGTACCCCCACTTTTTTAACAATGCCAATCAACATTTTATTATTGTGCCTTCCCAAAGATCGCAGTCTCCGCCTTGTTTCGTGTATGTAAGAAATTGATACCCCCACTTTTTAGACCAAAGGTATACGCCCCTGAGTACAGCGCTGATGTGTCGCAGGATCTGTAGCGGATGAAATAGGTCATTGGAAGGCAATTCACGATGCTAATGTTGGACAAACACCATTATCACCACTTGAGCTATAAAACACACATCACAAGTTGAAACTTTATAGGCCTACCCTTTTCCCGAACATTTTCGTGGTGCTTAGAATATTTGGCACCCTGCCAATTACCTTTGCACAAGCCGAACGGTCATTCAGCACGCCAGCAAGGGTAGAAAATGTTCAGGGTCTAATTCCACCATCTGTCAAGATCGACTGACCAGTTTGGGAACTCTGGCAGTTGAGGGGCCTCGGGCAAGACTTGCAATTAAAACATCAGTGCAGTAATGGAATTGTTTGCAAGCCGGAAAGCCTGCAAAGCACATTTCGGCTCAACCTACATGTACTAGTCTATGTAGTATGTAGTTATTTACATTTGTTTAATATAATTGTTTCTACTATACGGTCAATTTCTCCTTAACTGTAATAATCAAAATCATTTATAACATTCACATAATCACATTTTCGTGTTTCTGTAAATTTCTATATAATTAGTCAGAGACTCGGAGATGGACCTTTAAAACCATATATTGGTTTCCATATTTACTTTTATTGTTATTATTACTAGACTAGAATACTTACCCGCCATGCTGACGGAGAGGGAGAGGGATGGAAGGAAGGAGTTGAAGCGCCGTCAGTTCCCATTAATGCCCGCATTCGTAATGACTATTAATAAGTCACAAGGACAAACCTTCGATCACGTGGGACTTTTTCAGCGAACCCGTATTTTCACATGGCCAGCTTTATGCTGCATGTCGGAGATGGCATGCAGAAAACTTGACTGCAGTCGGCCTGTTGCCTCTGCATCGACTTCAGCCACTAAGTGGCGGCGGTTTCATCCTTAGTTGCTGCCCCCTCGTGGCTGCAGTCGACATGCATCGACTGGAGTCGGCCTCTGGCATCCGAGGTAGCGTGAAATAGAGCGTTAGTCTACAGTGGCCTACGGCCACTGAAGCAGCATATTGGTATATGTTTGGCGGGAGTCACATCGACTGCTGCAGTCGATGCATTGGTGGCTGCCACCTAGTGGCTGCAGTCAATGCATGTGGCCTCCATGGACCGACTGGAGTCGACCTCAGGCGTCCGAGGTAGCATGAGTCAGAGCGTTAGTCTATGATAGATGTACACAGAGCTGGCCTATTATATATATATATATATATATATATATATATATATATATATATATATATATATATATATACTAGCTGGTTTACCCGGCGTAGCCCGGGGTTATAAGTTTCAATCCCTGTAGCGAATAAGCAACAAATTTAGGTGAAAGTTTCAATCCCTCTAGCGAATCCGTACTGTAGCTACTTAACCCGGCGGCGCAATCTGGCGAGTGAAAATAGGTTGAGTGTAAGTTTTTTTACCAGCTCAAAATGCATTGCGCGGGTAGGGTTTGGCCCGAGACACCATGGTAGCGGTGAAAACGGGGGACGTGAAGCCGACCACTGGGTGTGTCATGCCCACCCCGACACAGTAGTGAAGGTTTCGAGTGAAAAGGGCGAAAACTGTAGAAATGCATCCCGGTCAAACACGCTGTGACAGACAGATTCTTGTCTTTATATATATAGATATATATATGGATGATTGCACGTCATATATGACGGAGGAGGGAGAGGGAGAGGTAGGACGTATTGGACGTGACCAATTGATGCTTCCCCTGAACCTGCCGTTAGATCGTGTGCCATTTGAGGGACTGATGCCGGGAGGGAAGGGGGGAGAGATGGAGGCAGTGACAGGGGTAGGGATGGATGGAAGGAGAAGAGGTAGAGGTAGGGCGGGAGTGAATTTCGGGCGCCTAAGGCCGGCCGTCCGATGCATCGACTGCAGCCACTAATCGACTGCAGTCGGTTTACGGCCACTGAAGCAGCATGTGCGACTGCAGTCGATGCACCGGGCTTTCGCTCGATGCATCGATTGGAGTCGCATACGGCCTTTGAAGTAGCAGAAGTCACAGCGTTTGTCTTACGACTAACAGGTGTATACACAGAGCTGAGAAACTATCATTAAGGATTATTATTATTATTATTATTTATTTTTTTCCCCGAGGTACATATGATCCCTCGGGAGTTCAAAAATTAGGGGGCATTGTTATTATTATTACTACCATTATTATTAATATTATTATTATTAGAATTCTATTTTAAAATGCTCATTTAGTGGCAAACTATCATGTTTAAAAACTCATTTATTTTATCTAATCACATCGGTGAGGAGATTATATTTTATGTTAAATTTCTCTTTCCTCCAAACATTTCAAGAAAAAGTAATTTTTAGTTTTGGTAAAGCACACCAAAATAACTTTGTTTGTAAAACAGTTTCTTATTTCAGCGTTCCATCTATAAGATATTTATGTTAGAAAAAAGACCTGTTATTATTATTATTATTATTATTATTTTATTATTGATTTTATTAGTACTCATTAAATATAGTTTGATAGCTTCTTGTTAGGATAACGTCAGACTTGGGCTTAGCCTACTGATAACATTGAAAGAACGAGGGGCCCTCATGGACCCTGAGAAGGGTCTGTCCCGGGGCCCGCCTTGGTTCTCAACGCCCATGATTAGGAATCTTGTTTCACGTTTGAGAAAACAGGGGCGTTGATTCCCCCGAAGTCAATGGAGCAACTTCCCCTCCCCTTCCCATGGTTTAGACGCCCCTGGAGAAAAATACCTTACACGAGGCTCAAGTTCTAAATATAAATTTATAAACAATCTTAATAGGACAGAAATTGGCCATATGTTGTTGTGAAAAGTCGCACCGTTGACCAGGTCCGATAAGAAATGCCTGACCTTCAGATAAGATAATTTAAGAGGTCGACCTGAGAGGTCAGCATGCCCGGTTTCTAGTCATCCAATGGGCTGCTTAACGCATTTCAATGCAGTTTCAGGTGTTTAACGACATCTTATGGCTGCCAGCGCCGTTTAAGTCGACCTTACCTAACCCTACAATTAAAAAACCCCTAATATCCAAATCCATTTACCTTGTGTTATATCAATCTTTTATTTCCGATACATGGGCGTCAGGAGGGGAGGCAAGGGGGTGCATTTCCGTCCCCCTGGATTTTGCAAATATTTTACAAAAATAAAATCTTTTGATTATTATGATTATTACAATAGTCCCAACACGATTTTCAATGCGAAAAAACACTTAATTATTTAGGTCATTGTTTATTTTAATTTTTTTCCTTTGCAAATTTTTTTTATGCAAAAACGTAATTTTGCCCCCTAAAAATTTTTGCTTTCCTAAACAAATTTTGCGCCCCTAAAAATTTCCTGCGAACGCCCATGTTCCGATAGTCGACAGAGTTTTTGGGCCAATCAACGAGGCTGAATTATTAATCGCAGTCCATTATCGGCGTACATCAGACGCCGACATTCAACACACCTCCCGCCAGATGGTGCGCCTGTTTTTGTGTGTGTTATCACTGCACATGTGAATGTGCAAACTGCAAAACGAAAAAAGGTCATATCTAAGTGTAATCTAAGATCTTTGATAACACGGTCATTTTCGAAGCATCCAAAGGAGTTCAGTCAGTACAAAATGGACCAGTTATAAAATCCTATTCTGCTTCATTAAATAATGATGATGATAATAATAATAGTAATAATAATAATAATAATAATAATAATAATAATAATAACAATAATAATAATAATAATAATAATAATCACGGCGCTTGGAAAGAGCCTGAGCACCATCTCCGGTGAAGCACGAGAAACCTCATACCTCTTCCAACGCCTGACGCTGACAATCCAACGCTTCAATGCAGTAGTTTTCCGCAGCACTTTCCCTCTCTCGAATCCTGAGGAATAGAGGCCGTTCCAGATTATTTGCCTATTTTAATTAATATTTAAGTCCCCAAGGGATCATATGTACCTTGGGGCATAAAATAATAATAATAATAATAATAATCTTTTTCTTTATTAACTTAAACCGACAAACGCAGTAAGATTACACTGAGACATGACAGTACAATTATCAATATCTTAACTAAACACACGTTATGGCAGCCATGCAAGACGCCCGCCCGAAGGGGTTGCGGGTTTCGAACCGCGTACTGCTGCTCTCCTGTCCATGAGTGTTACCATTACTCTATCCCCGTCCTGTTTAACTGGCCACAAATATAAGTCACATGCAGTACTGCTAAATTGTTGCCGGTCTTCAAAATGAAGTTTACTGCGGACCTCATAGCCTATTAAACTTAAAAATCTTGTGCCCACAGGCCTAAGCAATCAAATTTGAGTTAAATTTTGAGTTTTTTCACAAGCTTTAATATTCAACATTAGGATTATAAGCCCAACACATGGGCACTACTGTCTTGCGGGACTTTTACTCACATCCTGCAAACAGACCCATTAACATTTTGAAGAGACCCATATGGGCACAATAGGGGTCCAATATTGAAATATGGTTTTATATGGTCCCATCTATATATGGGCATGCTGGCAGGTTAAATATCGATGCTTAACAAGATTAGAGTTAAATTTTTGTTTATTTAGGTCTACAAGTGCTATCGCTATTTCGCATGTGCAGCTGCATAGTGCGATCGCGACTGGTTCATGAGCGTTCATAGCGCCTTTATTCCGGCGTGTGACTCCGAACTGCGCTGTCGAATGTATGGAATGTACCTGACAGGCCGCTGGCCGACCCGCCGGGCTTAGGGAGTGTTACTAGGCCTGGCCCGAAATTGGAAAGACAAGGGGGTTGAAACCCCAACCCCCGACAATTCCCACCCTGCTTCTTGCCTCATACTGGCTCACTGGAAGGTTGGCCTTAGTGAAACCTTTCCTAACTATACTGACGAATAGAAAACTTATCCTGACGTGGATGGATCACTCTCCTGTAAACTTCTACACTGTGCATCTGCTGTATCATCTATTATCCCGAATTGTCTACTTGTCGAGTAACTGAAATCATCGCTGTAGCTTATCTTTGAACACGTGACGCTTTCTAGGAGTTGACCAGGTGGATAGGCTACAGTTAATCTTAATCTGGAGATGTCATCACAATGAATCCTATTTCGAAACTCCTTCAGTTTCTTAGGCGCCCATGTGGCTAGACACTTATCTGGGCTCCATAATTACTCTACATACCTAAATGAACTCTGTAATATACATAATGGTCAGGGAGCAGCACATTTTTAATGTGACATCGCCATTCATGCTCCTAGCGATCGATTACCGACCGGGGGGGGGAAAGGTCGTTCTTATCGAACGGATAGATATCGATTTATTTCCGGCTGCTGCTGCTGTTGCTGCTAGGTCTACTGGTTCTACCAGTTGATTTTCATCCCGCCTCAGATGGCGCGGGTTGCTCTTTAGGGTCTAACAACACATGTAATTAGAATCAGTGCTGTAGTGGTAGAATTACATGTGAGTACACGCTATAGGTGTAAACCAAAACACCGAGGGGATAGGTTTTGAAGGGGGCTGTGAAAATGTTTTGAAATATGGACAGACCCGCTGAGAGGGGGCAGGGGGGCAAATGCCCAGGGGCCCGGCGACTTTTTAGGGGCCCGGGGCCGGGCCCGCAATCAACGTATGAAAAATATTATGATCAGTTATACAAAGTTTATGATTTATGCCTTTTTAAATATATTATCTGACGCTAACTACAATCAGTTTAAACTTCAAGCATCTGAATAAAATCATAGTTGTATATTATAAATATAATATTGCACGGTCGTACACGTACTTTTATTATTTCAATTTGTGATTTTTTATTTTTTCGTACGACCGTACGATATCATATTTATATAAAGCATAAAGATAGTTTAGAGGCCCATAATTGCTCTGCCTAGGGGCCCGTGACTGTTCTGACTAGGGGCCCGTGACTGCTCTGCCTAGGGGCCCGTGACTGCTCTGCCTAGGGGCCCGTGACTGCTCTGCCCAGGGGCCCGGAATTTATGTCGGCGGCCCTGAATATGGAAACGATTTGATGAGCGTTTAAGCGATTGAAATAATGGAATTCCTTAATTTCCGATGCATCAGCTATGATAAAATTCAGTGAAAAACAGATGCTCATGTAAATTAAACAGGAAATGGAAATACTGAAAAAGTGCCTCAAAATCCAAAAGTAGAATGCATGAAAATATGAAAACGGCACGAATTTTAAAGTTGTTTTGCAACTTGCTCGGTCAAGCAAACAGAAATAATTAAATTTCAAACTGAAATTTTGTTTGAGCTATAGTCTACACTCTACAGTAGGCCTACTAAAATATGTCAAAGCACTTTCTGGAGGTGAGTAAACGCTCTCTAGAGGTGAGTAATTTGAGTATACTTAAAAAATATTTTGTGAGGTGAGTATACGGTCTTTAGCGGCGGGTACACGCTGTATATGTGCGTATACTATTACCCTATTAGGCTATTACCCTCGTCTACAGCGCTGATTAGAATACAACTGAACTATTAAAACATATATTAGGGCCTATAGCGTGTCGCGTTGCTCGTGTTTGAAGATTCATGTCCAGCCCACATTAAACAATAATTACCTTCATGTTGCGCTTGCAGGAGTAATTTAAAATTTAGTTCATTTTGGAAACAGGGCGAGCTGTTGCTGTTGGTATTATTTTGGGACACGGTAGCCGATTGGTTAGATTGCTCACCTTGTAACGCGGAGAGTCCGGGTTCGAACTTCCTCTGAGACGGTTACTGTGTAGAGACCTTGAGCAAGTCCTGCACTCACTATTGCTCAGCGCCATCGATAGACGCTTCGTCATTTGATAGCGGCGCTTCATAAGAGCATAATAATAATAATAATAATAATAATAATAATAATAATAATAATAATAATCAGGGCTTTTTTTCAGCTCCTAAAAAATAATTTATTTATTTTAATAATTAAAACAATAATTTAGTTATTTTAATTTAATTTAAGTGTTTTTGAACTGTTTTCAGTGTTTATTCAGACCCCTCCCAACCCCCAATCCCGTTTTTTCCCGTGATTTTAGCCCGCCCATAATTGTTGCGTTCCGGCACCTATTGTTCCGTTCCGGAACCTTTTTTTCTAGAAAAAAAGCACTGATAATAATAATAATAATAATAATAATAATAATAATAATAAAAATATAAAATAATAATAATAATAATAATAATAATATAAAATAATAATAATATAATAATAATAATAATAATAATAATAATAATAATAATAATAATAATAATAATAATAATAATAATAATAATAATAATAATGATAATAATGACGATGATAATAAAAATAATAATAATAATAATAATAATAATAATAATAATAATGATAATAATAATGACGATGATAATAATAATAATAATAATAAAAATATAAAATAATAATAATAATAATAATAATAATATAAAATAATAATAATAATAATAATAATAATAATAATAATAATAATAATAATAATG
Source organism: Allolobophora icterica (assembly GCA_963556255.1). Lineage (NCBI taxonomy): Eukaryota > Metazoa > Annelida > Clitellata > Crassiclitellata > Lumbricidae > Allolobophora > Allolobophora icterica. The sequence continues at coordinate 27,416,767 of OY744614.1, forward strand.
ATAATAATGACGATGATAATAAAAATAATAATAATAATAATAATAATAATAATAATAATAATAATAATAATAATAATAATAATAATAATGACGATGATAATAAAAATAATAATAATAATAATAATAATAATAATAATAATAATAATAATAATAATAATAATAATAATAATAATAATGATAATAATAATGACGATGATAATAAAAATAATAATAATAATAATAATAATAATAATAATAATAATAATAATAATAATAATAATAATAATAATAATAATAAACAATTAATAGCAGTGGCATACTTTGCATCACAGAGTCGGTGCGTTGTCTCTCTTGCATGGTCGGTGACATGAGAGAAACCAGCATCTTTTTCAACGCATTGCCATCATAATTCAACGCTTTAATGTCATTGCCTTCCATAGCACCTTTGCTCCGCTGCATCTTGACGAGTTCTATCCGTCCCAGAATGTGCTTCGATTTCTCCGGATAATTTTTTTTATACCTGAGGAATTTTTTATCGGTACCTCGGGGCAAAAATAATAATCATGATCATCTCCTGTGCTCCTCTCCTATTATAAAATCGCACAAACGTCAAAGTCCTGATCATAGTAACCGTCTCCTTTGCTCCTCTCATATCTTAATCGACCTGTACTCTAATATAATATAATCTAATTCAATCCAAACCCATCTATTCTCTATTCTCATCTAGTGTGAGAGCCCTCTAGTGCCGCTGAATAAAATACACATGCAACTTGTCTGATAATCTCTTGTATTGCATCTCGCAGCCACTCTATCAGGATGCTACGGGGCACTGAAAATTAGCCAATTAAACTATAACAACCTGTTCTTTTTCGAAAACTTTTAGCAGCGAACTGGCAGATTCAAGTGACCTCACTCTGCATTTTCACACAGAGTCTCAGCAGGCTGAGTTTATTAAGGCTTCCCACGATTAGTTAAGGACAGACCAGCAGGACCGCTTCAGAGCTGTTTCCTGATTGGCAAACTACCAAACAATGCCCTGAAGTACTTAGTGAAAATGTAAAAATCATTGTGTGAAAGAAATTTGACCTTGCTGTATCTCGCATATGTTGTTGTCAAAGAATATCTCACACTAGGCCAGCCCTGATAAGAGATGTCTAACAATTTAGGCCTACTTAAGATGACAATGCGACAAAGAACTGTTGTTTCGTTTGAAGACCTTGGAAAGGACTTGACAGACTGGAGTGCGGGTCTTGCCAGACATCCTCGATGTAGATCCTTGCAATCGACAAAGTTTTGGGCCAATCAGCGAGCTTGAATTATTGAAATGGGTCCGATGAACATCTTATCTGACTCCGATCTTCACAGCTTACGCCAGGTGGCGAGGTTGTTTTTTGTTTTGATAACCGCACATGCGAGTTGCACATCGAAGATAAGGAGTGTCATAGATTACTAAAGTCTAAGATCTTTGATAACAGGGACATTTGGGAAGTATAAAAGGACCACAGAATCGTGCAACGATCACAGTCGCCTTCCAGTTGGGCAAGAGTCCTCTTCACTTGCAAGGCTTTGTCTGCTGTTGCTTCGCTTACGTGAGTAATAACAATTATTTCATATCGACAAAACACTTTGCTTAAAGCTTAATTATCACTGACTGGTCATATATCAATGTCCAGGAATTGCCTTAACATTGCTAAAAAGTTTGAAGATTATATCTGGTCGATATACTTGCAGAAAGAGAGACAGACAGACAGGAAGACAGACAGCCAAACAAGCAGACAGATAGACAGGGACATAAGATATCAGAATAGTGGACACCCTTTCACAAAGCCGATGCAAGGAAAATGAAGTTCCTGAAAACTTAAGTAATGCAAGACCATGGAAGGAAGCGTCAACAACCTAATAGCTATTCGACATGGCTTCGGTCTTTATTAAGATGGTTCTTTTACGCAGTTTTATGTGGGGTAGAGAGACTTATAGGAGATTTACATTTTTAATTACAGTTTCCCAGAACCGATTCAGAGAAAATGAAGTCGCCCAAACTGGATATGTAGAGTAAATAATCCAAATAAAACACTTAATACTTTGACTTAAAGATATGTGCAGTATTTCGTGGATAATTATTTGCATGGTTCGGTTAAAACGAATTTCAAATGAGTTCTGTGTGGATTTTGTAGGAATCGGAAACATGAACGCTCTGTTTCTCGTCTTCCTTGGTCTTGTCGGATTCGCTTCGGCTCAGTAAGGCGACATTATTTCTAGTTGTTTATTCTATTGCTTTTTGAAGATGACAGTTTAGTCTGAGTCTTTGTTGTATTTTTTCGACTTACGAATTCGTCCATGTTTTAGTGCTGATCCCTCTTGAACTGCCACTTAAACTAAAAGTACCTGCATGAGGTAATTTCACTTAGTACGCGACGCTATATTGCTGCCATAGTATCCACATCCATGCGGTAAAAATATACACAAAATACAATAATATTCGTGTTTACTGACAAGCTCACTGAAAAACCGCAGTACGTAGCATTTAAAGAATTGAAACACGACAGTTGTATTATTAAGATCTGAGGGAACACAGTCTGGCAGCCTGGTAGGCATTTTACTGCTCCCCTCTTGGGAGTGGAAGGCTGAGTCGACCTAGAGGGGCTTCCGGGTATCGAACCGCGACTTTTCAGAGTGCTACCATTCATCTATACAATTCCTACATACATATATGTATATACTATATACATATATATATATATACATATATACATGTATAAGCATGGCAAATATATACAGGCAAATATATATATATGCATGTATCTATACAAATACTACTACGCCTTCTAAGTACCTCGCAAAAGCGCTTCTTGCGCTTGCCTAGATGATGTTTAAGTTCGCTAAGTAGACCCTATACACAAAGTTAATTAATATTAGTGCTCAGATTAATTAATAGCAGTGCTCAGATTAATAGACGATCGAGTCACCGCTGGAGAGCTCTCGCAGACACCTGAACCCAACCGACGGGTTTCCATCCTGAGTTGATAGCAGACAGTAGACAACATGCTCCAAGTTCTTGAACTATATAGGCCTAAGTAGCGTCAAAGAAGAGTAGCGACGACAGTCGACGAGGCTCGATCCAGACGAACCCCAACATGTAAGTCCTGGCAGACATAGGCAAATGTTCGCAGATCATCACCGCAGTAGAACGGTGAGCACCAATCCACAGAATCTCTTGGCCTTTCCGAATGGAACTTGACTCTATCAAGTTAGGGGCCGTCCATATATTACGTACGCAAAGAGGGGGAGGGGGTCGGATTTTGGCGATTTTGCGTACGGGTGCGGACGCGGGGGTGGGGGGGGGCAAAATGTGTACGTACGCAAAATAAATTTCTAATTATGACGTCCACATTAGCCTATTTATAACTCTGTATTGTCCAATAGTCGTCCGATGGCATTTTATTTCATTATATAAAAGCCATGTGCAGTTATTCTGTGCTGTGAACGAGACACCTATAATTTGTCTATATTGGCCCTCACTCGTCCTTCAATCTGGCCTAAAGTGCGGAGAGACACTTTCTGCGGCTGGTCTTCTGGGGGGGGGGGGGGGTATGCGTCAAGCGTACGTACGCGGGGGGGGGTGGGGAAGAAAGTACGCTTGCGGACAGGGGGGGAGGGGGTCCAATTTTCCCGAATTTTTGCGTACGTAATATATGGACGGCCCCTAATAGTATGCTGACGGTTCTTAGGATGGGCGAGTCCACCAGTTGCGCTGGAGACCTCGATAGCAAGTTTCCAGACAAAGCTCATAACACTCGATAATGACGGTGACGGAGATAGGGCTTATAATTATGACTCCACGAAAGCATGCTAGGTCACATTTAAAGTCACTCCACGAATGCATGCTAGGTCAAATTAATGGTCGGAAAAAAACGAAAGTTTTTCCAGTTAAATCTGCTTATGACCAAATGATTGCTGAAAATGAAACATACGGCTGTCTTCTTCATATCATGTGCGTAAGATCCACATTCACACGCGAATACGCATATACGCACATACACGTACACACACACACACACACACACACGCGCGAGAGAGAGAAAGAGTCAGAGAGAGATAACAATAGAGAGAGAGAGGCTTCCTATACGATGTGTTATACTGTGTATGTTCAATTTTCTGTGTAGGATCCCCTATTCGTGCGCTCCTGGAATCTGTTCATCGGCCAGTGGATATGATCGAGCGGATGTTCTTGGTTGCATGTACTTCTGCTATCTGGACGTCGTTCCTTCTGAGACCCTGGACCGCGGCGAATTCCACACCCGCTACGGGGAGTGGATCGCAGCAGGTATGCCTAAAGCAGCAGACGAAATACGGCCATGCTCTTTCTACGAAGTGTCTGGCATCCACCCTTTATAGTCAACTCAGCTATCCTGCTGGTTATACAATGACGGTGGGAAGTTCAGACGGCGAGGTGGAGGCTTGACCACGCGCCTTTATGTGTCAAGATTAAGAGAAATGAAGTCGCTAACACTAGAAACCCCGTGCACACGAAGAAGAACAGCGCCTTCGTGAGGTTTTGTAAAGCGCTATATAAATGGCAACGTATACAAACAACAGTCCGTTAAGCCATACTGAGAGGAAGCCTCAGGCTACCTTGAGGGACTGCTCTTCTTAGTATTCTTCATCTTCTGATGCAGGCTATCGACCTATTAAGCGGAACAACTTGAGACCCACACGCGTTGTAGAATCTTCCACGAAGCCATCGTAAACTTTTAGGCCTAATCAGTGAAAATATTAGTTACATTTTTAGTTTTTTTCTAAAAATTTCTGTGTGAATTGGGGTTCGATTACCGGGATTTTTACTCATAGGTATCGGCGCCCAGTCAAATTAAAGTAAAATTGTTATTTTCTGCAAGTTCTGTTCTTATTTCGCATGTGCAGCTGGTACAGCAGATTGCGATGAAGCCTGCTTCGTCAACGCCAACAGAGACATAATTCCGGCCTGTGACAACGAACTGGCCGCTGCCTTTGAGAGAATGGCTGTCTTGGACAACTCTAATAGCACCATTTCGCACGCAGATGTTGACCTGTGGTATGACCAAGTCGTGGCAATCCAGGGCAGCGGTAAGCCGTTATAACAGAACAGGCCTACAATAATTGTTCGTGTAGGTCTGAAGTTTTAATTAGTATGATTTATTAACTTTTATGATGTATGACTTCTAAGACATCAGGCTATGGCTCAACACAGCTAGCAGAAAAAATCAACTTTGGTCAAGTGAGTTTTTAGGTCAGTTCAAAGTCAAATTGGTGTACCAATACATACCAGCCTGCGTCACAAAATATTTTGAGTCGCCTCGATTATTGTAACTCACTTATTGTTGGTACTGCAAAGTCAAACATTATTTCAACTCTACACAGTTCAGTACCCTTTGATAAGGACTATAACTAATAGGTCTAAATACAACTGAACATATACAACATATTACGTTGTATTATGCAGTATTACGTGATAATGGTATACCCGGACATGAGCTGGTGCATGATAATAGGACAGATTTGACAACTATGTAATTTAATGTAACCAGAAAATTTTCATTCAATACAACTATAACTAATAGGTCCAAATACAACTGAAAAGGAAACTAAAATGTTGGCTAATAATAGGTCTAAATACAACTGTCTTGTTTGGCCGTGCTGGAGTCGGGAGCACCCCTGAGTAACAGCCCCCTTGAAGAGGTGCAATATAAATACTCGAATGAATGAACGAATGAAAACTAACTTATCACCCCTAAGCCTAAATCTTGCATTAGCTTCCAGGTCAGCAAAGTATTTGCTTTAAATTGAATTTTCATCGATTAAAAACGTTAATGCTGATCAGAAACATCATTTTATGTCAGTCTAGATTCCTCGAACGTATCTAGCAGGGTCACCTGGTCATACCTAGAACAAGAAATGTTGTTTTTGAACAAGCCTTTTCTCTGTTTTTGCTGAACAAAGATTTAAGAACTCTCTGCCTGTACATGGGGGTGTTCTGCTCATTCGTTTACGTCACTTCGTTCTCATTTAAGATTTACGTTTCAAAATTGCATTAACGCAATCGACTGCCTTTCTATCTCACCGCACCAATCTTCTGGATATTGACCAGATTTTACAGCGTTGTGTTGGTACGCCATCAGTTGATGCCTTCTGCATTAGACGCCGATGAGATTGAAATTACTAATTAATAATAATAATGACGCTGCTGCTGCTGATGATGATGAAGATAATGATGATGATGATCATAATTATAATATTAATAATTGTAGTAGTAGTAGAAGTAGTAGTAGTAGTAGTAGTAGTAGTAGTAGTAGTAGTAGTAGTAGTAGTAGTAGTAGTAGTAGTAGTAGTAGTAGTAGTAGTAGTAGTAGTAGTAGTAGTAGTAGTAGTAGTAGTAGTAGTAGTAGTAGTAGTAGTAGTAGTAGTAGTAGCAGCAGCAGTAGTAATAATAATAATAATAATAGTAATAATAATAGTAATAATAATAATAATAATAATAATAATAATAATAATAATAATAATGCGACCTAGCTTGTAGTGTTATTCCAGACGTGTCGTTTCTTGTTTAGTGCCTTTAGCTTGTTGTACGAATTATTCTGATGGGACTTGGTCCCTATAGTAGCCTTCGTCGGTTTTGCCTAGTATAAACTGGCCTTGAGACGTGTGCGTGGTTATAGTGATTAAGCTTCAAAGTGTGGAGTCAGAAGAAGAAAGAAGATTTAGTTGGAGATATGACGCTATCGTTAAGAGAACTGAGAATCAAATTGTGAAAACTAAAAACGTTCAATTTTCGACAAAAATTGAATAGTTGTAAATAGAAATCTCCTTTTTAAAGGACTACACGAATCCGGTTTCGCTTTCGGGGCAGCGTGAAATATAGAATTATAATTGAAGGGGTTGCCTCAATAACCAGGTGTGTCGACATACCTGGTTTATGTTAAAAAGTATGCCAGCATGCTTGGAACATTGTATTCTATATACCCTGCAAATTTGGTGGAAATCTGATTATTTCTGAATTGGCTTTTGGATAAAACAGTTTGTCGACATATGGTATTTAGCAGCCGGTAGCATTACTTCAATGCAATAACCCGGTATGATAACAAACATTGTCGTTTTTTGTAATCTTTGTATTAAAACCGGTGCAATAATCAGGTTATTTGACATACCCGGTTATTGTCTCTTACTTACTCTACAATTCACTGATTTTGCGTTATTTTTTCTTACTGTAATGTAGCTATGATGACTTACTTTCTTATTGCACGATTAATTTGTACTGTGTGCTAGTCACCATTTGGTGCAAGAATAAGGTATGTCGACTAACAGCAGACGGTTTTTGCTTCATACCGGGTTACTGAGTGTCAATAACCAGGTATGAAGCAAAATGTCGTGAAAAACATTAATGTTTTCTTTTGCTTTGCATTATGTAATAATTTCGTGAAAGACAATAATAACTCACATGGTGCTTCAAACAGCTTGTCGATATCTCGTAAAATGGCTTAGATACAACAGTTTGAAGTGTCAAATCTTTGAAGCCATTTTCCCAAAACTCAAAAAATCGGACCTACATGGTTATTGCTGCAAGCCCTTCAATTATAATCGCGTCTTCTTTTACAGCTATCGCATGCAAAATATGAAATGGATATTTCTTAGAGCGGTCATTTTCTGTGAAACTCTGAAAATATTTTAAAGGGAAATGGTTTTTAAATACATGTAAAGTAATATATATATATATATATATATATATATATATATATATATATCTTAACATTGAAATAGCATATCGTAACATTTCGAATTGGTGCTAAAATTATATCAAACCACAACTTTCTATTCGCTAAAGAGTACTGAACAACAATTAAAATAATTGTTTCCATTCTTCATCACCTATTATCACCTATAACTTACTTTACAATACATTTGATTTCTTCACATTACAGCACGTACGCAAAAAGCTGCAAAACTTGTTTGTTTTCCCTTTTGTTACAGAACCGGTTCTCCCAGATGGTTTCCAGAGATGGTTCCGTGTGGTGCGTCAAGTTTTATTAATCTGTCTGTCTGTCTTATTGTCAGTCTGTCTGTGGCCATGTCTGCCAGTGATTGTCTGTTTGTTCTCGTGCTTCTTCGTGAACATATCCATCCCTCCATCCGCTCCCCACATGTCCGCTAGAACCGGTCTATGTATACTCCTCCATTCCCTTCTCATTCCTAATCCTCTCTCCCCAAAGGAACAAGCAGGTTTCCTTGTGCTTCGGAAATTAAGAGCTTCACGGCCATGGACAGAAGCTCAATGTGCCTTCGACTGGGCAGCCAATGAAGCTTGTCCCGAACATAAGTAGAAATGTGACCGAACTTTGGAATCCCATCTTTAATCGAGCCGCAGCGCTTAAGAAGACACACACATGCGTAGCTTCTATTGTTACACATAGGCGTAGCTTCTATTGTTACACATAGGCGTTACTTCAATTGTGATTGTGATATCCGGTCACCATCACTTTCAAAATGGGTACGGACAGTCATCACCATGTGCTGACATTTTTTGCGTCATAGCAGTGACCCTTTGCTTTGAAGCCAACAAGTATCACAGAGGATGCATTGAAAAGTATAGCAGCAAGTGTGAACGGTCCATACATCCATCCATCCGTCCACACATCCATCCATCCATCCATCCATCCATCCATCCACCCACCCATCCATCCATCCATCCATCCATCAACCCAACCATCCGTCTATCCATCCATTCATCCATCTATCCACCAACAATCCGTCCATCCATCCATTCATCCATCCACCCACCCATTCAAACACCCATCCATCCATCCATCCATCCATCCGCCCATCGATCCATTCATTCATCCCGCCATCCAATTTCTGTAACAGGCATGACATTGATTTTTCGATGTGCATTTTAGCGATTATCATCAGTATTAACATTATTTATCTCATGATATGATATAACATATAAATTGTCGGTTTTGTTTCTTACAGCTGTATTTTGATATCTCCGACCCCGCCTGCTCACTCCCATACCCATAGGCTCCAACTCCGGAACGCCTCAGCCAGGAAGATGTGACGCTGTGACTACGAGACCCCATAACGTCGTGACTACGACACACTGAAATTAACTTTACAGATATTTATAGCAAATAATCATTAGCGATCTTCCTACTTGTCTCTGTAACAATAAAAGACGACCACTGTCATCTCCGAAGTATATGTCGTCCTGGGTTGCATTATTTGCATGAAATCATTATCCACAACAACGCTTTCTGAAAGACGCTAAACGAAAGGCCAGATACATGCATACGTGTATATATATATATATATGTGTGTGTGTATAATATTATTGTGTTCATACATGCGTTAGTACGCGCATATGTATGCATATACATACATACATACATACACACATACATGCATTTGTACATACATACATTTGTGCATACATAGAATCGAACATACATGCTATTGTGCATGCATACCTACGATTGTACATACTTGCGTTCGTTCATACATAGATATATATATATATATACATACATACATATATACATACATACAGACAATGTATGTATGTAATACAATTGTATTTATGCACAATTGTATATATGTAGAACTGTATGTATGTCATGCATACATACATTTGTACATACATACAATTGTGCATACAAACAATTGTACATACACGCAATTGTGCATGCATACATACGATTGTGCATACATACAATCGTACATACATACCTACATACATACATGTATACATGCATAGGCACATACAAGCATACATACATATTATGTAAGAGTGGTGTGCCCGGATGCGTCGAGGTAGTCGTCCGATGGTTAAAAGTACTTAAAACGATCACCAAGTCTGTCTGTGCAGCCATCACAATAATTATATCCTCGTCTCGTACACACGAACATCTTACATAGATGCGTGGCTCGTTTCAAAGATTTAAATCTCGGGCTAGCAAAGTCCGCACACGGGGGCCTCATACACATACATAAATACATACATACATACACATATGCTTACAAGCATACATATATAATACACATACATACCAACGTATGCAAGATATTCATATACAAAATTAGTGCAGTAAAAAAACAAGTAAAAGGTAACATGCTGCGAAGAGCAGTCTTCTTGCCTGTTCGGCAAAATGTCCGAACTCGAGAAAGTATCATCTTGCTCTTCGTATTTCTCCCTCGGTTCGACCCTGTTCTTTCGCCTCTCGTTTGGTCAATGATCATGAATAATAAACAATTAACAGCAGTGGCCTACTTTGTCTCTCTCGCAAAATCAGTGACCTGAGAGAAACCAACATCTCTTTTAGCACATTGCCATCACAATCCAACGCTTTAATGTCACGGCCTTCCGAGGCACCTTTGTTCCGCTAGATCTTGACGTGTCCTATCCGTCTCAGAATGTGTTTCAATCAATCAATCAATCAATTTTTATTGTTCACTGCCTCATTTCCAAGTAAACAATGTTTACATATTGTTTATATACAGTTTCAGTGACAAAGGATAATACCCTAAGGAACCTAAGGTTCCGCTAACAAGGTAGCCCTAATACAAGTGTGTAACAGTCAGTCTAATTTATGCAATGATTAGCAATTACACATCGTTTTGACAATGTTTATATTTCACACAGATTTTAAATATGAAACATGACCATCAATGTTGTTTATTTAAAAAATTTCTTTAGTTTGTTTGGCAGCGAAACATTCGATTTATCCGGATAAGTTTTTGATTCCTGAGGGATTTATAAGCACATCGGAGCATGATAATAATAATAATAATAATAATAATAATAATAATAATAATAATAATAATAATAATAATAATAATAATAATAATAATAATAATAATAATAATAATAATAATAATAATAATAATAATAATAATGTAACGGAAATAGGCGCTGCAAAAATGATAATGAACCTAAAGGGGTCCCATGGGGGACACTAGGGGTCCTAGGTACCTCACGAAGATCATGGGCAGATCTTAGGTACCTCACGGAGATCATGGGCAGATCTTAGGTACCTTACGAAGGTCATGGGCGGAGCCTAAGAGAGCTCCCATGCTATAGACATAGGGACCCGAGCAGGGCTGTAGTGGTAAAATTAGAGGTGTGTATACGCTACAGTATTTTGTGAGTATGCGCTGCAGTATTTTAATATAAATAAATAAAAATATTTTGTGAGGTACGTATACGGTCTCTAGAGGTGAGTATACGCTGTATACCCGCGTATACCCTCGACTACAGCCATGGACCCGAGGTATCTCCCTGAGGTTTACAGTAATCTCAGGTATCTCACGGAGGTCATGGGCGGGGCCTATGGGTTCTGGCGCGAACTGAGGTATCTCACGGAGGTCCACGCTAAAGGGTATAGGGATTCCAGGTACCTCACGGAGGTCATGGGCGGAGCCAAGGGGTTTTGGCGCGAACCGAGGTATCCCACGGAGGTCCAGGGGCGGGGCTTAGGGATCCCATGCAAAGGGACATAGGGTCCGAGGTATCTCACTGAGGTCCCTGGGCGGAGCAACCCGAGAGGGAGGGTTGGAGTAGGGGTTGCAAAGGGGGTTGTTGGCGCCACAAACCCATATAAAAGGGGGCTTGGCTTGTGGTGTTTTGGCTTGTGAGTGCGGTGTGCTAGTTGTGCTGTTGTTTTGTCGTCGTTATCTGAGAGAATTGAGTGTTGAAAGTAGTTGCATTAAGTAATTGTGTTGAGTATTGCGAGAAGAACGAACTCTTCGTGATTAGAATAAGGTAATTAGTTCAATTAATCGTGCTAACTTAGAGGAAAAGGAAATATATCGGCCAGTATTCCTGGCTTCAGAAAAAGTCTCAGCAGGGCTTCCAGACACAGAACAAATTAGTTGCTGCTGCCGATGGGTTTTCCTGACCAAAAGACTTGCGTATTTGTCGTAGGCTATGATGCAAACAGGCCTTCAAATTTTTTAGATTCCTGAGTTTTGTTAAATGACTGTTCATATTGACAGCCGGTCTTGGTCTTGGTCTTGCGAGACCAAGACCAAGACTTTGAACCTCAAGACCAAGACCAAGACCAAGACTTTGAACCTCAAGACCAAGACCAAGACTTTTGGTCTCAAGACCAAGACTTTTGGTCTCAAGACCAAGACTTTTGGTCTCAAGACCAAGACCAAGACTTTGAACCTCAAGACCAAGACCAAGACTTTTGGTCTCAAGACCAAGACCAGGACCAAGACTTTCAAAAACGAACTCGAGTGCACTCGAGACCAAGACCGTATTTGTCGTAGGCTATGATGCAAACAGGCTTAAAAAAATTTAAGTTCTAGAGTTTTGTTCAATGACTGTTCATATTGACAGCCGGTCTTGGTCTTGGTCTTGCGAGACCAAGACCAAGACTTTGAATCTCAATACCAAGACCAAGACCAAGACTTTGAACCTCAAGACCAAGACCAAGACTTTTGGTCTCAAGACCAAGACCAAGACTTTGAACCTCAAGACCAAGACCAAGACGAAGACTTTTGGTCTCAAGACCAAGACCAATACCAAGACTTTCAAAAACGAACTCGAGTGCACTCGAGACCAAGACCTTGGTCTCGAGGACAACAAGTCTGCATTTAGCTTGAGAGCTCTCTAGCACCGCTGGATAAAATGCACATGCAAATTGCCTGATTATCTTTTGTAATGTATCTTTCTGCCACTCAGGGCTGTAGTCGAGGGTATACGCGTGCATACAGCGTGTACTTACCTCTAGAGACCGTATACTCGCCTAACAAAATATTTGTACTCATCTCTAATTAGTTTCGGAAAATTAACCGTTAACGTGTACTCACCTCTAATTAGTTTAGGAAAACTAACCGGTAGCGTCAGCGTGTACTCACTTCCAATTTTACCACTACAGCCCTGCTGCCACTCTGTCAGGATGTTACGGCGCACTGTAAATTAACCAATTAAACTGTAATAACCTGTTCTTTTTCACAAACTTTTAGAAATGAACTGGCAGTATCAAATGATTTTCCTCTGTATTTTCACATATAGTTTCACCAGGGTGAGGTTATCAAGGCTTCACCGCGATAAGTTAAGAAGGGACAAGCAGGACCGCTTTGAGTTGTTTTCTGATTGGCAAACTAGGGCCTACCAAACAATGTCCTGAAGTACTTCATACAAATGTTAAAATCATTGTAGTTCAGCAGTTGTACTGAACTGTATCTCTCATGTGTCGTTGTCAAAACATTCCTCACAGTAGACGAGAGATGTCTAATCGTTTGCTTAAGATGACAATGTGACAAACTACCGTGAACTTGTTTGTTTGAAAACCTTGACGGGTCTTGCCAGACATGCTCGATATAGGTCGCTGCAATCGACAAAGTTTTAGGCCAATCAGCGAGCTTCAATTATTGAAATAGGCCCAATGAACGTCTTATCTGACTTTGATCTTACGCCAGATGGCCAGGTTGTTTATTCGTTTTGATAACCACACATGCGAGTTGCACATCGAAGATAAGGAATGTCATGTATTACTATACAGTAGTCTAAGATCTTTGATAACAGGGTCAGTTGGGAAGTATAAAAGGACCACAGAATCGGGCAAGGATCACAGTCGCCTTTCAGTTGGGCAAGAGTCGTCTTCACTTGTAAGGCTTTGTCTGCTGTTGCCTCGCTTACGTGAGTAATAACAATTATTTCATATCGACAAAACATTTTGCCTAAAGCTTAATTATCACTGATATATATGACCCACAGTTCATATATCAATGTCCAGAAATTGCCTTAACATTGCTAAAAAATTGGAAGATTATATCTGGTTGATATACTTGCAAAAGAGAGACACAGGAAGACACAGGCAGGCAAGCAGACAGATAGACAGGGACATAAGATATCAGAATAGTGGACACCCTTTCACAAAGCCGATGCAAGGAAAATGAAGTTCCTGAAAACTTAAGTAATGCAAGACCATGGAAGGAAGCGTCAACAACCTAATAGCTATTCGACATGGCTTCGGTCTTTATTAAGATGGTTCTTTTACGCAGTTTTATGTGGGGTAGAGAGACTTATAGGAGATTTACATTTTTAATTACAGTTTCCCAGAACCGATTCAGAGAAAATGAAGTCGCCCAAACTGGATATGTAGAGTAAATAATCCAAATAAAACACTTAATACTTTGACTTAAAGATATGTGCAGTATTTCGTGGATAATTATTTGCATGGTTCGGTTAAGACGAATTTCTAATGAGTTCTGTGTGGATTTTGTAGGAATCGGAAACATGAACGCTCTGTTTCTCGTCTTCCTTGGTCTTGTCGGATTCGCTTCGGCTCAGTAAGGCGACATTCAAGTCATTTATTCAACTGATTTCTGAACGTAACAGCTTAATCTGAGTCTTTGATGTATTTTCTCGACTTACGAATCGTCCATGTTTTAGTGCTGATCCCTCTTAAACTGCCACTTAAATTAAAAGTACCTGCATGAGGTAATTTCACTTAGTACGCGACGCTATATTGCTGCCTTAGTACCCACATCCATGCGGTAAAATATACACAAAATACAATAATATTCGTGTTTACTGACAAGCTCACTGAAAAACCGAAGTAAGTAACATTGAAAGAATTGAAACATGACAGTTCTATTATTTAGATCTGATAGAACACACGTCTGGCAGCCTGGTAGGTATTTTACTGCTCCCCTTGGGAGTGGAAGGCTGAGTCGACCTAGAGGGGCTTCCGGGTATCGAACCGCGACTTTTCAAAATCTAATGCTCTTCAGGCCAGAGTGCTACCATTCATCTATACAATTCCTACATACATAGGCCTACATGTACATATATATATATATATATATATATATATATATATATTTACATATATACATGTATAAGCATGGCAAATATATACAGGCAAATATATATATATGCATGTATCTATACAAATACTACTACGCCTTTTAGGTACCTCGCAAAAGCGCTTCTTGCGCTTGCCTAGATGATGGGGGGCCCGATAGCGCATTGGATAACATCTGGCGTAGAGTGCGAGAGGTACAGAGATCGAGTCCCATAGGCGGACATGCTTTGGAGGCTGCAATTGGCGCCGTGCATTGCAGGCTGTCTGTTCTGTTAGTAGTTAAGGTTTATCGCATAACATGTACAGCGCAGTGCGTTTGCAGGCACTTAATTAAAGAATAAATATTATTATTATGTTTAGGTCGCTAAGTAGACCCTATACACAAAGTTAATTAATATTAGTGCTCAGATTAATTAATAGCAGTGCTCAGATTAATAGACGAGTCAGTGTCACCGCTGGAGAGCACTCGCAGACACCTGTACCCCAACCGACGGGTTTACATCCTGGGTTGATAGCAGACAGTAGACAACATGCTCCAAGTTCTTGAACTATATAGGCCTAAGTAGCGTCAAAGAAGAGTAGCGACGACAGTTGACGAGGCTCGATACAGACGAACCCCAACACCTAAGTCCTGGCAGACATAGGCGTAGACCCTGGGGGAGCAGGGGCACGTGCCCCCCTAATAATTGAGATGGACTGTACATTCAATGCAATAAGTGTAGAAAAAATAGCCAAATGCCCCCCCCCCAATATTTTGAACAAGTTTACTCCAGTGCTGGCAGATGACAGAAGACTCCGGGCCTTCGGGCACCCCTCTCTCATCGGTTGGACGACATTCTTCGCACCCGGCAAATGTTGGCAGATCATCACCGCAGTAGAACGGTGGACACCAATCCACAGAATCTCTTGGCCTTTGCGATTGGAACTTGACGCTATCAAGTTAGTAACTTGAATGTTCTTAGGATGGGCGAGTCCACCAGTTGCGCGGGAGACCTCGATAGCAAGTTTCCGAAGAAAGCTCATGACACTTGATAATAACTGTGAAAGAGATAGGGCTTATAATTATAACTCCACGAACGCATGCTAGGTCACATTTAAAGTCACTCCACGAATCCATGCTAGGTCAAAATAAAGGCCTGAAAAGCAAAAGTTTTCCAGTAAAATCTGCATGCAGGTGACCAAATGAACGCTGTGGAAACATGCAGCCATCCTGTTCAAATCATGTGCGTAAGATCCACATTCACACACGAAAACGCATATACAGTTATACACACATACACGTGTGAACACACAATCACATTCACACAAACATACACCAACACACACCAACACCCACGCAAATATATACATATACACGAGAGATAAAGATTCAGAGAGAGAGAGAGAGAGAGAGAGAGAGAGAGAGAGAGAGAGAGAGAGAGAGAGAGAGAGAGAGAGAGAGAGAGAGAGAGAGAGAGAGAGAGAGAGAGAGAGAGAGAGAGAGAGAGAGAGAGAGAGAGAGTCTTGTTGTCCTCGAGACCAAGGTCTTAGTCTCGAGTGCACTCGAGTTCGTTTTTAAATGTCTTGGTCTTGGTCTTGGTCTTGAGGTTCAAGGTCTTGGTCTTGGTCTTGGTCTTGAGGTTCAAGGTCTTGGTCTTGGTCTTGGTCTTGAGGTTCAAAGTCTTGGTCTTGGTCTCGCAAGACCAAGACCAAGACCGGCTGTTAATATGAACACTCATTTAACAGAACTCAAGAATTCTTTATCAAGCGTGCTTGCATCATACGACCAATATCTATGGATGGATACAAGTCATGTTGGTCAGGAAAACCCATTGGCAGCAGCAACAGTTATTCTGCATCAGACGGCATGATAAACCATGGGAAGATTTCAAAAGGACTCACTATCTGTACATTTACATCCAGTGCTTGAAAAGCTACTGTGTTTGTGTCAGCGACTTCAGCACCTGTAGAACGTATTTTTTCACATGGCGGAATTTTTATGAGGCCCACCAGGCACGTCTTGGCCAGAAAATTCTGAGCGAATTGGTTTTTATAAAATACAAAAAGGTATTTGGTATAAGAGTTTGCATGAAGGACTTTTGAATACAAATTCGGATTTCTCTGCAGTTTGCATTTAAAGTTAGTTTGCTTGAATAAAATAAAAGACTCATGTTTTCATTAAAATAGCGAATATTCCGACTTTACAATTTTTATAAGTCTTGACCTGATTTCGATTTTTTGGGTCTTGGTCTTGGTCTTGGTCTCGAGGTTCAAGGTCTTGGTCTTGGTCTCGAGGTTCAAAGTCTTGGTCTTGGTCTTGGTCTCGAGGTTCAAGGTCTTGGTCTTGGTCTTGAGGTTCAAGGTCTTCTTGGTCTTGGTCTTGAGGTTTAAGGTCTTGACAACAAGACTGCTTATACGATGTGTAATACTGTGTTTGTTCAATGTGATGTGTAGGTATTCGTGCGTTCCTAACTTCTGTTCGCAGAACAACGGAATGGATCGAGCGGATGTTTTTGGTTGCATGTACTTCTGCTATCTGGATGTCGTTCCTTCCGAGTCCCTGGACCGCGGCGAATTCCACACCCGCTACGGGGAGTGGATCGCAGCAGGTATGCCTAAAGCAGCAGACGAAATACGGCCATGTTCTTTCTACGAAGTGTCTGGCATCCACCCTCTAGTCAACTCGGCTCTCCTGCTGGTTATACAATGACGGTGGGAAGTTCAGACGGCGAGGTGAAGGATTGACCCCGCGCCTTTATGTGTCAAGATTAAGAAAAATTAAGTCGCCAACACTTCATACCCATACGATGAAGAACAGCGCCGTCGTGATGTTCTTGAAGGCGCTATATAAATGGCCATATATATATATATATATATATATATATATATATATATATATATATATATATATATATATATATATATATATATATATATATATATATATATATATATATATATATATATATATATATATATATATATATATATATATATATATATATATATACACACACAACAGTTAATCTATATATATATATATATATATATATATATATATATATTAACTGTTGTGTGTATATATATATGTCAATCAATCAATCAATCAATATATCTTTATTGCAACCAATAACAGTCCTTTACAATTCGTTTACAGATCAATACATAATAAAAGTACTCATAGTGAAAATAATGATTTTTCAGAACTAGTCATTGGTGGCAATGGGTGTCCCCAAAGGGAGGAAGGTCCCGCTATGGAGGGATACCCAATTAAATCAATTACAAGACTGACTGAATGGCTGATCGAGAAGTCATCCTCCTAGAATATCGGCAAGCAAGACATTAAATGTGGTAATTTTACTTGTTTAGGTGGGAGAATATAACTAAAAATAACCTTAATTACCCTTAACTAAAAAAAACTTAACTAAGACCTTCCACTATGTATGTATATATATATATGTATATGTGTATATATATATATATATATATATATATATATATATATATATATATATATATATATACACACACACAACAGTTCCTACAGTCATCCTGAGAGGTCTCAGGCTACCTTGAGGGACTGTTCTTCTTCGTACTCTTCTTCTTCTTCTTCTTCGACCTGTTAAGCGGACCAACTTGACTCTTCCGGTATCCACCCGTTGAAAAATCTTGCAAGAAGCCATCATAAACCCATAGGCCTAATCAGTGAAAATATTAGTTACATTTTTTAGTTTTTTCTGAAAATGTCTGTGTCAGTTGGGGTTCGATTACCGGGGTTTTTACTCATAGGTATCGGCGCTTAATAAAATTAAAGTAAAATTGTCATTTTCTGCAAGTTCTGTTCTTATTTCGCATGTGCAGCTGGTACAGTAGATTGCGATGTCACCTGCTACGTGACCGCCAACAGAGACATAATTCCGGCCTGTGACACAGAACTGACCGCTGCCTTCGAAAGAATGGCTGTCTTGGACAACGCTAATACCACCATTTCGCACGCAGATATCGACCTGTGGTATGACAAAGTCGCGGCAATCCAGGGCAGCGGTACGTCATTATAACAGAACATGCCTACAATTGTTCATACAGGTCTGAAGTTTAATTAGTATGATTTATTAACTTTTATGACCTCTGACTTGCAAGAATAAGGCTGTGGCGCAACATAACTAAGCAGAAAAAAATCAACTTTGTCATGTCAGTTTTTAGGTAAGTTCAACGCCAAGCAGGTGTACTCAAATATAGCAGCATGAGTCACAAGATGTTCTGAGTCGCCTCGATTGCTGCAACTCATGTGTTTTTGGTACCGCAAAGTCAAACGATATGCAACTCTTTGAGTTCAGAACTCTTTGGCTAGGACTATAACTAATAGGTCAAAACATAAACTTATCACCTCTGTGCCTAAATCTTGAATTGGCTTCCTGGTTAGCAAAGGATTTCCTTTAAATTAAAGCTCATCGATTACAAACATTAAAGCTTATCAAAAACAGCATCTTAAGTCAGATTTGATTCCTCGCACATATCCAGCGATGTCACTTGGTCATACCTAGAACAAAAAAAAATTGCTTTTTGAACAAGCTTTTTCTGTTGCTGAACCAAGATTTAAGAACTCTCTGCCTGTATGTGACGGTTCTGCTCGTTCGCTTATGTCACTTGGTTCTCATCTTAAGATTTACCTTTCCAAATTGCTTACATGTATACACCATCGACTACCTTTCTGTCTCAGCGTACTGATCGTCTGGATATTGACCAAATTTTACAGCTTCGTATTCGTGTGTCATCAGTTGATGCCTTGTGCATAAGATTGAAGTTACTAATTAATAATAATAATAATAATAATAATAATAATAATAATAATAATAATAATAATAATAATAATAATAATGCTGATGTTGTTGGTGGTGGTGATGATGATGACGACGATGATGATGATGATGATGATGATGATGATAATTATAATAATAATGTGACCTAGCCTGTAGTGCTATTCTATACGTGTTGTTTCTTGTTTAGTGCCTTTAGCGTGTAGCACGAATTATAATTATTCTGTTGGGGCTTGGCCTCCGGTAGCCTTCTTCGGTTTGCCTAGTATGAACGGGCCTTGAACGTGTGCGTGGTTAGTGATTAAGTGAGGAGAAGAAAGAAGAGTTAGTTGGAGATATGACGCCATCGTTAAGAGAATTTAGAATCAAATTGTGAAAACTGTACAAACGTTCAATATTCGACGAAAATTGAAAAGTTGTAAATAGAAATCTGTTTTAAAAGGACACTCGCTTTCGGGGCAGCGTGAAAATGTAAAATTACAATTATAATTGCTTCTCATTTTACGGCAATTGCATCCAAAGTATAAAATAGATCTTTTACAGGGGTCATGTTCTCTTAAACGCTTTGAAAATATTTCAGAAGCAAAATGTTTTTTAAATACATGTAAAGTCAAATATATTGACAATGAAATAATAGCTCGTAATATTTCGAATTGGCGCTAAAATTATTTCAAGCCACAACTTTCTATTAGTTGGAGAGAACTGAACAATTAAAATAATTGTTTCTATTCTTCATCACCTATCATCACCTAAAACTTACTTTACAATACATTTGATTTCTTCACATTACAGAACGTATGCAAAACGGTACAAAACTTGTTTGTTTTCTTTTCTTACAGAACCGGTTCTCCCAGATGGTTTCCGGACTTGGTTCCGTGCGGTGCGTCAAGTTTTATTAATGTCTATCTGTCTTATTGTCAGTCTGTCTGTGGCCATGTCTGCCAGTGATTGTCTGTTTGTTCTTGTGCTTCTTTGTGAACATATCCATCTCTCCATCCGCTCGCCCACATGTCCGCTAAAACCGGTCTATGTATACTCCTCCATTCCCTTCTCATTCCTAATCCTCTCTTCCCAAAGGAGCAAGCAAGCTTCCTTGTGGTTTGGAAAGGAAGAGATTCACGGCCATGGACAGAAGCTTAAAGTGCCTTCGAATGGGCAACCAATGAAGCTTGTTCTGAACATAAGTAGAAATGTGACCGAACTTTGGAATCCCATCAGTAACCGAGCCTCAGCGCTTAAGAAGACACACACAGGCGTAGCTTCTATTGTTACACATAGGTGTAACTTCTATTGTTACACATAGGTGTAACTTCTATTGTTACACATAGGTGTAACTTCTATTGTTACACATAGGTGTAACTTCTATTGTTACACATAGGCGTTACTTCAATTGTGATTGTGATTTCCGGTCACCATCACTTTCAAAAGGGGTGGTGACAATCATCATCATGTGCTGAAATATTTTTGCGTCATAACAGTGACCCTTTGCTTTGAGGCAAGCAAGCATAACAGAGGATGCATTGAAAAAGTATAGTCGCAAGTGTGAACGGTCCATACATCCAACCACCCACCAACCCATCCGTCCATCCATCCATCCATCCATCCATCCACCCATCCATCCATCCACCCATCCATCCATCAACCCAACCATCCGTCTATCCATCCATTCATCCATCTATTCACCAACCATCCGTCCATCCATCCATTCATCCATCCACCCACCCATTCAAACACCCATCCATCCATCCATCCGTCCATCGATCCATTCATTCATCCTGCCATTCAATTTCTGTAACAGGCATGACATTGGTTTTTCGATATGCATTTTAACGATTATCGTCAGTATTAACATTATTTATCTCATGATATGATATAACATATAAATTGTCGGTTTTGTTCCTTACAGCTGTATCTGGATATCTACGACCAAAACTGCACACTCCCATACCCATAGGCTCCAACGCCGGAACGCCGCACCCAGGAAGATGTGATGCTGTGACTACGAGACCGCATAACGTCGTGACTACGACACACTGAAATTAACTTTACACATATTTTTTAGCAAATAATCATTAGCAATCTTCCTACTTGTCTCTGTAACAATTAAAGACGACCACTGTCATCTCCGAAGTATATGTCGTCCTGGGTTGCTTTATTTGCAGTGTTGGGTATGAGTTAACTCATATGAGTTTAAACTCACGAGTTAACTCACTTGCTGTGATTTATGAGTTTGAGTTAACTCACCTTAAAGAGTGTGAGTTATGAGTTTGAGTTAACTCATATTTTCTGTGAGTTTGAGTTGTAACTGTCAATTATTTTAAACTCGACTCACTCTTCGGCACTCGGCACATATTATGTTGAAACAAGCCTTTTTATATCGTCGGCTTTCCATACTGGTGATTGGTGACGGCAGGGAGGGTCGTAAACACTGCTAGCGGACAGTATTTAAGCACTGCATATTTTGTATATTGTGAACAGTTAAGAACAACATGGCTGAAGTACCGTGTATTCTTGATGGAAAATATTTTTCTGTTACAAGTAGGCGTGATGGAAAAATTGTTGCTTGATTAGAACGTGCTAGTATGAAACGTGTGAGTTTATGAGTTAACTCATTTAACAAGTGAGTTTGAGTTAACTCATTTCACTTAGGATGAGTTGAGTTTGAGTTTAAACTCATTTTGAGGTGCGTGAGTTGAGTTTTGATTTAACTCATTTCTTGTGTGAGTTTACCCAACACTGTTTATTTGCATGAAATCATTAACCACAACAACGCTTTCTGAAAGACGCTAAACAAAAGGCCAGATACATGCATACGTGTATGTATATATATATATATATGTGTGTGTGTATAATATTATTATGTTCATACATGCGTTAGTACGTGCATATATATGCATATACATACATACATACATACATACATACATACATACATACATACATACATACATACATACATACATACATACATACATACAATACATACATACATACATGCATTTGTACATACATACATTTGTGCATACATAGAATCGAACATACATGCTATTGTGCATGCATACCTACGATTGTACATACTTTCGTTCATACATACATAGATATATATACATACATACATATATACATACATACAGACAATGTATGTAATACAATTGTATTTATGCACAATTGTATATATGTAGAACTGTATGTATGTCATGCATACATACACTTGTACATACATACAATTGTGCATACAAACAATTGTACATATACGCAATTGTGCACGCATACATACAATTGTGCATGCATACAATTGTACATACATACCTACATACATACATGTATACATGCATAAGCACATACAAGCTTACATACATATTATGTAAGAGTGGTGTGCCCGGATGCGTCGAGGTAGTCGTCCGATGGTTAAAAGTACTTAAAACGATCACCAAGTCTCTGTGCATGCTTGTATGTATGCTTGTATGCAAAATCCTCGTCTCGTACACACGAACATCTTACATAGATGCGTGGCTCGTTTCAAAGATTTAAATCTCGGACTAGCAAAGTCCGCACACGGAGGCCCTATACACATACATAGGCCTAAATACATACATACGTATACACATATACTTACAAGCATACATATATAATAGGCCTACACGTACATACCAACGTATGCAAGATATTCATATACAAAATTAGTGCAGTAAAAAAACAAGTAAAAGGTAACATGCTGCGAAGAGCAGTTTTCTTGCCTTTTCGGCAAAACTGTCCGAACTCGAGAAAGTATCATCTCGCTCCTCGTATTTCTCCCTCGGTTCGACCCTGTTCTTTTGCCTCTCGTTTGGTCACTGATCATGAATAATAAACAATTAACAGCAGTGGCCTACTTTCTCTCTCTCGCAAATCGGTGACCTCAGAGAAATCAGCATCTCTTTTAGCACATTGCCATCACAATCCAACGCTTTTAATGTCACGGCCTTCCGAGGCACCTTTGTTCCGCTGGATCTTGACGTGTCCTAGCCGTCCCAGAATGTGTTTCGATTTCTACGGATGAGTTTTTGATTCCCGAGGGATGTATAAGTACCTTGGAGAATAATAATAATAATAATAATAAGAATAATAATAATAATAATAAGAATAATAATAATAATAATAATAATATTAATGATTATAATAATAATTATAATAATAATAATAATAATAATAATAATAATAACAACAACAATAATAATAATAATAATAATAATAATACTAATAATTATAATAATAATAATAATAATAATAATAATAATAATAATAATAATAATAATAATAATAATAATAATAATAATAATAATAATAATAATTATAATAATAATATATAATAATCATCATTATCATCATCATCATCATCTCCTGTGCTCCTCTCCTATCCCAAAATCAAACCCCTGATCATAGTAATCGTCTCCTTTGCTCCTCTTATATCTTTCTCGATCACTGCTCTAATCTATTAAAATCTAATTTTGTCCGACTTCATCTTTTCTAGTCTCATTTAACCAGTCTTGTTGTCAAGACCTTAAACCTCGAGACCAAGACCAAGACTTTGAACCTCGAGACCAAGACCAAGACCAAGACTTTGAACCTCGAGACCAAGACCAAGACCTTGAACCTCAAGACCAAGACCGAGACCAAGACCAAAAATATCACATTCAGCCCAAAACTTCATTTCCTTACAAAAAAATTGTCAAGTCAGATTACTCGCTATTTTAATGAAAACATGAGTCTTTTATTTTATTCAGGGAAATTAACTTTAAATGCAGAGAGCAGAGAATTCCGAATTTGTTTTTACAAAAGTTCTTCTTG
>OY744614.1:27446211-27513711 GCA_963556255.1 Allolobophora icterica
CCTCAAAATGAGTTTAAACTCAAACTCAACTCATCCTAAGTGAAATGAGTTAACTCAAACTCACTTGTTAAATGAGTTAACTCATAAACTCACACGTTTCATACTAGCACGTTCTAATCGAGCAACAATTTTTCCATCACGCCTACTTGTAACAGAAAAATATTTTCCATCAAGAATACACGGTACTTCAGCCATGTTGTTCTTAACTGTTCACAATATACAAAATATGCAGTGCTTAAATACTGTCCTCTAGCAGTGTTTACAACCCTCCCTGCCGTCACCACTCACCCGTATGGAAAGCCGACGATATAAAAAAAAGGCTTGTTTCAACATAATATGTGCCGACTGCCGAAGAGTGAGTTGAGTTTAAATTAATTGACAGTTAAACTCAAACTCACAGAAAATATGAGTTAACTCAAACTCATAACTCACACCCTTTAAGGTGAGTTAACTCAAACTCATAAATCACAGCAAGTGAGTTAACTCGTGAGTTTAAACTCATATGAGTTAACTCATACCCAACACTGGTCATACATAACGAACGCATGCTTGTTCACATTTAAAGTCACTCCAGAAATGCATGCTAGGTCAAATTACACGTCAGAAAAAACAACAGTTTTCCAGTAAAATCTGCAAGTGACCAAATGATTGCTGAAAATGACACGCTGTAGAAACATACGACCATCTTGTTCATATCATGTGCGTAAGATCCACACTCACACACGAATACGCATATACATATATGCACACAAACATATATACACATATATATATTAGGGATGTCCCAAAAAACTTTTTCTGAATGTAAATTTGCACACCCTCTAATATTGTTCATTTTACAGAAATAAAATTTCCTGCAAAATTGCAGGTTTCTATGTCAATATTTGGGAGTTGCTCAATGAGGATGAAGTTTTAATAAAATTATATAAAAAAGCCTCGTTAGTGCAATTTAATAGCAGCTGTGAACAAACAAAGCTTGAAATTAAAAGTGTCGCAGATCAAATCACAATATGAAGCATAGGTTCATGGTTCATGGCTTTCAGTCACAAGTGTCATATAACTAATAAGTAGAGCCTCACTGTTCCCAGATCCAGTCGTGTCCCGGGATGCTGCGAAATCTCGTAATTAAGCTACCGAAGACTGTTACGACTTAAGCATTTTCTTGCGGGCATCTGGTATTCGCTTAATGTTTGATGCTTTGGAGCAGCAGCAGGTCGTTAAATTCGGCATCGGCACCCACTGGACATGCGATCCAAGCAGGAACATAGATATGTGCTACAAAAATACAAAACTCTGTAAGTTTCTTCAACTCACTGGTGGGAAGCTTGAATTCATCGCGAAAGAGGTAGACTTTCAGATAGTGAATGACTTTGGCCATCCACCTTACTATGTGATAAGCTCCTGGCAGCAGGAAGTGGTAATGTTTGGGAGTTAGGATGGGCAGTCCAAATGCAGAAGCGTATGCTCGATCAATTCTGTGTACCGGTAGTCTCCTCATGGTAAATTTGAGGTGCTGTCTGACAGGAAAGCTTGCGGGAATGAACACACTTCTTCATGAAGCTGCTGCAGCAGCACATTATCAAGTCGGGCGTCATTCAAAGATTTGTAGTTGGCTTGGTTGATGTTTGGCCAAACTGCTGAAATCTTTTGAAAAGAGCAATGTTTGGTCGACGACTGTGGTCAAGCAATACAGCAAAAACTTCACCGATGATGATTTCATGGACGTGGTGTTGACATGGTAAGTGCAACAAATTTTTCCGCATCCACTGCTCCAGCAAAGTACTTGCGCCACGCTTTGTCCATGTGTTTGATGCCATTGCATCACAGCACATGTGTACAACATCTGTTGCAACCTCCCAGAGCTTCAACAACTCGAATGTAGCCTTACCTTGTGCCTGTCCAGTGCCAGAAGGAATTTTAATTACTCCGAGTATGTAATCCACATTCTGTCCTGTAACACCAACAGCAATCCTGTCAACATTTGACTTTGGACCCTCCAGGTTGGTGCTGTCCTTCATTATCTTGCCGTCCCAGTGAACAACCAGTGGCCGCTTCCCCACTAGACTGAAATTCTTGGCGAATACAGCTGTCTGTGAGAGATCAGTGCTTTAAACGTTTACGACGTACAGTTGATCGAGACAATGGTGCACTTTCTAATTCTTGTCCACATGATCTGGCGCTAGCAGCTGCCAATATTGTGAATTTTTTATCTGATTTGTTTAAACGGTCAAGTGTCGATGAAACATCACGTGTTGACAGCATCATTTTCTGTGTGACGTGTAGTGATCGCTTACTGTCTCAGTGTCAATATTGTGGAACTGTCGTCTGGGTCAAACATTTGTTTCTTGTGATAAATAGATATTAAACGCATTAATCAGTTCATCACCTTTACATAACACGCTACCTGCGACCGTCGTGTAAAAAACCGCGACCTATAGTCCGAAAAATACGGTAACTAGAACTTTGACCTCATTGAGCAACCTCTAAAAGTTATTTTTTGCTGAACTCTTTTGGTAAATGACATAATATTGTAAAAGGAACAAAATGAGCCTATGTGCATTCGAATCAGAGAAAAAGTTATTTTCCCATGCATTTTTGGACACCCCTAATAAATATAATTACATATATGCGAGAGAGAAAGAGTCAGAGAGAGATAACAACAGAGGGAAAGAGTCGTCTTTCCCTCTGTTCGATGTTCAATGTGCTGTGTAGGTATTCGTGCGCTCCTGGCTTCTGTTCGCAGAACAATGGATTGGATCGAGCGGATGTTCTTGGTTGTATGTACTTCTGCTATCTGGATGTCACTCCTGATGAGCAGCTGCAACGCGCCGAATTCCACACCCGCTACGGGGAGTGGATCGGAGGAGGTATGCCTAAAGCAGTAGACGAAATACGGCCATGCTCTTTCTATATCCTACATGAAGTATATGGCATCCACCCTTTATAGTCAACTCAGCTATCCTGCTAGTTATACAATGACGGTGGGAAGTTCAGACGGCGAGGTAGAGGATTGACCACGCGCCTCTGTGTCAATATTATGAAAAATGATGTGCTAACCCCTATACCCATACCAAGAGGTACAGCATCTTCGTCAGGTTTTCAAATCGAATCAATTTTTTTAATCGAATACAAGACCAGTATTTGATTAACAGTAAATAACATAATATGCACAGTTTGTATCATATCCGTAGATAAGAGATTATATACTACTAGCTGTAACCCGTGAAAAATCACGGTAGGCCTATATAAAAAACAATTATTATTGCAGTGATAACAATAACGTCATATTATAGGCCTATAGCCGTCGTCAAGACAACCGTCGCCAAGGCGTTCAAATAGTGTTTGTTACGGGACAGACAGACAGACAGACGTACAACGGTTATTATGTTGTTTAATAACTACCAACTGTATTGACGTTGATGTATCTCTTTTAATTGTAATGCGTTAAGACGATCCTCGGAGAGAAAAAGCTGAAAAAGCTTGTCTAGTCATCCCCGATAGTAATTATCAAAGGATCATACAGTCAATAGGATGTAACACACTTGCAATGTTAACAATCATCTAATAAAGTAAGATAAAATAAAAGATCAATGGATAACTTGCTGTGTAGCTACGGTAATACTGATCAATCGAAAACGATTTATGAACAGATTTGAATGCACTTAGTGATCGTAATGCATTAGGATCAGTGGAATCCATAATTGTGAGTTCTTATTCCATTTGAGAAGCTTCGTACATTTGTCCTGAGCTCCTCGGATCGGTGGTTCCCCTTATAATGGGTGTTGTGATTACGGACTGCAGCATTTGCAGTAAAATAGCAGTTAAATATTATTGGTAGAGTACCTGAGTGATGTCTGTACATTAGAAGTGCTAATTGGAGTCGATAGATATCATAAATATTTAATGATTTCTGGGTTTTAAGCAGATTCGAACTTTCCATTAGATAGTGGGCACCACAGATGGTTCTTATGGCTCTTTTTTGTAACAAGAATAATGATTTAAGCATATGCTGAAAACCACCTGCCCGTACTGCAGTACAATTATTCAGATACGGCCAAATAAGAGCAGCGTACAGCAATTTAAGAGAATGGGTCGGTAAGGACCACCTAAGCTTAATAATAATACCCACAGATATAGACACTGTATTCGTCACATGCATGTTCAACATGAGCCTTCCATGAACGATTCTCATCAATTATGACACCTAAGAATTTAACTCTCGTAGCCCGGTATAGCTGAATATTATCAAACCTAATGATGGTTGTAGTAGATTGGGATACATATTTCCTACGACTTTGAGGGACTGTTCTTCTTAAGTTTTCTTCTTCTTCTGATGCGTTCAAAAACCGATTAAGCGGACCAACTGGACTCTTCCGGGATCCACCCGTTGTAACATCTTGAACGAAGCCATCATAAACCCATAGGCCTAATCAGTGAAAACACTAGTTAAATTTTTAGATTTCTCAAAAAGATTTCTGTGTGAATTGGGGCTCGATAACCCGGATTTTTACGTATAAGTATCGGCGCCTAATAATAATTAAAGTAAAATTGTGATTTTCTGCAAATTCTGTCCTTATTTCGCATGTGCAGCTGTAGATTGCGATCTCACCTGCTACTTGAACGCCAACAGACCCATAATTCCGGCCTGTGACACAGAACTGACCGGTGCCTTTAACCGACTGGCTGTCTTGGACAACGCTAATACCACCATTTCGCACGCAGATATCGACCTGTGGTATGACAAAGTCGCGGCAATCCAGGGCAGCGGTAAGTCATTATAACAGAAAGGGCTTACACTTGTTCATACAGGTCTGAAGTTTAATTAGTATGATTTATTAACTTTTATGACCTCTGACTTGCAAGAATAAGGCTATGGCGCAACATAACCAAGCAGAAATAATCAACTTTGTCAGGTGAGTTCTTAAGTAAGTTCAAAGCCAAGCAGGTGTACTTTAATATCGTAATCGTAATCTCCAATTTTCTAAAGCGCCACTGGAAAGCTTATTCACCAGCATGCGTCACAAAATGTTCTGAGTCGCTTCGATTACTGTTACTCACTTCTTGTTGGTACTACAAATTCAAACATTATCCAATTCCACAGAGTTCAGAACTCTAGGATTTTGCTAGGACTACAACTAATAGGTCCAAATATAAACTTATCACCTCTGTGCCTAAAACTTGAATTTGCTTCCTGGTTAGCAAAGGATTTGTTTGAAATTGAGGCTCGTGGATTAAAAGCATTAATGCTGATTTAAAAAACAGCAGTTTAAGTCAGTCTAGATTCCTCTCACATATCTAGCGAGGTCACCTCTTCATACGTAGAACAAAAGAAGTTCTTTTTAAACCAAACTCGCTCCTGCTGCTGAACCAAGACTTAACTTTCCGTCTGTATATATGGGTTCTGCTCATTCGCTTATGTCATTTCGTTCTCATTTTAAGATTTACCTTTCCAAATTGCTTATACACCATCGACTGCTCTTCTGTCTCAGCGTACTGATCTTCTGGATATTGACCAAATTTTACAGCTTCGTATTGGTGCGCCATTAGTTGATACCTTATGCATTAGACGCCGGCGCGATTGAAGTCACTAATGAATAATAATAGTAATAATAATAATAATAATGCTGATGTTGTTGGTGGTGATGATGATGACGATGATGATGATGATGTTGATGATGATGATAATTATAATAATAATGTGACCTAGCCTGTAGTGTTATTCTATATGTATTGTTTCTTGTTTAGTGCCTTTAGCATGTAGCACGAATTATTCTGATGGGGCTTGGCCTCTGGTAGCCTTCTTCGGTTTGCCTAGTATGAACGGGCCTTGAACGTGTGCGTGGTTAGTAATTGAGTGAGGAGAAGAAAGAAGAGTTAGTTGGAGATATGACGCCATCGTTAAGAGAACTTAGAATCAAATTGTGAAAACTGTACAAACGTTCAATATTCGACGAAAATCGAAAAGTTGTAAATAGAAATCTGTTTTAAAAGGACACTCGCTTTCGGGGCAGCGTGAAAATGTAAAATTACAATTATAATTGCTTCTCATTTTACGGCAATTGCATCCAAAGTATAAAATATATCTTTTATAGGGGTCATGTTCTCTTAAACTCTTTGAAAATATTTCAGAAGCAAAATGCTTTTTGAATACATGTAAAGTCAAATTATATTGACAATGAAATAATAGCTCGTAATATTTCGAATTGGCGCTAAAATTATTTCAAGCCACAACTTTCTATTAGTTGGAGAGAACTGAACAATTAAAATAATTGTTTCTATTCTTCATCACCTAAAACTTACTTTACAATACATTTGATTTCTTCACATTACAGCACGTATGCAATACGGTACAAAACTTGTCGGTTTTCCTTTTTCTTACAGAACCGGTTCTCGCAAATGGTTTCCAGACTTGGTTCCGTGCGGTGCGTCAAGTTTTATTAATGTCTGCCTGTCTTATTGTCAGTCTGTCTGTGGCCATGTCTGCCAGTGATTGTCTGTTTGTTCTTGTGCTTCTTCGTGAACATATCCATCTCTCCATCCGCTCGCCCACATGTCCGCTAAAACCGGTCTATGTATACTCCTCCATTCCCTTCTCATTCCCTATCCTTTCGCCCCGGAAGAACAAGCAAGCTTCCTTGTGGTTTGGAAAGGAAGAGATTCACGGCCATGGACAGAAGCTCATGTGCCTTCGAATGAGCAACCAATGAAGCTTGTTCCGCACATAAGTAGAAATGTGACCGAACTTTGGGATCCCATCATTCGTAATCGTAATGGTAATCGTAATCTCCAAACTTCCAAAGCGCCACTCGAAGGCCAAGCGCAGGACACCAGCCTATTCACGAGCGCTACGTCAGATCAGATGGGTTTCCATAGAGTAGTCCAAAAGAGGTCCAAGTCCGATTTCCAGGGTACCAGATCAGTTTCCAGATAGTGGTCCAAAAGAGGTCCAAGTCCAATTTCCAGGAGGCCAAACCAAATCAAAGGGGGTTTCCAGAGAGTAGTCAGAAAGATGTCCAAGTCCGATTTCCAGGGTACCAGCTCAGAGGATTTCCAGAGAGTGGTCCAAAAGAGGTCCGAGTCCAATTTCCAGGAGGCCAAACCAAATCAAAGGGGTTTCCAGAAAGTAGTCCAAAAGAGGTCCAAGTCCGATTTCCAGGGTACCAGATCAGGAGAGACAGAGCAGCTGTCAAGGCGGGTGTCGTTTACGGCGAGAAGAATTGGAAGGCGGAGGATCAGATGAATCAGGGTAGGAGTTTTTGAAAAGGTGAGACTTCAGTTTTGAGTGGAAAGCCCGGGGGGTGATAGATAGAGGAACATGAGGATGAGGATGAAGGACAGGTTGCAATGATGATGGAGGCACTGAGAAACTGCGGAATTCAGGGGGAAGATCATTCCAGAGGCGTGGTGCTGTGTTGGATATGGCTCGGTTGGAGAACTTGAGGTGAGTAGTGACTGGGGGTTGAGAAAGACTGAGATAGGACGATGATCGGGTGGAGCGGGTTGTCTGAATGGTAAAGAGATCACGGATCATGGTAAAGAGATCAAAGAGATCATCATTAATCGAGCCGCAGCGCTCAAACAGACACACACAGGCGTAACCTCTATTGTTACACATAGGCGTAACCTCTATTGTTACACATAGGCGTAACCTCTATTGTTACACATAGGCGTAACTTATATCGTCGCCTGAGAATTATAATGCTCTATCTTATATTTTGACGAAACCGAGCAAAACGACTTCAAAGTTTGGTCACTATTATAGGCCAAGAATTCTAAACTGGATTGTTTTGCAGGATAATTCTATCATTTGTATGTACCCGCTAGTGACCTGTTTTGAAAAAGAATATGGTTTTTCGACAAAGAAAGGTATAAAATATAGAAAATTACAAAAAATGATGCAAAAATGCATGTTACAGCAATATAATTCCAACGGAAAGGTAAACGTAATTGTAATAATGCTCTAAGTTAAAGATAAGGCAGTTTCCGAAATCGCGTCCTGAGTATTATAATGCTCTATCATCCAGTTTGGTATAATATTGCTGTAACATGACAGAATTTATAATGACAGCATTTCACACAGTATTTATTTACTACAAAACAATTATATCGAATTATATTGCTTTATTTTGGTTATTTATGCATGATACGTTTGTAATATATTAACTTGTCAGTACAGTGTACATTTGGTGAAACTCAGAATGGTCCCGAGTACGTATGATACAGCGTTTTACCACTAATACTATTCAGTGCAATATTGCTGTAACATGACGAAAGCAGGTCTGTGATTGGATGCTAGTCATACAGCAATATAATACCAACTATGCTTCGAAAATTTACAGCTTCATAAGATAGAGCATTTAAATATTGCCTTATATCTTTGAAACGACTGCTTAAACCTGCTTGCCTTTTCGTCTAATGATAGAGCAAACGTTGCACTGAAGAAATTGATACCAAACTCAATTTTTACAAAAAATCATGATAGAGCATTATAATTCTCAGGCGACGATATTGTAATTGCGTTGTCCGGTAACCATCACTTTTATAAGGGGTGGTTACAGTCACCACCGTGTGCTGAAATATTTTTGCTCCATAATAGTGACCTCTTGGTTTGAAGCAAACAGTCGTAAAAGAGGATGCATTGAAAAAGTGTAGCCGCAACTGTCCAGCCGCAACCATCCATCCATCCACCCACTACTCCATCCACCCATCCATCCATCCATCCACCCATCCACGCATCCATCCATTCACCCATTCATCCATCCACCCATCCATCCATCCGTCCGTCCATCCATTCATCCATCCCGCCATCCAATTTCTGTAACATACATGATATTGTTTTTTTATATGCATTTTAAAGATTATAATCAGTATTAATATTTTTATCACATCATATAACATATAAATCAGAGGTTTTCAAACTGTGGTCCGCAGACCAAGAGGGCTTCCGCGAAGGATAGACTATGGCGATGGTCCGCGAGAGCGTTCTGATAAAATTCATTAATGATGAACACTGTATGGTTTAGCATTGTAACCGAAATAGTAAACGAAAACTAGTGTCACTCATATCAGCATTAACCAACTGTGTTTTCAAATTCATGCACTACTTTTAAGCAAGTTTGTATTGTGGAAATAGTCTGCCTATTATTTTGTTTAAATTTTAATTGATAAATGTTACTGTTTAAATGCTTGGGTCCGCGGGCTACGCCTAGAAAAAATAAGGGTCCCTGGCCGAAAATGTTTGAAAACCTCTTATATAAATTGTCGATTTTGTTTCTTTTAGCTGTACGCGGATATCTACGACTCCACCTGCACACTCCCATACCCATAGGCTCCAACTCCGGAACGCCTCACCCAGGAAGGTGTGACGCTGTGACTACGAGACCCCATAACGTCGTGACTTCGACACACCGAAATTAACTTTAAACATATTTATAGCAAATAATCATTAGCGACCTTCCTACTTAATTGTCTCAGTAACAATTAAAGACGACCACTGTCACATCCTATGTATGTCGTTCTTGACTGCTGTATTTACCTGAAACCATATACCACAACAACGGTTTCTGAAAAACGCTACACAAAAGGTCAGATACATGCATACGTGTATATATATATATATATATATATATATATATATATATATATATATATATATATATATATATATACACACGTTGAAGGAGTTGGCGAACGAGGTGGGAGGGCGGTAGATACTGAAAACTGTGAGTATGTCAGGGGGAAGTTGAAGAGTTGTAGACGAGTATTCAAAAGAGCGGTGGTATGGAGAGAGGAATTAGGACGACAGCCGGTTCACGGATAAAAAGAGGTGGTGCCGCCGCCAGAGATTTCTGCGGACTTTGGGTAGGAGGTGATCCGAAGAAAGCTACTTCGCCAGGTGGAATGCAATCAGCGAGGTTAGAGGACGAAGTGGAGATCCAGGTTTCTTTAGGGGAAGTGAGATCGGGTGGACGACAGCAGGTGACAAGATCGCCGGAGAGTAGTAGAACGTGCAGGATTTGCCGGGGGTTGATGGTAGAAATATGAACTGTAGGAGGACAAATGAGAAGAAATGAGGCGGATGGGATGGAGTTGCGATGAGAATACTGTACAGTGGCGGTCGCTAGAGCTGAACTGGGGCACGAGAGGTGTGCAGGCAATAACATTGAGGCGAGTGGAGACATTATACAAATGAGGTCAAAGAGCATGCGACACCTGTGATGGTGTGAAGTTATAAATTGATCTGAGGCATGTTCGAGACGGTTGTAGTTATTTTAGAGAAAGTAGCAAAGATCTTACCTGAATATCCAAGGTGTGGTCGGAGTGAACAGGCTCGAGTGCTAAGACAAAAGCGTAACCGATAAAAAGTGTAATTGAGATAGTAGATCGAACACAACGTACCGACAGCTGCGGTGTCAGAGTCAGATAAGACGTTCATTTGGACCCATTTAAATATTTCAAACTGGCTGATAAGCCCAGCGGCGTAACTTTGGTCTAAAAAGTGAGGGTAGCAATTTCTTATCCACTTTCGCTTTTCGCATGGAGACCATATTGGACATAGTACCCTGCCAGCATTCTCATTAATTTTTGTGTCAATAAAACAAGCCATCTGTTTAACTGCGCAATTACTCTAATATAGGAGCTTACATAATTTGTGTTGTGTTTCCTAACAAATCAGAAACGCTCTAAATCTAATAACTTACTCATTAATATCCAGTTGTCATGACAATGCGGCAGCCATTGAGGCAGACATTTCAAGCCATATTTAACCAAATGTATACCTATGCTTTTCTTTTAACTCTCCGGATGGAATGGAACTTAGATTCAACTTCAGGAAAATTGACCTCCCGGAGTTGACCATGGAACAACTAAATGGCTTTCAATCTCAGTTCGTTGCAATTAAACTGCAAATCTGCAATATTATGAAACACTGATGAGCTTACCTCTATAACGGCAATTTTATCGTCTATAATGTCATCTACTCGTTCTGGTTTTAGAGCAAATTTATCCATTTTCTTTATCAGCAAAAATCGGAACACGACGTGCATAAGTCAAAATCAACGACGTCTTATATGCTTATAGGCCTATTATGCAACGGAGGGAGCTTTCTTCGGCCATAGCCGGTTCGGAAATGTTTAACCAAGGACAGTTACTGATTCTGAAACTGTAAGGGGACTGAGGGGTGATGAGTCACGTAGAGGCCGACAATGTGAGTGTGGGTCCATGTAATGATTTTTAAACATTTAAGGAGCTTGCGCTTTGACCTACATCTCCACATAAAGAGATATTTCGATATCCACGCCCAATTTGACTAAGACGACAACTCCGCGCCACCATTCTCTCTGGTAGCGTTGCTTCTTCTTTTTCTCACCTTAAATCCTGCTTTTTCTCTCGGGGTCTCGCGCACTGGGAGCGCCTCTGAATGCCCATATACAATACAATACAATACAATACAATATAAGGCGGAGAGTGAGGGTATTTAATGTCAGATCCTTCCAAGAAGAGTGTATCCGTGGCCCATATCTGTGGCGCCTGCGGGCCGGTCACAGAGGTCAGTCTGTGGGGTGACCTGTGTGGCTGAAAGTCTGCCTATCTGATTGCCCGTGACTCAGTTCGTCTGGCTCTCGGTTTACCTGTGTATCTAAGTACTTTCGTACTTTCGTGGTACATACTCCTCACTCTGTCTACATACACGAAGCAAGGTGGAGACTGCGACCTCTGGGAAGGCACAATAATAAAAATATTGATTGACATTGTTTAAAAAGTCGGGGGTACATTACCCCTCAATCGAAAACGTCGAGGTACGGGTACCCCTCGTACCCCACAAATTACGCCTATGGATAAGACTAAGACTTTCTGGATTGCAGCGACCTACATCATCCAATCAATTCATTGAAAAATGAGCATTGTCGAGGCCATACGGTCGCTATACAAAAACGTGTACAGTTACATTTGTTTACTCCAATCAATCAAGTCCTTTCTAAAGTCTTCGACGGAACAAGGTATCGTTACTTCGTCGCCATGTCAACTTAAGTAAATGGCAGACATCTCTTATCAGGATAGGACTACTGTGAGATATTTTTTTTAAACAACATATGCGAGATACAGCATGGACAGTGGGGTCTACCCCGACAAACATCCCCCACTCTGACCGACTTATATATTTTTATAGGCTCAGAAATCACTCAGACCTGTAAATTACTTATTTATATATAGGCCTACGTCGGCATCATTCATGGTTCGTAACAAAAGTTAATACACGTTAAAAACTTAAATAAGAAGTTATTATACTATAAATGTTAACTAAAACTACGTTCTCGTCAGTAGCGACTAGCAGGTTAATCTATACACAGCTCCGAACTAACAAAGTACCATGCGTCACTGCTGTAAGCTATATATATATATATATATATATATATATATATATATATATATATATATATATATATATATATATATATATATATATATATATATATATATATATATATATATATATATATATATATATAGCTTACAAGCTATATATATATATATAGCTTGTAAGCTATATATATATATATAGCTTGTAAGATATATATATATATATATATATATAGCTTACAACAGTAACGCATGGTGCTTTGTATCAGATGGGAGTCTTGTATCAGATATATATATATATATATATATATATATATATATATATATAGCCAGTGAGTTTCGGATAAGGTAGCAATATATATATATATATATATATACACTCTGTTCTCAACATTACTGATCATAATCTCATCATGACTGACCTTCAAGTCAATCCTTTCGTCCGACCTTCTCCTTCGATCCATTCTTTCCGTCTCACTGGGTCCATTGACTGTCAGGCCTTCATCCAGGATATTCCTCTGACTCCCATCTGGTACTTAGCCCTCCCTCTTCCCTTAATGACCTCCTTTTGTTGTTACAATTCCACACTATTGAACCTCCTCGACATTCATTCGCCACTCATCACCAAACACAGTTCACACACCAGCAACCCTTGGTTTACTTCCTACATCCATGCCTTTAAAACTTTCAGCAGACGTCTTGAGCACATCGACCAGCGCATCACCAAATCCCCAGCAAGAGCAAAAGCCCTCTCTGCCCTCAAATCAGACACAAATAAGATATCATAAACTCATCGCTACTGCAATAAAGAAGTACTATTCTTCACTCATCCATTCCTCCAACCCAAGACATCACACTGGAGAGCTGTCAGCTCTCTCGAGCGCAAACTCCCTCCCCACTGCCTAGCTCCCTCCCCTCCCCCTCTATCACTGATACCTTCTGTTCATTTTTCTCAGACAAAATCTGATCCTTTTGCTTCACATTACAATCTCTTCTAGACACACATTCTCCCTTGCCTCCTCCAGCTCTGATTCACTCCTTTCTCTCAACCCTACCCCTCCTGTCTCTCAGTCATCGCTCCCAATTCTCCATCTCGTCTCTGAAGCAGAAGTGTCACTCCTCCTAGGTTCCTTCCAAACAAGCAATGAGAACTTGATATTATCGCCCACCTCTGTATTCGTTTCTGTGTTCACCAAAATCATCAATCACTCACTCTCTACCGTAAACTTCCCAATGGCCTTCAAGTATACTTAAGTCACCCCCTTCTAAAAAATACAAATCTTGACAAGGAAAGCCTACCCAACTACTCTCCCATCTTCAGCCTTTCCTTTCTGTCTAAGGTAACTGAACGAATTGTTCTCTTCTAATTCACTTCTTAACCCCCCCACCAATCTGGTCTCACTAAACACCAGTCCACTGAAACTCTATTTACGCCTCTATACAATGAAGTTTTCTGTGCCGTCAGGCATTAAAAAGTCTCCTGTCTCTGCCTCCTTGAAATCTCCTCCGCCTTTGACACCATTGATCACAGCCTTCTTCTTCAACAACTGTCTTCTTGGTTTGGCGTCTCTGGCGCTGCTCTACTCTGGTTCCAGTCCGACTTGTATATTCCGGAGCCTTCCCTGTTAAAGCCTCCAGCCGCTGCTCGCAATTCCTCCATCTTTCCTGTTGCGTCCTCAAGGTCTACTCCCCTTCATCCTGTATGCAACACCTTTAAGCCATCTCACGAAAACCTCCTCTGTTGATCACCATCTTTAGGCCGATGTCACCCAACTCTACATATCCTTCTCCCCAAATTCTTTTGCCACCTCCATCACACAATTACTCAACGTGGTTAACCAAATCTCTCAATGGAGGTCATATAATCTCCTCTGCCGTAAACCTTTAAAAACAGAATTTATCAACCTAGGCCTCCCTAATCAAATTAAGAAAATCCCTGACCCTCCCATACACCTATGGACTAACTCTTCGTGTCTTACCTTCGCCTCCGACTGCCCTGTTCGCAGTATTGGTATTACTTTGATCCACATCTCTCCTTCTCTAGTCCCATCTCCAACCTCTCGCGCTCCTGCTTCATGCGCACTCGCTACCTGCGCCGCATCCTGCCCATGCTCTACCTTAAAACTAACTCCACCATTACTACTTCCATAGTTAGCTTAATTACTGCAATTCTTTCTTCCTCAACATTGAATCCTCCCAAATCAAGCTTCTGCACCTTATCCGAAACTCACTGGCTAGGGCTGTCACTAGAACGCCAAAACATCATTATACCACTCCGATCCTCAAATCACTCCATTGGCTAAAAATCCTAAAGCGAATCCATTTCAAAGTCCTATCACTAACCTACAACTCCCTGCAATATTCCCAGCCGAAATAGCACCGTGATCGCTTCACTATCCAAACAACCCGCTCCACCCGATCGTACCTCTATTTAAGTCTTTCTCGACCTCTGGTCACTACTCATCTCAATTTCTCCAACCCAGTCATATCCAACACAGAGCCACGTCTCTGGAACGATCTGCCCTCTGAGTTTCGCATCTCATCCTCTACCTTTCAATTCTTCTCGCGCTATACGACACCAGCGTTAGCAGCTGCTCTGCCGCCTCTCATGACTTGGCTCCCTGGTAACTGGACTTTGATCTCCTTTGGACTACTCTTTGGAAACCCCCAATATGACGCAGCGCTCGTGAATAGGCTAGTGCCCTGCGCTGGCCTTCGACTGACGCTTTAGAAGTTTGGTGATTACGATTACGAGCATTACGATTACAATCTTACGCCAGATGGCGAGGCTCTGTTTTTGTTTTGATCACCACACATGCGAGTTGCACATCGAAGATAAGGAATGTCATATATTATTGCAGTCTAAGATCTTTGATAACAGTTTCTGTAGGCCAATAAAGAAACCCCAGAATCTGGCAACGACCACAGTCGCCTTTTAGTTGCTCAAAAGTCGTCTTCACTTGCAAGGTTTTGTCTGCTGCTGCTTCGCTTACGTGAGTAATAATATTTCATACAACAAAACACTATACTTAATTAAGGCTTAATATTGTCACTGATATTGACCGATTGGTCATATATTACTGTCCATAAATTGCCAAAACATTGCTAAAAAGTTTCAAGATTTTAATCTAATAGGCGTACTTGCAGAGAGACAATAATACAATACAATACAACTTATATTTATATCGCGCCCTAATAAAGCAGAGTGTTACTCAAAGGACGCGTTACAATGCAGTGACTAATTATAGTACATAGAGAATAAAGAAAAATGAGTTTTGAGTTTAGTTGTAAAAGTATTTATTGAAGTGGATCTTCGAACTGATTCTGGCAAACATACAGACAGACAGACAGACAGACAGACAGTGACATAAGACATAGGAACAGTGGACACTCTTTTAAAAAGCCGACGGAAGGAAAATGAAGTCGCTGAAGACTTTAATCAAGCAAGACTATGGAAGAAGGTGTCATCAAGTAAGTAAGTAAGTAATTATAAACTTTATTATACCAGTTGCACAATCGCACTCTGGTGTACATACATCGTAAAACAAAGAAAACGTACAGCATAAAACATTAAAACATAAAACAAAATAAAAATTAAAAATAAATATTAAAAGATAAATAAATAAAGACAGACAATTATTATCTATTCTACATGGCGTAGGTTTTTATTAACCTGGTCCTTTTGCGCAGGTTTTATGTGACGAAGAGGCTTATCGGAGATTT
This sequence comes from Allolobophora icterica, assembly GCA_963556255.1. Lineage (NCBI taxonomy): Eukaryota > Metazoa > Annelida > Clitellata > Crassiclitellata > Lumbricidae > Allolobophora > Allolobophora icterica. Next base: position 27,462,295 of record OY744614.1, read on the forward strand.
GCATTTCCATTTTAAATACTTCGAGTTAGGTCTAAAGATATGATTGTGCCTTATTTCGTGAATTTTGTAGGACCAACAGCCATACCTAATTGTTAACGCTTTGAGCAGGATGATAGAAGGAGTGTAGGCCTATGTGTTAAGTGTGTTATGCAATTGAACTTTTGAAGTTAGAGGTTCTCAACTGGGTCTGTGGACTGTGTTTATATTGCTTATGGAACAATTCTACTGCTTGAATTGATCTTTAAAAAATGTTAGGGTGGGTCTGAAGCGGTTTGATTAAACTCACTGTTTAAGCACACAATGCTTGACAATTGGGGTTGATGGGGTGGGTTTTGTATTGTTTTGTTGTGTCTTGTTAATGCTATAAATAATAATGGACACGACACTTAACGAACTGCCCCACTGGTTGTAATGATTTATTGTAACTAGGGGGCCATATATGCGGGACGGTTCGTTCCTTTGGGTACTCCCATTGTCACTGCATGTAACATGTACTTGTTATTTTCATGCCTATATGTTTATGGTGAACAATAAAAGCATTTTGATTGATTGATTGATTGATCGATCGATCGATCGATCGATCGATCGATCGATCGATCGATCGATCGATTGATTGATTGATTGATTGATTGATTGATTGATTGATTGATTGATTGATTGATTGATTGATTGATTGATTGATTGATTGACTGATTGATAATTATATCCATGGTTCGGTTAAGACGAATTTCCAATTAGTTCTATGTGGATTTTGTAGGAATCGGAAATATGACCGCTCTGTTTCTCGTCTTCCTTGGTCTTGTCGGAATCGCTTCGGCTCAGTAAGGCGGCATTATTTCTATAGTCGTTTATACACACACATTATATATACATGAGAGAGAGAGAGAGAGAGAGAGACAGACAGACAGACAGACAGACAGACAGACAGACAGACAGACAGACAGACAGACAGACAGAGACAGAGAGAGAGAGAAGGAGACAGAGAGAGATAGAGAGACAGACAGACAGACAGAGACACAAACACAGAGACATGAACAGAGATAAAGCAGAGATAAAGAGAGAACAATAGAGAGAAGCAGGCCTCTTGTAATGAGTGTACGTTCAATGTGCTGTGTAGGTGGTATCAGTGTTCTATAGGATTCTGTTCGAAAGACAACGGTTTGGATCGACCGGATGTTCTTGGTTGTCTGTACTTCTGTTATCTGGATGCCACTCCTGATGAGTCGCTGTACCGCACCGAATTCCACATCCGGTATGGCGAGTGGATCGGGTCAGGTAAGCCCCCATGCCTTAATCAGCAGGCGAAAAACGGTCATAGTTTTTCTGTACATGATGTGTATGGATCCACCCTTGTATTTACAGAAGCCAACTTGTATTTATAGTCAACTCAGCAATACTTAGTATACAATGACGGTGGAAAGATCCAGGGCATATTTTAACTGAGTAACTAGTGGGACAAATGTTCCAGTAGTTTCAGGATTTTTCCCAGTAGTCTGGCTGATTTGTCCAAGGTAATAATCTACTATTAATGTTATATTACAATATTAAATTATTAACCTTCTAATTCGAAATGTTCAACGAATTAAACATTATCTGAAAATCGAATCGATGCACGCCATAAGTACATAAATAGCTAGTTAACACGTGATACACAAGTTTACCTACATCTCTGGGATCAGTGGACACTCTAGGTTTCCCAGCAACCAATGGCTGTCTACATAAGCTATTGACTGCCATGATGTCTGTGGCTCCACATTCTGTGCCAGTAGAACAAGACTAGTGATCTCTCACTATTTGAGAATGAGCCATCAACTGTCAATGTCTTTAAACACCGTTAATGGTCGGCTATTGATATCACTCAATGGAGTGGGCACTGCATATTTTGACCCGAGGCCATGCGTAGCCAAATTCCCTACTAGCAAAGACAGACGCGAAGGACATTCGGATGAGCGGATCCGGACTCAGTTCTACGCGCACAAGTTTTTCTCACAGTACCCAGATCTTACCATCAGGAAAGTTGTTGTGACCGAACTCTATTTCGACTAAAACAGTAACATAATAGCTGACTAATACTAGCCTATAGTTACGTTCTATACAGGGTCCACCCAGCAAGCAAGCATTTATAGAATGTTACTTCTTTTCTTTGCATATCTAAATTGGAAACTGAAGTTGGATGTTTTTGCTGAAGTTAGAGCTATCATTGTTTGTTGTAGCTGCAGCTCCTTCACTGGGTCACAGTCACTCAGCCTGTCCAGGGGCGGCGATCCCGGGGGTAGAGGAGAACAAGACCCCCATCTTTAACAGTAGGGGGCCACAGTATTCAGTTGCCCTCCCGAATTTTGAAAAAACGCCAAAAAGTCAAAAAAATTCGCGATCACACGCGAACAAATTTTAACCTTTTTTTTGACCAGATCAGTTCAAACGTGTTCCGTGTCCCCACCTGTCAAACAAAATAGCCGCCTCTGAGCCTGTCACTTACTTAGTTATATCAATTATTTTGCTGGTATGATTGAGCTAATTATGTAGTATTTTCAAACTTGTATGCATGACTTAAATAGTGATCGGCCTATGAATACTGATAGAAAGCAAATTTGGTAAAATAAAGTAGCCAAAACTGGTTCAATTTAATTGGCAGCAAATGCTCTAAAATGCGTTCTCGGCTGGGGCTTCTCTTACATGTAGATCCCGCAATATGAGCTTACGATGCTCCCCCAGACATCCCCAGTCGCGGCCGACTTTGTCCCAGTAGTCAAAATCCCTTAAAATATGCACTGGAAAGATCAGACACCGAGGTAGAGAATTGGCCACGCGTCCTTATCTGTCAAGATTAAGAAAAATGTAGTCGCTAACACCGATACGAAGAAAAACAGTCCCTTAAGTCTGCCTGAGAGACCTCTGACTAACTTAAGGACTGCTTCTCTTCGCATTCTGATGATGATGATGATGAGAATATACCCATTCAGCGGAACAACTGGACTCTTCTGAGTTCCGCCCGTAAACCTATAGGCCGAATCAGTGAAAATATTACTTAAATTTAAGTTTTCTTTTTACAATTTTCGGTGTGAATTGGGGTTCGATAAGCGGGAATTTTACTCACAAGTATCGGCGCTCAATAAAATTAGAGTAAACTTTTGATTCTTCTGATAGGCCTACTTCTGTTGTTCTTCTACTTGTCCAGCTACAGAGTGTGATCTCGACTGCTTCTTAGTCGCCAACAGAGCCGTAATTCCGGCCTGTGACACAGAACTGACCGCTGCCTTTGACAGACTGGCTATCTTGGACGGCGTTGGTGGTACGATTACGAAGGTAGACATCGACCTGTGGTTTGACGACCTCCTGCAGATGCATGGCGGAGGTAAGTCATTATAACAAAAGAGAACAACGCGTGTTCATATACGGTAGGTCGAAGTGTTAATTATTATGCCTTGTTAACCTTTATGACATATGCATTGTTAGACATCGTGAATATCCAGGGCGTATCCCGGTCTCAATGCATTGTATCTGTTATTCGCTTGGAACGATGTGTCATCCAGATTTTATTGATAACAAAAGACGACGATGCAACGCAGTGAAGCAGAAAAATCAACTTTGGTCAGAAGAGTTTGTAGGTTGGTTAAAAGCCAAGCAGATGTACCCGTAGATGCCAGCATGCGTCACAAAATGTTCTGAGTCGCTTCGATTACTGTTAATCTCTTCTTGTTGGTACTACAAATTCAAACATTATCCAATTCCACAGAGTTCAGAACTCTAGGATTTTGCTAGGACTACAACCAATAGGTCCAAATATAAACTTATCACCTCTGTGCCTAAATCTTGAATTTGCTTCCTGGTTAGCAAAGGATTTGTTTGAAATAATTGAGGCTCGTGGATTAAAAGCATTAATGCTGATTTAAAAAAACAGCAGTTTAAGTCAGTCTAGATTCCTCTCACATATCTAGCGAGGTCACCTCTTCATATATGTAGAACAAAAGAAGTTCTTTTTAAACAAGCTTTTCCTGCTGCTGAACCAAGACTTAACTCTCCTTCTGTATATATATGGGTTCTGTTCATTCGCTTATGTCATTTCGTTCTCATTTTAAGATTTACCTTTCCAAATTGCTTATACACCATCGACTGCTCTTCTGTCTCAGCGTACTGATCTTCTGGATATTGACCAAATTTTACAGCTTCGTATTGGTGCGCCATTAGTTGATACCTTATGCATTAGACGCCGGCGTGATTTAAGTCATTAATGGATAATAATAGTAATAATAATGGTGATAATGGTAGTAGTAATGATAGCAATGGTGGTGATGATGATAATTATACTAATAATAATAATAATAATAATAATAATAATAATAATAATAATAATAATAATAATAATAATAATAATAATAATAATAATAATAATAATAATAATAATAATAATAATAATAATAATAATAATAACTCCTGAACATAACGTCTCTCTGAGGGCAGTTTCTAAGAGCCCGAGGGATCATTTCTACCTCGGGCAATAAAAAAAATAATAATAATAACAACAATAATTATTATAATCAGTGCTTTTTTCCGCCAGAACGGCATTCCGGCACCTTTTTTTCAGCTATTAAAAAATAATTTAGTTGTTTTAATAAAAGAATAAGTTGGTTATTTTATTTTTTTCTTGTGCTTCGCCTCGATTTAGCCCTTCCATAATTGTTCAGTTCCGGAACCTTTTCCTAGAAATAAAAGCACTGATAATAATCTCATATATAGTTTTCCAGATCTGTTTGTCTTGCGATTAACGCTGTGGAATGTATGGAATGTGTCTGTTGGCAAATTTCCCCTCCCTCCCGGTATCAGTCCCGCATTATGTCACACGATCTGACGGGAGGTTGAGTTGGAGGTAGAGCAATTACCGACTAGGCGAAGACTGATTAGCCTAAAAACAGTATGATTCTCGTTAACGTTAACGATAACGAAAATGTTCGTTTACGAACAAAAAATGATTTCGTTAACGATAACTATAACTGTAACTAAAAAATATCATTAACTATAACTAAAACTATAACGAAAATAACACTAACGAAAATTCATCGCTATTTTCGTTAATGAAATACAAAGTGCAATATATCGATAAACTTAAGAACGTGAAAAAGAGCAGTCTTTAAATTATCCATTAATTATATCACCAAATGGGACGAGGGATTTGAAAAAGTTTGACAATTCTTGACAAGGAGGAGGAGTGTTCAACAACGACCTCTTTGGCGTTCAAGATAAACTGACGTCAGCAATAATTTTATCAAGAAGCAACCATAGATTGGGAAAGTCTTTATGAGTGATCTATTTCATTTTTGTTTGTAATTTAATCAAACGCGATATTTTCTTCGTTTTAAATTATCCTGTTTATTGTTCCCAGCTAATATGAGAAAAAGTGCTGCATATTCTCTTTGCGAATATCCTGAGTTCTTTTTGAAAATCTAATAGCCTACTTCGAGTTTCTTTTTGATGGAAATATAATTTTTTCTTTCGATTGTTAATATTAACGAGTGAGAAACTTATTTTGATTTTAATTTTCTATGTTACAAGGAATATTATAAAAAAAAGTTATCATGTTCATGTTCAAATAATTAGGAATGTTCATAATAAAAATCAAATTGAATACACATGTAAAAGAAAACAAGATGTATTTTTAAATGGAAAAATCCACTAAATATCTGTGACAGACAGTGTTTCCACATGTATACTTATGTAGCCATTAAGTATAAAATTCAAATCTGAATGACAACATTTTGTTTTGCTGGCCATTTCAGTTTTTTGCATTTGTTGTAGTCATAGAAATTTTCTGGAGTGGGGTAATTTTTTTACATAATTTTGTTAGGGGGCCTTGAATGTTTGACATTTGTTGACGAGGGGGAGGAGGTCAAAACTACCTAAAAGTTGTTGACATAATTAATCGATGACCCCATAGGCGGAGCGCCATATTATGGTCATATTATGAACGCCATATGGGCCAGTTGTAACTATGTAGGCCTACTAACTAAAATTAACTAAAATAAAAGTCCATTAACTATAACTATAACTATGACTAAAAAATAGTGCTTACTATAACTGTAACTATAACTAAAATGAAAAACCATTAACTATAACTGTAACTATAACTAAAAAATAATACTAACCATACCTGTAACCATAACTAAAATGAAAACCATTAACTATAACTGTAACTATAACTAAAAAATAATACTAACTATACCTGTAACTATAACTAAAATGAAAAACCATTAACTATAACTGTAACTATAACTAAAAAATAGTACTACCTATACCTGTAACTATAACTAAAATGAAAAACCATTAACTATAACTGTAACTATAACTAAAATAAAATCTGTATGGAGAATCACACTGCCTAGAAATCGATTGGTCGCATGCAATAGGGCCTACAGGGCAAATACTCTATTGTTCGATCCAGGGCGGGTGGGAGGGAGGCAGGTAGGCAGAGACAAACTTACTAACCGCTGTTTGTCTCTCTTTCAAACTGTCTGTCTGACTCCCAAATGTGACTTATAATCAGGCATTCCAATTTTTTCTTCCTATCAACCCATTCACTTTATTTTTCAACCTGTCACTTTATGACGGGCAAATACTCTAGTAATAATAGTAATAAAGTAATAATAATAATAATAATAATGATAATAATAATAATAACACTTCGGGCGGCAAAAAAAAAAAAAAAAAAAAAAAAAAAAAAAAAATAATAATAATAATAATAATAATAATAATAAAAATATGAATAATATTAATATTAGTAATGTGACCTAACCTGTAGTGTAATTCCAGATGTGTTTTTCTTGTTTAAAGCCTTTAGCGTGTAGCACGAATTATTCTGATGTGACTTGGTCCCTATTAGCCTTCTGGGAGTTTTCCTAGTAGGCCTATGAAGAAGCTTCACACGTGTGCATTGTTAGTGAGCTGTGATGGGGTATCAGAGTGTCGAATGAGAAGAAACGAAACTTGGAGATATGACGCTGTCGCGAAGATAACTAAGAACATAATTGTGAAAACTGCAAAAAATGTTCAATCTTCGACGAAGATTGAATAGTTGTAAATAGAAATCTGTTTTAAAAATAAATACATGAAACCGATCTCGCTTTCTGGACAGCGTGAGAATTTAAAAATAAAATTTTAATCGCTTCTCATATTGCAACAATCGCATGCAAAATATAAAATGAATAATTATTTTAGAGCGCTTTTGAAAAGTTAATGATAGTTAAATTCATGTAAAGATATTCATATATTTGCATATATATATACACTGTGTCCCGATGAAAAGTGGACCCCAAGAAAAAGTGTCATAACTTGGTCAAAACTTTTAGCATTTGCCTGAAATTTTAAAAACAACAACAATAGCCATATTACAACCCAATCCTAACGCCGTTTGGAAATGTTGCCGAGTTTGTCAAGTTTGTGAATGTTTGAGACGCAGCCCTGAAAATGGGAAGTTTCCAACATACAAGAACCTTAAGGAAGTGAAGTTCAGCTACTGCTGGTGTTCAAAATGTCCTTTTGTTCACGGACACACGACCGTAGACGCGGACGCACCGTTTGATGGCCCGATCGATGATCACGTGATCAAACAGCTGCCACTCTTCAATCAGACGCGCCTCCAGTGATCGACGTCACGAATGCGGGAACGATAAACGCGCTCCTCCAGTACACTCCAGGTTTGGATTTCGCGTCTGATTGAAGAGTGGCAGCTGTTTGACCACGTGATCATCGATCGGGCCATCAAACAGTGGCGTCCACGTCTACGGTCGTGTGTCCGTGAACAAAAAGGACATTTTGAACACCAGCAGTAGCTGAACTTCACTTCCTTATGGCTCTTGTATGTTGGAAACTTCCCATTTTCAGGGCTGCGTCTCAAACGTTCACAAACTTGACAAACTCGGCAACATTTCCAAACGGCGTTAGGATTTGGTTGTAATATGGCTATTGTTGTTGTTTTTAAAATTTCAGGCAAATACTAAAAGTTTTGACCGAGTTATGACACTTTTTCTTGGGGTCCACTTTTCATCGGGACACAGTGTATATCCTGTTATTTATATAGGGCCTATGTTGAAATAACATCTCCTAATATTTCAAATGTCGCAAAAATTATATCAAACCACAACTTTCTATTAATTAGAGAGAACAGGCCGATTATAATAATTGTTGCTATTTTCAACACCTATTATCGTCTATAACTTATATTAAAATACATTTAATTTCATCATATCGCATTACAGGACGTAACGTAAAACGGTACACAACTTGTTTGTTTTCCTATTTCTTACAGAACCGATTTTTGCAGCTGCTTTCCGGCAATGGTTCCGTGGGGTGTGTCAAGTTTTATTACTGTCTGTCTTATTGTCAGTCTGTCTGCAGGAAAGTTTGCAACTGATTGTCTGTTCTTGTGCTTCTTTGTGAACATATCCATCCCTCCATCTGCTCGCTAACATATCCGCTAAAACCGGTCTATGTACTCCTCGAGTCCCTTCTCATTCTTTGTCAACTTCCAGGCAGTTACGAACAGACTTGTTGTCCTCGAGAACAAGGACTTGGTCTCGAGTGCACTCGAGTTCGTTTTAAAAAGTCTTGGTCTTGAGACCAAAAGTCTTGGTCTTGGTCTTGAGGTTCAAAGTCTTGGTCTTGGTCTTGAGGTTCAAAGTCTTTGTCTTGGTCTCGCAAGACCAAGGCCAAGACCGGCTGTCAATACGAACAGTTATTTAACAAAACTGAAGAATTTAAAAATGTAGGCCCTATCAAGCCTGTTTGCATCATAGCCTACGAGAAATGCCTACGGACGGATACAAGTCTTGTTGGTCAGGAAAACCCATCGGCAGCAGCAACTAAGTTATGCTGTGTCTGGAAGCCCAGCCGAGACTTTTTCTGAAGCCATGGGAGGATTTCAAAAGGCTCACGATTTGTGAATGAGGCTTTACTGTTGTTCTGGACAATTATTTTGACTTCCGGTTATTTACCATGGTATTAATTTTAAAAAGACTCACGATTTGAACATTACATCCAGTGCTTGAAAAGCTACTGTGTGTGCCAGCTACTTCAGCACCTGTAGAACGTACTTTTTCACATGGTGGAATTTTTATGAGGCCCCACAAGGCACGTCTTGGTCAGAAAATTCTGAGCGAATTGGTTTTTTTAATACAAAAGGGATTTGGAATAACATTTTTGCATGAAGGACTTTTGTAGATACGAATTCGGAATTCTATGCAGCCTGCATTTAAAGTTAATTTGCCTGAATAAAATAAAAGACTCATGTTTTCATTAAAATAGCGAGTAGTCAGACTTGAAAATTTTTTGTAAGGAAAAGAAGTTTTGGACTGAATGTAATTTTTTGGGTCTTGGTTTCGGTCTTGGTTTTGAGGTTCAAAGTCTTGGTCTTGGTCTTGAGGTTCAAAGTCTTGGTCTTGGTCTCGAGGTTCGAAGTCTTGGTCTTGAGGTTCAAAGTCTTGGACTTGGTCTCGAGGTTCAAAGTCTTGGTCTTGGTCTCGAGGTTCAAAGTCTTGGTCTTGGTCTCGAGGTTCAAAGTCTTGGTCTTGGTCTTGAGGTTCAAAGTCTTGGACTTGGTCTCGAGGTTCAAAGTCTTGGTCTTGGTCTCGAGGTTCAAAGTCTTGGACTTGGTCTCGAGGTTAAAAGTCTTGGTCTTGGTCTCGAGGTTCAAAGTCTTGGTCTTGGTCTTGAGGTTTAAGGTCTTGGTCTTGGTCTCGAGGTTCAAAGTCTTGGTCTCGAGGTTCAAAGTCTTGGTCTTGGTCTTGAGGTTCAAAGTATTGGACTTGGTCTCGAGGTTCAAAGTCTTGGTCTTGGTCTCGAGGTTCAAAGTCTTGGTCTTGGTCTCGAGGTTCAAAGTCTTGGTCTTGAGGTTCAAAGTCTTGGACTTGGTCTCGAGGTTCAAAGTCTTGGTCTTGGTCTTGAGGTTCAAATTCTTGGTCTTGGTCTCGAGGTTCAAAGTCTTGGTCTTGGTCTCGAGGTTCAAAGTCTTGGTCTCGAGGTTCAAAGTCTTGGTCTTGGTCTTGAGGTTCAAAGTCTTGGTCTTGGTCTCGAGGTTCAAAGTCTTGGTCTTGAGGTTCAAAGTCTTGGTCTTGGTCTCGCGGTTCAAAGTCTTGGTCTTGGTCTCGAGGTTCAAAGTCTTGGTCTTGGTCTTGGTCTCGAGGTTCAAAGTCTTGGTCTTGGTCTCGAGGTTCAAAGTCTTGGTCTTGAGGTTCAAAGTCTTGGTCTTGGTCTCGCGGTTCAAAGTCTTGGTCTTGGTCTCGAGGTTCAAAGTCTTGGTCTTGGTCTTGGTCTCGAGGTTCAAAGTCTTGGTCTTGGTCTCGAGGTTCAAAGTCTTGGTCTTGAGGTTCAAAGTCTTGGTCTTGGTCTCGCGGTTCAAAGTCTTGGTCTTGGTCTCGAGGTTCAAAGTCTTGGTCTTGGTCTCGAGGTTCAAAGTCTTGGTCTTGAGGTTCAAAGTCTTGGTCTTGGTCTCGAGGTTCAAAGTCTTGGTCTTGGTCTCGAGGTTCAAAGTCTTGGTCTTGAGGTTCAAAGTCTTGGTCTTGGTCTCGCGGTTCAAAGTCTTGGTCTTGGTCTCGAGGTTCAAAGTCTTGGTCTTGGTCTTGAGGTTTAAGGTCTTGACAACAAGACTGGTTGCGTAGCATAAAGAAGCGCCTTCGAATGGGCAAAGCTCGTTCCGTTCGTAAGTAGATATGTGAACGAACTTTGGAATCGTATCGACTAACAGAGCCGCAGCGCGTGTACGTTGCTTAATGCGAAAAAGAGGCCTGCACACACAGGCGTAACTTTTATTGCGACTGTGTTGTCCGGTCACCAACACTTTTAAAATGGGGGGTGACAGTCACCACCAGGTGCTAAACCTTTGTGCGCCATAACAGCGACCCTTTAGTTTGAAGCAAACAAATATATATGAAGATGCATTGAATAATAGAGCCGAAAGCGTTAACGCCCAATTAATCCATCCATCCATCCATCCATCCATCCATCCATCCATCCATCCATCCATCCATCCATCCATCCATCCATCCATCCATCCATCCATCCATCCATCCATCCATCCATCCATCCATCCATCCATCCATCCATCCATCCATCCATCCATCCATCCATCCATCCATCCACCCAATGCCATTCATCCATTCATGCAACCATCCATCCATCCGTCATTCCGTCCATCCGTCCATCTATCCATCCATCCCGCCATCCAATTTCTGTGACATGACATTGCTATTTGGATATGCATTTTAAAGATTTCGATGAATATTAACATTGTTTAATGACATCATATGACATATAAATCATCGATTTGGTCTGTTTCAGAATTACTGGGAAGTCGACGACCCAACCTGCACACTCCCATACCCATAGGCTTCAACTCCGGAACGCCTCAACCTGGAAGATGTGACGTTGTGACTACGAGACCCCATAACGTCGTGACTACGACACATCGAAATTAACTTTACACATATTTATGTTATCAGTAGCGATCTTACTTTATCAGTAGCGATCTAACTTTCTTATCTCCGTAAAAGTTAAAGACGACCACTGTCATGTCTGAAGTATTTTAGTTGCTGTTTAACGACGCTGTGTCATAACAAAGGTGATTATCGTCGCCCTCCTCCTTTCTCCAGGCTTGGGACTGGCACTCTCAGAGTACGAACGGTGGCGCAGTTGCCAAAGTATGTTGGTCTTCGTTGCTGTATTTACCTGAAAACCACGACAACGGTTTCTGAAAGGCGCTACACCAAAGGCCAGATAATATATACATACATGTACATTTATTATATCGTATCGGATCTCGTATCTAAGAATTTATTAAGCACATCTCATACAAGAACTACTTAGACGGGGAGGTTGTTGACTGGTAACAGATTGATTCGTAGAGGGCCGTTTCATCCACTAGGCACAGTGTGACAGTAGGCACTGTGTTGTAGGGCCTACGAAACTTTCAGGGACCTACTAATCTGAAAATCTGAAAATTAGATTATGACGAACCACCCCTTTCTGACTGCCGCTCGTGTTTGTCCTCACTTACAATCTGTACCAGGAGGCAGCGCGCAGTCAGGAGCGTCGGTGATGATGATTGTATGAGGCCCGGCCCTCGGGTTATTTCGAGGGACTTGGAAAAGTTGATCGGCTCCAAAAATTCCCACAAAAGAAGACAAAGACGACAATGTTCCGTTGATGTTCCGCTAAACGTCTTTGATCCAACGACGAAATAAAAACCGGTAGGCCTACATTAAATCACTCTGTAGCCGTGATATCCGGCAAACGATAAACAGTCACCGACTCAGTTCTTTCGTCGATTTAACCCCCTAACTCAAACCGATCTACTGCTCGACTAAAGAATTCACTGCTAATCTCCAAATCTATCAAATTGCTGACAAACATTAATTTTCAAGAAGAACAATATTCACTTAAAACTCACTCTTAGCCACTAAGTTTAAATCAATTCAAATACTGACTCAAAGATCTCTTTTGGCCGCACGTTAACTGTATACAAAATTCTGCTTAAAGGATCTATTCTCCGAAGATCTACCCGACAAGTATTTTCACCTAAGCTCTGATCGGAATGTCCTCCTCCAAGATCTGATCAGACTGCAATTTCTTCTTCTCTTCTCTTTCTCTCTTCACTGAAAGGCCGATTCACGCCCCTTTGATAGGACACCCCGGTACCTGTACGGTACCCCACTACACGTGCTGTACTCACGTACATTTGCTCAGGGGCGTCTATCCCCCTAAGTCATTGGAGCAACGTCCCTTTCCCCCTCTTCTTCCCCCTTCCCGTTCCATACCACCTAGAATGGTGGCACACACACCGACAGATCTTCACCCCTATTTCTTGGATGGAGCATTTGCTCCAAGGTTTCTATGGTGTAGACGTCTCTGCATGTACTGTACCCCAGTACGCGTGCCGTACTCCAGTACATGTGCGGTACTGCGTTACCGCGCGCGCATAGGCAGGGGCGTAACCTTGGTCTAAAAAGTGGGGGGTACCAATTTTTTCTCCACTTACGCTTTTCGCATGGTTACTGTTTTGGACATATTAACCGTAACCGTGATAGTAGTAGTAAATCAGTAGCAGTAAAAATAGTAGCAGTAGTAGCAGAAGCAACAACAGCAGCAACAACAACAACAACAAGGGTTTAAAAAATAATAGCAGTAAGGGCCTAGTGCTCTGTAATTGTTTTCAGTTTTTAGGAATCAAATGTTCCTTGGGAGGAATATGCGGCTGAAGCAGCTAACTGTAGACAAGATTACCCATACGGTCATACCAGATCACATGAACGTCCGATCAGGTGGATTGTGTCAATAAAAACAAGCCATTAGTACTAGTAGTATTAGTATTATTTGCAGTATTAGTTTAACAGGGGCTTATGCTCTAAATTTAATAATTAGGCCGATTCGTTTATATGCAGTTGTAATGACAATTCGGCAGCCATCTAGGCAAACATTTAAAACCATATTTAACCCAAAATAGGTATATTTGGGTTTTTTCTTTTATCCCTCCAGTCTCCAGATGGAATGGAACTTTAGTCAAAACTTAATGGCTGTCAATCTCAGCTCGTTACACTTAAACTCTCAGATTATGAAACGCTGATGAGCCTGCCTCCATAACGACAATTTTATCGTCTATAATGTCATCCACTCGTTTTCGTTTTAGAACAAATATTATATCCATTTTGCCTACTTAACTGATTATACATAGGCCTATTATGTAACAGAGGGCGCTTCTTCTTCAGCTGTCCGGCTCGGATATGTTTAACCTGGTAATAGTTATTGATTCTGAGATTGTGAGGAACCAGAGGGGTGAGGAGTCATATCAATGCCGATTGCCGCCAATATGAGTGTGGGTCCATATATGGGTTTGTAACTCATGAAGGATACAGAAGCTTGCGCTTTGGCCTACATCTCCACACCCCTATAGCCTATGACTAAGATGTCAACCTTAAGGTGGAGAGTCAGGGTGATGTAAGAAGAAGAGTGCAGCCGTGGCCTGCGAGCCGGTCACTGCGGTCAGTCGGTCGGGCAACCTGTGTGGCTGAATGCCTGCCTGCTTGCCTGTCTGCCTGGTACATACTGTACACCTCACTCTGTCTACATACACGAAGCAAGGCGGATACTGCGATCTCTGGGACGGCACAATAAAAAATTGATCGGCGTTGTTTAAAAGTGGGGGTACGGTACCCCCAGTCCAAAAAGTGGGGTACGGGTACCCCTCGTACCCCCCACAAATTACGCCTATGCGCATAGACCTACGCAGCAAGCCATAACCCATATATATATATAATATATATATATATATATATATATATACGCAGCTGATTGTGCTACAGTACTATATATATTCGTGCGCAGTTCATCGAGTTCAACCGCTGCTAACAAGTTCAGTCAGCACAAAATGCGAGGACTTTTAGATTTTTGCTACAGAGATATTGAATGATTGACCTGGAAAATGGAAAACGAAAATTGAAAAAAAAGCAAATTCAAATTTAATAACTTTGGTACTGAAACAGTTTAAGTTAAGCTAACGTGAATGTGTTTAGCTTTAATGCAGAGTTGGCAGCCGAGTTGAGGTCTACGCATGAGCGTCCCGAGGGGCAGATGCCCCCGGATTTTGCAAATATTTTACAAAAAATTACATTTTATGATTATTACAACAGTTCCAACACAATTTTCAATGCGATAAAACATTTAATTATTTAGGTAAAGTTCTTGATCATTGTTTATTTTAATTTGTTTCTATGAGAAACGTAATTTTGCCCCCCAAACATCCCCCCTAAAAAATTCCTGTGGACACCCATGGGTCTACAAATGCAAGAGTGCCTATGGCCTACGACTACCTTAAAACGGCCCTTTCTAAAATGAGCATTAAAGCAGGCTGCCATACAATTAAATTCGACTACTTTTAAACATGTTATCATCTGTAACTACTATATCAAGTAATCTTACAGCGTACTTTTCAGTTTGAATTAATAAACGATTATTATTATTATTATTATTATTATTATTATTATTATTATTATTATTATTATTATTATTATTATTACTATTACTACTACTACAACAACAACAACTACTACTGCTACTGCTACTGCTACTGCTACTGCTACTACTACTACTAGAAAAATTTAATTGGCTATATTCTGTATTTTTCATCTATCAATCAATTGTTTTATTGTTCCCATGAAAAAGTTAACAATGGTGATACGAAATAATTCACAAGTGGTTGAATAATACCCGTTTATCACATGAGCAGTAGGCTGACGGTTGAGTTTGACTGTACAGCAATGTCAGGATAAATGGACGTCAGTCATGATAATCCTGGACAGAGATACAGACACGCAGAATTCAGCTATAATTCGTTTATATATATATATATATATATATATATATATATATATATATATATATTCAATTCAATATCGTTTATTGCCACCCTGACAGTTGTAACACATATCTAGACATATATCAATTATTTCGCAAGGAGTCTAGGAAGGCAAAAGGAAGACCCAAAGGGACCAAGGTCCCGCTGACGGGCCGCCTATACATGTGAATTGTCAAGACAGATTAAGATAAGAAGCAGAGAAGGAAGATGAAGGAAGAAAAAAAAGAAGCTCAAAGAGAGCATAACCAAAAAGAAAAATAACCATCTAGGTAATCTTAACTACTCTTAACTAAATTTAGCTCTCGCCAGAGGCCATTCAGCCGACCTCCACGCACCCCCCACGCCGCAGACACACCCACCGAACAGAATATACCAGAACGTTTCTGAGTGGAGGCACATATGGAAGTTCCTCGGTTTAGATCCAGGTGATCACGAACCAAGTAGAAAATCTTTAAGATTTTTTTGGAAAGCATAATGAGTGGTAGCGGAGCGGATAACCTGAGGGATTGATTTCCATAGCATAGGGCCTGAAGATTTAATGCCAAACCCTCGTAAATTTGTACGCGCCCTGTCAGGGCGGTACGTGTGAGCATTTCTTGTTTGATAGGCGTGAACCTGCGAGCCTAAAGTGAAGTACCCTTCAAAGGACGCTGGTAGCAGTTTGTGCTCATATTGATAAAGGAATTTCCCTATCTGGAGGGCTCTGATTTGGTCTATTTTTAAGAGTTTCAATTCTGCGTATAGGGGCCCTGTATGGGCGCGTCTGTCTGCCCCAGCGATTATCCTGAGTACTTTCTTTTGCAGTAATACCAATTTAAGTAGCCTTGAGTCGTAATTCAACGCCCAAATTATATTACAGTACGTGAGGTAAGGATAAATTAAAGTATAGTATAATTGTTGCCTTATAGTTTTGGGTATACGTATATTTATATATATATATATTTATATATATATATATATATATATATATATATATATATATATATATATATATATATATATATCGTCATCTCATGGTCCATATACGGTGCTCTCCATTTATCGACCTGGCTCAGCACCTGTCACATCTACTTTCTTCGAGGAATTAACAACTATACTGGAACAGTTTGCTCTTCACAATACCCAGATAGTTGTCCTTGGAGACCTTAACCTCCATTTGGAGGCCACCACCTCTTCCGAGGCTACCACCTTCCGCTTGATACTTGAACAGTTCGGGATGTTGCAACATGTCGCAGTTCCAACGCACCAGGCGGGAGGCTGGCTGGATGTCGTCATCACCCGTGAGGATTGCATCCCGACAGTTGAGGTCTGGCCACCGGCTCTTTCCGACCATGGCCTCGTGGTGGCAAGCCTTCCATTTCTTCATGAGGCGCCTATCTACGCGGTGAGGCAGATCCGTGGATGGAGGCGCTTGGACAGGCAGGCATTTGCGACGGCGCTAGCGGAAGTACCGGCTTTCTCCGACCCGAACAGCCTAAGAGATCAGTCCACTGCTGATCTCTTCGACATCTACAGCAAATCGGTGACTGACATCATTGACCGGTTACTTCCGGTCTATCCAGCCAAGCTTTGTGCGCATCCTCTCTCTCCCTGGTTCGACGGAGAATGCCACTCCCTCCGTCGCCAAGCGCGTCGTCTCGAGCGTGTCTTCCAACGCTCGCGCTCACCTGAAGATCAGACGGCCTGGATACGCTTCGTCCGTTCCATGCATCGACGCTACAAGGAGAAGGAGGGTGCCTACTGGGAGCGATTGATCTCCTCCAGCGCTGGCGATAGTCGGCGTCTCTGGGCCGCCTTCAAGGATCTCCTTGGCAGGCCTCAGCCCTCCAACACGCAGACCGCTCCGTTCACAGCCGAATCCTTCGCGGACTACTGTGAATCCAAGATTGATTCTGTCCGCCAGGATACTGCCCAGTCGCCTGAACCTGTCTTTACCTCTACGAGCTGCCGCTTTACAGCCCTCGCTGAGGTCAAGGATCTCGACCTCCGACGCTTGATCCTCTCCTCTCGGCCGACATCATCGGAGCTGGATCCTCTTCCTGCGTTCCTTGTCCAGGAGTCGGTTGACACCCTTCTACCGTTCCTCACACTACTCTGCAATACCTCACTTCGGGAAGGAGCATTGCCGCCTTCCCAGAAGCGTTCGATCGTCACACCGATCATCAAGCAGCCGGGACTTGACTCGGCTGTTCCATCGAGCTATAGGCCTATAGCCAATGTCACATTCATTTCTAAAATAATTGAAAAATTGATTGCTAGTCAACTGTTTAGCTATTTGGATGCTAATAATCTGCTTCCTCCATGCCAATCTGGGTTCCGTAAGGGTCACTCTACTGAGTCCCTCCTTCTCCGCCTTCTCTCAGACGTCTATGGTGCCATGGACACATCTCAGCTCACTCTGCTGGCCCTTTATGATGTGAGTGCTGCCTTTGACTCGGTAGACCACAGCCTCCTCCTGAGTCGTCTCTCCTTAACCTTTGGAATCCGGGACCAACCACTTCTCTGGATCTCTTCTTACCTCTCGGAGCGTTCCTACTCCGTCATCTTTCACTCATCTAGGTCGCTCTGGCGTCCTGCTCCTTTTGGCCTTCCACAAGGATCCGTTCTTGGGCCACTTCTCTATATTCTCTTTACTGCAGACATTGGACCTATCCTTGCATCCTGCTCCCTCTCGAGCCATTCTTATGCCGATGATGTTCAGTCTTATACGCATGGCCTAGCATCCCAGGCTGGTTCTGCGATCAGACTTGTGTCGCATGCCACAGATGCACTTACTTCCTGGATGGCATCCAATCGATTACGCCTTAACCCGTGTAAGACTAATTATATCTGGCTTGGTACCCGCCAGCAGTTGGATAAGCTGGACCTGGGGTCTCTCCTCTGAATTTCCCACCTTCGTCTTCTCCACCTCCGTTCGGAACTTGGGGGTGGTCCTGGACCAAGAATTGACCTTTGTGCCGCATATCGCGGCCCTGACTCGTTCCTGCTACTATTGCCTGCGCCAACTACGGGTGGTGTCCCGCTCTCTCTCTCCTTCTTCTGCTTCCACCTTGGTCCATGCCTTCGTTGTAAATCGCCTAGACTACTGTTCCTCTCTCTACTTTGGGCTTCCACAGGTCCGATTGCATCCCTTGGAGGGGGTCTTGCGGGCTGCTGCTCGCTTGGTGGGCGGTGTCCCCAAGTATGGTCACATCTCTGCGTACATGCGGGATGTTCTCCACTGGCTTCCGATCCAGCAGCGCATTCACTATCGAGTCTCCTGCATAGTGTGGCATTGTCTTCTCGGCATGGCACCAACTTACCTTCTGGAGCTCTTTACCCTTACCTCGGCCTGCTCTGGTCGCCGATCTCTGCGCTCGGCTTCCAGAGGTGACTGTGTGGTCCCTCGTGCACGCACTTCAACTAGACAGCATAGGGCTTTCTCGGTCGTAGGTCCTTCTCTGTGGAACGGCCTACCATCTGACCTGCGTTCTCTCCCACGGGATATGTCTAGTACCTTTTATAAGAACCTCAAGACTTTCCTTTTTGACCGGGCTTGGGTCGGGAGCGCCTCTGAGTAGTTGCCTTGAAGGGGCGCTATATAAATTCCGTTGATTGATTGATTGATTGATTGATATATATAGCTTACAACAGTGACGCATGGTGCTTTGTTAGTTCGGAGCTGTGTATAGATTAACCGGTATCCATCGAAAATGTCGCGAAGAAAATGTCGCGGTAAAAATGTCGCAGAAAAAATGTCGCGGATAACAATGTCGTTGATATATAATGTCGCGGATAAAAATGTCGCGGATAAAAATGTCGCCGTTAAAAATGTCGCGGATAAAAATGTCGCGGATAAAAATGTCGCGGATAAAAATGTCGTTGATATTTTCCCCGCGACATTTTCACCATACTGGGAACCGTATGACAGTAGCCTATAACACAAAACTATGAAGAACGAAATTCGAAGACAATTTTTAACTTTGACCGTTTAATACTAAACTATTAAGAACGATATACGATATACGAAGACTAAACTATTAAGAACGATATACGATATACTAAACTAAAGTATTAAAAAACTATAATGTTCCTACTAGAAGGTTCGTACTACAGCCTACTAGAATGTTCGTATAGAGAATAGAATGTTTGTATTAAAAAACTATAATGTTCCTACTAGAATGTTCGTACTAGAATGTTCGTACTACAATGTTCGTACTACAATGTTCGTATTAAAAAATAGAATGTTCGTACTATAATGTTCGTACTAGAATTTTCATATTCAAATTTGCAATCTCAAGTTGTGAGCAATACCCCGCAGATAATCGGTAGTTGGACGAAGTCCATAGTCTGCCACAATGGTTTTGATTCTTTCGGCGGTATCTTTATAGACCCGTTTGCCGGGTGGAGGTTGCTGGCCGGCGACGTACTGCTCCAGTTTCATTTCGTTCATGCTTTCCTCTTTCTTGATTCCTTTAATGAACTTCCAGATACTGGGATGATGAGCACCTAGAAGTTGACTAAATCCTCGATGCCAACCCTCGACTGAGTTGTTGGTTTTGGGAAGATCATCAAGGGAGGCATCGTAGCAGTTCCAAAGCGCGTGTGAAAACATAGGGGCGTTGCGACCTCTTCCTCGTCGACCTGGCCGCCCGATCCACGTGTCTTCAAAATAATTTACCAAAGGTCTTAGGATTGTGCTGTGTATCTGGTAGAAATGAGTTTCCATCAGGTCATCGAAGGCACTCGAGACGTCATTAGGAGGAACAAAAGCCAATGCCGCCAATTGACGTATTGCTAATGCAAACTCAGCGTCAGTTGTGTAGCGTTGCTGCAGGCCTGGAGTCTGTTGCAGATGACGCCATAGACACTGACTGAGATGGAAAAAGCAACCACGTTGAGTTGCGTTTGGGAAAACGGTGGTCCAAGCAAGTATTGCAGCCTGTTCAAAATCTGTCATGACGGTTTTTGGATCAAGAGCTGGCTGTAAGCGTTTAAGTTCCGTGAAAACGCGGACGTAGCTAGTAGTACTACGATCAGACATTAAAATGAAGACAGTGGGTATTACGTCACTGTACCTCAATGCATGAATTGTGTAGATCTGCTGAAACAGTGGCGGCGAAGACTTAAACGTTCCATCAGCATACCAATTTTCGCATTGCACCATCCGATCCAGGTTGCGTTGTGTAGCGAAAATAAGAAAGCGATTCTGGCCAGGACCACTGTCATATGACAGGAAGTTCTCGCCCGAAGTAGTGGTCTTATATGCGTCCGGTATGATGAGATCTTGAAGATTTTCCGGATTTGGAAGAGGTATTTCTTTTTCCCGACGTTCTCGACGAATCGTTTGCTTGAGTCCGTTGACTGAAGGAAGTTGAGCAGCAACAGCCGCCGTTACTACAGCTGCTGTACTTGCGACGATCTGATGACCGGCTTCCTGAGTCGTTGCCGCGCGTAGTTTTATGTCTTCGACAGTCTTTCGAGCTGCTATTTTGGCTGCATCTGGAACATGATTATGGTGTCCAATATTCTTCACAAGAACACCGTCGATCGTATGACAACGCGCTAAGCATCTGGAATCGCTGTATTGCGAACACTTCCAAATAAGCTTACCGTTGACTCCTTTCCTCTCTCGTACAAAAGAAAACCCGTCCAGCACAAGCATTTCGCGTCCTTTCTGAGTTTTAATAAATTCCATTTCTACTGAGAGCGATAATAAATCTAGGCTACTGTTAAATCAAAACTCTGCAACTGCACCGGATTCGCAGCATGACAAACTGACAACTTTCTGATTTTGTTGGTTGCCTTATATACAAACTCAGACACATACACAATATTCGAAATTGTTGGACATCAAACGGTTTTGAAGTTTTACACAGTGCTGGCTGAATCGAGCATAATCAACATGCGGAATAGGCCTATATTGGACATCAAAAGATTTGGAGGTTTCTTACATTGCTGGCTCACATGAGCATAGGCTAAACAAGATGCGAAATTCTGGTACATCAAATTATTTAGATTTCGAGGTTTCAAGAATCGCTGAATTCGATTCAAGGCAAGACAAACAAGACGCGAAATATGTTTGACATCAAAAGATTTCGACTTCGAGGTATCACGCTTCGCTAATTTTGAGGTCAAAGACATTGCTGGCTCAATAGAGCAGATAGTAAACAAGACGCGACGAAATTGTGAACGGCGACATTTTTATCCGCGACATTTTTATCCGCGACACTATGTATCAACGACATTTTTAACCGCGACATTTTTATCCGCGACATTTGTATCCGCGACATTATATATCAACGACATTTATATCCGCGACATTTTGTCCGCGACATTTTTAACGCGACATTTTCTTCGCGACATTTTCGATGGGAACCAGATTAACCTGCTATAGTCGTTAATGACGAGAACATATATTTTTAATGAACATTTATAGTATAATAACTTCTTATTTAAGTTTTTAACGTGTATTAACTTTTGTTACAAACCATGAATGATGCCGACGTAGGCCTATATATAAATAAGTAATTTACAGTTCTGAGTGATTTCTGAGCCTATAAAAAATATATAAGTCGGTCAGAGTGGGGGATGTTTGTGGGGGTAGACCCCACTGTCCATGCTGTATCTCGCATATGCTGTTTAAAAAAATATCTCACAGGAGTCTATATCCTGATAAGAGATGTCTGCCATCTACTTAAGATGGCAAGGTGACAAAGCACAGACACCTTATTCCGTTGAAGACCTGGTAAAGGACTCGACAGGTTGGAGTAATAAATGTAAATTACACGTTAATATATATGTATATATATACACACACACATTAGCCATGTATATATATACACACACATTATTAGCCAAAGATGAACTCGTTACAATATATATATATATAATAAATGTAAATTACACGTTAATATATATGTATATATACACACACACACACACACATATATATATATATACATATATATATATATGTGTGTGTGTGTGTGTGTGTGTGTGTGTGTGTGTGTGTGTGTGTGTGTATATATATACATATATATTAACGTGTAATTTACATTTATTATATATATATATTGTAACGAGTTCATCCTAATAAAAGCTCAAACACTCGTGTCTAGTTTAAACAGGTATAATTCTCCAAACAAATTAACGATACATTACCCAACCGTAGAATGACGGTGGAAACGGTTCGCTCATCACTCACGAAAGAACGCCAACGAAAACCTGGTCTTCAATGCAGCAACAGGCTGACGACCAGAAAAGTAGACGCGTAGAAAGACGTCAAACACCAAACGTGTAAATCTTCACGAAAGTAACTTAATTACCATGCACAGGAAGTACTCGGACAAGACTACGCCCAGTCGGCAGTATCATCAGAGACTTCAGCCACACACCCTATTCTCTATCCTTATATAGTAGATCTTTCCCCGGTAGAGGTCTCTTATTAGCCAAAGAAAACCAGTCAAGCAGGACTGTTACCCATCCTAGAACTAGTCAGTCATGGGATCCTAACAATATATATATATCTGATGACTCGACTCTGTTCATTTTTCAATGTACTGATCTGATGATGTAGGTCGCTGTAATCGACAAAATTTAGTCTTATCAGCCAGCTTCAGTTATTTAAATGAGCCCAATGGACGTCTTATCTGACTCTGACTCTTCAGTGTCAGACAGCGTACACTCTTAAAACTGCAGAGTTTTCTGAGCTATGACTTTCTTAGTTGTGGTGATAAAGTTTATCGAACTGTAAAAAATCGCTATTGCAAGAGATTATTTAGTTTAGTAAGCAAACTTTTGCTGAAAGAGGTAACTTGTGTTTTGGTAATTCTGCTAAAAATGCACAGATGCCTAGCGCACTGGAAATCACTTGGGGCTAACCTGTCCTAACAGAGCGTGTGTCCGTATATCTTTTTCCGAACACGTGTGCATTCTATGAAACGTTGCTGAAATAGCATCCGCCAATAGGGTGTGTAGGATTGGCTAATCAACTACGCCGTTAGTTCACTTAACCAGCATCAATCGGCAACAGCTATATGCAGTCCTGCCTAATGCGTTTTGCTCCAATAATAATCTGCATCGGATTTGAACAGCATTGATTGGATGTTGAGCGCTCGTGAATAGGCTGGTGCCCTGCGCTTGGCCTTCAAGTGGCGCTTTAGAAGTTTGAAGATTACGATTACGAGTGTAAAAAATAGGCTGCACGATTTATGATTATCCGCACTTGTATTAACAACTATATTATTCTAAAATTTCTAGAAACAGTTCCTTCCAGTGCCGGCCTTAGGTATTTCAGGCCCCGTGCAAAGTATAAGCTTACTGTACCCCCCCCCCATGACACAAGTCAAATTGTTTTTCATTACAAATCACTTTATTTTAGTAGATTGTTGACAAGTAGGCCTACAAGTCAAATTTAACTATACACAAGAATTCTGGGATATAGAGGAAGTTAACTTTTATTTTAGGCCTATTGACAAGAGAAGATTTAATCGAAACCATAATATTATTATTACACAGTCTTGTTCATGTTAATTTTCTGTGACATTTTCGGGCCCCCTAAGTTGCGGACCGCGTACCACCGCACGGTTCGCACGCCCATAAGGCCGGCAATGGTCGTTCGAAATTTATATAATATTGTGCATCCCGGCGTATTAACCCATCAGCCTAATGTGGGGCGTGGTGGCTCAGTGGTAAGTTCGGCGCCTTGTGACCGGAGGGTTGCAGGTTCGAATCCCACTCTAGCCGCTGCGTACGGACCTTGGGCAAGTCCTTCACTCGCAATTGCTCGTGGCGCTTCGGCGTGAAAATTCCGGCACAGTATCAAATGCTGTAGTCGGGAGCGCCTCTGAGTAGTAGTTGACTTCGAGAGGCGCTATAGAAATATCCGGAATAAAAAATAATAAAATAATGTGGAAAATTCTAACACCGCAACGTGGAAATATTAGTTTTGCTTGTTCTTGCTATCTGGTCAAAGATTTACACATGCATGGAAGAATGCGAATCACGCGTGAACTGGGTAGCCTACATGTGATTCACACGCGTTTGACGCAGGATATATTGTTGGAATTCACCGTTTAAATTCAGGATTTGTTAGATTAAATCAGAGTTCAGTAATCATCCATTGAAATCAGCGTGAAGCAGGAAGTAGAGTACATATGGTTCTCAAGAGAGTTCTGCTGTAACGCCACCTATAGGCCTAGTCTAGAATATGTATAACAAGTTAATTCTAGCACCCCAACTTTATAAACACTCAAAATAAATCAGGGCAAATCCTATTTCAGCAACCCCATGTCCAAGATTCATTTCAAATGTACATATTTGAACAGTCCCCTTGTTAAACAGTCAGCAATCATGTTTGTTGTTGCTATCTGCTCAACACGTATATCTCTAAGAGCAATTCTGTCTTTGATGATTATGGTGTTGGACAGCAATGTGCTTAGTCTCGGGTCGATACCCAGGATTTCTTACAAGATCAATCTTATCTTTATTATCGCAGACAATCGTCATTGGTTTTCCTGTAGGGGGACCTACACCAGTTTTAAGCTACCAGTCTGTCGGATATATCGAAAGGTTATTTTCTCCGGACGGATCTTTTGGAATTTGACTGAAACGTTTGTAGGGCGCTGCCCGCCCGATGATTGTACTGTTATAAATTATATAATTAAGCACCATCGATTGACACCTCGTGTTAGACACGGTGCACTATATAGAAATTGATTATCACACTCTCGCCGAAAGCGTGGAATTTAAGCTAAGTAAGTAAGTGTCGCGGTCGACTCCTTCGATCGCAACGACGAACCAACGAAGGAACTATTAAAAGATCTTTAATTAAAAATAAAGTCGATTAAGTGTAAAGTAAGTCAACTCGTCTATCAAATATCACAATCGTAGACAGCACACAGGTTGGCTGGTCTCGATTGAACGTCATACGATCAATGTTTCAACGTTTACAAATCTTCGTCAAAAGGCCCCTAATGTACATCAGGTCTATCTTATATAGAGTTCTCCCGGATTCCAGAACGTTCTGTGACGTCACTGTACTTTTCCCTGGAAAGTCCTACTGAACACGTATATCCTTGTTGCATGCACCGAATTAATGTTGACAGCTTGCTGCAGAATTTTCCGTGCGATGTAAACAAGCTTGTTGACGCGTCGGTTTTCTTCCCTTGATGCATGCACCCGCGTAGACCGCGACATTCCCTCCGCCCTCAGATGATGACACGTCTTCAGCACCATCTCGAACGGGTCATCACGATCAAGCCGGGCCTCCAGACTCCATCTCGACACAGCATATACAAACAAAACAAAACACATCAGTTAGTCAACTTATCCACACAATTTGCGGGCTCGATCCTTGTGTGTCGGGCCATTCCCCCCCTTCACCATCCGAGTCACAACCGAGAGAGGAAATCAGCCACCGTGTTCTGACGTCCAGGACGATATCGAAAGTCCACGTTAAACTCTTGCAATGCTAACGCCCAACGAGTCAGTTTCGCACTCTTAGGGCTTGCATCTGTGAGATAAGACAAAGGATTATGATCTGAATAAATGATTATCTTTGATAAGAATATCCATGACTTGAATCGTTTAAGTGCCCAAATTACTGCGAAAGCCTCTCTCTCAATTGTAGACCAATGCATCTGTGTATCTGTAAGTTTAAGGCTAGCAAAAGCAATTGGTTTTTCTTGACCTTCTTCGGTCCACTGAAACAAGCAACACCCGACCGCGGTGGCACTTGCGTCAACACTTAAACCAAATTCCTTAGTGAAATCAATGGTATGCAACTGTGTAGCTTTACTGAGATCATCCTTTAACTTATCTAGTGCTTCTTGATGCTTTTGCTCCCAAGGCACCTTCGTAGGTATGTTATCTCGTGTCAAATCAGTTATTATCCGTGCTTTTTCAGCTAAAGCAGGTATAAAACTTCGAAAGTAACTGAAAAAACCCATAACCTTTCTAACTTCTTTCTTTGTTGTTGGAGGATGGATATCATTGATCGTAGCGATCTTACCTGGATCAGGTTCAATACAACCTGACCCTACTATATGGCCAACAAACTTTATTTTGTTTTGTGCAAAATTACATTTTCTTAAATTCAAAGTGAGTCCTGCTTCCTCAATAGTTTGCAAGAATTTCTCTAGATGTTCTAAATGGTCATTCCAATTCATTGAAACCACTGCCATATCATCGACGAATGGTTCGGTAAAACTTCGCACTGGATGTAAAACTTGGGTCATAGCACGAATAAAGGTATTGCTAGCGGACTTGAGTCCAAACGGCATCCTTGTGAACTCAAAAAGTCCTGCATCACATACGAATGCCGTAAGCCATCGATGTTCTTTCCGAACTGGAATTTGCCAATACCCCGATTTCGCGTCGAAAACACTAATAAACTTTGCCCGTCCCACCTTTTGTAAGATGTCAGCAATGTCTGGGGTCGGGTAACAATCACCTAGAGAATATTTGTTAACATGGCGATAATCAATTGCCAATCGAACGCCATTTTGACCTTTGGGTCCCTTTAAAACGCAAACTACCGGACTGGCCATTTCACTTTTCGATGGTCGAATGATGTCTAATGCCAACATTTCTTCTATCTGGCGTTGTACTTCAGGTTTAAGTAGCTCAGGTACTTTATATGCCCTTAAACGCTTAGGAGTGAAATCATGAGTTATCTTAATCTCATGTTCTAATACTGGACAATACCCAGGTTTATCCACAAATACTGCCGAGTGCCGATCCAAAACCTCAAAAAGTTGCTTCTGTTCCTCTTGCGAAAGATGCGCTATAATCAGAGGATCAATTCGCTTACTCGGGCTTATTTGTTCACGTTCTTCCTGATCTACAACCTCTACTATACCAAATTCTTCATCTTGATCAACAATTACTGAACAGCTATTGATCATCGCTTGTTCGAGTCGTTCATGGTATCGCTTGATCTTATTTGCGTGTAAATGTCTTTGTTTTCCCTCTATTTCTACTATATAAGAATATGGGGATTTAACCTTGACTACGGTAGCAGGTCCTTGCCATCGACTATAAAATTTAGAACTACCAAAATCTGGTGCTATTATTGCTACTTTATCTCCAACTTCGTATTTTCTGTCAGTACTACGCAAGTTATAATAATCTGCATACCGCTTTGTTTCTATATCACTATAGTAATCTGCATAAACTTTCGCGAATTCGAGGTTTTCCTTCAGTGATTGGAGATACTCTTCGGGTGATTTACCTAAGTTAAGAGGTACTTTTCGTTCGCCAGCCCACGATTCCTTCAACACACTAAGTGGACCCCGAGGAAGAGTTCCATTTCATAGTGAATGGCGAAATATGAGTCGTGCCTGAAGGTTTTTCTCTAAGGCTCCACAGAACAAACGGTAACAATTGGTGCCATCCACGAGGATCAGATTGAGCAAGCTTAAAGATCATGGTTTTCAAGCTTTGGTTGCATCTTTCAACCAATCCAGCTGCCTCAGGATGTCCAGGGGTATTAAATCTGGGACTACAACCCATTCGCCGCAAGAATTCTTTCGTCAAACGACTGGTAAAGTTGGTACCACAATCAGAACTGATGATCCTTGGAATAGAAAAAGTTGTAAAAACTTGCAACAGAGCTTCACAAACTCCCTTTGCATTCAGCGATCTAAGAGGATACGCCATCGACCAACGAGAAAATTTGTCCACCAGAACCAAAGCATAATTGTACTGGGGTTTCGATTTGTTGGATTCTCCAGTCACTACCATAGGGCCAATACAATCCATATTTAGATGGTTAAAACAGAGTTCATCCGCCCTCGGAATAGGAGTGATCGGGACTCGATCTGCCACTTTAACTGGAGTTCTTAGTTGACAAATTTGACAAGACGCACAATATTCGCGAATCCTCTCATCCATTCTTGGAAACCAAAAGTTTAATTTGATCCTGGCTCTCGTTGCCTTAAAAGCCATGTGCCCAGCACATGGGGCATCGTGTGCTACTCGCAAGACAACCTCGATTCTATCTTCCGGTAAACATAATTGATTAACCTTATGTCCCATAATTTCCCCTTTGTGGTACAGGAGGTTATTATCTATAAAGAAATTATTTTTATTCTGTCTCGCTTGTTGCCAGCAAGATATAAGATTGTGACAATTCTGTTGCTCACGCAATAAAGTATCATTATTCGCTACTCCCTCATCAGACTTGAACTCTGTTGACTCAACATCAAGAAAATTATCTGAATCATCAACTAGTTGCTCCTGAGAATATTCATTCACTTCTGACGGCAAGGATTCGTTGCTGTTACTTTTCTCGATATTAACTTCTAAGTTATCTTCTTCTGCCCCTTTATTTATTTGTACACATCGATCTACGCCAGCTACCATCACTACATATTGCGAACTATCCCTTAATAGGTCCACAACATGGGGTGTCAGAATAACCCGTTCATTTAGTTCAGGGACTACAGCGAACATGACGCACAAAGATGGCGCAATGTTCGTCGTTCCTTCCATTGAATTAGCTAATTTCATTTGTAGGTATATTACATCTGCCTTACATCCTTCTCCCTGAAAACCAATTATATTAATCCGTTTAATCACGGGTAAGTTTAGTGACTCAATTAATTTCTTATCAATACAACAAATTTCTGCTCCTGAATCAGATAATGCTGGCTGAGAAGGGAGATCTTCAATCTGTACATTGATATACGACCTCTCGTGTAATCCAGCAATACTATTCTCGTATACCCTTACAGCAGTTTCCAACCCTATTGGTTTAGAATTATCCAATAAATTCCCTTGCTTTACCTGTTCAGGTATCTCATGCAACACGTTGACCTTCTCAACACATGAGTCGATCACTTCTTCAGTTGGGTTCCCAAATATACAAGTACTCACCTTTTTAGAACTTGGTTTGGTCTGGCACTCCCTTGCCCTATGACCCTTCTGATGACATAGGAAACAGAGACCCTTTACCTTGGCCTCCTCCTGAGACACCCTCGCACCTATCTTGGCTTCACCCCTTATTTCCGGTTTGGGAGACTTGGGTTGAGCTGTCTGGTTATTGACTTGAACATGTGGTTGACCTTTCGTCCAATTGTTATACTTCGGTGTCGGATGACTACGGCATACTAAGTCATTCCCACCATCATGCGACGCTACATAAATGTCAGCCGCATTAGCTATGTCTTCACAGCTCAACCACTCCTCTTTTTCTTGGGCCAAGATATAATCTAAACAAGCCTTCGACAAGGACTCCTTAAGCCGATCCGCAACCAATAAACTTACAAGTTTATCAAACTCATCAGTTATCTTTCTACTTTTCAACTAATACATAAGAGCCACACGCAATTTGGATGAATAGATCGTAAATGATTCGTCCGATGCTTTGTGCAACGACCAAAATCGGGCTCTAAGATTTGAAGGGCTTATCTTAAACTCCCTTAGCAAAAACTCCTTCAGGAATTTGTAGTCATGGAGCTGTGCCTCAGTAAGGCGCATGGTTAATGCCTTAGCTCTTTCACTTAAAATGGCTAGCAATAATTTTGCTCTAACATCTTCATCCACCTCATACACATTAAACAAACCATCCAAGTGATCAAAGAAACCTGGAATTTCTATAGGGTCGGAAGGAAATTTCCAAAGAATATTCTTGAGGGCATCACTATAACGCTTAGTACGACTTGCTAAAGAATCTCTAACATTTCGTTCTTCCTGCTTTTCCTTCCTCTCCCTTTCTTCTTTCTCTTTCCGTTCCTTCTTTTCTCTTTCTTCTTTCTCTTTCCGTTCCTTCTTTTCTTCCTCTCTCCTCTTTTCCTCCCTTTCTTCCTTCTCCTTCCGTTCCTCCCTCTCTCTTTCTTCCTTCTCCTTCCGTTCCTCCCTTTCTCTTTCTTCCTTCTCCTTCCGTTCCTCCCTTTCTCTTTCTTCCTTCTCCTTCCGTTCCTCCCTTTCTCTTTCTTCCTTCTCCCTTTGTTCTTTCTTTTCTTCCTCTCTCCTCTTTTCCTCCCTTTCTTCCTTCTCCTTCCGTTCTTCATATTTACGGATTTCGAACTCCAGACGGCGCTTCTGCAGCTCGTAATCCACTCCTGTTGGAGATATTGGACTACCCTTAAATTCCTCTTCCTCTTTTCCAATCTCCATGGCCCATTCTTCCATTAATTGATTTCGATCCCATGACATAACATCATCTTCGTCCCTTCCTGCCTTCATAAGATACACCCTAAGGCGCTCAGACGACATTTTGCGAATATTCGCTTGCATCTCTGTTGTCAACGCTTCCATTTTTACAAACAGTCAGTCAACAACAAAAAAAACAGACACCACGCGGCAAACCCGCCACACAAAAGGAAAATTCCACAACCCAAAGTGCAACTATGCAGTATCCAAAGAAGTACACTCGCCAAGTACGCAAAAACTATACAAGCTCACGCAAGTCTGGCCTCGATCACAACAATGGATCAAATTTCAAAGAAATAATCAGCAGATATTGAAAGAGAAATAATGGCTGCCTCCCACTCGGCTGCAACTCCACTCTCTTTTCTCCTTCTCAGCCACGACAACACCTAGGATCTTACCCGTATGTTGACTGCTGTCTTCTGCTGTCTCAGCCGAACGACGCACTTCGTCCGTCCGACTGTCGTATGCCGATTCACCCGTCTCCCACGGTAGAAAGGCGTCTCGATCCGCTCGCTGTCTGGAACAGACCGTCTCTTGATCCTCCGGGTTGACTCCTTCCTCCGCCGGCTCGCGTCTTCTTCACCGGATCCAACACCGATGATCCCGCTTCTGACACCAATAATGTCGCGGTCGACTCCTTCGATCGCAACGACGAACCAACGAAGGAACTATTAAAAGATCTTTAATTAAAAATAAAGTCGATTAAGTGTAAAGTAAGTCAACTCGTCTATCAAATATCACAATCGTAGACAGCACACAGGTTGGCTGGTCTCGATTGAACGTCATACGATCAATGTTTCAACGTTTACAAATCTTCGTCAAAAGGCCCCTAATGTACATCAGGTCTATCTTATATAGAGTTCTCCCGGATTCCAGAACGTTCTGTGACGTCACTGTACTTTTCCCTGGAAAGTCCTACTGAACACGTATATCCTTGTTGCATGCACCGAATTAATGTTGACAGCTTGCTGCAGAATTTTCCGTGCGATGTAAACAAGCTTGTTGACGCGTCGGTTTTCTTCCCTTGATGCATGCACCCGCGTAGACCGCGACAGTAAGTAAGTATATTTATTAAACCGGTTGCTGAAGTTCCGCGCAATGATTGAAAAAATCATAAACGGAATAAATGAGAATAGGCCTAAAGCATTCTTCCTATAAAAGGTTTCCTGCTATTATTGTCCACAAGGTTCAGGACTTTGAACCTTGCGAACAATAACGTGGTTGGATACAATAAAAAGTGGGTTTTCTAGGTTGTATAGCCACTTGTGAACTGCTGAGAAGAGCCGGCGGGCAGAGCTGATCAAATATGGGACTGTCACCATAGTCGGGTCAACCTGCCTATGCTGGGTTGAATCTTATTTTTTATCGTGCTGCTGAGCAAAACCCACCACGCAGGACTCGCATACAGGATGATGCAGCATGCGCGCTACAGTGGTGGCGCGAATCTATTCGAATGGGTCTGGGCCCTTTTAAAATGCGTCAGCATACAACATATCCGGGTGTTTTACGTTTCAAAGCAAAGGTTTTCCGTGAAAGCTACCTCTCCTCTACTCTGGTAACTTGTTTTATGGAAACACATTTTCTGAAGTTTCAGCGTGCTAAGTTCTTGCAGATGCACGCACTTACATTTTGTGAAATGTAAGTGCGTGCAGAGAACCAGCGTTAACAGAATGAAGAAGCAGGGCACCAGAGTCTTTTCCGGTCTTTTCTCTCTGGAGCATGTGCGAGGAACAAGCTTGTAATTTCACAAAATGTAAGTGCGTGCATCTAAATAACTATTGGCAGTTTTGTTAACTTGTATATAATCAGAAGCCAATATTCTGCATAGTAGACTTTTAATCGAAATTGTCTGGAAAAGTTAGATTTTTGCAAATAAGGCGATTTCGGGCGAAATCTGTTTCGACGATTCGCTCGCTACGCGCCCGTATAGAGCAGAGTTTTTCAAACTGTGGTCCGCGGACCCCTGGGGGTCCGCGATAGCGTTCTGAAAATAATGTGATGCTTAACACTGCATGGTTTTAGCATTAACAGCCTGTGTTTTCAAATTCATGCGCTACTTATAGTATGCCTGTAACTGTATGATCCACAAGGATCCAATTGGGTATTCGATCACACCAGTTTTGTGATGCTGCTGATAGTTATTCTTTGCGTACTAGGGCCTACAGTGACGTAAATAAGATGTAGGCTTATGGTCACGTTACATTTCTAGCCTAATAAAGCGTGTTTTAATAAAATTTAACATATAATTTATGCTAATCGACTGCTAATCATTTCTGCACCTAATGTAAGCGCGATGTATTTGAAGCCTTCATCAGAAGTAGGCCTACAACTAGATTAAATTTAAAAAAAGTTTTAGATATTCACAAAACAATCTTTGAAAGTCTACAAGACTAGTGTTTCATTTAGAAAATCAACACTGACTCTGAGTCTGGTTGCTTTTTCCATGGAAGAAACACTGAAGCTCTAGCTAGGACTCCAGTTGTTTTTACACAAACGCTATATTTTCTTCTCATTGTAACTCTGGACTGACTTGGGTTTTCTGAAAAAACATACTTGCTCTATAGTCTATAGCATTAAGTATTACAGGACACAGTTAGCTTAAAAAAATGTCAAAAATGGACTCTAGTGGTTCCTCCAGTGAATGCTTCATTTGCAATATGCTGGTCTATTTCATGATTGTTTCCTCTGGACTTGTAGAATTAGAAATTTGTGAACTTCGCCTGATTTTAGCCTTTAAATGATCAATAATACAGAAATTTGCAAAGCATATCCCTATTTCGTTCACGTTCGCTGTAATATGCTAGCTATATAATTATAGGCTCATTTTGCTGTTTGTATTATAGATAACTTTCTGAAACGTAAGAAAACAGTGCTTAGGCCTATCCAAAATAGCACCAATTATGGACAGTTTTTGCAAAGCAAAGCAAGCAAATCCCTCTCGCTGACATTACTGGTTTTTGGCGAAACCGATGTTATTCATTTCTTTTAAAAATGACTGTGTTCCATAGTTATTGCAGGGAGTAACAATTTATTTAGTGTTACTTTTTATGTTATAATAGTCCTCAGCGTCATAAATAAGCAAGCGTGTATTGTGGAAATAGTCTGTCTGCCTGTTATTTTTTTAAATTAAATTTTAAGTAATAGGGGCCTAAATTTTGCTTTGTAAATAATGGGGTCCGCGAGCTATGCCTAGAAAAAATAGGGGTCCCTGGTCCAAAAAGTTTGAAAACCTCTGGTATAGAGGGATCTATTTCTAAATGGAGATTAAATTAATTAAGTACTGCTAAGCATGCCAAAAGTGCCACCAAATAATTTTAAACAATACCTTGCGTGTCCTTCGGAATTTGACGCAGATTATAATTATGTTCTCATATAGGTTTTAAATGATAAAGTGTAGAAATGAAATAAAAACATTATTTCAAAGATGCTTTTAGAAAACTAGTAAATATAAAATCCTTCATAGAAGAAAATGGATTCCTAGAGTGATTGTGTAATTAGAAGTTTGATATTTTGGGGAGCTCTGAATTTCGCATGGCACAAAAAATTGTATGCTCTCATATTCTTTGTCATGTAAAAATACATAAGTGCAGAGATGAGTTTTGTCTAAATTGAAAATCTCAGTTGCAGACTTGATTCAGCGACCTGAGATTTCGAGTCAGACTTGTCTCTAATTTGGTGACTAGGTTGTTTGACTGGAAGCCAGCGATTCGAGAGAAAACTTGCGAACCCGGGGCTTATGGCATGCTTACACCTTTGATATGGTGTCTAGAGTTAAGGATCATTCTCTGGTTATTTTCTAATGCATTTATTTTCTATGTGTGTAATAACACTTTCAACTTAAACAAATGAATGAAATATTAAATTGACAGATTGATCGAGATTTTACACCTGACTTCAGCTAACACGTTTAGCAAGAATTGACCGACTGTGGCCATAAACTGACCAAGGATGCAGTACCTTAAAGGGATGGCACAAGTGACAACCTCAGAGGACTCCTTGCATGTCTCTGGTAGGTATACATTTTAACAGTCTTTTTAAAGTACTGTGTGATGATTGATGATGATGATGATGATGGATGATGATGATGATGATGATGGTAAACATAACTGTGAAACACAGATAGCTGCTCTCATGTGATTGAAATGCAACTGAATACGGTAAAAAATCAACACAGATTTGCCATCAATTTAACATACATGACTGCAAAGGGGTGAGGTGTAGAGTAATGGATAACACACTGGCATGAAGTGCAGAAGGTATCAAGATCGAATCCTCTAGCCCTCCATAAGGTTTACTCAGCCTTTTACTCGCTAGATGGCTGCGGTAGTTAAGTTAGTGTTAGGCCGTGATTGGCGCCCTGTGTGGCTGCCGTTAAAAAAAGTTGTATTCGACTCCTGTAAAACTTCTACTGTATACATGTATGTAAGGCTGCTGTATACATGTATGTGTGGCTGCCATTTCTACTATATGTATGTTCATTGTACAGTGCAGTGCGGTTAGCAGGCGCTTAATTAAAGAACAGATATTATTATTATTATGTATACCAAGTATTTGTTTTTCTGGACATCTGGCTTGTGAAGACCGTCAAGAAATCCATCTCTAAAAATTTGCCAAATGGACTTTGTTTCTCTGTATGTTTGTTTCCAGATATCTCTGCTCAACCCTTTTTCATGACATTTGGAACAACATAACTTATGTAGTATTGCCAGTTTGATCATCTAATTATTGGTTCTTTAAAGGAACGAGCACAGTGTGGTTTTGGGTAACACTATGTTCGAGCACGCTATAGACTAGCTAAATTTTGTACCAATGTACACTATTGTACACGTCAGTACAGGTTTGGTGGACCGTAGGATGTCGGCCCTGTCAGAACTGAAATCCAAAAGGTTGACTGTTCAAATCCTAATTTGGGCACCGTGGCAACCAATAGCACTATATAACCTAAAATGAGTGCTGATGTGCCTTAAAGCCTATCGGGGCTTGAAACGAGTACATTAGAGGCATGGTACCATTGCTAGTGCTCATAATTTTTGTCATAATGTTTGCTCATTATATTTTAGACACGTTATGACCAATGTCTTGATTCTTCTGCCTTCCTTGTTGCCCGAGACATCCAGCGGCAAAGGCAAGAGGTGTTCATTTTGGAAGCCGTTTGTATCCGAGTCTGTGAACTACTTTACTTCACTGAAGTTCAGAAGGTTTTTAGTATTTACTGCTACTTTCTGATTTAATTATTTAAAAATATTGTGTATTTATAATTTTTGTGTCAATGTTAAGAAGTTAACAACTCGATTACTTGTTTTTCGTCACTGCATTTACCTT
This sequence comes from Allolobophora icterica, assembly GCA_963556255.1. Classification (NCBI taxonomy): domain Eukaryota; kingdom Metazoa; phylum Annelida; class Clitellata; order Crassiclitellata; family Lumbricidae; genus Allolobophora; species Allolobophora icterica. The sequence continues at coordinate 27,498,149 of OY744614.1, forward strand.
GTTGAGTTACACTGGCCTAGTAATTGTAATTGTAATCGAGAATTTATATAGCGCCACTCATAATCAGAGGCGCACCCGACCCGGGTCAGTGTCTTCACTGACAAAGGGAAATGTTTTCAGGCACTTTCGAAACTGGGCAGGAGAGAGAGAGAGGAGGAGGACAAGCCTAAAGCCTTGAGGGAGGCTGTTCCAGCTGGAAGGGCCCACAACCGCAAAACTACGGGACTGGGCAGTAGCAGTGCGCATCCAAGGTACTAGCAAGTGGCCACGGGCAGATGACTGGAGAGAGGCCCGACCAGGCAAACTGGAAACTGGGGTGCAGTAAACCCTGAGATACAGCGGAGCTGAGCCAACAAGACAGTTACGCATGAGGGAAAGGACCTTAAATTGGATGTGTAGTAAGGTGTTGGACTCTCAATGAGTCGACCCCAAGATCATGAGTTCAATTTATTTATTTAATTACTTATTTTATTATTTTTATTACGATTTATTACTTCCTATGTTTTACAATCATAGCCCATCTCTCTCCTCTACAATTCTGCTATCAGACAAGCACTGCTGGAAGTGCGTCAGTGTACCTACGCAGGTGTGGGGAGTAAAAAAGTACATGTGCGTACAGAGAGAAGAAGGGGCCAATTTTTACGGATTTCTGCATACATACTAAATGGATGGCCCCTACTGGCCCTTCGTTGTGAAATCTGCTTCGTGAAATCTGCTTCGGTCTGGGCTGCATTACTATCTTGTCGTCCTGCCACAGCTTTTCTTTATTCTAAAAGTTTCTTTTATTCCCGAGGATTTTCACACGGGGAGCGCCTCTGATTGGTGGGCACTGGGTAGAGGCGCTTTTTAAGCTTTGAAATACAATACAGTACAATCAGTACTTTAGCTAATGTCCCAATGTGTGTTTGCTAATGATGTAATAAAGAATATACTTACTTACTTCCTGCTCTGGGTGTGTGAATTTGAAAGCATGCACTTTCTGTGTGACTGATTGTTTACGTTTGAACGCTATGTTTATTTCTTTGAAAGCAAAATATTAATTTTTGTTTTTCTTACATTTGTTTTAATAGCGTGGTTTAAGTATGTCTCGTACATCAAGGAGAAGGCCGCTAATCCGGAGCAGAAGGGATTATGGCTGCAACCCCATGTAATTGCACTCATCCAGAACCCGAGCAGTCTCGACAACGGATCCTGTTTCTACGCCGTAATTTCTTGGGATATTTATTTTAGAGTGTCCAATGCGATGACTGCAGTGGACATGCTGGAAGACTTTCTTTGTTTTTGATGTTAAATTTCGTGACGCTGCAGTCAACTTGGCTATTCCTGCAGATGGTGGTGAATGGAATAGCCACCAACTAAGACAAAAGCGGAACAAAAGTGCTGCAGTTGTTCGCCGATTTACATTGTATCTCTTAAGTTAAACATTATTTCTTATTAAGAACTGTCTAATAAAATAATCATTTATTTACTTAAGAAATTTTGTGTGCATGCTCTAGACATTTGAGGTGTATTGATGTCACATTTATTTTTATGTTAAAGTGTTTGAAAATTCATGGAATTTTTAGTCTGGCACAGTTGTAGTCTTTGGCAACTTTACACACATGTCTCACGTTTTCTGCAAAAGTATGCTACCGTGGGCAGGAGAGAGAGAGAGGAGGAGGACAAGCCTAAAGCCTTGAGGGAGGCTGTTCCAGCTGGAACACACTTGTTCGATATAATAAAGTTTAAATTTGTTCGTTCAATATAATGCAATCCTTACAATAATACCGTTACATAAAACAATATTTTAGCCTGATTAATCATCGTAATGAGTTCATTGCAGCAATTGAAGTCCCATATTAAAGTATTAAGTTAAATAAAAAATAAAATGCTAGTTAGTTTTAGCAACATAATGCCTTTTTTCAAGTTAGGGAAAACCGTTTTGTTTCGCTCAAAAAGTGCAACCCTGTGTTAATGTGGGGTAATTTTTACATTTGACAGTTCCATTTGATATCACATATGAACTCTCACCTGACGTTAAATGTTTTCACGTTATGCAATATTTCACATGACTTATTTTCATGTGCCATTCGTGATAACATTCTCATCTAACTGTGTGCAGCAGGGGCGGCGCTCACCAGGGCGCGCCAGGGCAAATGCCCTGGTAAAAAAAACTTTGCCCTGGTCGATGCCCTGCCAGAAGTTTTGCCCTGTCCAGAATTTGTTCGAGCATATTTGTTATATCCTGAGATATGCATTCACTTAATTCACTGAAATGTTAAAATTTGCTTTACAAATGTCAAAAAGCATTCAGCTTCCAGGGGCTTCGCCCATTTGACTTCCTGACTATAATAGTGCTGGGGGCGATTTATGGGAAGCGCGGTAGCGTGATCTTATAATATGTTCACCATTTAAGCTCGCGCTACCGCGCACTCCATTAATCGCCCTCTGCACTGGTTACTTGTATGACTGCCCTGGTTACAAAAACTGTCTGGCGCCGCCACTGGTGTGCAGGCTTCATCAAATATGAATAAGTTTAATTCAAAAACCTCTTGGGTAGGTCTCTGCAAGAGGCGCTATATAAATTTCCAGCATGAATGAATGAACTATGAGAGGAAGCTGCCACTTCTGAAACAATGCCAATCTAACTATATGGGCGAGCTACATAATACTATGAGTAAGTTAATCCAGGTATACAGGCACATACGCGTCTCGTTAGTTCAACGTAGTGTTCACTATCCCATATTTGCCCGTAGTTCGCATAATGGATATTTACACAGGCAGCCAAAGTTGCAACTACAGAGATCAAACAAGATTCCGCTATGCATCATTGACAGGCCCAGTTCGCATAATGAATATTTATATAGGCAGCCAAAGTTTCAGCTACAGAGAGCAAACAAGATTCCGCTATACATCATTGATAGGCCCAGTTCGCATAATGAATATTTATTTATGCAGCCAAAGTTGTAGCTACAGAGAGCAAACAAGATTCCGCTATACATCATTGACAGGCCCAGTTCGCATAATGAATATTTATTTATGCAGCCAAAGTTGTAGCTACAGCGCGCGGACCAGGTCTGAATAATCGCGCTAAGCTGGCTGAACTGAGCTTTACGCTGCTCGACGTACGTGCGCGTATTCGCCGCTCGGAAGCAATGACTTGAAATAAGCTAACTATCGCAGCTGCTGTCTGTATGCGCCATCCTATATAAGGCAATTTCTATAGGCGAACCACAGGCGTGCTAATTTAAATCACCAGCAGCATTCAAAGAAGAATAGGCTTGATATGTTAAGGCAAATTACCTACATTCGGATAACCATGAAGATTTACGTGGATCAGATCAAGGCTTAGGAAGCTAATTTTTACCTATGAATTTTAGCTCTTTTGTCCGCGGATTCGGCTGACATAACTTGGCAAATTTAAGAGTGTAGCTCTCGGAACGTTGTGTTCTAAATTCTACTTTTAATCGGTCCCGCTTTTGCCTTAACACTCTGTTTATCCGATCACACCTTGGATATTCAGGTCAGATCTTTCCTATTTTCTCTAAAATAACTACAACCGTCTCTAACATGCCTCAGGTTAATTTATAATCTCACACGTGTCGCATGCCCTTTAACCCCAGCCATCTTGACCCATTTTTACAATGCCCTTGCTCGCCTCAATGTTATTGCCTACACGCCTCTCAGTTCCGCTATAGCGACCTCCGCTGTACAGTATTCTCATCTCAACTCCATCCGCTTCATTCCTTCTCATTCACCGTCCCACAGTTCATTTTTCTGCCATCAACCCCTGGCAAACCCTGCTCGCTCTACTCCGTTGATCTTGCCACTTGCTGTCGTCCACCCGATCTCATTGCCCTTCAAGAAACCTGGATCTCCACTTTTTGCTCTAACCCCCCCCCCCGCCCCATCCCGCTGACTGCATTTCTCGTGGGCAGTGGAGGTGCGTGGGTTTGCAAGGGGGTGCGGTCCCATCGGGCGGCCATTGAGGGGGCGGCACATTGGCTACCTGGAATTTTTTCGCCGAGTCAGTTTATTGATTCGTACGGTATACTGTTTACGTAACTGGTTTCACCAACACTTTCTAAACAGGAGTCATATCACAAAATATACGGGAATAGCCTCAGAACAAAAGCCATCAATTCCAGTGTCATCCAGGGATTAGCGATCGGCCCTGTACTATTTGCCACAAATGCTCAGACCTTGCCCAAAACATCCATTTAATTTCTTTCTAAATTCGCTGATGATACCATAGATAGGCTACCTCTCAGGGAGAATTTCCCCATATCTCTTCCTCGGTTAATAGTAATAACCTTCGCCTAAACTCCCACAAAACAAGTGAACTAATAATTTTTGCTAGAGGAAAAAGACACTCCTCTATTCTATTGTATGTCAAGGCGCCCTTGTAACGGCATGTGCTGTGTTACGGCGCGTGAGAAATCGTCATCTTCATCGTCACCCAATCATTCCAGGACCAATCCGGGTCACTTATTTGCTAGTCCTAGACATAATAATATGCTCTGACCTTGGAATGAATGTTCATCTTGATAAAGTGCTATCTACCTCTTCATCGTCATCCATGCACTCCGAGACTCCGAGTCCTCCGATCCCACGGCTTTCCAACTCATGTCTTGCAGGAAATAGCAAGGGCCACCACCATAGCTTCTCTGATGTATGCTTCCCCAGCCTGGTGGGGTTATACCCAAGTAGGAGACAGAGAGAGGGTTGAAAAACTGCTGAGGAAAATGCAACGTTCTGGGCTACTTTCCCCATCCATGCGCTTCTGAATTGGCAAAACAGGCAGATGAATGCCTCCTTAAGCAGCCATTACAAACCCAGGCCATGTTCTGCCACCCTATTTGCCGCCTCATCACAATATCGCTCTTATCGCAAGTTTCCCTCTTATAAACTCTTCCAAACCCCAATTCATATGGTTTGGCACCCCTCAGCAACTCCAAAAGCTTGATTTCGTGCTCCTGTCTGAAAGGTTTCCTCACCTCACTTTCTCGTCCAGTGTTCGTGACTTAGGTGTCGCTCTGGATAGCTCGCTTACTTTTGCTGAGCACATTTCCAATCTCACCCGCTCCTCTTATTTCCACTTAAGGCGTCTCCGGACTATTCGGCGGTCTGTCTAACCTTCCACCTTCACCTCAATTGTTCATGCATTCGTTTGCTCTCGGATTGACTATTATAATTCTCTCCTTATTGGCCTTTCCAAGATCCGTCTTTCTCCTCTCCAATCCGTACTCAATGCCGCTGCTAGACTCATTGCCCGTCTCCCTCGGTTCTCTCATATCTCCACCTTCATGGTTGAACAACTCCATTCCATTGGCTCCCTCTCTCTCTGCCCGTCTACAATTCAAAGTGCTTATTCTTGTGCTTAAGTCTCAACTGGGTCTTGCTCCACAGTAGGGCCTACTTGCGTGATCTAATTCTGCGGCCTCAATCTGCTGCTTTGCTGCGTCCTCTCCGATCTTCTGATCGTCTTGACCTCTTAGTTCCTCGTGTCAGGACTACTATGGCTCAATCCAGGTCCTTTGCCTGCATAGGTCCCTCACTTTGGAACCGACTTCCTCCTTCTGTCCGATCCACCATTCTCTATGGTAGCGTTGCTTCTTCCTTTTTCTCAACTGAAATCCTGCTTTTTCTCTCGGGATCTCGCGCACTGGGAGCGCCTCTGAATGGTCTATACCACTTTATAAATGCCCATATACAATACAATACAATACAATACAATACCTACTCCCTCAGTGCATGCGATTTGGGTTTCACTCTTGACTCCTCCCTGACCTTTGCTGCAAACATCTCGACTCCGACTCGCTCCTGCTTCTTCCAACTGAGAAGATTGAGAGCTATCAGGCGATCCCCAATTTCCAACGGTCTTTACCTCCATTGTACATTTGCTCTCGGGTCGACTAATGTAACTCGCTCCTTCTCGGTCTTCCCATTCCACGCCTTTTCCCCTCTAGTCAGTTTAAAATGCTGCTGCTAGGCTCATAGCACGTCTTACTCGCTTTGCTCATATCTCCAAGTTTATGATTGTAGTCCTACACTGGCTCCTGTTTACTTCGCGTATCCAGTATAAGATCCTCCTTCTGGTTTCCAAGTCCCATGCAGCTAGGGCTTGCCCCTAAATATCTCTCTGACCTTATGCGGCAACCTCTTCAACTTCTTTGCGCTCTACTGGTCGTCTTGATCTTTTTGTCCCACGTACTAGGACCACTCTGGCCCAACGTCGAGCTTTGCTGTGACAGGTCCCTCTGCCTGGAATGGACTTTCCCCTCCGGTATGCGGACGTTTGGTCAACGGACGGTTGGTCACGGACGACTGTTCAATGGATGATTGGTCAAGCGGACTGTTCGTCAAGGGGACGGTTGATCAAAAAATCGTCCGTTGACCACTGGTCCGTTATAAAGCAATCAATGAGGTTATTCAAGAAATATTTGTATAAACAGGTGCCGTTTTATAACGTTTATAGTTTCAAAAGCAGTCAAAGAGGTTATAAGGTTTATAGTTTATAAAGCAATCAGTGAGGTCAGAGGCATTGTTATTCCTCAAAATAGGCTAATACACTTTAATGTAGTAGTTCATTTTTTTCAGAAAAATCTCACCCCTTCACTTCACATTACAATCTCTTCTAGACACACATTCCCCCTTGCCTCCTGCAGCAATTATTCACTCTTTTCCCTCAAGCCTACCCCTCCTGTCTCTCAGTCATCGCTCCCAATTCTTTCTCTCACCTCTGAAGCAGTAGCGTCACTCCTCCTAAATTCCCCTCCAAACGAGCAATGTGAACTTGATCCTATCCCCCATCTCTCATCTGTCCTCGTTCCTGTGATCACCAAAATCATCAATCTCTCACTCTCTACCGCAAATTCCAGCCACTGCTAGCAACCCCTCCCTCCTTCCTGTGGCGTCCTCAAGGCTCTGTCCTGGGTCAACTCCTCTTCTTCCTGTACACCACACCTTTAAGCCATCTCATAAAAACCTCCTCTGTTGACCACCATCTCTACGCAGATGACACCCAACTCTACATATCCTTCTCCCAGATCTCTTTTTCCACCACAATCACAATTACTCAACGTGGTTAACCAAATCTCTCAATGGAGGTCATCCAATCAACGCCTTAAACCTTCCAAAACAGAATTCATCACCCTATGCCTTCAAGACCAAATCAGACAATTCCCTGACTCTTCCATACACCTATGGACTGACTCTTCGTCTCATACCTTCGCCTCCGACTCCTCTGTTAGCAAACTTGTTATTACTTTTGACCCACATCTCTACTTCTCTAACCACATTTCTAACCTCTCGCGCTCCTGCTTCATGCACGCTCGTGACCTCCTCCGCATCCGGCCCACGCTCGACCTTGAACCTGCCTCCACCATTGCTACTTTCATTGTCCATTCAAAGCTTGATTACTGCAATTTCCTTTTCCTCAACATTGAATCCTCCCAAATCAAACGTCTGCAACTTATCCAAAACTCACTAGCCAGGGCAGTCACTAGAACGCCCAAACATCATTATGTCACTACCATGCTCAAATCACTCCGTTGGCTAAAAATCCCAGAGCAAATCCACTTGAAAGTTCTATCACTAAACTCCAGCTCCCTACAATATTCCCAGCCCAAGTACCTCAGTGATCTCTTCACCATCCAGGCAACCCGCTCCACTCGATCATCTTCTTATCTCAGTCTTTCTCGACCTCTGCTCACCACTCATCTCAAATTCTCCAACCAAGCGATATCCACCACAATGACACGTCTCTGGAACGATCCGCCCTCTGAGTTTCGCAGATTCTCGGTTCCTCCAACATCACCATTGCAATCCGTACTCCATCCTCATGCTCCACAATCGATCACCTAGGGCTTTCCACTCAAAAGTGAAGTCTCACCTTTTCAAGAACTCCTACCCTTACTCATCCTCCAATTCTTGTCGCCCTAAACGACACTTGCCTTAACAGCTGTTCTACCACCTCTCATAACATGGCTCCCTGGTAACCGGACTTGGACCTCCTTTGAACTACTTTTTGGAAACCCCCTCCATTTTGACGTAGCGCTCGTGAATAGGCTGGGGCCCTGAGCTTGACCTTTCAGTTGCATTTAGAAGTTTGGTGATTACGATTACGAGCATTACGATTACAATCTTACGCCAGATGGCGAGGCTCTGTTTTTGTTTTGATCACCACACATGCGAGTTGCACATCGAAGATAAGGAATGTCATATATTATTGCAGTCTAAGATCTTTGATAACAGTTTCTGTAGGCCAATAAAGAAACCACAGAATCTGGAAACGACCACAGTCGCCTTTTAGTTTCGCAAAAATCATCTTCACTAGCAAGGCCTTGTCTGCTGATGTTTCGCTTACGTGAGTAATAATGTTAAACAAAACCCTTTGCCTAAGGCCTAATTGTCACTGATACTGGCCGATTGGTCATTAAATAATATTTATTAATGTACAGAAATTGCCATACCATTACTAAAAAGTGTCAAGATTATACTTAATAGATATACTTGCAGAGAGAGACAGACAGGCAGACAGAAAGAGAAAGAGAGAGAGGGAGGGATGCAGGCAGGCAGACAGATATACAGGGACATAAGACATCAGAATAGTGGCCACTCTTTCCCGAAGCCGATGCAAGGAAAACGAAGCAAGGCCTTGTCTGCTGATGTTTCGCTTACGTGAGTAATAATGTTAAACAAAACCCTTTGCCTAAGGCCTAATTGTCACTGATACTGGCCGATTGGTCATTAAATAATATTTATTAATGTACAGAAATTGCCATACCATTACTAAAAAGTGTCAAGATTATACTTAATAGATATACTTGCAGAGAGAGACAGACAGGCAGACAGAAAGAGAAAGAGAGAGAGGGAGGGATGCAGGCAGGCAGACAGATATACAGGGACATAAGACATCAGAATAGTGGCCACTCTTTCCCGAAGCCGATGCAAGGAAAACGAAGCAAGGCCTTGTCTGCTGATGTTTCGCTTACGTGAGTAATAATGTTAAACAAAACCCTTTGCCTTAGGCCTAATTGTCACTGATACTGGCCGATTGGTCATTAAATAATATTTATTAATGTACAGAAATTGCCATACCATTACTAAAAAGTGTCAAGATTATACTTAATAGATATACTTGCAGAGAGAGACAGACAGGCAGACAGAAAGAGAAAGAGAGAGAGGGAGGGATGCAGGCAGGCAGACAGATATACAGGGACATAAGACATCAGAATAGTGGCCACTCTTTCCCGAAGCCGATGCAAGGAAAACGAAGTTGCTGAAAACTTAAATAATGCAAGATCATGGAGAGAAGCGTCAACAAGCTGCTAGCTATTCGACGTAGCGTCGGTTTTTATTAGACTGGCCCTTTTAAGCAGTTTTTATGTGGCGCAGAGGCTTATCGGAGATTTACATTTGCCTTACAGCTTCGCAGAACCGATTTAGAGAAAATGAATTAGTCAAAACTGCGAAGTGCGTATGTATAGTGAAAATTAGAATTCCGCTTTAAAATAATCCCCAAAAAACTTTAAATACTTTCAATTGAATATATGTGCAGCATTTCGTGGATAATTATTTGCATGGTTCGGTTAAGACGAATTTCCAATGAGTTCTGTGTGGATTTTGTAGGAATCGGAAACATGGACGCTCTGTTTCTCGTCTTCCTTGGTCTTGTCGGATTCGCTTCGGCTCAGTAAGGCGACATTATTTCTAGCCGTTTCTTCATTTGCTCTCTGAAGATTACAGTTAAATCTGAGTCTTTATTGTATTTTATCGACTTCCAGGTTCGTCCGTGTTTTAGTGGTGAACCCTTTTGAACTGCCACTTAAATTAAAAGTACTTCCATGAGGTAATTTCACTCAGTACACGCCGCTATATTGCTGTTTTAATGTCCACACCAATACCATAAAAATACAATACAATTCATACATATTTACAAGGTGCGACCGTACGTACTGTACGTACGTTATTTTTTTCCATAACGTACGTACAGTACGCGTACGTTATTATGCCGTACGTTACCGTACGTTCACATCAATTCATGACGAAAATAAATACATAACATTATGCCCAACAAAAGTCAATAATAGTTGGTGATTGACGGTCGTAACCAATTTTAACCATTACATCAGTAATCTGTGGCTGTTCAATGATCTCTACTTTCAAACTTTTAAAATCCAAATTGGTAATATTCTGTCTAATGTGAAGAATATTAAGATTTTACGGCACACTTTATAGGATGGTCATTTTATTGGTAATACTAAATTTCCGTATCGTTCGTAAATAAATATGCCTGCGTACGGAGAGACTAATAGGCTGATCATTTTGACGTACGCGTGCGGTACGCGTAACGTATAAGACCATAGTTATATTGAGGTTCTTTGTGAATGACCAGATAAATTTGTGGCATTTTTACCGTACGCGTACGGTACGCGTACGTTATTTTTTTCGATAACGTACGTACAGTACGCGTACGTTATTCCGGGAGGTAACGTACGGTCGCACTATGCATATTTACATGTATTATCATGGTATATATTATACATACAAATATTCAATTCAATTTTCCCTGTAACCAACATCACATAGATCTTAGAATTAGGGCAGTACAATGTAGGCTACAGTGTTGAGCTACCAGGAGGACACCCAAAAAGGATCAATGATCACGCTAATTAGGGTGCCCCATAGTAGTAAATAAGAATATCTTGATAATACATGACAATCCGTTGATATTGAATGACAGGAATCAAATATAAGTCAAAAGAAAACTTAATTAACTAACTTAACTAAACACCCACAATAGTGAATAATAATAATCGTTCAATTGCCTTATTGTTTCAGATGTATTCATTTATCTACACAAGTGCTACAGTCCTAGCGTATTGTATTTGGAGATTTGTATAGCGCCGATCACAGCTGAGGTCACTCAGCAGCGCTCCCAGTGCGAAGGCTCCGAGAAAAGAAATAGATTTTACGGACGGAAAGGAGTGTAGGAAGAGATCCAGAAAGTAAGCTCATCCGTAGAGAAGAAGGAAGGGTGTTCCACAAGGAGGGCCCTATGTTGGCAAAAGATCTAGTTGGAGCTAGAGTGGTCCGGGCACGAGGAACAAAGAGAACATGCCAGTGAGCCAGTCGCGAGAGCGAAGAGGTCGGTGAGAAGCTGCAGAAAAAGGGGGTCCATGAGGTCCCTGAGATATTTGGGAGTAGTACCCAGGTTAGACTTAAGGACAAGGACAAGAACAAGAACTTTAAATTGAATGCGAGATAGGAGAGGGAGCCAGTGAAGTTGATTGGTCATAAACGAAGAGATATGGGAAAATTGACTGGCGAAGAGACAGGTGGACCCTAGGAAGACCAATGACAACTGAAATGCAATAGTGGATTCTCCAACAGTGCCTTATATGTGCCTCGCAAAAGCGCTTCTTGCGCAAGCATAGGTGATGTTAAGGTCATTAAGTACACAGACTTAATGAATGAGCAGGCAGTGCTCAGATTACTAGCCGAGTCCATCGCTGGAGAGCTCGCGCAGGGTTGATAGTAGCTCCAAGTTCTTGGACTGTATACGTAGCGTCGAAGAAGAGCAACGAGAACGGTCGACGAATCTCAATATAGACGAACCCCAACACCTAAGTCCCTGGTAGATGGCAGAAGACTCCGCTTTCGGACAGCCCTCTCTCATCGAGTCTCTGGTGGACGACATTATTCGCAACCGGCAAATGTTCGCAGATCATTACCGTAGTAGGACGGTGAACACCAATCCACAGAATCTCTTGGCTTTTGCAAATGAAGTCTGTACGATCAAGTTAGTATCCTGAAACTTCTTAGGATGGACGAGTCCACCAGTTGCGCGGGAGACCTAGATAGTAATGTTCCGAAAACGATGGGCCCTATATAACTTGACGAATTCATGTTTGGTAAAATTAAAAGTAAGAAAACAAGACAGTTTTCCAGTAAACTCCGAACGTGACCAAATGTTTGCCAAAAAAGGGCACCCTATCCAAACATACGGCCATCTGGTTCACATCACGTGCGGTATGATCCACACACACACAAGTAGACATGCACTTACACTTATGCACACACACATGCAAATGCAAACATACATGCACACATATATACATGAGAGAAAAACAGAGAGAGAGAGAGAAACAGTGAGAGAGGGAGAAGGAGAGGAAGAGAGGGAGAGAGAGGAAGAGAGGGAGAGAGAGGAATAAAGAGAGAACAAACGAGAGAAACAGGCTTCTTATTAGGAGTGTACGTTCAATGTGCTGCGTAGGTGGTATCAGTGTTCTCCAGGATTCTGTTCGCAGGACAACAATTTGGCGCGACCGGATGTTCTTGGTTGTCTGTACTTCTGCTATCTGGATGTCACTCCTGATGAGGCGCTGTACCGCACCGAAATCCACATCCGGTACGGCGAGTGGATCGGATCAGGTAGGCCCTATGCCTTAATCAGCAGAAGAAACACGGTGATGGTTTTTCTATGAATGATGTGTATGGATCCACCCTTATATTTACAGAAACCAATTCGTATTTGTAGTCAACTCAGCAATACTCAGTATAGAGTGACGGTGGACAGGTCAGACGACAAGGTAGAGGATCGGCCACGCGCCTTTATGTGTCAAGAATAAGAAAATGTAGTCGTTAACACCAATACGAAGAAGAACAGTCCCTCAAGTCAGTCTGAGAGACCACAGGCTAGGTAAAGGACTGGGTTTCTTCGTATTGTTCTTCTTCTGGTGAGAGTAGACCTATTAAGCGGAACAACTGGACTCTTCTGGCTTCCAACCGTTGGCACCTCGACTGTAAAATTCTGAAAGAAACCATCCTAAACCTATAGGCCTAGTCAGTGAAAATATTGCCTAAATTTTATTGTTCTTTTTACAATTATCGGTGTGAATTGGGGTTCGATAAGCGGGAATTTTACTCATAAATATCGGCGCTCAATAAAATTAGAGTAAACTTTTGATTCTTCTGTATCAATTAAGTTGTTCGTCCACTTGTCCAGCTACAGACTGTGATCTCAACTGCTTCTTGATCGCCCACAGAGCCATAATTCCGGCCTGTGACACAGAACTGACCGCTGTCTTTGACAGAATGGCTATTTTGGACGGCGTTGGTGGTACAATTACGAAGGTAGACATCGACCTGTGGTTTGACCACATCGTGCAGATCCATTGCGGCGGTAAGTCATTATAACAAAAGAGAAAAACGCGTGTTCATATAAGGTAGGTCGAAGTTGTAATTAGCATGCTTTGTTAACTTCCATGACGTGTGAATTGCTAGACATCGTGGATATCCAGGGCTTATCCAGGGCTTAATGCATTGTATTCTGTTATTCGATTGGTGCGATGTGTCAGCCAGATTTTATTAATAATAAACGAATATTATGATAGATAAAACGTTTTATTTTAAAGTAAAAGGCTCGTTTACTCAGTCAAACATAATCAGTCCTTAGAACTTCACTAGGACGCCATAACCTAAAAGGAAACATAGAGTAGCTATAGAACCTAGAGTCATAGGCCTGTTGCCTCTATCGAACAAAGAATATATATGCAGTCGTTATAATGTCTAACACCCCTCCTTAACGACTACATTTCACTGGTCTAGAGGCTAATCCGATATCCAGAGTGAACTGTCTAGTCTTTACTGCTTCCAAAGGTTTTGTCAAAAGGTCTGCAACCATTCTTTCACTTGATATTGCTTCCCTGCAGTATTACGTTGGTTCCGGTTCCTCGATTGTAACTTTATTCATTACTTCATTTAATCTTTCTGGAGGTTTCCTTTTGAAGTCCGTTCTGATCTTGTTAGGTTACCTTCTGTAATTTCCAATTTTGGATCAACAATTTCTCTTTCTGAATGTTCCCGTATTTGTCTCTGAGTCACATCTTCTTCGTCTGAATCGGATGATTGTTCTTCCAATAGGTCAACATCACACCATAATTCTTCTGATGAATGTGGATCACCTTCTAGGAAAATTACGTCTGCTGATTTGTATTCTGTTTGTATTGACATCAAGCAAGCGGTAGCCTTTTGTACCTTTTTCATAACCCATGAATACTTGCTTTCTGGCTTTATGATAATAATAATAATAATAATAATAATAATAATAATAATAATAATAATAATAATAATAATAATAATAATAATAATAATAATAATAATAGTAGTAATAATAATAATTATTATTTTTTCTTTATTAATTCAAACCGACAAACGCAGTAAGATTACACTGAGACATGACAGTTTACAATCTATATATATATATAAAGAAGAAACTCTGTCTGTCACAGCGACTTCGACCGGGATGCATTTAATCAGTTTTAGAGCTTTTCACTCGAAACCTTCACTACTGTGTCGGGGTAGGCATGACACACCCATAAGTCGGTTTCGTGTCCCCCCTTTTCACCGCTACCATGGTGTCCCGGGCCAAAAACCTACCCGCCCCATGCATTTTCAGCTGGTCCCAAAAAATTTCACTCAGCCTATCTTCACTCGCCAGATGGTGACGCCGGGTTAAGCAGCTACAGTACTGATTCGCTAGAGGGATTGAAACTTTCACTCAACTAAACCGGGCGTGGTGGTGGTGGTATTGCAAGAGGTACGGATTCGCTAGAGGGATTGAAGCTTTCACTCAACTAAACCGGGCGTGGTGGTGGTGGTGGTGGTGGTGGTGGTGGTGGTGGTGGTGGTGGTGGTGGTGGTGGTGGTGGTGGTGGTGGTGGTGGTGGTGGTGGTGGTGGTGGTGGTACAGGTACGGATTCGCTAGAGGGATTCAAACTTTCACTCAACTAAACCGGGCGTGGTGTGGTGGTGGTGGTGGTGCTACAGGGATTGAAACTTATAACCCCGGGCAACGCCGGGTAAACCAGCTAGTTATCAATATCTTAACTAAACACACGTTATGTCAGCCATGCAAGGCGCCCGTCCGAGGGGGTTGCGGGAATCGAACCGCGTACTACTGCTCTCCCGCGGCTCTCCTGACCATGAGTGTTACCATTAGGGCCTACTCTATCCCCCAACATATCATCCAGCTTCTGTCTTTTCTCATTCGGTATTGCAACATAAGCTACTGAACCGAAATCTCTTGACATAACTTAGGTCTGGTTTTCTTTTATTCCATCCTTTATAAGGGGTTGTCTCCTTTCCGTCTACTGGCAATCTGTTCTGTAGATGGTTGGCTGTAACTATTGCTTCACCCCAAAATTTTGTAGGCAATCCAGCGTCTTTTAACATACACCTTGTAATTTCTGTAAGGTAACGGTTCTTTCTTTCTGCACATCCGTTCTGTTGAAGTGTGTATGGAGTAGTTAACTCTGCTTGGATTCCTTCATCTTTTAAGAAAATCTGTAATCTTTCCGCAGTGTACTCTCCTCCTCTATCTGATCTAATCTTCTTGGGTGTTTTCCGGAATTTAGTATGTACATACTTGAAGTATTCCATACTATTCCTTTATCTTTTCCGGTACTTATGACTTATGACTCAACAAGTATACCGCCGTATATATGCTGAAGTCATAAATCATGGTCATGAAATAATTTTACCTCCAGGAGTTATCGTGTGCATTGGTCCACAAACAT
>OY744614.1:27518711-27528711 GCA_963556255.1 Allolobophora icterica
TCGAGGGTATACGCGGGTATACAGCGTATACCCACCTCTAGAGAAATTTGAGAGCGTATACTCATGGATCTAGACGAGGGTAGGCCTATACGCGGGTATACAGCGTATACTTACCTCTGAAGACCGAATAATTTACACTTTTTGCCACTTTTTTAGAAAAAAGAGTAGGTTTTTAACGGGTTTTAGGGGCGAATGACTAAAAAAAAGTCATCAACTTTTTCAGAGACGAAATGGTAAAAAGTCAAAAATTGTAAGAGAATTCAGAAAATCCTTAAAATTTTCTTAGACGAATTCCTAAAAAAAAAGGTCAAAAAAGGCGTATACTCACCTCAAATTGTACCACTACAGCCCTGGCTATAACCTAAGCTTTAATATGTTCAAGTCCAGTGAAATAGGCCTAATTCACGCGCCCTCGGAGTCCACTAGTACGTCTCTATCTTCCATTTAAAATGGTATTGCTAGGGTGCACACTTAATATTCTGGGTGTCGAGCTTAATCGGAAATTTGGGTTTTCTAGTAACATCTAGCACCTAATCATTAAAGCAAGGCAGTCCTTCTACGCTCATCGGGTTTTAAGGTCACATGGGCTTTCGGGGGACTGTTTATTTGAGGGAATATATAGTAAGGAGACTGGTGCCTCAGGGATAATTACACTTCATCATCCCCTCATTTGAGGCACTTTTGATGCCGACGCTAGTCTCTGCTAGTATTTTGCACAGTCCTTGCCATGAGACTGTCTTGCATACTAGGGGAGAGTTGCCCCAATTGGACCGTTGCCTTAATTGGACCACAGCCGATTTACACCCTAGATACCAATTTAACTTCGTTTTCAACTGTTGTATTCTTCGCAGTTGAATATTGATCGTATCGACGTAAGCAGTTTCCCTTAGGTTGTCCATTTATGGCAACTCTCCCCTACGCTGCCGCCAATTGAGCTCACTTGACACTCTGCGCCCACGGTATGATAACATGTCTCAGAAATGCTTCCTGGCTAAAATCTATACAAATAACTATACTGTCCCTGGATCTGGCTACTTTACTCCTCTCCTCTTCGTCCCCCTTACGTCCTACTTGGTTCGTAATAGCTTCTCTGTTACATGATTGGTTATATTGTTTAAGTGTTTGATTACCATGTGCGATTGCTAGTGCTTCTTAAAAAAGAATATACTTACTTACTTAGGCTCTACTTACGTTTTTGCAATAGTCGGACAATGAATAAGCCTAATAGTTGTAATAATTGTCATACTGGGGCTGCTTTGTTTCCTTAACCTATACACTACAGACTACTATTGCAACTAACTTGAATTATCCAGAGCAGGTTAAAGTCTTTGTCTGGGGTGTACAGTGTGTAGTTTGAGTTTTTGAGAGTAGGTGACTTGAGCTATATCAAGTCACCCACACACGATATCATGATAATGCCTGAAATTTTACTTACAAGTTCAAATACAGTCTGACAGTTTAATAAAGAGCGTGCAATTGAAATTCATAAGTAATTTAGGCACTCGAATATAGGAATGCAACAGTAGTCAGCAATTTAGACCAAAATACAATCCAAGTCGATCGTTTATTTGCCAAGTCGATCGAGTCGACGAGAGGCCGACTAGTCGACAAAGTTGATCAAGTCGATCTTTAGCCGAGCCAAGTCGATCGTAGCAGTTCGACTCGATCGATCACGTGGTATTGTGTCCGGTCATCATCACTTTTAAAAGGGGTGGTGACAGTCACCACCGTGTGATGAAATATTTTTGCGCCATAACAGCGACCTTTTGGTTTGAAGCAAACAAGCATAAAAGAGGATGCAGAGGACAATGGAGCACATGTGTGAACGCTCAATTAATCCATCCATCGATCCACCCAACCCCATCCATCCATCCGTTCATGCATCCATCCATCCATCCATCCATCCATCCATCCATCCATCCATCCATCCATCCATCCATCCATCCATCCATCCATCCATCCATCCATCCATCCATCCATCCATCCATCCATCCATGTAACCATCCATCCATCCGTCCATCAGTCCATCTATCCATCCATCCCGCCATTAAATTTCTGTAACATGACATTGCTAAATAGGATATGCATTTTAAAGATTTCAATGAATATTACCATTGTTTAATGACATCATAATTATGACATATAAATCATCGATTTGGTCTATTTCAGAATTACTGGGAAGTCGACGACCCCACCTGCACACTTCCTTACCCATAGGCTCCAACTCCGGAACGCCTCAACCTGGAAGATGTGACGATGTGACTACGAGACCCCATAACGTCGTGACTACGACTCACCGAAATTAACTTTAAACATATTTATATCAAGTGATCATAAGCGATCGTACTTTCGTGTCTCTGTTACAATTAAAGACGACTACTGTCATCTCCGAAATATATGTCGTTCTTGGTTGCTGTATTAACCAGAAACCATTTGCCACAATTTACGGTTTCTGAAAGACGCTACAGCGGCTACACTGTACATAAAAGGCCGAATACATGCGTAGTTGTACATCATAATATCGTATCGTATCTCGTATCTGAGAGGTATTGTATCTCGTATCTAAACAAGATATCCTGATGGTAATGGGAGATTTCAATGCAAAGGTGAGAAATCAGTAATCAGATGTCAGAGCGGCAGTGGTAGGAAAAGGGGAGTTGGGAGAAGGAAACGAGGCAGGTGAGAGACTATTGGACTTTTATATAGATCATGAATTGAGTTTAAGTAATACATGGTTCGAACATCACCCGAGACGTCTATACACATGGACATATCCAGATGGAGAAACAAAGAACGAGATAGACTACATGGCGATAGCACAAAAATGGAGGGGAAGCATCAGGAACTGCAAGGCATTCCCTGGGTGCGGATTGCGACACGGGTCACCATCTGATAGTGGCTAAGTTGAAGATCAAATTGAAGAGGATCACAAAAAGCAGTGCAACCAAGAAAATTAAATCCAGAGGAGTTATATGGATCAAAAGGCAGATGTATACTCCATAGAAGTTAAGAATCGCTTCGAGGGACTGAGGGAAGAGGAGGGAGAGAGAATCCCAGAGGAATTGTGGAGGGTAACCAAAACGATTCTACTGGAAGCAGCAGTATAAACAATTGGGTATAAACAGGGAAAAAGGAAATCGTGGATCACCGAATAAACTTTCTCATTGATCCACACAAAAAGAGAGGCGAAACGAGAGACAAAGACCAATACAGGGAACTGAAAAGAGACGTGCAAAGAAGGTTAAGGGAGGATAAACAAAACCAGATTAAAGGAATATGTGAGGAGCTGGAGGATTCAAACAAGAAGGGAAACTTGAAGAATGTTTTCCAAACAGTCCAGACACTTACAGGCAAATTCAGACCGCAGCTGGTCGGCATACAGTCGGCAACAGGAGAATTGATTACAGACAAGGGAGGGATTGCCGAGCGATGGACAGAATACTGTGAGGAGTTATATGAAGACAGGGATGAAAATGCAGAAGAGCCAGGATATACACGAGAGCCGGCTCCTTTGAGATCGAGGGTGGCTCATGCAATGAAAGACGTGGCCAGTGGAAAGAGCACAGGGCTGGATGAGGTCCCAGTTGAGCTGTTTAAAGCTGCGGGGGAAACAGCACTGGACTAAATGCATAGCATATATGAAGCGATGTGGGAAACAGGGGAGTGGCCGGAAGACTGGGTGAACTCAATCTTCATTCCAATACCAAAAAGGGGAGACCTGAGGCCGTGTAAAAACTACAGAACCATAGCACTGGTGTCACACGGTAGTAAAATCAGCGCTTTTTTCAGCCGGAACGGCGTTCTGGTGTCACGAAATAGAGTATCCCCATACAACTATATCCCTTTAGCAGAATGGAGTATCCGGCCGGATGAAAGTGAACGGGAGGAACTATCCCCCCTCGTGCGGAAGTATCCCCCATGAGTCGTACGAAATTATCCCCCCTCAAAAAGTATCCCCCTTCAACATAATTACAAATTGTGCGGTTTAAGTCAGTTTAGAACAACATCAGTCGTGGTCATTGGCAAAGCCATATGCTACTTATTGTTGGCATGCGTGGGCATGGAATCCAGTGAAATCAATGATCCTCTCAATGATCCTTTCTCTACTCTATGCTCTATTTACTCTTGGGCAAGTTGTGACATTGATATCGGTCGATTGGTATCAGAGTCATTTTCCGGTATTTGGCTAAATTGAAAATACGGCTGTCCTCGGTCATTTCTCAGAAAACAATACATAGTCTCATCATGCTAAGTAATTAGATTAAAACGATATTGATCAATCAACCATTTAAGACATTTGAAAGTAATTCAAAGCATTAAAATTATTTATTAAAATTTATTTTGAATTTAAAATGTTCTACTCCGTTACCGTCCTTAGGCTATAATACTTATTGCTTTCGTCTACAATTTCAAAATGATTGGCATTAAGCCCAAAAATTTGTATGTTTCTTTTATATTAAATATAATTGTGTGTGTCTAAATACAACTTGGTGAACCGGATCTTCAGTATAATTTTAAAAAATATATTTTAACTTGTCCCCGGAAAATTATGTCCGCTCCGTTACCATGTAAAAATGATCTCGTATCTCACAACCGTTTCATTTCTTTGATCTCGCAACTTAAAACATCTCTTCTGTGAAGGTCTATGTAAGTAAGTATGTCATAATACAAGATCTGAATGCTAAGACAAATTTCTTACTAATTTTCATTTATTTCGTAACTAATGTTTTTTTTATTATACATCCACTCCGTTACTGCATTTTTGCAATGATTATGAATAAATTTAATTAAAATAATATTTTTAATATAACGCTTATAAGCTATATAATGAGTGTACCGACGATTGACGTGGACGCATGAGAGATAATATGCTGATACACAATTTGTCCACTCCGTTAACTGTCCACTCAGTTACCATAAATGTTACCCTTGAGGTATCAAAATTTATTCCACTGTCAGGAAACGTCGTTTACTTAAATTATCATTTCTAATATACTTTATTTAACAATATAATTATGACATTTTAAATAAATTTTTGTTTCGGCAGACAATTTTTTTAAAGTTCACTTTTCACATTCTGTGCTCAATTTTCGACAGGTAGCAACGGAGCGGACTTAATGTATGGTAATTTTTTATGTGAACGGTTCGCAAAGGTTCACCAGTCACTCTAATACAGAGTAAAACGGGGAGGCGACCTGACCGACGTCTCTGATGAGCGTAGACTCGGATCCGACCTGGGCTGGTGAACCAAAGACCTCCGTGCCCACCTTCTCGTGGTGCGGACCGTTGGTACCCTTTCTAGGAAGGGGAACGAACGGGCACGGCAGGCAAAACCAGGGGAAGGCAATGGCAAACCACCCCTGTTAACATGCCAAGAAAATCGTCATGAGACACAACAAACCAAAAACGCCGATAGTCGCAGATGGTGGGACTCCCAGGCCGGAGCGCGACTCAATGAACAGGAAGCAATGGAAAATGTGTATCATGGCGGTCGCTAGAGCTCCAGGAGTTGACAGCACAAGGTGACAAGGTGAGTAACGGAGCGGACTTAATGTATGGTAATTTTTTATGTAATTTTGATGTTATGAGCAGATTTTTAAGACAAAATCATGAATATTTTAATGTTTTCTGTTCATTTGATCACTGGGAATGATTGGTTCAAGTGATTTTTAATTTGTTATTTGGCCAAAAAAATTACATTCAACTTTACATCGATTAGTTCCCCTATTTTTACTTCGGCAACGGAGTGGAATATCTTAACAAAATTTAAAATGTTATGGAATTAAATAATCATTTGTATTGTAATTTCTTTTATATTTATTTTATAAAAATTAATACTAAAAACATATTGGCATGTCTAACTGTGCAGCAGGAAGCTGTCTACTATATATACATAGCTCATATGTGTTTGGTAACGGAGGAGTAACGGAGTGGATAAATATTTTAGTAGGGCTATTTTTTTCTGCTAAAATTTCATAATTTTACATATTAATGCAAAACCAAATATATATTCGTGAAATAGAAATATTCAAGATTTGCTCCAAACAAAAATCAATGTAATTTGCCAGACAAATTCTTTCTTCGATTAGTGAATGTGACATGTTACCGGAAAATGACTCATCAATCGGTACACCAGCAAAACGAGGAAGACAAAATATCAGCAGTCACAAACGACAGTGTCATGAAAAGGGACTAAGGCGCTAATTAGGTGAATTGGTAGCTCGCGCATGATATCGGTCGATTCGTATTAATAGTACCTATTAAAGCCAGTGAAGCCATTTGAGGCAATGAACCAACTTCAATTACTATTGTCTTCTTTGTGATGCAATCTCATGTAAATGAAACAATATCTATTCGCATAATTAGTTGCGTGTAGGGTTTGTTGCGATGGATGTGTCTAAAACATTGCAAGGATGACAAATATCAGCAATCACAAACGACAGTGTCATGAAAAGGGACTAAGGTGCTTTTTAGGTGAATTGCTCGCGCTTGATATCGGTGATTCGTATAGATCTCGGCAAATCTCGGCCTACAATTGCGTCAGGTCTACACAAGGCACCTAACCATATCGGAGAACCTAGACCTTTACATGTTAAAGTCCTCCTCTGCCAGCAGCAAATGGACTTCTCTTCGTGTGAGCTGTACGCAGCTGCCTAATGCCTATATGCCTTCGAGATTGATCCCGGTTCTGCCACGCTGGATGTTGACTTCGGTGAGCCTTCAGAAATGCGAAAACACCTTGAGAAATGTTTCAGCGACAACATAATGCTGCCTTTCCGCAAACTCCCTCTTAAGAGAAGGGGAAGAAAGCCACTTCCACGTGTGGTTATCCTTCCTACTGAAACTTCGGTTTGATTTGCTCTGAACATTGCTTAGAACACTTAATTAACACTTTTGTACTTTGATTATAGCATAGATTTATCAATCATACGCAAATTTCAATAATACCTTATACCTCTGAATTTTATCCCCCGGGGATGATTTTACACGATGGGGGATAGAAATGGTTTATCCCTCGGATACTCTATTATCTCTATACCGGTATTTTCTATCCGGGGGGATAAATTTATTCATCCCCCCGGATAGTTTTAGGACGGATAGTCTGTCACGCGACATCGGAACGCCGTTCCGGCGCGTTCCGGCTCAGAAAAGCACTGTGTAGGGGAGGGGGATAGAGTAATGACAACACTCATGACCAGGAGAGCATTAAATCGCGGATCGATACCCGTGACCCCTTTAGAGCGGCACACTGCATGGCTGTCAAACCGTGTGTTTAATTAAGATCTTGCTGGTACAAATGTCATGTTTCAATGTAATCTCACTGCGTCAGTTTGAAATAATAAAGAATATTATTTTAGTAGAAGTAGTATTATTTATATTATTAATATTATTATCATTAATATTATGTGTATATATGTATTTATGTATGTATGTCTGTGTGTAAGCATGTGTGCATAATTGCGTATATGTATTTATTTATTCACGTATGTAAGCATATGGGCATTTTGTGTAGCACCTGTTAGAAACCTTTGCTGTGGTGAAAAGTTTCTGGTGATTATAAAACAAAGAACGGCATATTACAGAGATGACAATGGTTAATCTTTTATTGTTACAGAGACAAGAAATTAAAATCGCTCATGAAATACGTGTACAGTTAATTTCGTTGTGTCGTAGTCATCACATTGCTGAATCTCGAAGTCACGACATCATAATTATGCTTGTTGACGAGGCGTTGCGGATCCATAGCCTATGGGTATGTGAGTGTGCAATTTTGGTCGTTGATTCGAGAGTAAAACTGAAACAGACAACATCGATAAGTATTGTATGATGTGATATTCGTGATATTCTCTAAAAAATATGATTTAAAATGCAGTGTAATGCTTCATAAATTCTATGGGCGGATGGATTGATGAAGGATGGATGAATGACGGATGGACTGAGAGCTGGAAGGATGGGTGGATGGATGAAGGATGGACAGTGGTGGATGGATGAGTGTAGGGCTGGTGAAATTTGCAGGGATCCATATATATATATATATATATATATATATATATATATATTTTTTTTTTAACGGATGCGAGGGTGAACGGATAGAGTAAAACACACAGACAGACAAAGACTGACAGACATATCCGCAGACATACTGACATCTTAGATACACCTGAATAAAATTTTACTCACATTGAGGAACCATGTCTGGAAACCACTTGCTGCAACCGGTTCTGTAAAAATAAGGAGACAAATGAGTTTTGTACAGTTCTTAGTTACATCACGTAACGTGATCTGATGTACTTGTAAGTAGTAACTTCTAGTGCGCCGGTGTCTCATGCACAAAACATCAACCGATGGCTTACCAAAACCAAGCCGTGATCAGGTCAATATCCCGAAGATCAGTTCGTAAACTGAGGGGCAGCCTATGTTGGATAGATATTTGAAAGAAGTAAGTTTTAAGCTGAGCACGATATGACACAAGCGTTTGAACAGAGCGCACGGACACAGGGAGAGACTTCT
This sequence comes from Allolobophora icterica, assembly GCA_963556255.1. Lineage (NCBI taxonomy): Eukaryota > Metazoa > Annelida > Clitellata > Crassiclitellata > Lumbricidae > Allolobophora > Allolobophora icterica. Next base: position 27,527,223 of record OY744614.1, read on the forward strand.
AAATAGTAGGTCCAGCAAACGAAAAATCTCGTTCGCCAAAAACATTTCTTAATTTTGGTATGACCAGATAAGCTATTCAGGTGACCTCGTTGAATAATGATAAGTCTGGAGAATAAGAACTGAGTTTAGGTTTGGAGGCTGTCCTGAGTTCAAAGTTTTGTAAACTATGAGCCCCAATTTGACACTAATTATATGCTGAACAGGAAGCCAATGCAAAGATTTAAGCACAGGTGTTCTATGTTCATATTTCGATGTATTAGTTCTCTAGCCAAAAAGTTCTGCACTCTCTGCAGCTGCAAGATGTTTGACTTATTGATACAAATAAGAAGCGAGTTGCAGTAATCTAAGCGACTGGAAACCAATGCATTTGCCATAGATGTCCTTGCAGACATGAGCACATAACGCCTAATTCTGCGTATGTCATGAATGAATACACAGAGTGGGCCATTAAAAATGAGAATTGTAATTGTAATCACATACTTATAAAGCGCCTCTGTAGAGAGACTCATCAGAGACCCTAATAAAATGCATTGTAGATAAGTGGTAAAGGATCAAGAACGTGAACACTCTTATATTGATATAACTTAGGTTTCCTTAACGATAATAAAATATATCTCATACTTATCGAATTACCGCAAGTGATGGGTAACTAATTAGAAACCAATTAAATATCTAATTGATATCTTAGTAGCTAATTCTAATTCTAATTAATTTCTAACCAAAATGTTGCTCACTCTTATTCTAATTCGAACTTGTCTATATTGTCTAATTCTAATTGAAATTTCACAATTAGCTTGATAATTACCTTGGCTAATATTTCCTTACTAACTTTTTACTGGTAGCTTTCATTATGAACAAAAAAGGTAAAGCAATTCTTTTCAGTCTTAATCTGATCAACGTAACGTGTAATATTTTATACGTGTATTTTTTGTTTTAGGTCTAAATAAACGTTTGAACAATGGTTATTATAATTATTTGCTCTCCTCCTATGAAAAGACTAAAACTGCAAAGACGATGGAATGAAAGTGAGTCTGATTGGCGAAGAGATATAGTTCAAGACAATAGGGGCCTACTTTAGACACCATGTTAGTTGCAAAGTGCAACTCTTATCTCCTATAAGTAAAGACATGTCCACAGTAATAAGCTAAATATTTTAAATATTGGATGAAAATCATTGACATTTCAGTTATCATCTTTATTTGAAACATTTCCATGCCAGACTAGTAAAGTACAGTTTGTGTCGTTTTACATTCTACGTTATCAGTAAAATCTAATTAATTAGTTGGGTGCTAAATCTAATTTATTTATTTGTGCTAAATCTAATTTATTTATTCTTCCAAAAATTCTAATTCTAATTGTAATTATGAAATTGGAACTAAATGATAATTCTAACCAATTAGTTACAAAACCTTAATTACCCATCACTGATTGTTGCTTTAATTTAAAGCGATAGCCTTTAATTTGTAAAGAAACATGAGCTATTAATGTA
>OY744614.1:27533711-27535007 GCA_963556255.1 Allolobophora icterica
GTCGGGGTCATTGGCCCCGCCTTACATAATGCGATCAGGTGGTTGGTATTCTATAAGGTAAGAGACTTGTGCATTAAGGTGGATAGATTTTAATGTTGGGTAAGATCGAGCTCACGGCTTGGCAGCCATAACATGTCGTTATACACCGAAACTAAACAAGAATGCATCGAGTACCATATCACTGCTTACTCAAAAATCTAGATATTATCACCCATTGGACCCACCTATTTGTCGAATTCAGCGCCACTAGGCTTATGTAACCAATGTCGAGGCTGTCTGGGGAGACCCGCATTTTGAACTGGACAGAACAATGCGACGGGTCACTTTATCGTTTTATCTAATTGTACGACATTTCTTATCACGTCTGGTATATTGTGTGATTTTTAGAAAGAATAACACATGCTACAGCCATTATATAATTTGTAAAAAATGAACATGCTACCTCTATGCTTAAAGTTATGAATTGGCTTGATGTGCAGCAAAGGATTTTCTTCAGTTGGGGGGGGGGGTAGTTTTATAATACATCGTACCTGACCAACCACAATAATTCAGTTCTAGGCCCCAGACTTCACATTAATAAACCAAGTCTTCAGATTGTTTTTCTCTGATCATACCTAGGATCAGAACTGATCTCGGAGAACGCGCTGTTCCAGCTCCCTGCTCTTGGATCTGAATTTTTGCACTCTCTCATTCATTCCCTTCTTCTGAGAATTTATATAGCGCCTCTCAAAAATACTCAGAGGCGCTCCCAGCCGAGCCACAGCTAGAAAAATGTGATTTGAGGGACTTACAAAAAGCAGTCAAGTTTAACCGAGGCAGCAAGCGCAGGTCTTGAGTGAGGCCATTCCAAATGGAGGGCCCACAACCGAAAAGGTTCGACACTGTCTAATAGCATTGCGGCACGCGGGACGAAAAGCTCCCTGTTGTCGAAGAGCGAAGATTTTGACGGTCTGCGAGGTCAGATGCAGTTCGACAAAGATCAGACAGGTAGGATGGAGCACTGCCAAGAAGGCACTCCCAAACATCTGCAGTAACATGATAGGGGATGCGCTCACTCTGTCTGTCTGTTCTGTTCAGTCAATAATGTCATTTCGTTCACAACTTTAGACTTTGTCAGAATAATAATTATCTACCATAGGTTGCCTCCCTGTCTTCGCGGACTGATCTTCTGGATATCATATTAACCTGATTGCAGCTTGGCTTAGGTACACCATCGGTTATTGCCTTGTGTACTAGACACCGGCGTGATAAAAAATTACTAATTACAATATGCCATTTACAGAACATGTCAATTTC
>OY744614.1:27535207-27542707 GCA_963556255.1 Allolobophora icterica
TCCAGTCTCGTTGCTTTGTTAGTATTGACCTTTCATTGTGGAATCAGCTTCCTCCTTCAGTCCGGGCTGCAGTACTATCTGTTGGTCCTGCCACAGCTTTTCGTTGTCTTAAAACTTGCCTTTATTCCCGAGGACTTTCGCACTGGGGGCACCTCTGATTGGTGGGCACTGGGTAGAGGCGCTTTATAAGTTTTGAAATACAATACAATATAATACATGGAAGACTTTTGCAAACTGATATGTCAGTTTCATGGTTTACCCTAATTATAATTTAGGCTAATAAGAACACGTGTTGATCCAATCTATTTTAGTCACTTACCGGCGCCTTGGACTGCCACGAGTTCGTCATACCACAAGTCAATGTCCAGGTGCGATACAGTCGCTGGAACGCTGTCTATGTTACCCATTATGTCGAATGCAGAGTTCAGTTCAGTGTCACAGGCCCCGATTAATATGCTTCTATGAACGGTCACGAAGCAGTTACGATCGCAATCCACACCTGCACAGGCGGAATAACAATAGGATTTGTAATTAAATTAAGATTTAACTCTGACGTTTAAGCGGCCTTGACTGTAGGAAGATAACCCCTTTTAATATAGGAGTCAGGACCCCAAGTTGTAACAGACTTCAACACAAATAGGAAAAATATCTTAAATTAAATCAGATTTGATTAGGCCTTTAGGTTCGCGATAGTTTCGTTTAAGATTTTTCTGTCATGGTGCAATGAAAATAACTCAGAAGATACTAGTTGTTCCGATTAGCAGCGAACCCAGTAACTAATATAAATCCACTTCGGTGATCAGCAACAATTTAACTGTACTTCAAGTAACATACACCGGTGGTTAATAGAACATGTTCGGTGAAGCAGAACAGGATAATGTAATCTATCAATTTTATTTTGTCTGAGCGAATATGCATAAGCTGGTTCCCGCGACTTCTCTTTCTATCGACATCGACGCTGTAGAAATTTCCAAAACAAGCTTACAAATCTGATCTATGTACGTACAAAATACATAGTATCACCATTACGCATTTATTAAGCGCCGCTATCTAATGACCAAAGATCAATCGGTGGTGCAAAAACAATTGCAAGTGAAGGACTTGTTCAAGTTCCATAAACATCACAGCACAGGTTTCAACTCGTATTCTCCACGCTCTAGCCAACCGTCTACCGTGTCCCACAAGCGTACTACATAAATGATACGCATGCACGTAGGCCTACTTGCGTAAGTACGTTCACACGCACAGACAGACGTACATACATAACATGAATATATGGGGCTTAGAAATCCCTCTGGCCACATTCTTCCGTAACTGTGTTTCTCTGACCCTGTCTATTGGATGCCATGTCCATCAATTTCAAACCCTGTTTCGCCTGCTGCTGTACCTGTTCCGCGCCATTCGTCGTAGCGATCGTCGGCTTCGACGTGTTGAATCAGCAAATCCAGATTCATATCGTAATAGCAGAAGTACTGACAACCAAAAACATCCGCTCGACTCAATCCGTTGGTCTGCGAGCAGAATCCTGGAGTACACTGATACCTATACAACACATTGAACACACACTCCATATAGGAAACATTTCTTTCTTTCTCTCTATCTCTCTGTCTGTCTCTGTCTCTCTCTCTCTGTCTCTCTGTCTCTCTCTCCATGTCACTCTATGCCTCTTCCTTTATAGACACACATGTGACATGTAGAGGATTTTTGCGTATTTGTGTCTTATATATGCACGTAGAAGTATTAAGTATCTGCATTTTATGCAGATACTTAATATAACTCATGCAAAATACCTGACAAGAGTTGACTTTAGTTTAAAAAGGATAAGCATTAATACAGTAACGAATCGTTAAATGGAGATAGAAAATACAACAAAGGCTCAGATTAAGCTGTTACGTTCAGAAACCAGTTTAATTAATGACTTGAATGTCGCCTTACAACTGAGCCGAAGCGAATCCGACAAGACCAAGGAAGACGAGAAAGAGAGCGTCCATGTTTCCGATTCCTACAAAATCACAAACAGAACTCATTGGAAATTCGTCTTAACCGAACCACGGAAATACTCAGCGAGAGAATGCTGTGTAGATCTTTTAACTTTGAGTTTAATCTGTTGTCTCTGGGAACTCGTATTCGTAAATGCAGTTTTGACGATTTCATTTGCTAGAAATTGGCTTTAAGAACTTGTCATGTAAATATATAGAATTCCAAAAATTTCTCATCGCCTCATAGAAGCCTCGTTAAAAAAACTCGTTCAATCAGCGCTGTGCCATATGGCTAGTCTTTTTTGTCTCATAGGCTGTTACTTTGTTTCATGCTACAGCAACCGCAATTTTCCTAAATCGGTTCTGTGGAAGTATTGGCTTTTCTCGTGTAATATTAATGTAAATCTCCGAAATTTCTCAGCGCCACACAAAAGCCACATCAGGGAGCCCAGCTTATATCAAACCAAGTCCGCAATAGCCAGGCTGCCTTTTGTATTGTATTGTATTGTATTGCTTTGTATTGTATTGTATTGTATTGTATTTATGCATTTATAAAGCGCCTCTCGCAGTACAACCTAATCAGTAGTACAATTGTTCCGGTGCCAGGTCAGAGTCCGGGTAGGTGTCTGTCTGTCTGTCTGTCTGTCTGTCTGTCTGTCTGTCTGTCTGTCTGTCTGTCTGTCTGTCTGTCTGTCTGTCTGTCTGTCTGTCTGTCTGTCTGTCTGTCTGTCTGTCTGTCTGTCTGTCTGTCTGTCTGTCTGTCTGTCTATGGAATGCACAAATTAGATATAATCCCTAAAATTCAGTGATACTGTTATAACAACTATGTGAACATCAATATAATGCCCATCAGCCGATGTCATTAACTATTCACCGTGTAACACAGACCTGTAAGCCTTAGACCACGTGATTACTTCATACGAAATTACTCACGTAAGTCTTAGCGTAGTCTGTGCAGACGAGGCTTGTATCTGAAGACGACGGTTGCCCAACTGGAAAGCGAGTGTGATCGTTGGCCGAGTTTGGGGTCTTATATACTTCGCAAATGACCCTGTTATCATAGATATTGCCCTCAGATATGACACTTCATATCTTTGCCGTGCGACGTAGGCCTACGTGTCAGATAATAAAGGCAAAAAAAGATCGTTCCAATTAGCGAAGATGATAAAGGTCAGGGTCATTGACATGCCTTACATAATGCGATCAGGTGGTTGGTATTATATAAGGTAAGAGACTTGTGCATTAAGGTGGATAGATTTTAATGTTAGGTAAGATCGAGCTGTCGGCTTGGCAGCCGTAACATGTCGTTATACACCGAAGCTAAACTAGGATGCGCCGATTACCATATCATTGCTAACTCAAAAATCTAGGTATCATCACCCATATGTCCCGTTGAACCCACCTATTTGTCGAATTCAGCGCCACTAGGCTTATGTAACCAATGTCGAGGCTGTCTGGGGAGACCCGCATTTTGAACTGCATTGTCCTTTCCCAGAGCTAGGACGGAACAATGCGACGGGCCACCTTATCGTTTTATATAATGGTATGAATCTCTTATCACGTCTGGTCTGTTGTGTGATTTTTGAAAAGAATAACACATGCCACAGCCTTATATAATAAGCAAAAAATGAAAAAACTACCTCTGTGTTTAAAGTTTTGCATTGGCTTCATGTTCAGCAAAGGATTTGCTTCAGCTGGGTTGATAGTTTCATAAAACATCGTACTCTGACCAACCACAATAATTCAATTCTAGGCCCCAGGCTTAACATTAATAAACCAAGTCATCTGGTCGTCTTTCTCTGATCATACATAGGTCTAGAACTGTTCTCGGAGAATGAGCTGTTCGAGCTCTCTGCTCTTGGATCTGAATTTGTGCACTCTCTCAGTCATTCCCTTCATTTGTTCTGAGAATTTATATAGCGCCTCTTAAAAATGCTCAGAGGCGCTCCCAGCCCAGCCACAGCTAGAAAAATGTGATTTGAGGGACTTACAAAAAGCAGTCAAGTTTAACCGAGGCAGCAAGCGCAGGTCTTGAGTGAGGCCATTCCAAATGGAGGGCCCACAACCGAAAAGGTTCGACACTGTCTAATAGCATTGCGGCACGCGGGACGAAAAGCTCCCTGTTGTCGAAGAGCGAAGAGTTTGACGGTCTGCAAGGTCAGATACAGTTCGACAAAGATCAGACAGGTAGGATGGAGCACTGCCAAGAAGGCACCCCCTAACAACTGCAGCAACTTGATAGGGGATGCGCTCACTCTGTCTGTCTGTTCTGTTCAGTCAATAATGTCATTTCGTTCACAACTTAAGACTTTCCCCTCTCAGAATAATAATTATCTACCATAGGTTGCCTCCCTGTCTTCGTGTACTGATTCTCTGGGTAGTAACCTGATTGCAGCTTGGTTTAGGTACACCATCGGTTATAATTGCCTTGTGTACTTGACACCGGCGTGGTAGAAATTACTAATTACAATATGCCATTTACAGAATATGTCAATTTCTGCCCTACTAGGATTTTGTTAAAAATTAAATTAAGAACTTAAACTCAAACCTGAAACAACAGTCACTCGGTCCTGGTTCAGTCTATTCCTAGCTAACCGTAATTTTAAGTACTTGTTTATATAGCGCCTCTTCAATAAAACTCATCAGAGATATTCCTGATCTAACTACATAAGACCAGTATCGAACAGAATCGTCTTCAACCGCTTGCAAACTGGAGGCATGGAAAGTAGAAGTAGTTCATGTCGGAGATTGCATGGAAGCCTGTTCCAGAACAATAGTGGTAAAGCATTGATTATTTCACTCTTATAAGACATGTCCCGTTGGACCAATATTATGTGTCGAATGCTACACCACTCGTGTCTCCTATTTACTGCCCTCTAACGATGTGCATAGTCTACACCAGTGTTTCCCAAACTGTGGGTCACGACCCAAAAGGAAACATTCATTTTTTGCAGCAACAACATTTGGCCATGACTGGGCTATAACTTGTTTGATTGCAATAAAATGTAAACTCTTTTAACCTAAGTTTTCTTTTAATGCTTTAAATTTATAAGCGCTGTACGTAAATCCGCATATTTCAATACCAGTTTACGAAGCAAATTTTAGTACACAATGCTTAATTTTACACAGTGGGTACCGAGACTATGTATACCAAGTTATTCACAAGTGGGTCGCGACCCAGAGAAGTTTGGGAACCGCTGCTCTACACTACTCTTATCTACCCATACTTAACATACTGTAATATTGCGTGGGCTTACAGCTACTCCTCTCGATTGAATAGGCTGTCTATATAACAGAGACGAGGTGTACGTATCACTGCTCTGCGCAGTTGGTGCAAACTCAGGCAAAATGGAATTTGCTACGAAAGCCGTCTAAAAACTGTCTACATAATATAAATAATATAGAGAGGTCTATATGCAGTACATGGGCCTACATGGGTGTATTTAAGGGGGTTTACGGGTTCAACTCCCTTCCCAAATAAATTGCCGAAAGAAATTTTATTAGTTTTTCCAAATATTTGTGAAACTTTGTGTAAACTGAGTTTTGAGAACAAGCTCTATTTCAGTGTGAGATGTTGCATTATATATTTAGTTCGCTTTGCATTAGTATTGTGCGACGAATGTGCGTATATATATATATTAACAATTTAACATATATATATATATATATATATCTACAGGGCGTCTATCCCGCTAAGTCATTGGAGCAACTTCCCATTCCCCTCTTCTTCCCTTCTCCACCTTCCTTCCTCCCTAAAATGGTGGCACACATACTGATGGATCTATCCTCCCCTCTATTTTTTTGATGGAGCATTTGCTCCACGGTTTCTATGGTGTAGACGCCCCTGTATATATGATCGATATTATAACGTTTGAAATTTTGAATGTGTTTTCTTAGCGTGACGCGCGGCCTGTAGTGCACAGCTGCAGCTGCTCTGGACGCTAAGAAGACAACAGAAGAGACCTTGAGATGTTTACGGCAAGACTAAAGAACTTGTTAAACTATTACGTAAGAAGTCGAAATGTGAACATGAGAGTATTATGGGCTCTTTGATTTGCCGGTGGCGGATAAACTGAAAGAGTGTCTACCGCCAGGTCCACTACAGTTTGTATTGTCGAAGGAAGGGGCTGAATGTCTCCAAGCTAGGGCAGTTGCAGACCTAGCAGACATTCATATTAATAATCGAATTGGGTTGGCATTCCCAAATAAAACCAGTTATGAACGTTGGGGAGGAAATCAAAGCCAAAGTGGAAAGTGGAAAAGTAATCCAGAAACAGAAAATCAGTTCAAAGGTAAAGAAGTCAAGGCTAGCGTTCCTGTACCCAGAGAAGTGACGTTAGGTCGTCAGTATAAGAAGTCGCATTCGCCGTTTCCCAAGAGGGAAGGCAATACGTCGTTTGCGCAGCATAAGAGAAATGAAGGAAATGAAGAACAAGGAGTGATTGTGAAGAGTTGTCACAACTGTGGTTCAGACAAACACTTGGTTAAATTTTGTCCAGATCCAGTGACAGCAGCCAGTTCTAGCGGAAATTGGAAAAACACAAGCGTGAATCTGATTCAAGTACGTGGTGGTTCAAGCGTGAATCTGATTCAAGTAAGTGGTTCAAGCGTAAATCTGATTCAAGTAGGTCTACGTGGTTCAAGCGTGGATCTGATTCAAGTGATTCAAGTGATAGGGCCTGCACGTAATCAAACCACGGTCAAGAAAACTTAGAAACTGAAGAAAAGTCGGTATTGACATTCTTGGGCATCTGGTAAGCCTACGTTTTAAGGGCATTGGACATTAGGATGCAATGAATGTCGTATCTTTGTGACGTCCTTTTAGAAGATCTCTGTCAACTTTGTATTTGCCGACAAGTTAAGACTTAAGACTGCGTCAAGGCGTGTCTTCGGCAAAATATGATTTTGAAAATGGTGATCTATAATTATTATTAAAGAGGAATAATTGAATAATGGTAGAATAACTGAACTTAAAATTCTCTCTCTAATTTAATTCATCCTGCTTATCTCGCGTAGAGCTTCTTGACGGTTCATGGACGAAACTCGTCAGTTATTGCAAATATACGCCATTTAGTTTATCAAATACAAATTTTGTATAAGTGGCTTATAAAAAGACACAAAACAGTTCAGTTTATGACTATCAAATTTTATGCTTCCCGTGTAAACAAAGCTTTGCAAAGTCATGGCTTTCGAAGCACAAACACGGACACCGTGAACATCATCTTAGGCTATGCAATAAAAGTAAAACGAGGGGCAGTTTACTAAAGAGACGACGATTGACGCTGTTGCTGGGGGTTGAGTAGATAAAAGTTTACGGCCCTATTTCCTCCCAAATCTAGAGCGGGTTCATAGTGGATCGTCGAGTCATTTATCCGTCTCTGTGTCTGTCTGTCTGTCTGTCTGTCTGTCTGTCTGTCTGTCTGTCTGTCTGTCTGTCTGTCTGTCTGTCTGTCTGTCTGTCTGTCTGTCTGTCTGTCTGTCTGTCTCTCTCTCTCTCTCTCTCTCTCTCTCTCTCTCTCTC
>OY744614.1:27547707-27560207 GCA_963556255.1 Allolobophora icterica
TTACTCGTTACGTAATAAACTTTCATAATGAATTTTACAAGAAATTCTAAGCAGAAGCTTAACACAAAAAATCATGACTTCATCACATTAGTTGTTGCTGCTTTCGCGTTTATACAAAACGCCACTGTCAGTGTAAAAAGGCCCAACGAATTTTTACGAATTTTTACGAATTTTAAAATAGACCAAAAATTCGCGAATTTTTACGAATTTTAAAACCGAAAGTCACGAATTCTCGAACTATGCCTGGGACTCTTCCCAGCTCTTCCATCACCTCATTTCTACAATTTTTAAATCGCTCTATAGCTGGTCTGCTGCTTGGAATAAATTCCGGTGGGATCTTTAGGTCAATGATTGAACCCATTCTTATCTGCTCGCCGATTGGGTCTGCTCCTCCTTCAACCCATGTGTAGATCTTTCATTTAAAACTGAAAGCAGTAACTCAAATAATTCTCTCGTAACATAATCCTCTTCTTCTTCTCATCTTTCTCATATATCAAAAAGCCACCCATCATCTGCTACAGATTTTTTTAATCCATAGACAAAATACAATATGCAATACAGCTGCTTCCACAGTTTAGAAGTGCACACGACCATACACGACAGAACATCGATGGCGCTGAGAACCTGTTGGTGAAGGACTTGCTCAAGGTCCCTATACAGTAACTGCCTCGGGTGAGGCTCGAACCCGTACTCTCCGCGTTACAGGCCGAGCGCTCTTACCAGTCGGCCACCATGCCACGTATGGACATGGAACCGGAGTTGAGAATACCCGAGTCAACGAATTAGAATTTGGTTAACCGTATGTGAATAAGATGCCTTCGGACGCGGTAGCCGATTGGTTAGAGCGCTCGCCGTGTGATTGGGAGAGTACAGGTTCGAGCCTCCTCGTCGTAGGACCTATAATAGCAAGGCCTCCTTCACTCACTATTGCTCAGTGCTTGGTGGTCATTAGATAGTGGCGCTTAATAAATGCATAATAATAATGATGATGATGATGATGATGATGATGATGATGATGATGATGATGATGATGATGATGATGATGATGATGATGATGATGATGATGATAATAATAATAATAATAATAATAATAATAAAACCTTTTCCGCTGTTTCACAGAGTGGCGTCGCCAAGCGATGACTGCCAGAACCATAACGACGCTGGTTCCCTGGAGTCGACATCGACTCTGGTCTTCAGAGATGTCTGCGTCAGCTTCGGAAAGAAAGACGTTCTTAAGAATGTCTCCGGCATAGCGAAGCTCGGACAAATACTCGCCATTTTGGGCCCAGTTGGTCAGTTTTCTCTATATCGTTCAGCTAGGCTATCTTTTGTATAGACATGCAAATGTATGTACATCTTTGTGTAGGCCTACGTTCGCATGTAGGCCTATATACTAGGTGTGAAAGTACGTAGATGTGTATTAATGAAAATATTTTGCATGTATGTATGTTCTATTTATGTGTGAATGTATGTATCAATCAATCAATCAATCAATCAATCTAACTTTATCTGTATATGATCTGTTAGATAGTAATAGGTGTATCTAAATTAATTTCTCTGTTAAACATAAAAACATATTCATCATTTCTAGTAGGAAGGTGCAACTCGATTAATTTCTGTGTTAAACATAAAAACATAATTATCATTTACGGCAGGAATGTGTAACTAAATTAATTTCTCTGTTAAAAACATTCTTCGTCAAGGCGCCGGAAAGACGACTCTGTTAAACGCTCTGTCTGGTCTAATTCGACCAAAGTCCGGCTGCATAACACTAAACGGTCAAGCTGTAACGAGAACAATACGAAGAAAAGTTTCATATGTCCGGCAAACGGATGTTTTCTACCCGCATCTCACGCTCAAAGAAACACTAACGGTTAGAAAACAAATTCTATAGATTGATAAATGACTAAATAAAAATGGCGAAAACTAACTTAAGCTTGAGAATAACCCAAAGACAGTGAGGGAGCTAAACAGAAAGACACACAATTATAAGCAATCAAAATTCTCATGCTCCATGATAGTCAGGCGTAGGGGAGGCGCTCATTTTTTCTGACACGGAAACAGCAATCATTCAGTCAGCCAGCCAATCAGTCAGACTGTCAATCACTCAATCAGTCAGCGCAATTGACACAGTCAGTCAATCAGTCAGTCAGTCAGTAAGTCATCGCAGCCAGCCAGTCAATCATCAGTCAGTCAGCCAGACAGCCAGCCAGTCATTCAGTCGGTCGGTCGGTCAGTCAGTGATTCAGTCAGTCAATCAATCAGTCAGTCAGTCAGTCAGTAAGTCAGCGCAGTCAGTCAGTCAGCCAGCCAATCATTCACTCGGTCAGTCAGTCAATCAGTCAGTCAGCCAGTCAATCATCAGTCAGTCAGCCAGTCAGCCAGCCAGTCATTCAGTCGGTCGGTCGGTCAGTCAGTGATTCAGTCAGTCAGTCAGTCAATCAGTCAGTCAATCAGTCAGTCAGTCAGTCAGTAAGTCTCCGCAGTCAGTCAGTCAGTCAGCCAGCCAATCATTCACTCGGTCAGTCAGTCAATCAGTCAGTCAGCCAGTCAATCATCAGTCAGTCAGCCAGTCAGCCAGCCAGTCATTCAGTCGGTCGGTCGGTCAGTCAGTGATTCAGTCAGTCAATCAGTCAGTCAGTCAGTCAGTCAGTCAATCAATCAGTCAGTCAGTCAGCCAGTCAGTAAGTCTCCGCAGTCAGTCAGTCAGTCAGTCAATCAGTCAGTCAGTCAGCAGCTCGTTTATTCGTTTCCATGTATGTCGCTCTGGAAACCATAAAATAAGTAAGCGAGCAAATGAGTAGCTGTAGTTTGCATCTGTAAAAAGAGATTGTCTTACTGTAACCTTGTGCTGCAGTTCGCTGCTCTTCTTCGCCTGCCAGACACAATGCCAATACAACAGAAACATCGCCGGATCCAGGATGTCGTCGATGTTCTTGAGCTAAAGAAATGCTTCAACACAAGTAAGCCACTTCTCGATGTACCATTGAAGTATTGTTCTACACAGATGAGATGATACTTACATGTGCTTAGTACTTTGACGATACTTACTTAGTTCTTCCCATGAAGATCTGCATATTGGGCAATGCAGCTACTTCACTCGTTTCTGTCTGTGGCCGATCTCTCGTCCTCATCCCACGACATCTCAAATCATCTAAAGTCATCTCCGATGGTCTCCAGTCAATTCTTCCGTGGCCTTTCCCTTCTCCTTCTTCATCCAGGAACGCCGATTATCACTTGGTTGGCTAATGACTTTTATCAATTAATTCATTCATTCATTCATTTTAAAGCATTGCACGCTCGCAGTCGGTAATTGTGAATCTGAGAGTTCGTTGGCTGCCAAGACGAAGGCGTGAGGCAGCCTGAGTAAATTAGCGGACCTTTTGTTACATCTTAATCTGAAGATAAACAGTTGTTCTTTAGAAAGTAAACCATACGTTCAGTATTGTTTGCAACATCATAAACAATTTAGACGAACATAATTATGCAGTTGTTTTGAGATAGCGTGTTGATCATGGCTTCGCGATGTATTAGCCATGATTCTGTTATTTGCGACGCCACCTTAAACATCGGTTCAAAGCGGATATTATATTAATACAAATATCTTGTCTATCATCTGTTCTAATTTAATCCCGTCGGATTTGACATATCATCATCATCATCATCATCATCATCATCATCATCATCATCATCATCATCATCATTTGACATATCATCATCATCATCATCATCATCATCATCATCATCATCATCATCATCATCATCATCATCATCATCATCATCATCATCATCATCATCATCATCATCATCATCATCATCATCATCATCATCATTATCATCATCATCATTATCATCATCATCATCATCATCATCATCATCATCATCATCATCATCATCATCATCATCATTGGCGTAAACTTGTCCAAAATATTGGGAGGGCATTTGGTTATTCATTCTACACTTGTTGCATTGGATGTACAGTCCATCTCAATTATTTGGGAGGGGGCACGTGCACCGGCTGCCCCCAAGAGTCTACGCCTATGATCATCATCACTATTACTATATACGGTGTGTGTGTGTGTATAACTGTTAGAAATTGGAAACGCTTTGGTGACTGGTCTTTCCGGTGGAGAGAGGAAGCGTGCCAGCATCGCCTGTGAACTACTCACAAATCCACGAGTTCTGATTATTGACGTACGTAAAGTTTGCAGAAGAAGTTCGAAACTTCGTTTTTCAAGAAATTCAAAGTATAATTTTTAGTTTGATCTGAAAAATTTCGACATAGCGCAACAGACGTCGACACGATCTGTATACAATTGAAGAGAAAGAATAAGAATAAGAATAAGGAGAAGACGAAGAAGAAGAAGAAGAAGAAGAAGAAGAAGAAGAAGAAGAAGAAGAAGAAGAAGAAGAAGAAGAAGAAGAAGAAGAAGCAGAAGAAGAAGAAGAAGAAGAAGAAGAAGAAGAAGAAGAAGAAGAAGAAGAAGAAGAAGAAGAAGAAGAAGAAGAAGAAGAAGAAGAAGAAGAAGAAAATGAAGAGGAGGAAAAGGAAGAAGAAGAAGAAGAAGAAGAAGAAGAAGAAGAAGAAGAAGAAGATGAAGAGGAGGAAAGGGGAGAAGAAGAAGAAGAAGAAGAAGAAGAAGAAGAAGAAGAAGAAGAAGAAGAAAATGAAGAGGAGGAAAAGGAAGAAGAACTGAGTGCCATCTATAATAACCCAATGAACATAATGATTGTCTTCGTTTCTTCTGGTAACCGGTTCCATCTATCCATGTCATTTTACTCAGCCTATTGGATCACTGGAACCGGTCACCAGAAGAAACCCAGAGAACCATTATGCATGTGTGTACGTGTATATGTATGTATGTATGTATGTATGTATGTATGTATGTATGTATGTATGTATGTATGTATGTATGTATGTATGTATGTATGTATGTATGTATGTATGTATGTATGTATGTATGTATGTATGTATGTATGTATGCATGCATGCATGTATGTATGTATGTATGTATGTATGTATGTATGTATGTATGTATGTATGTATGTATGTATGTATGTATGTATGTATGTATGTATGTATGTATGTATGTATGTGTGTGTGCATATATGTAGGAGCCGACATCTGGTCTGGATTCGGCGTTGTCTCTGAGTCTCATAACGAATCTGACGAAGTTCGCTCAGGAGCTGAAGAAGACAATCGTCATGACGATACATCAACCGTCCAGTCGCATCTTCCAACAGTTCGGAAACATCCTCCTCATGACTGACGGAGAGGTAGGAGGCACCTCAAACTAAAGAACCATAGAAACAATGAAACATTAATTTATTATAATATGCTCATACAAACAGGGCCGTATTAACTTGGGTGGAGGCCCAGTGCACCGCCGTGGTGGAGGCCCATAGGACCATGGACGTCCGGAGGTGGTAAGGGGGACATTTTCCCCTGGATTTTGAAAATATTAAAAAAAATTAAATCTTGAATTTTATGATTAGGCCCTATTCCAACAGTCCCAACACGATTTTCAATGCTGAAAAACAATTATTGAAGTAAGTCAGCTATGCAAGAACGTCATTTTATCCCCTACAAAAATTTTTCCCCCCAGAAAATTTTGCCCCCTAGAAATTTTTGCCCCTCTGGAAAAATTCCTGCGGATGCCCAATACAAATACGCAGTAAGATTACATTGAAACACGAGAGAAGTTATCAAGATTAAACATGTTTTGGCAGCCATGCCATTGAATCTATAGAACTATAGTAGTATGCCAGAATTAAAGCTCAGAATTTAGAATTTCATGTATCGGCAGAAACAAGTTCAGGAATCATTTCCTAATATGGAGATAGCACTCCACATGTATCTGGTGCTTATGGTCAGTAACTGCAGTGCGGAACGTTCATTCTCAAAATGAAACTAATAAAGAACAGACTTCACACGTCGATGGGGAATGAGCGGTTGTCCCACCTGGCTCTGATGAGCATAGAAGCTGACATTCTGCGTGAGATCAACTTTGAGGATCTGGTGACCCAATTTGCGAAGAAGAAAACACTCAAAGTTTAGCTAATTTGACATTAAGCCTACTTCGTGCCCGAGACAAATTATCTTCTGACCTTTTAACTCTTTCTTTGTTTTAAATAGGGGGGCCTGTTTGTGTTAAATTGTGTCTGTTCACAATGCACATTAGGCCTACTTAAATATTTTATAATCAGTTATGAAACACAAGTCAACAATTTTCTTGCACCTTTGTGGTGGAGGCCCCTATGTGGTGGGGGCCCCTGTGCACTGGCACATGGTGCACATGCCTAAATCCGGGCCTGCATACAAACACACACATATACATACAATCATACATACATACGTATATATTAAAACATGCACGAACATATGCATACATACATACATACTGTAATATACACGCATATATATATATGCAAATATGCATAAATGTATTCGCATATACATAAACACATGCACACATATAAATACATACATACACATACATGCATACGTACATACAAGCAAGAATTAGGCACATAAAATTACACAAATTGATCAAGTAACAAATAAATATAATAATAATAATAATAATAATAATAATAATAATAATAATAATAATAATAATAATAATAATAATAATAATAACAATAACAATAACAATAACAATAACAATAACAATAATAATAATAATAATAATAATAATAATAATAATAATAATAATAATAATAATAATAATAATAATAATAATAATAATAATAATAATAATAATACTAATAATAATAATAATAATAATTTTCGTTTAATATCTTCAAACTGACAACAACGCAGTATGATTACAAATCAGTATGAACGGATGATCACAAGTTATTACAGGAGTCGAATTTAACTGTACACGGCAGCCATGCAAGGCGCCCATCACGTCCTACATCTCATTTTAACAACGCGCCATCTCGCGAATGATAGGCTGAGTGGACCTAAATTTGGGAGGGTAGCGGAAAGCGATCCCGCTACCTCTTGCTCTCCAGGCCAGTGATGTTACCACTACTCTATGGACCCCCATGCATACATACATACAGTACATACATGCATACACAGGTGCATTTATACAAACACCATGTATGCACACAAGCATCAACAGTGGTTAAATTCAGCCGGATCCCGCCGGATCTGAGATCCGGCACCTCTGATTTGAGATCCGCCACCTGAATTGTGAGACCCACCACCCAAATTATGAGATCCGCCACCTAAAAATGGAGACCCATCACCTCAACAGGGAGACCCATCACCTCAATAGGGAGATCCACCACCTAAGATCAGATTAGCATTCGTTAGCCTCACAGTGCTGTTCAATATTCACTAGCATCATAGAAAACTACTTGGGCCTATGTGTTTATTTGAATCGCCTGCTGTTTTATAATCGCTGCCGAAGGTAGTAACCCAAGGCTGTGGCAGCAGAAGTAGATTTGGGCCTACATCCAAGCGATAACGCAGTAGTGCGATTCATTAATAACTCGTTTGCGAAATTTCGGAAGGCTGAGCTGGAATAGTTTTAAAATCTGGAATAGCACGTCATTTGATTAGTTATAGTTATAGCGCATGCAGTCTGCAGATAATGTCGAAAAGAAAGTTGGCCAGCGTGCAAAGAAAGCTATTGTACGTGGATGGATTGCTAAGGGTCGTCATGCTGCAACAGATTTTCTTGCAGTCCCTTAAATTAAGCTATTAATCTAGCCCTGATCAGACAGCCACGGGTATGAAGTGTTAGCGACTTCATTTTCTTAGCCTTTGCATATGAGGTCGGGTGGCCAGTCCTCTCCGTCGCCGTCTCGTCTTCCCACCGACAGTGGATTGTCGGTGTACTCATTATAGCAGAGTTGGCTAGGGGGCACAAGTGGAGCAGAAACCTCGAACCAAATTTCTGCCCTAGCGGGATAGTTAGTGTAGTGGTTAGCGTGCAACAGATTTAGTCAAGTGCAAAGAACCGAAAACGTTCACAGCCACAGAAGCATGCAAGGCAGTATGGAAATGTTTCTAAGTCAGCATATGATTGTGGCATTGACAGAATGACAGTATTGAAACTTCTGCTTAATTTTCAGTTTTTCACTGGGTTTACATCACTTATGATCTAAGGCTATTACATAGTCAGACTGCTTTGCTTACTGGGCTCTTCAATTTGAAAGTAGTCTGCATATTAATTTTGTGCTTTGTAAGTTATTGCATTGACATGTCGATCAAAGTGTTAGCGACTTCATTTTCTTAGCCTTTACATAGTCTTCTGTAAAATGTTTTGCAAAGTAATATTATGTTTCAATCTTAATTGTTGATGTTTTTGCTTTCAATTATCGGTGATGTGTCGTGCTTCATGCATGTTGTAATTCAGGGACGACATTTGGGGGAATCCGACATGGAGGGCATTTCCCCCCCCCCCCCCATTTTTGGAAAAAATAAAAAATTATGTAAAAAGAAAAGGAGGAAGAAGAAAGGGGTAAACAAGAATAAAAGAGTATCATTTGCAGCACTGGCTTACAGTTTTGCACATGTAGACTAAATACAAAGCATTTTAAAAGAAACACGAAAAAAGGTGAAATTTTCTTTCGCGCGTTAGCGTGGAAAATTATTTAACCTCTTTTTTGCCTTCCCCTCTGGAAAAAGCTGAAATGACGTCCCTGTTGTAATTTAGGATTAGCCGTTGGTTTTTTGGATTTGCAAATATTTAGAGACCCACCACCTCTGGGTGAGCAATTTAACCACTGAGCATCAAGCAAACCTGTATATGTGCATGAACCTACATTATATTACTCATCAAACGCCAAGGTAACAGCTCCCTCAGATGACTAGTACCTCCGTTTAAAGCATTTTTCGTTGAAGCGCTCGCATAGCAATTGTCCATTCCAGGACATCGAATTTCACAGCAGGTAAGACATGGTAATGGTAACTGCAAATTTATATAGCGCCACTTAAGAGAGAATCATCAGAGGCGCACCCGACTTAACACAATAAGACCACGACTGGACAAACTGGTCTTCAAGTGTTTATGGAAAAGAGGAAAAGAGAGGCTGAGTCATTCCCTTAAGCTAACCCCGATAAGATGCCATAGGTATGATGTGTTAGCGACTTCGGTTTTTTCTTATCCTCGGCATATGAGCGCGGGTGGCCGACCCTCTCCCTCGCTGTCTGACCTTCCCACTGACAGTGTACGGTCGGTGCACTCATTAAAGCTCAGTTCGTGATTTGACGCAATTGGGGCCCAAAGCTCGAAACAAATATCTGATGTTGCGGGGTATTGAATCCCCGACCTTTCGACTGATAGTCTCGCAAACTAACCAGTGGACTAATGTTCGCACTCCAGTCTGTTTTGGACACGCCCGGTTGAACAAAGAATCATTAGTTAAGCTAAGGTGGGTGATTAAGTTGCGTCTTGCATGGTAGATGTAAACCAGTGTTTAATCTAGAAACCTTTGGGGGGAATGTCCCCCCAGGATTTATGTTCCCTCCCAGAGGCCAGCAATATTACTTTTTGAAGATGGATGAAATAACAGATAAAATCTTGTATAAATTCGTTGGTCCCCCCCCAGAAACCTTGTTTCCCCTCCCAGAAGAGGGCTACTAGATTAAACACTGGATGTAAACGCGCAAGTGGGGCCACCTATTTCAAGAACCCATCTGCAACATGTAAACGTCTGAGGGGTCATATAAATGAAGATATCCGGTGTTGAATCAACTTCGTCGTTGGTTTTCTTCTTTTCGGCGACAGGTGGCATATTTTGGACCTGGGAAAAAGATTATCGGCTTCTTTGCCAGCATTGGTCTGCATTGCACTCCGCATTACAACCCAGCCGACTTCCTATGTAAGTTCAATATCTCTGTCAGTCTGTCTGTCTGTCTGGTTGTATGCCTTTATGTCTGTCTGCCTGTATGTTTGTGTGCGTGCTTGTTTATCTTTATGTCTGCCTGTCTGTCTGTCTGTATGGGTCTGTGTGTCTGTCTGTGTCTCTGCTCCTCTGTCTGTCTGTCTGTCTGCCTGTCTGTCTGTGTGTCTTATGTCTGTCTGTCTGTGTCAGTATGTGTCTGTCTGTGTCTGAATTCCTCTGTCTATGTCTCTGTCCGTGTGTCTGTCTGTTTGTCTGCCGTATTAACAAATCTCGCGCTTTGCCAGAGTCGTCACATGAAACGGGTGACCTTTTCTTTCCCTCACCCTCTGATTTTTTACGTAAACCAACTGTCGATGTACTCACTTCACAGATGAGTTCGCTAGGGGAAGTAGTCGAACAGATCTCCTGAAATAGCTGCTTTCTGGAGGGTATTTGAACCCTCAACTTCTGGGTTAGCAGTCCAAACGTCTAACCACTAGACTAACACGCGAGTCCATACTAGAAGCATCATCAACCAAGCAAAACACTTTTACAGCTTTCAAAATTATTTCTTTTCAGTGGATCAACTAAAGTCCGGTCGAGATACCAGAGACAAAATCGTCCAAGCCGCTTATGCATTAAGGTATATAACACTACATGTCACTTCTATATAATCTGCCTAGACACACATGCACAAAGACAAACACAGGGACAGACAGACACACAAACAATGAGACTCGCAGACAGAGAGAAAAGGAATGGGAATAGCGCTATCGAAGTCATACAGCTCGTACAAATGTCTAGTTGCATTATGTCAGCTTTGATGTTCAATAAACGAGTATTCATTCATTCATTCATTCATTCATTCATTCATTCATTCATTCATTCATTCATTCATTCATTCATTCATTCATTCATTCATTCATTCATTCATGCAATTTTCAATAAAATGCTCCTGCCCAGTACTTTGGAATACTCTTCCACAAGACTTCATTCAGACTCCTATCCCTATACCACGATCCTTTAAAAGTAGACTACATGTGAAACGCTACCCCCTCACAGATTTATCGTTTGCATGGTTTCTTACTGTTTACCTTGCACTGCACTGTTTTGATTCTTTGCATATGATTTGAAATGATTTTTGAAATGATCATGAAGTTGTATGTTGAACTGGCCGCCTGTAAACTAAGGACTGTTTATGTGAGAAAGTAATCCAGGTTTTAGCAGGACTTCCGGCCCTTTCGGTTTGTCCTTTTGACGCCTGCACTTGAGCTATATAATATTATGCCAAACTGTCAAAAGTTTATTTGTCTGTTGTGTGGTGTTCCAATAAACAGTTTCAATAAATCAATCAGAACTATAATATTATGTCTGCCTTAAAATTGGTCATGATCTGTCGTAAATTTCCATTACAGGGAAACGGATGATTGGCCGGCGGAATTGAAAGACCCTCAGGTCATCGGGGTCAAGGCCTTAGGACTCCAGGTCAAGAGTTCGGCAATTTCTAATCGGTTGAATAAAAAGGAGACAACTTCTGGTTACGAAAACGCCGCCTATGACGACGACCATGGATGCAGCATCGTTGCCTTCAAAACGCTGGGTAAGGTTCTGTAACAAGTGCATGTATTATACACCATGCATCAGTGTAATTGTAATTAATAACTTGTATCGCACCGGTGTCTATTGCACAAGGCATCAACCGATGGCGCACCAAATTAAGTGCAATCAGATTAATCGTACGATAGAGAGGCAGCCATGGGCGTCCGAAGGGGGGGGCAAGAGTGGCATCCTCCCCCAGATTTTGCACATATTTAAAAAACTTTTGATTTTAATGATTATTACAACAGACCCAACACGATTTTCAATGCGAAAAAATAATTATTTAGGTAAAGTTCTTGGCCATTATTTATTTTTAACGTTGTCACGTGTTCTGTGTTCGTGAATTCTATGCAGAAACATCTTGCAAGACCAAGACTCGACTGTCAGTATGAACAGTCATTTAACAAAACGCAAGAATTTTTGAAAGTTGCCAAATGAGTAATAGTACAAACGCTTTAGTATTTGCACGGCAAAAGCAACAGTTAATATACTGTACCTGGAAGCCCTGCAGAGACTTGTTTCAGAAGCCAGACGGTCTGATAAACCAAAGGAGGATTTAAAAAAAGAATCAAGATTTGTGTATTTACATCCAGTGCTTGAAAAGCTGCTGTGTATGCCAGCGACTTCAGCACATGTAGAAGTCTGGATGTGATTTTTTGGGTCTTGGTCTCGGTCTTGGTCTTGAGGTTCAAAGTCTTGGTCTTGAAGTTTAAAGTCTTGGTCTTTTTTTAGTAAGGAATAGAAGTCTGGATATGAATCTGATTTTTTGGGTTTTGGTCTCGGTCTTGGTCTTGAGGTTCAAAGTCTTGGTCTTGGTCTTGAGGTTCAACGTCTTGGTCTTGGTCTTGAGGTTCAACGTCTGGGTCTTGAGGTTCAAAGTTTTGGTCTTGGTCTTGAGGTTCAAAGTCTAGGTCTTGGTCTTGAGGTGCAAAATCTTAATCTTGGTATCGAGGTTCAAAGTCTTGGCCTTGGTCTTGATCTTGAGGTTTAAGGTCTTGACAACAAAACTGAATAGGATTAAATTAAATTAGATTAGATCGAACGCTTTGCCTGTA